>OY282498.1:46952162-48152162 GCA_958295605.1 Ajuga chamaepitys
ATATGTAGTATAAATATATAATAGAAATTGATACCTGGTCCCTCCGTCCCGGCCTAATTGGCCAACTTGCCATATTTGTTTGTCTCAACCTAATTGTCCTAGCCCATAAATGAAAAAATTTCTCACAATCTTCATCCTCAAAATCTCCACTCTTAATCTCCACCTTTGGAAAAGTCAAAGATTTCACAAAATCTGTTTTTCCTTAGTCTCCGTGTCCGGCCAAGATTGACCAATTAGGTCGGGACGAAGGGAGTATAATATAATTAAATAGTAAATTAATAAACAATAATGTGGTATAAATACATAATCAAAATTGATATCCTAATATAACATAACATAATTAAATAGTAAATAAATAAATAAAGAGGTATTAATATCCTTCACTTTTTTTTCTTTTCTCTTTTTGTTTTTAAGAGTTTTGGATGATAACAGTGGGGATAAAGTTTTTATAATATGAAATTAGAATTGAGTAATTTATGCCAATAACTATTGGATTTTCTTTTACACAAAACAATCAATAATAGGGTATGTCTATCTTTAAGAGTTTATACGTGTACAAATCCTTTTCCTTTTTTTGTAATTCTTAGGGGAATAAAGTGTTTATAATATAAACTTGGAATTGAGTAATTTATGCCAACAAATATTAGATTTTCTCAGTTAAAACAGAAGCTGAGTTCAAAATTTGACATGAAGGATCTTGGTAGTGCAAAGAAGATTCTGGGCATAGATATTCTGAGAGACAGAAACAGTGGAAGATTATGGTTATCTCAGTCTGAATACCTAAGGAATGTACTTAAAAGATATAACATGCAAGAATCCAGAGCAGTAGTAACATCATTTGGGCAGCAATTCAAACTATCTAAGGATCAATATCCAAAGACAGAACAAGAGCTCAGGGATATGAACAAAACCCCTTATGCAAGTGGTGTTAGAAGCTTGATGTATGCCATGATCTGCAGTAGACCAGATCTAGCTTATGATGTGGCAATGGTAAGCAGGTTCATGTCAAACCCTGGAAAGCCACACTGGAAGGCATTAAAATACATAATAAGGTACTTAAGAGGTTCACAAATACTGGGACTGATGTTTGAAAAGAAAGAATCCATAGAAGAACCAATTCAAGGCTTTGTGGATTCTGATTTTGCTGGAAACTTAGACAATAGAAAGTCTATTACTGGATATGTTTTCACCTTTTATGGTACAGCTATATGTTGGAGATCAGTTCACCAGTCTGTTGTGGCTCTTTCCACAATTGAAGCATAGTACTTAGCACTGACTGAAGCTGTAAACGAAGCTATGTGGCTTAAGGGAATTGCAAAGATTTTGGGGTGCAACAAAGATCTGTGACAATGTATATTGTGATAATCAAAGCACCATTCATTTGGTTAAACATTAGGTATTTCATGAAAGATCAAAACATATTGATGTAAGGATGCATTTTGTAAGAGATGAAGTGGAGAAAGGTGTAACTTCTGTGAAGAAAGTTTCTACTGAAGAAAATCCTGCAAATATGTTTACAAAGTCTCTTCCTGGAAATAAATTTCATCATTGTACAAGATTAATACAGCTTGTGCAGTGTGTTTAAGCTCAGCGGATTTAGTGAAGTCTTGAGGGTGTGATTGAGTATTTTGATTCATTAAGGTGGAGAATTGAAAAAAAGTTAATTTCATCAAAGCTATGTGTTATCAAATGCAGTTTGGACCAGAGACTCTGGAACCGGGTTTAGAAGTGGAAGAATCGGGTCGAGTTGAAAAATCGAAAGTAAAACAGAATTGGACCGGCGGTTGTGATTCTGTTATAACTTTAACAACAATTTTACGGGCTTATAACAACGGTTTCTGCAGTTTTCTTTCCAGCGGGATATTGACCCGTTTTCTAGAAGATTCGAAGTCAAATTCTTTCACACATTAGCTCGCTTTGTTGATATATATACTTTGTAACTGTTTTCCCCTTGAATTAATAACTAAGAGAGTGCAATTGTAGAATTAGGGTTCTTGTCCCAAAGTTGAGTGATATTTTGGGGGTTTTGAGAATTCCTTGTAATCTTGTCGAATTGGCTCTTGGTTTTTAGTGGATTGAGGTCTTATGATCCTCCGTGGATGTAGGTCACATTGACTGAACCACGTTAAAGGTGTTTTGTGCTTGTTCGTCCGATCAGTTTTGCAGTTTTTCATTTTTCTTTCATTCTGATTCCAATTTTCATTTCTTGAGTGTTTGTGGTGAATTTGGATTCAATTAATCTATCAAGTGGCGGTTTGTGGAAAACGGATAAGAAGATGGCATCTATGAAGTTGGATGTGGACAAGTTCACCAGGAGGAATGATTTTGGACTCTGGAAATTGAAGATGAAGGTTGTTCTTAATTACTCAGCATGGTTTGGATGTTGCCTTGAAACCTGAGGAGAAATGTCTGCGGCAGAGAGCCAAGAAGGATGAATTAATTGAGAAAGCACACAATGCTATTATCCTATGCCTTGGGGACAAGCCCCTGAGAGAAGTTTAAAAAACTACCACAGCAGTTCAAGCCTGGAAGAAACTGGAAGAATTGTACCAGGCGAAATCTATCACAAACAAGTTGTTTCTCAAACAGAAACTTCTTGGTTTTAAAATGACAGATGATAAAGGATTACTGGAGCAGTTAGATGAATTCAATTGACTTGTAGATGATTTGGAGGATCTTGAGGTTAAAATGGAGGAAGATAATTAGGCCTTGAGGTTGCTGAATGCATTACCCAAGTCATTTGAACACTTCAAAGACACCCTGCTGTTTGGAAGACATGATAAGTTGTATCTTGATCTGATTCAAACGTCCTTGAAAACAAAGTTTCTTCAAATGTCTGGAGACAAGAAACCACAAGTAGCTGTTGAAGGATTGAATGTCAAATTCAATAAGAACAAGTTCCAGAAAAAGCCTCAAGGAAATCTGAATAAAAATCTGAAACAAAACCAGGAAAGGGGAAAGAAAGGCACTGACTGGGTTGAGAAGAGAAGATGCTTCTCATGCAAACTGGTTGGGCATCTAAAGAAGAATTGCCCAACCAGGAAACAAAACAATGAGGCAAAAGAAGCAGATGCAGCAGTAGCTGAGGAAGGTTATGACATAACAGAGGTGCTGACTGTTTCAAATGGAAAGATAACTGAAAAATGGGTACTGGATTCTGGCTGTTCTTTCCACATGTGCGCTCATAAGTCATGGTTTAAAGAACTACAAGAATTTGATGGAGGATCTGTTCTGTTAGGAAATGATCAAGTCTGCAAAGTACAAGGGAGTGGATCTTTGAAGATCATGATGTATGATGGTGTGGAAAGACTCCTCAGAAATGTGAGGTATGTTCCTGCTCTATAAAGAAATCTCATTTCCCTTGGATCCTTGAATGCTACTGGGTGTGAATTTAATACTGAGAAGGGGTATATGCATGTTACCAAATCTGGGAAAACTGTCATAAAAGGCAGAAAGATCAATGGGTTGTATATATATTGTCTTGGGAAAGGAAAAGAAACACCCCTATGGAAAGGGTATATACTCTACAAAAGAAACTCTAGACTATGTACATTCTGACATATGGGGACTAGCCAAAGTTGAAACTCAAGGAGGTGGAAGATACTTCATGAGCATTATAGATGATCACATTAGAAAGGGATGGGTGTTTGTCTTAAAACACAAGAGTGATGCTTTTGAAAACTTCAAAAACTGGCTAACTCAGACAGAAAATATAATGAAAGGGGGAAGAAACTTAAACATCTCAGAACAGATAATGAACTGGAGTATCTATCTGAAGAATTTAACAAATTCTACAGAGATAAAGGTATAGCAAGGCACAAAACTGTACCCCAACAAAATGGCCTGGCTGAAAGAATGAACAGAACCATTTTGGAAAGGGTAAGATGTATGTTAGCAGATGCTAAGTTACCAAAATCATTCTGGGGAGAAGCTGTAAACGCAGCATGTTTTCTGATAAATAAGACACCCTTATCTGCAATAAACTTCCAATGAAATCTGGTATGGGAGATTGTCAAACTATGCTGAGTTAAAGGTATTTGGATGTACAGCTTTTGCACATATCAGACAAGATAAACTATAGCCAAGGGCTCTGAAATAGTAAATTAATAAACAATAATGTGGTATAAATATATAATCAAAATTAATATCCTAATATAACATAACATAATTAAATAGTAAATCAATAAATAAAAAGGTATGAATTTCCTTCACTTTTTTTTTTTTTTTTATGGTTTTTAAGAGATTTTCGATGATAACAGTGAGGATAAAGTTTTTTATAATATGAAGAATTGAGTAATTTATGCCAACAACTATTGGATTTTCTTTTACACAAAACAATCAATAATAGGGTATGTCTCTATCTTTAAGAGTTTATATGTGTACAAATCCTTTTCCTTTTTTTTTTGTAATTCTTAGGGGAATGAAGTGATTATAATATGAAATTAAAATTGAGTAATTTATGCCAACAAATATTAGATTTTCTCAGTTAAAACAGAAGCTGAGTTCAGAATTTGACATGAAGGAACTTGGCAGTGCAAAGAAGATTCTGGGTATGGATATTCTGATGGTTATCTCAGTCTGAATACCTAAGGAAGGTACTTAGAAGATATAACATGCATGAATTCAGAGCAGTAGTAACATCATTTGGGCAGCAATTCAAACTATCTAAGGATCAGTGTCCAAAGACAGAACAAGAGCTCAGGGATATGAACAAAATCCCTTATGCAAGTGGTGTTGGAAGCTTGATGTATGCCATGATCTGCAGTAGACCAGATCTAGCTTATGGTGTGGCAATGGTAAGCAGGTTCATGTCAAACCCTGGAAAGCCACACTGAGAGGCATTAAAATAAATACTAAGGTACTTAAGAGGTTCACAAAAACTGAGACTGGTGTTTGAACAGAAAGATCACATAGAAGAACCAATTCAAGGCTTTGTGGATTCTGATTTTGCTGGAAACATAGACAATAGAAAGTCTATTACTGGATATGTTTTCACCTTTTATGGTACAGCTGTATGTTGGAGATCAGTTCATCAGTCTGTTGTGGCTCTTTCCATAACTGAAGCAGAGTACTTAACAGTGACTGAGGCTGTAAACGAAGCTATGTGGCTTAAGGGAATTATAAAATATTTTGGGGTGCAACAAAGATCTGTGACAGTGTATTGTGATAATCA
Organism: Ajuga chamaepitys; assembly: GCA_958295605.1. Classification (NCBI taxonomy): domain Eukaryota; kingdom Viridiplantae; phylum Streptophyta; class Magnoliopsida; order Lamiales; family Lamiaceae; genus Ajuga; species Ajuga chamaepitys. The sequence continues at coordinate 46,957,336 of OY282498.1, forward strand.
AAGCACCATTCATTGGGTTAAACATCAGATATTTCATGAAAGATCAAAACATATTGATGTAAGGATGCATTTTGTAAGATGAAGTGGAGAAAGGTGTAATTTCTGTGAAGAAAGTTTCTACTGAAGAAAATCCTGCAAATATGTTTACAAAGTCTCTTCCTGGAAATAAATTTCATCATTGTACAAGCTTAATATAGCTTGTGCAGTATGTTTAAGCTCAGCGGATTTAGTGAAGTCTTGAGGGTGTGATTGAGTACTTTGCTTCATTAAGGTGGAGAATTGAAAAGAAGTTAATTTCATCAAAGTTATGTGTTATCAAATGCAGTTTGGACCAGAGACTTTCTAACCGGGTTTAGAAGTGGAAGAACCGGGTCGAGTTGAAAAACTGGAAGTAAAACAGAATTGGACCGGCAGTTGTGATTCTGTTATAACTACCTGATCTTTAACAGCAGTTTTACAGACTTATAACAACGGTTTCTGCAGTTTTCTTCCCAGCTGGATAGTGACCCGTTTTCTAGAAGATTCGAAGTCAAATTCTTTCACACATTAGCTCGCTTTGTTGATATATATACTTTGTAACTGTTTTCCCCTTGAATTAACAACTAAGAGAGTGCAATTGTAGAATTAGGGTTCTTGTTCCAAAGTTGAGTGATATTTTGGGGGTTTTGAGAATTCCTTGTAATCTTGTCTAATTGGCTCTTGGTTTTTAGTGGATTAAGGTCTTATGATCCTCCGTGAATGTAGGTCACATTGACTGAACCACGTTAAAGGTGTTTTGTGCTTGTTCGTCCGATCAGTTTTGCAGTTTTTCATTTTTTCTTTCATTTTGATTTTAATTTTCATTTCTTGAGTGTTTGTGGTGAATTTGGATTCAATTAATCTATCAGTTGGCGAAGACAGCTTTTAACCATATTGGTCGTTATTGTAGGACCTTTATACAAAGATAAAGATTTGATTTTTGTATCAATATCAATATATGAATTATTTGAGTAAGAATAGTTGTTTTGATTTTATTCTAGGACTTATGTGGCTGAACAATTTGGATTGCGTTATTGTATTTATTTTTAATGAATTTATTAACGTCAATTTTACATTTGATTTTCAGTATTTAATAATTTATGGGGTGTTTCATATGAGAATATGCAACTAAACAAAAGTTTTCAATAATAAAAGCCGTCATGTTCAATGATTGAAAGGGAACGGATTTTTTTTTTTTTTTTTTTTTTTTATCTTTGCTAAGAAAAGACAACGGTTTTGATATTTTGTTTTACTCATAAAGACAATCGTTTTACAAGAAAAGCTATAGTTTTCCACCGTTGTCTATGGTAAGATAGGCACTGATTTTACATTAATTGTTGTTGACACCGGTGTTTATTGCTGAATAGACAATAATTTATAACTATTTTCAAATGGATAGTTTAAACAACACCACTATTACTAACAGACTTATTTCTGAATAGACAACAGATAAAAACCATTATCTATTAGCAAAATTCTTGTAATGAAATTAAGGGCCCGTTTGGTTTGGCGGTTTGGGGGTTTAGGGGTAAGGAATGGGAATGAATGAGGACTCATTCCTTTTATGTTGCTTGGTACATAATAAATAAGCTAATCATTACCCCCTTTTATTAACAATTCCTCTCATTTCATTCCATAATATGATTACTCATCATTCATACCCATTATCATTGTCATTGATGATTTGCAATCAAGCGGGCTATAATTCATATTGAGACTTTTAACTAATTAATAAATAAATAAAATGCAAGTAAATGAACTTGAAAAATAATAATACTTGGAAATATAAATTGTGTTTGGAAATATTAAATGTTAATAGTGCCTAGGTCGATTTTGAACTTCAGTTACAAGCTCTGATAACTGGTGAACCGGAAAATGAATCATGAAAGCATTTCTGGCAGTTCTTGTGGAGTCATCCTCTATGCTCGAAAAAAGAATTATGAGGCTTCTGCATGAAGGAAGAAAAAAGATCATCAGTGAAGCCAATTCGGCCACACTGAACGGTGAAGAGATAAATTAATCTACTAATTAGAATGATGATGACTTGCGATGTAGGGTCGAAAATCATTTTTGGTCTCTTAAGTATTTGGTTTTTCGATTTTAGTTCCACAGTTTTTTTTAATTTAGTCTCATAAGTGCTGAAATTGTCCATTTAAAGGATAATTTTCGCCCAAAAACACTAAATAGTCACAAAAACATGCAAGTCACATGACCCAAATATTTAATCCTGTAAACTTTTGCCACATCAGTGTCGCCGGATTTTACTAAATATTTGGATCATGTGACTTGCACATGACTATTTCCAGCAAATTTAGTATGTTTCGGCGAAAATTGTCCTTAATTGAGCAATTTCAGTATTTACGGGACTAAATTAAAAAAGTAAATACTTGTGAGACTAAAATTAAAAAAATAAATGCTTACGGAACCAAAATAACTTTTTGCCTGCGCTGTAGAAATTTATATTAGGAGATTATTGATTTGTTGAAAAATTAAGAGAGATAGCTACGACTTTCGTATCGGCAATTATCGTTATTCATGCAAAAAATTAGCACAAATTGCCAAAGTGATGAAGGACAAGTTGGACATGGAATAGAACCCTCTTTCAGAAACAAACTATCCGAGAAGTAATGCACCACAATACAAAAATTTGGCTTAAAAGAATTCGTGCAGAAATCACGTTTTAATCTGTACGTCGTGTTTTAGCGTTGAGCATGTATCTCGTAGGATCAATCAAGTTGCACATGGTTTTGCTCGATTTTCTTTTTCGTCAGTCCATTCGTTTGTGTGGATGAGACCTAATTATCCGTCTTCGATTGAGAATCTTGTATTGAACAATTTGATGTGATTTATAAGATTCTCTTTGTAAAAATAAAATTGATCATGAATGCTTTACTATAATATATATATATATATATATATATATATATATATATATTAAGATATAACATATATATAATTTAAAGGAAACATGAAATTCCAGAGAGTAAAAGTAAAATAATTAATTTCAAGTACACTAAAAAAAACTGTCAAATTTCAACGGACCATCACAACTGCAAGTAATCTTCATTTTCATTTGATTTCTGTAAATTTTGGTCAGCCAACTGGAGAAATGGGGTAAAAAAGGCTGATATAAATTCGCCTTTCTTTTAACATTAAATTAATGTTATTAATAATTTTCTTTTTATAAGTTGGTATCAAAAGAATGTAAAAATAACAAAAAGACCCCACTTTTAATATCTGCAGGTCATGTGATGGTCTTTCTGCCGGAAAATATGATCGGAGGTGGGAATGTGTAAAAAACGTGAATTTCGAGTTGCAATCTGTAAAAAAACAAAGTTTAGTTTGCAAAACATAAAAACTTGTAAACTACAGGATGATTTTGGTAATTAACCCTTAGGTTTATTTAACACTGGTGTCTAATAAAAATTATAAGTAAACATGACAAACATTTCGACTTGTTAAATTATGTTTTCTTTCTTCTTTTTTAGATGGTTTGATATAATTATACTTAGTTATGTCATATTTTATAATGAAAAATTTATAAATGAGTTTCATGTGAAGGGACAAAAAAGTAAAAGAAATAGTATCTCAGGTATTAAATCAATCTAAACAAAAACAAATCTCTCTCTCTCTCTCTCTCTCTCTCTCTCTCTCTATATATATATATATATATATATATATATATACACTTAAAAACAGTTACAGAAAATATAAAATCAATTAAAAGAGCTTCATGTAACATTAAGTATAATTAATTTTAAAATGAATTTCAAATTTGCTAAGAAAGAGGAAGGAGAAACAATAAAAATAATTTTGTTATTACTTTAAAGAAAAAGTGAAAAGATTCACAATAGAAATAACTAGGTCTCCAGGAACCATTCATAGAAAAATTAATCACTTAAAATTATTACATAAATATCTATCTTTGTGCTTATTAGCTTTGACATTTAAAATTAATTGATAAAGTTTATAATTTATTCATCTAATTATAAAGCCCACTAACCTTTGTGGCTATGTGCATTTGGTCATTTTTTACTAGAAATCGTTGACAATCCACCTATGATTTTTTTCAAAAAAAAAAAAGAAAAAAATTAATATCCAAAAAAACATAAAGTATGACCTTACACATATAGTGTGATGATAAATCATGCAAAACTATTTTGTGTTGATGAAAAAAAATTGTACCAAAAGTATTCTAAGTATATTTAATTATCTAATTAATTCTGAAGTCAGAACACCAAGAAATTTTTTGGCCTATTCAAGGATAAAATATCTCCGATATTCACCGATATCTCTCCGATATCTCTCTTTTTTGGCGATACCGAAACGATATTCGGATGTAATAAATTTATGTCAGAATATCTTCGATATATCTCCGAAATCTCCGAAATATCTCCGAAATCTCCGAAAATTTCGATTTGGGCTATCTCCTGGTATAATTTGTTGTAATTTCGTGGAAATTTTACCAAAATTTCAGTGAATTTCGATAAAATTCGATTAATTTCGTTGAGATTTCGATTAATATGGGTGAAATTTCGGTTAATATCGGTGAATTTCGGTAAATTTCGATAAATTTCGGTGAGATTTCGATTAATATCGGTGAAATTTTGGTTAATATCGGTGAATTTCGGTAAAATTCGATTAATTTCGGTGAGATTTCGATTAATATCGGTGAGATTTCGGTTAATATCGGTGAAATTTCGGTAAAATTTTCTTAATGTAGCCTTAGTTGTAAAATTTTGGTTAATATCGGTGAAATTTCATGATCCTTAGTTGTAAAATTTCTAAATTATTCGCAATCCACTAAATTTTCTTAATGCAGCCCAAAGATTTAATAAATTAGAATATTATTGTAAAATACTTGAACATCCTTAATGATAATAAGAGTTCATAATGTATCTTGCGTGGCCTGATAGTGTTTCTATTGTTTATTATTTGTCTAACTAGTTGTAAATATGTGAATTTCACTCAATATTTAGATTAAATATTTGAATTTAAGTAGGTTTATAACAATCTATAAAATATCGTGATAAATTACTATTTTAATACATTTTCCGGCATTTTTAAAAAAGTTGCACCGATATTTCGATATTAATCGAGATTTCACCGAAATCTCTTTAAATTGAAATATCGATATCTCCGTAATCACCGATATTTTCGTCCTTGGGCCTATTTAATCAATGTACTAAAAAATATAATCTTGAAGAAATCAGCACATTGTACAATGCAATGTACATAGAGAACAAGAAGTCTAAATAAAAATACAAAAATAAAAGAGAACAAAAAATAATAACCCGTGCATACACCAAACTAAGATCATTTACGCAACATAGTCATATATCAAGGAAAAAAAATTAATGATGATGTTTTTCAAAAGAAAGTGCTCCTAATATTAACTCAATCTAAACCAAGGATATATATATATAACAATTATGCAAAAGAAAGATAAAATAAATTAAAGAAACTTCATGTAACATTACGTATAATTAATTTCAAAATAAAGGAATATAAAAAATAAAAAATACTTTGATTTAAAATTATGGTTTTTAAGCATACACATTTGGATGAAAAGTTTACTTAAAAACAGTTTTAAAATTTGCAAAGAAAGAGGAAGAAGGAATAATATAACTAATTTTGCTATTACTCTAAATAAAAGTGAAAGAATTAATTAGTTTATAAGTAAATCTCGAATAACCATTCAAAGATGTTAGAAGGTCCTTAGTTTAAGTAAACGAAAAATTAATCGCTTACTGCATGCTCGGTAGGGTGGAATGAGGTAAGAATAGAATGATTAATACTACCTCCATTCCAAATCATGTGCTTGGTAAGATTATTATTGGGAATCATTATTCTTATATGAATCATGATTCCTTAAAATATGGATTTAATGATTCCACCTATACCCCATACTATTATGGTATCCTATTCACACTACAAGGAAAAGAGTATTTTGAGACCACAAAAAAGTGGTCTCAAATAATGAGTATTTGCCACAACTTAAGCAAAGTGGTCTCAAATAATGAGTATTTGTCACAACTTATGAGTATTTGTCACAACTTTATTGTCGTCTCAATAACTCCGTCGCAAATAATATATTTGTGACAACAAAAGTGGTCTCAAATGCGTCTCAAATATTTTTTGCAACAACTAGTTGTCTCTAAAAGTAGTCTTAAAGTTGTCTCAAATAATTTGTAGAGAGATTTGTGACAACAAGTGGTCACAAATAACTTATTATTAGTGACCACAATTGTGGTGTCAAAAAGTCTTATGCAAAAGACTTCTTTTGTTGTAGTGTCATTTTGGAATGAAATTGAAATCAATTAAGGAAAGTTTATTTCATTCATTATGCATTGTTGTTCAATATCAAACAAATGAATAATTAATTTCCAATCATTCATTTCCCATAATCAATCCATTCCTCAATTCATTCCATTTCTTTTTAATTTCATTCCATCATACCAAGCATGTCGCTAAGAGTTATTACATAAATACGTATATTTTTTGTTTATTAGCTTTGACATCTAAAATTATTAGATTATGTAACTATAAAGTTCATTGACTTTTGTGGTTATGTGTATTTAACAATTTTAACTATAAATCATTGACAACATCCATCGAAGATGAAATTTTTCCAAAACAATAAATATCCAACAAAACATAAAATAAGAGCTTACACATATAGTGTGATAATTGTTAATTGCGCTAAAGAGAAGTTGATCCCACATCCTCCCACATATAATGTGATAATAGATCAAGTAAAACCTCTTTTGTATTGATACAAAAAAAGTACTGAAAGTATTATAAGTATATTTAATCATCCAATTAATTCTTTAGTCATAGAACACCAATAACTTTTTTAGCTTATTTAATCAAAGTATTAAAAAATATAATTACAAAAATGCATGCATACGATATGCAACACAATGAACTTTGAGAACTAGAAGTCCAAATAAAAAAAATAAAAAAAAAAAAGAATAATAATTTATGCATACAAAATAAACAACAGTATCATAAATCAAGGAAAAACTTCTTTAGTGTTGATGTTTTCTTTTTCTTTTTCTTTTTTTTTTTTTTGTAAAAGAAAATATTCTGATTCTAAGTTATTTAATCTAATTATCTTAGCTTTTTTTCGCCAATTCAATTTAAAAAATAATGATATATTCTTTTCTAAATTCACAGCGGCACGTGCAACGCACGTGAGATTTTACTAGTAACTAAAAAATTGCTCCAAGTCTGGCTATAGATGGGTTTGCCTCGAGCAATATTCTAGGTTCATCAATTGTCTGTTGTTTGTGATAAGTGTGTACATGTAAAGTGTGTGGTGTATGTGCGTGACGTTTGTGTAGTAAGTGTGAAGTAAAAAATGAAAAAGATTTTTTCAAGTAAAAAAATCGCATTTTGAAGGTAAGATATATATAGTTATATCTACATAACGATATAGTGAAAATTCTTGCTCTACGTAGTATTTTGTAATGTTATGTTACAAAAATAAAAATACGTTAGTAAAAACTGAAGAAATTTGAATACAGTAATGATAATGAGTTGACAATCCTAATAGAGATCCCCAGATCATAATTGAAACAAAAATTCTTCAGTAGAACCACCAAAATACTTCATCAAAAGTTAATAAAAAAATATCAGCATCATGATAGAGAAAACAACAAAATTAAATACCTTTCCAAATCTAATAATATTTGCCAACTTCTGGGTAGCTTTCAGCTGATGAAATAAGGCTTTCAACATAGACAAGACCGCGACCTCCAATCTTGGGTACATAAATATGTTGGATTTATACCTTACCTGACTTGACCTCATGACCATCTGAATCAAAATGTCACCGTTGTCCGAAAAGTACAACATATCCATCCTCATTCGGTAGGAGGGAAAGCAATTATTGTACGGAATATCCAGCATTTTAGTCCACGATTTATCAACCACGTAATCCAGCATCATCCACAAAACAAGAAAAGTTAGAGCACCCACAATGCAAACAATATTACTACCCGTCACTGCCACATCAAAAGTTTAAACCCCACTCAATTGCTACCTATTTCTCACAATGCAACTCAGGTCCAATTAACACTATTTGTCACTATTTGAGGGTCCCACCTTAAAACCACCCTATTTATTTTCCCATCTTCAATTTAATTAAATCTTATTTATAATTTTAACATGTATAATTAATTATTTGATATTTATAATTTGTCGATAAAAAATTTATTTCCGATTTAAAAAAAAAAAATCTAATCTCGGTAAAAATAATATTTCGGTAATTAATAAAATATTATTAAATATATTAAAATTCAAAGAGGGAAAAAAACGTTACAACACGAAAGACTAATGAAAAAAAAAGGAAACATGTTTAAGCACTCTTGAAAAATATCTAGGTAGAATTATGATGCGCCCATATGTGCTCAATCAAGTCGGCCCGGAGTTGATGGTGTTTTTCCTTGTCTCGAAGATCGGCGCCTCTTTGTATGTATGCATTGAAACTCCCGATTGAACCTTGAAAAAATTGAGTGTCTACATTATTGTCGATGTTTGGTTCGTCCGCCCAATTGATCGCCGATTCCCCTTCGTCTTCAACTATCATGTTGTGTAAAATAATACACGTATACATAATATCTTTCAACTTGCTCGTGTACCAAAAATGTGTCGGGCCTTTATTGCCCATCGAGCTTGCAAAACTCCAAATGCTCGCTCGACGTCCTTTCTTGACGCCTCTTGCATTTGCTTAAAATGGCTTCTCTTCGGATCAGTAGGACATTGAAAGCTCTTGACGAAGGCTGCCCATTCCGGGTATATTCCATCAGTAAGATAGTACCCTCTGCTGTAGGGCGTACCATTTACTATGAAATTTACGTCCGGGGCTTTTCCTTGCAGGACGTCATTGAATAGAGGTGATTGATTGAGCACATTAATGTCATTATTTGAACCTGCGACTCCGAAGAAGGCATGCCATATCCAAAAGTCTGCCGATGCTACGGCTTCAAGCATGATTGTCGGAACTCCATGATCACCTCTGGTGTATTGACCTTTCCAAGCGACTGGGCAATTCTTCCATTCCCAGTGCATACAATCGAGGCTTCCTAACATCCCGGGAAAACCATGTCTCCTCTCGTGCATATTAATCAAACGTTGACAATCCGCTGGAGTTGCTTTTCTCAAATACCTCTCTCCAAATATGTCAATTACACATCGACAAAAGTTAGACAAGCATTCAATACCTGTTCTCTCTGCAACTCGTAGGTACTCATCAAAGAGGTCGGCTGGACCACCATATGCCAATTGGCGAATTGCGGATGTACACTTCTGAAGGGGAGTGAAACCTTTTCTTCCTAATGCGTCTTCCCTCTACTGAAAGTATGGATCATGTGCTTCTAAGGCATCGACTATTCGAATGAATAAGTCTCGTCGCATCCGAAAACGCCGGCGGAATACATCGTTGTTATATGTTGGAACTTCACAAAAGTAATCATTGAAAAGGCGTGTGTGTGCACCTTCCCGATCCCGTTGGACATATCTTCTTCTTTGGGGAGGACCAGATGATCCTTCAACCGCATCAAGCAACAACTTATGTTCATTAAGAATTTGCAAGAACATTCTATCATCGGCATCGTCCATAAAATGGTCGAACATTGCTGCATCGTATTCATCGTTGCTATTGTTGAAGGGGTCCGAAGACATGTTTCTCTGAAAATGAAAGGGTATGAAAATAAAGATTTGGGAAGCTATTCTTGCTGCAGATGTTCTGCAAATGCATTTAGACGTTCCTATTTATAGATGTATATTCTAACGGCTACATTCTAACGGCCATATTCCAACGGCCATATTCCAACGGCTATATTCCAACGGCTATATTCCAACGGCCATATTCCAACGGCTATCTTCCAAAGACTACATTCCAACGACAATCTTCCAAAGACTACATTCCAACGACTATCTTCCGAAGACTATCTTCCAACAACTACATGCCAATAATAATTTGTTTAAAATAATTTTTAGAATTAACAACGCATGACCTAATTAATACAAGATCAACAATTACATGAAATGCAATACAAGAAATGAAATTCAAGGAATATAAAATACAAGACATGAAATACACTGAATAGGATATGGAATTTTCTTATCTATGATTGTATTGACCTCCTCCTTCTTGATGTTTTTGACTTCCTCGCTTGATTCCTTCGCTTCTTGGTCCTTCATGCTCTCTTCATGCTCCTCTAGCTCCACAATATTGCAGTGCTCCTTAGGATTAACCACTGTATCACTCGGATATTGGCCTTGCTTGTGTTGAGCTCCTACTATCTTTATCAGTTGACTCATGTTTGATGTCAATTCTCCAATGCTAGCTTGAGTCTGCACCAATGTGTTTTCGAGCCTCTTGATGTCTGCCCCTTGCCCAGTGATATGCTTGTTTAGCTCCATGAATTTTCCATCCACTTTCTTCTCCAACTGAGCTAACTTTTCATCATACTTTTCAAATTGTGACAGCGCGATCTCTTCTTGTGATGGCTTCTTACCGTCATGGATCATGCCATTTGTAACAGCAAATCCGGGTGGCGGATTAAGTGTATTTTGCGTGTTCCCATATGAAAAGTTCTGATGATTCTGAGGGTACTGATTGTACCGAGGCTGATTGTTCTGGAAGTTGTTGAAGTTTCGTTGATTCACAAATTTTACTTCTTCAATTTCTTCCGGGCCCCCTGGCTGTTGTGCTAACGTTAGATTAGTTAGCAAATTTACCTGGCTCGTCAATGCTGTTACTTGTGCTGTGAGCTTTTCGATTGGCTCATTATTGACGGGCTCGACTTTTTGGACACTTGCTACCTTCCTTGGCATGTTTCTCTCATTCGATCATTGGTAGCTCGTTCTGGCCATAGCATCCAGGATTGAGAATGCCATCCTCACTGACTTCTCCATCAAACTTCCACCCGCAGCTGCATCCACTTGGTTTCTAGTCGGAGCAAGTAGACCATTGTAGAACTTGCATACTTGCTGCTTTTTGGTGAACCCATGTTGAGGGCAACTCCGGATAAGATCCCGGAATCGCTCCCAAGCTTCTCCGAATGGCTCTTGGTCCAGCTGTTTGAACTGATTAATTTGATTCTGCAAGTCGAGCATCTTGCTCGGTGGAAAGTACTTCAACAGGAAAGAAGTACTCAAGTCTTCCCAATCTCTGATGTCTTCTAGTGAATTGAACCACTGTAATGCTCTGTCCTTCAGTGAGAAAGGGAACAGTCTCATCTTGACTTGCTCGTGCGGCACATGATTGATCTTGATTGTGTCGGCCAGTCTGCGAAACTTGATCAGATGCGCATTCGGATCCTCCAACGCACTTCCCCCATACTGGTTTTGCTGCACTATATTGATTAGTGCAGGCTTCAGCTCGAAATTGTTGGCATTGAGTGGTGGAGGTTGTACTCCTCCTGCCTGCTGATTTGGACTGGGCTTCAAGCAGTCGCTAATAGGCGTGTCATCTTCATCGCCTGCAGCTGGGTCTATCTGAATTGGGTCGTACTGCTGTTGTATCTGTGGCCCTTGTGGAGGTAGCTGCTGCTGTATGTTCGTGACTCGATCATCCAACCGTGCCAGAGCTGTCAGTACTCTGTTAAGTGCGTCATCTTGATTCGAATGCTGTGGTGGGTTCTCCATCTCAGATGCGGCGTTTCTTCTAGTTCGGTGTCTGCGAGCTGTCGCTTCAATTTCCGGATCGAAAGGAAGAAGGGTTTCTTTCCCTTTTGATCTGGTGAGCATACGAAGCCTGCAAACACCAAAAACAAGAACTACCGCGTAATACAAAAATTAACTCAAAAATAAAAAACGAAAATTAAAATTAAAAATACGAAAAAAATAAAATCTAGTCTAGTTTCCTCCTATTTTTCAAGATAAAAACTAAGCGCTAAATCCTATTCCCCGGCAACGGCGCCAAAAACTTGACACGTCGGTTTCTAACCTAGTGTTCCGCAAGTGTACGGATGTAGGTGTAGTACTATTGTCAAGGTCGATCCTACAAGGAATAGTTTTAGGTAGTTTGATACCCTAATACTCTAGGAATGTCCTAACTAGATACTAAGTTTTAAAGGTTGATTTTACTAATTAAAATACTCAATTAAATATAACTTCAAACTTAGGAAACACGAAAACTAACAATCAAAGAGAATAGGTATCCTAGGGCTTCGATTTCAGGATATTATTTCAATGTGGAATATGATTAACCTATTAATTTACCAATTCTAATGTTTATTAGGCGGCACGACAATAATCTAATCCTTCTCTCGAAGCGATTAAACCGTTGATTAATTAAGCTAATTACCCTCTCGAGTCAATTAAACCTAATAACTCCCAAACGATCCTAAGCCACGGCCTACACAGTCATAGACAACTGCGCTCTATGTTCTAAGTCTGATAACAATTCCCTCCTCTCGAAGCGGAATTGTTAAACTAAATTACTAAATCTAGGTGATCAAGCTAAATTCAGTTTTAAGCGCAAACATAGAGATAAAACACATAAAGAACGGAATTAATAGATTAAATCATAAATCAAAACATTGTTATAAAAATCCCTACTTTCTACCCCTAGGACACGAATAGCTTAGCTACTCATGCCTAGTAATAATCCAATACAAAATTCTAATAAAACATTGTAAGAATTAAAACTAAGAAAGAACAATTAAACCCGGATGACTCCGTCTCGATGATCTTCGTCTTCTTTGTCCTCCAAGATGATGTAATTTATGTTCTTGATGATTGATGCCTTTTTCCTAAAGCTTGGGGTCCTTTTTTATAGAGTTGGGGACGAATCTTGGGGAAGATAGGATCAAAATCCTATTAAAATTAGGTAATTATCGCAGGAAAACACTTCTGACACGGCCGTGTTGCTTAAGTGACACGGCCGTGTTGATTTGCAAAATTCACTTTTCCAGCAACAATTTGACACGGCCGTGTTGCTTAAGTGACACGGCCGTGTTCCATTCCAGAATCAACAGCACATTGTGGACCACTTTTGACACGGCCGTGTTGAAGGTCTGACGCGGCCGTGTCGGTTCTTCCGTCGTTTTGCTACTGGACCGGTTCAGGCCGGTTCGGGCCGGTTTGGACCGGTTCTTGGACGGTTCTCACTCCTTTGGACCGGTTTTCACTCTATTTGACTTGTTTCTCCTTCGAACTTCATCCAAATGGCATAAAAATACCTAATTATCTTCAAAACAAGTCGAAACACGTCAAATTGCCCAAATATTATAAATGTCAATAAGTGCTGGTCAAATATACACGTATATGCTATAAAATATGATCCTAAATCGACCTAAATACATGCATAAATAACGTGTTATCAAGCAGCGAACTACATCCCCCAACGCCATCTCTTCTTTATTTCGTCGCACATTTGAAGGTGCACGTGGAGTTGTTCTGGGGTCATCCTTGATGTGTCTCTCATGATTATGTCGTAGTCTCTTTGTTTGTTGAAAGTCTTTAGTTCGGCAATCTTCTGTTGTGAAATTACCCTATATTCTTCCATGTTGCTCTCAATCGATGTCTTTATCTCTTCATAAGCATCGACTTTTCCCTTACCTTTCCTCTTAGCGGCTTTCTGACCGATCGGACGAATGTGGTCTAGATCATCATCTTCGTTGTTATCTGATGATGTGTACGCGCCTGACGCCGACGTCTTTGTCTTCTTTTTCCCCCGATGATCACGATTTTGCTGGTTAATCCACTTTGGGCAAACACTTAGCACCTTCCACATCCCAAGAAGCCTATTGAAGTCAACATTCTTGTATGTGAGTGACCACTGCTTCAACGCATCCACCAGTATATCGGCATCGCTTCGTCCGCTTGCCCAGTTTTCCTTCAGCGTAATGTAAATTGCATTAAATAGAGACATGTGCTTCGCTGCAGTATAATAATGTGTCTTCATCGGGCCCCATGGTCGTTCAATAAAATCGGCGGGACGATTTTTGTTGTAGTCGGCAGCGATTCGTTTCCACATTCTTTCCAATTTTTTAGCATTGCCGATCGCTGAATCTTCGCTTATATTTACCCAACATCGAGCTAGACGCTCATTTTCATCCCCATTCCATCTTGGGTTGTATGTCCCCTTTCTCCCCTGTGGGACGTCACCGACTCCGTCGGAAGCTGCATCTTCGTCGAAGTTAATATGCTCGAGCCCCACAGGTGACGAGCGTGGTGGATATGGGGAAGCTGTTCCCGAGGACGGAGTGTTGCATTCTTTGTCGGTGCTCGATCCGTCTATACTCGCTCTTCTGGAGGAGTAGTGGGGGGTCGTTGTTGCACTCTGAGGAGGAAATCCATAAGGAGGAGGGGACATATAAGGATATTGGAATCCTTCATTTGGATACATAGCGTAAGGAGCACCATGTGTAGCCATGGGGTTCATACGAGGATATGCATGACCGGGCAAATTTGGAGCTGGTATCATGTAGGGTGGAATAGGAAAATTTTGGGGGCTGGTGCTGGAAGTTGGCGGACGAGGATTGGAATTTTCTTCCGAATCAGAAGAATTGTTGAACCAATTTCTCGCCCCAAATCTTCCTGCCATTATACAAGTAATTTGCAAAAAATATATTTGGAAAAATAGTTGGAGAAAATTAAAAATGATGGTGAAGAAATGAGAAATTTTTACATGTATTTATAGGCAAAAATTTCCTGAATATATGTTCAAATTTCTTGCCAACGGCCGGGAACAGTAGAAATGGCCGTTGGCAATAGTAGTGCAGACAATTAAAATCACCACATTCATCCATTTCCCCCAATTTCAGCAATAAATTAAAGGAAAAAGAAAAAAAAAACGGAAAAGCTGTGGTGGCAGACAGCATTAATGGCGCGGGCCCCACCGCGCCACTCTCCCCGGGCGCGCGTGGCCGCCACGCGCCAGTGCTGCCCAATCCAGTTCGCGCGTTGCGCGCACGGCTTCACACCCTCACCCCTCTCGATTCGCGCCTTGTCCCACCCACCCCTCCCCCCCTCAATCTGCTGGGTCCAAATTTTTGGACTCAATTGATTTATTTGAAATGCTACACAACTCTTGCAATGGGATGCTACCCATAAAATCAGTTCAATTATTTCAAAAGCACCCCCCATTGTGGGTGCCCTTATAGTACTGTAATTGTTCGAGTATGTAACAATTTGTCCCTCAAAATAGTCACCCCGGCCGTGTCATTATCCGACACTAGAAAGTCCTTCGGTGGGGCCATCTCTCTGTACCTCTCCACTGTTAAGCCAAAAGTAACCAACGGATTAAGAGGAAATAGGGTTTAGTACCCATGTCATAATAAAAAACCTCTATTTTACTTATTTAACTTTAAACTTGATAGAATACCCTTTTATCAAGCAAACTACCCATTTTGTCCTTGGGTTAAAAAAAAAAAAAAAAAAAAAATTCATTTCAATTCAGATTTTATAATTAAAATTTTAGTTGAGTCCAAACAAAATTTTGAAATCAAATTTTAAGTCCTAATTAATTATCACAATTTAATAAATTGACCCTCTAAATTAAAATATCATGCAAGATTCGATCCGAGCGTTAAAATGGTATCAGAGCCCTAGGTTTATTTAAAGAAATCATGAATTTTATTTATTATGTTACGTACTATCCTAACGGAGGAGACCTACGAGTGAATATGAATCCGAACAAAAGTTCGAGAGAGAATACTCCACAAGAATACTTGAGTGAGGACTCAAGTAATCAAGAATATTTTCATATTTTGGAAAGACAGAAACAGGATTTCTTCGGAGAATTTATCCGAAGATGCGACCGGACTCTTGAGAGAACTAAGAGACTCAACCACGAGTTTCGACAGCCTTTCAAGATGCCAAGCGATGATGAAACGAGAGAGGAAATCAGACGAAAGACCCTTAAACAGGAAATTCCTGTTGAAGGGAATGCAGCTGATCTCATCAATTTCACCAGCATCCAAGGAAGATTTCCTACCAAGGAAATCTGGAGAAGGCGTCCAAATCAGTCTCCATCGGATATCCAGAAACCTCACTTACATTTCTGGAAGAAATCATGAAGGGACCGAATTGGGAGGAAGTAAGCGAGGAAAAATCTAAGATTACAGATCTTAGAGAAATCCAGAGGACGGTCCAAAGCTATGGAGAGACCATCCTCGACCAACAGAAGGAGATCCTTGAAACACTCAAGGAGGTTCAAAGGAGATTGACCATCTTGGAAACAAAACCAAGTATGGCCAGGAGAAGAGAAGGTTCCCCATCTTTCGGCACAGAACCTCTATTACATCAAAAGGGGAAAACTACCGAAGTAAAGAGAGAACTGACGGATACAGAAAAGATGATTGCTTTTCTAAACCGGAAGAGTCTATCCTAATGGATAGAATAAATCTAGAGGATTTACACGACCTTGCACAGTCCTTTGCAGGATTGGGTCTTGTAGATCTAAAAATGCAAGAGAATGTATCCACGGGGCATCAACAGATTCCCCGAAATACACCACAGAATCCAACAAATGTGGCGGAAAGCGAGGGATCCCATGACCCTCCAACAGGCGGATATACACCTCTCCAACAGACTTATATCTTTCCCGAAGGGACAAGAAAGAGTCCCCAAAGCCAAACATAATGCAATCGCCTTATGGGAGATCTCAGTTGGAGCCAATACATCCATACGGAGTAGTTCTCAACTTGGATACATTAGATTTCAAGAACCGAGAATTACTCATAGATGAGTGGGCAGGAGCAATGAAGATTGCAGCTGGAACGCTCGAGCTGGATAAAGAAAACTTTATCTCACTTCTAAAGATAAGTTTAGAAGGATCCGTGAAAATTGCCTGGGAAGCTACTAATCTTGAGATAGTAGAAAATGTCTGGGCTTGCGAAGCTTTACCAGAGATCGTCGACAAAATGGCTCAGGTGCTTAAAGTAGGATTCGTTGGAGTAGGCTACTTTAAGGGAGCTGAAAACGATAAGGCCAGACGATACAGGCAAGCACTTCATAGCCTGGAGTTACATGATATTTGTCACGTAGATGAGTTCATCAAACTCTTTACAGAGTATAGATGGAAATCAAAGATCGAGGAACGAGACGCCATTCCATTATTCTTTGCCAAGATTCCCAGTCCCTGGAGAGAAATGCTGATTAAAGAATATCAGCCACCTCTAGAGAACAACATGGATACCGTGGCAAGAAGGATGTCGTTCCTCAAAATCAAGCTTGCTGAGTGGTGCTATCAAGCGGCGCTCCATAAGAATTACAAGAGGCTAAGAGGAATAAACAAAAGTGTTCCTCTATGCTGTATTGAAAACGATATTCCTACTATTGTGGGAGGTCAACCATTCAGGCAAAAGAAGATGAAAAAGAGAAATCATCCTTATGCCAGAGGAGATGGTAACCAGAAATCTAGGACTCCATGGAAACCTAGAAAGTTTTGGTCCAAACAAAAGGCCCGTAGTTACAAAACGGGGCAAAGGTCAGGACCAAGCCGGAGTAGAAGTTCCTCTTCAGGCTCAAATCAAATGAGCATGGGAAGACCATCTTCAACAAGGAAAACTTTCAGACGGGCTCATACAAGAGCTAATGAAAGTATCAAAGACTGCAATTGCTGGACATGTGGTGCAAAAGGCCACATCTCAACAGACTGTCCAGACAATCAAAGACGAGGAATCAGAAAGTTTGAAGCAACTCCAGAAATGGAAGAGGCTGTATATTTTCAGGATCTGATTCAAGTATATCAGTTTGAAGGAATCCCTTCAGATGAAAGCATATACGAAGAAGAAGATTATAGCGAGGATGAGTCTTCAGAATCAGAATCAGACTGAAGAAGAGGACGTCTTCCGACAGGAGACGCAAGAAGATCTCTCCGGGTTCTTCTCACAAATGACAATTTCTCATAAGGCGCTTATGAAAATTAAGAAAGAAGACCCAAAACTCCAAATATATGATGGATTTGCAGTTGGGAGATTGGACAAGACTTTGGGACATTTCCTAAAGAAGAGAAAGCATCATATCATTTACAAAGTCACAGCTGGGGAAATTGCAATCCCCATGGAATTGACAAGTAATGTGATGGAGATGCAGCTAGTTCCGATGAGAGAAATCAGAGAGGAACTAAGCAGGATGAATAGAGAGATTGCTCAGAAGATGCAATGGATCCATATCGGAGCCATTAGAATTCTGATCAAATCAACATTCAAAGAAGGAATTGATTCTCCGATTGATATTGCTATCTTCGACAAGAGAATCAAGAACTTGAGAGATGCAAGTCTGGGAGGAATCTCAGGAAATCTATATGCCGGGAAATTGGTATCCTACATATATCCAAGGATTGCCTATAACTTGGCAGATCGCGATTTTAATAGAGTTCTAACCCTTCATCAAGATTTCAAAAACAAGGAGTTGATGAAAGAAGGGAATAGACCATACTCTATTACCTATAGTATTTCGTATGCACTGTCCAATACCCACCATTCAGAACTGTTTGTGGGAAAGGAGTTCATCGAAATACCAGATATCTTCGAGCAGGTGGCACATGCAGTCCGTCCGGAGATCATGGAGTTACCACCAATCCATGAGATGGATATGCGGATCGAGGATCAACCTATTATGACTAGAGCTACAAGTCAAAGGTTCGAACCAAGAAGAGTTTCTTTTCATGATAGTAGAATCATGAGTCGGAGATGGGAAAAGAGACCTATCTCACAAGAGAATCTGGAGCCAGAAAAATTCACAACGAAAGGTGAATTAAAATGTCCAGAGGGATGGAGAGAAGTGGAGATAGTATTCGATATCACTCAGAAGGAGAACATGTTTCCTTGTGATGTCTTATATTATCTACAACAACCTTCATTAGGAAGATTTGAAGGACTTCTCCAG
Organism: Ajuga chamaepitys; assembly: GCA_958295605.1. Lineage (NCBI taxonomy): Eukaryota > Viridiplantae > Streptophyta > Magnoliopsida > Lamiales > Lamiaceae > Ajuga > Ajuga chamaepitys. The sequence goes on from OY282498.1 coordinate 46,976,206, forward strand.
CTAGGAGAAAACGAGTTGATAATCCAAGGAATAGCAGGACGAGAAAATGGGCGTCTTATTCTTGGATTGGAATTTCTCGAGGGGCACAAACCTTGGGAACGACAGCCAGATAGGGTGGTCTTTACAATGGCTCATAGAAAATATCAGGTTCTATGAAGAAAGAGGCCCGCTATTAATGGCTACTAGTCCATTCTCAATATACATCTCTATAGGGATGTTATATGAAAAATATCGAGCAGAGTATTTCGCGGCCTACATTGACTCAGGCGCAGGAATATGCACAGCGAAGCCAGAAATCTTTCCTACCAGCTATTGCAGGAAGAGATTTCTCTAAGAGGGTTCTTATCCTCAAAAGAGGAATTAAGCAAGCGGAAATCATGATTGGCGGAGCCGGAGATACCCCATGGTATAAAGTCAAGACTCCGCCAATTTATTTCCATGATACAGGAGCAGATATTCTGTTAGGAAACAATTTCCTCCAGACATTCAAGCGATTCACACAAGAAAATGAAACAAGAAAGCTTATTTTTACAACCCTATGTGATCATAAGATTATTGTTCAGAGATTAAGGGAGACATTTCATCGTAAAATGCCCATTCATTTTCGCAGCAAGCGTGGTGATGAAGGAAAACTAAGTCACCTAAAAATGAAGGATCAACGAAGATATGGAGACGCACTCCTTCAATATCGAGCTGAAACATTAGGCGGAGATAAGGATGAGAGGAGAATGTCAAAAGAGACAATTCAATTCCTCAAGGCGTCTATGGAAGCAAGTACACAACTTGATATCACCATTGAAGAACAAATATCTTTAGAGGATGTCAAAAAGAGGATCAAGAGGAATTTCAATGAAGATCCTCTAGCATGGTGGGACAAGAATGAACTCAAAGCAACTTTGAAGGTGAAAACCGGAAAAGAAAATGAGTTTGTTCGGTACAAACCAATCCTTATGAATCAGGCAGATCGTGAGGATATGAAGAAAATACTTAAGGAACGTCTGGACCTTAAGTTGATTTCAGAAGGAATCTCTCCATACAGCAGCCCAGGATTTCGGGTAAGAAACCATGGAGAATTGAAGAGAGGAAAGCCAAGATTGGTGATCAATTACAAAGGGATCAACAATATCTTGGAATTCGACGGATATTATATCCCAAGTAGAGAGCACTTGGTAAACTGCATCAAGAATGCAAAGGTATTCTCTAAATTTGATTGTAAATCTGGTTTCTATCAGATTAAGATGGAAGAGGCCAGCAAGAAGTATACGGCGTTTTCCACACCACAAGGACATTATATCTGGAACGTGATGCCAATGGGATTAGCAAATGCCCCTCAGATATATCAAAGGAAGATGGATAATCTGTTTAAGGATTATTTTAAATTCATGTTCGTATATGTCGATGATATACTCATCGCTTCAAGGAATATGAAGGAACACATCAAACATCTGGAGATCTTTTCAGAAGTTTGTCATAAGGAAGGATTAGTGCTATCAGAAAAGAAAGCAGTAATCGCCACTAGACAGATCGAGTTCCTTGGGATCGAGATCGATGAGTCTGGAATCATCCTTCAAAAACATATAGTGGAGAAGGTGCAAGGATTTCCAGAAGACCTCAAAGACAAGAAGCAACTTCAAAGTTTTCTTGGAGTTGTCAATTTTGCCGGGATGTTTATTAAAAACCTAGCAAAATACAGGAAGGTGTTTAGCCCATTGTTAAAGAAAGATGCAGATTTCAAATGGGAAAAAGAACACCAAGAATCAGTATTACAACTTAAAGAGATCTGTAAAGATCTTCCAAAGCTTGCAATACCGAACGATGATGAAGAATTGGTACTCTATACAGATGCCAGTGATCACTGGTGGGCAGCAGTATTAACCAAAGCTACCCCGAATGGAGAAGTGCCATGCCGATACTGCAGCGGTCTCTTTGCAGAAAACGAAGCAGCAAGATGGCACATCAACGAGAAAGAATTCTTTGCAGTGCGAAAGGCCTTCAGAAAATGGCCGTTATTCTTACTGCCTAAGAAATTCATCCTTAAAATTGACAACACAAGTGTCAAAGCTTTCTTAACAAAAAAGATTGAATCTAAACCTGAGAAAGCTAGATTACTTAGATGGCAAGCTGATTGTCAATATTTTGATTATGAGGTTGTCATTATAAAGTCTCATGAAAATGTTCTTGCAGACTTTCTAACGAGAGATGGAGTCCAGTGAAGCCAACTCCATCCTAACAGGATACAGGCATCTCCAAGAACGTTTGGAGGAGCTCGACAAGAGGATCAACGACTTGGATATTCAAGCCAAAGTCGCGGGTCGAGTACAACAAGAGGACTTGTTAAAAGTCCACAGCGCGTTGAAGGCTACCAAACTTGCAAGTAGTTGCCTTTGGGACAGCCTGATTATTCCTATCCGACGGGAAGCTTTTTCAGGAAAGCAAAAAGTCGAGTTTCGAGAACGGGCCTCTAACCCGGTCGCCACAGATCAAGTACTGTGAGCACGAGTTCTAAGTTGGATCCCTGCACGGATCTAGCTAAAGAAACAATTGAGCAGACGGAGGATACTCCTCCTGATGCCTCAAGCCAACCCATCACCTCAGGGGTAAAAGAGGGAGAGATCAATCTTAGGCCAATGGCTGGTACCTCTAAGATTGATATTAACGATCTTAAAGTTTCTCCCTTTCAGGTTTATCAAAGAACATGGGAGAAAATCCTTACAGGGGCTGGAATTAACCCAGCAAAATGCCAGATTGATCGATCTGGTAAATATCCGAGAATGTGGACGAACCCAGGAGCCAGTCCACAAGAAGTAAAAGAATGGTATGATTTTGGAGCTTTAGCTTCGGTTCATACCGTGGCACCAAGTTTCCCAGAAATCTCAAAACTTCCGGGATGGATATTCAATGTTGTGTTCGAGACATGGGAGAACAACAATCATCTCGAACGAGGAGATATTCTGGAGCTAAAGTTTACATCAGCAGCTCCGGAACCATACAAGAACGGGTCTTACCCAACTTTTCATTTTATTAAGCTACAAAGACCTGATCCCAGACAGGCAAACAAAAACATGTCTGCCCCGGATCACAAGATTCCCCTAGTATCAACCTTCACAGAGGATGATATTACTACACGGAGAGCTTGGGGCATATGGGTTTGTCTCATGGAGATGAGAAAGATCAAACGGAGTTTCAAAGTCTTCCACAAGACGGCGAATGGATCACTTTTGATCAATACCATGACATCCAAAACCTCTCCATATGCGGAGAACATCTTTGAACAAAAGAGAGAGATGTTATGGAAGAACGAGCTGCCAGCAAGTTCAGAAACCGCTCGAAAATATTGCAATATGGCGCATAACGGACGGTGGACGAGTCGGATTTGCCCCAGGTGCCCGGAACAGGAAAAAGCACTATTCGGGCAAGCGTTCCCTGTCATCCATGACAAAGGGAAGAGAAACGAGAAGGAACCATCGAGAAAGCAGAAGATGCCAAGGGGACCACCCAGAAAAAATTAATAAAGGGGTCCCCGAGAAGCAGCGATGGGTTGAGTCACGAGAATTGCATCCACCCAAAACGACAAAAGGTGAAGGCATTCACAGCAGAATAATTGAAGTCTGCATGTGAGGCAAGGGTCCACAACATGTGAACCATGTGAAGGAGGGACCACATGCATGTGATCCAGATAAGATGTTGCATCCAGGAAATTTGAGAGACCAATCAAAAGGTTACAACTGGACGCAATAATTCAAGGATAGGGGTCTTAAACCTCTATAAATACAGGGTAGAAGGAAGCAGAAGGCATCGACCATTCCCCTCTGTTTTCTTACAACAATAAAAATTGTAATAGCTAGTTTCCAGTTTTTCCATTATAGTTTCTTCAAGTGTATGTGTGAGGAGAGTGTAGCTACCATGAGTAGCTAAACAAGTCGTCTCCTCCCAAAAGGAGATGTACTAATGTAATAATAAGTTCATGATTTCTAAATAAAAGTTGGGCTTTTGTTCATCATCTTCCAAAAGTTTTATTTCTGTTTATTAACCAAGGAGAATACTGTACGCCTCGAGGTAGGAAACGAAACGAGGCTTTGTTGGTTGCTGTTGAAGGAGTCTACGTCTGGAACCATAGGTTGCGATCGAGTGGTTGGGCTGTGAGGAGCAGTTCGTAAAAACCGGTGGATACAACCCGACGGCAATTCGGTCAAAAAGGTACAAAACTTGGTTTATGTTTCAAGAAGTTAATTGACGGAAGCATGATGGGCCTGATATGGTCGTATTGGACTATTTCCATATTAATACTAAAGATTAATTTTGCATGAAAAAAATAATTTTGGGGTTAATTTATAATTAAGAAAATATAGGACGAAAATTTATTTGGACAAAACCAAAAGGATAAAAATATAAGGACTGAATTGAAATAAAAATATGCTCGCTCGTTTTAAGAAAAATCAGAATAATGAAGAGCATCTTACTTATATATAAAAACAAAACCGTCTATAAATGGAAACCTAGACATTTTCCCGCCCAAATTATCATTCCAAATGAAGAAAGATATATGATTCAATCTCAGCCCTTCTATTATTTGCTATTGAGAAAAATAAAATTGAAAAGATTCAATTTCCCCAAAATCAATTACATAGCATAATTGTTGTCCAAAATTTTGGGATTTAATTTATATTATTTACCTTTTCCATTCTAACTCTCAAAGTACGTAGCATGATTGTTGTCCAAAATTTAGGATTTAATTGACAGCATATACCTTTTCCATTTTAACTCATTAACGGAAAGTATGTAATAAAGTCTTCAGTTACCTTTTTTCTCACAACTAATTCACGGTTATTTAGGTTCAACAAATGATATTGAACAAAAAAAATTCTCTCTTTATCTGCATCTTCCTCTTGGCTCTTTAGAATTTATACAAATCAATTTGTATGCAACTTTTCTCTATTCTTCACGCCATGAACAACTGATCAATTCATAGCGTCCTTCATCAGGCACAAACGCATGAAATTTTCTAAGAGATTTCGAACTCGATGTACCCAAATATATATCGATGTGAATTCTAATATTGAAATTATCTTAAACCCCTTTGTTTGTATGTTAGATAATTTGTTTTTTCTTTGAATATTGTGTCATTTTAACAGAAGTTTATAAATCCGCAAATTACGACATCTTTGAAAAGAGGTTAAATTAGATTCGTTATATATTTGTGGTGTGATCGTAGGCTATTTGGCTTAACCAAATAGTCATGTATTTCGGATGTTATCTTCATAGGCTAGATCTTCTGCCAATGTGTGGTATGTTAACTCCCAACCTTCAATAATAATATTTTATTTCGTTTATGATGCAAACATTTTATAGGCTAATGAAGTCATCTTATCAGCTGCGTTATTATTCTCAATTTTATTTGTTTCATCTGCTCCCCTCTAAAACTTTGCTTCTTTCTCTTATTATTTTGAAGATCTGCAATTGAGTGTGTTGTTTGTTGTTTCTTTTTTATATTTATTGCTTTCCATTTATGTTGTTTCGTGACTTCTTAGCTTTAAATTTCGATGCAGGGAAATCTCTAAAAAAATAGCAATTAAACTGAAAACATATATATTTTATTGCCATTTATATTATGTTGAGTAGTATTCTTGGATCCATTTTGGACTTGAATTTAATTCCATATTTCAACCTCCATTAATAATGGAGCATGAACATATTGTTATGACATGTACTTGAAATATGAGGCAATTACTTAGGTAAGGTTAAAATTTTAAGTTTACTTCAATCCCTAGCTTTCTAGAAGATATAGTTTATTTGCTGCATTATACGTCCTCCGTCTCACTCAAATTTGTACATTTTCTTTTTCGATACGTCCCACATCAATTTGCATATATACTCTTTAAAGGAAATTTCTCTAACAATCTCCATTCTCAAAATTTACACCCTCAATTTCCACATTTGAAAAAGTAAACCAAAAAGCAAAAAATATTTATTTCTTAATATACGTATCCGATCCTACGTGCAAATTTGAATGGGATAGAAGGAGTACTTTCTAATTTATTTTATTGAACATTAACTTATCTATTTGAGGAAGAATGCTTTGTAACAATTTTTTTATTTGAAACTTTGTTGAGTTAATGGGTAACCTAAGACAGAAAAGCGTCATTAGGTGCAAAACTTAACATTTTCCTTATATGATCGTATGTCGTAGTTTTAATTGAACTGAAGATGGATATATTCCAATTTTTTTCTTTTGATTATCTAATCTATATGTTGGAATAAACCTAAAAGGGTTAATATCGTTTTATCATGTGAAATATGAGCGTTTCCTTTCACTTTAGTACCTAAAATATTTTATTTTTCCCAATAGCCACCCAAAATTCATGATTCTACCAAGATTGTAATTAACATCGTCCGATCTAATATTGTCTTTCAAATTCTAGCGTAGGTAATTTCCTCTAATTATGTCATATGCCGTGACAATCAATAAAATTTAGGGTAAATCTTTGTCTCAAGTTAGTTTGTTCTTAAAAAAGCTTATCTTCAGTCATGGTTAACTCTATGTTGCAGTTTCACGGGTCATGAATCGCCGAGGCTTGAAAATATTGATTTATACTAATGAAAATAAAAGTTGTAAAAAGTGGTGTTCAGAAATATATAGATCTCTTACGTTTGTTCAAGTAAAAATTTTCCATAAGTGTATGTTTTCGTAATTATTGACTCTTATATTTATATATTTGTATTCATTGATGAATCAATTATTTTTACATATATCGAATAAATATGATCGATATTTATCTATTAAATTAAAATCAATTAAAACTTATTATAGATTCTTATATTACTAATACATTTTACTAGTTTTTTAATAAAAGGACAAAAGGGCAATTTGGTCATTTCGGGGCATATTATCAAGAAAAAAGTCAACTAAGTAAAAAAGCAGGTTGGTACCCTCTGACAGGGGCATTATACCTTGTCTCCCACGGATTAAAATACATCCAGTGAAGCGCTCCACTCACGAACACACCTACCTCGTAACATTTCCGTGGAAAAGGCTTAATCTTTTTCCAGGAATCACTTCTTATTGAATATAATTCAGCTACAAATTCATCAGTACATACAGAAAGTTTTAAAATCTTGTAGTCATCCCCAACAGAATCGTAACCCAATCCATACCGAAAACGACAGAGAAGCGGCGTAAGGATTTTACGGGGAGATTCGATAGTATTTCCTTCATGATTTCTGGCGACGTATAGGTAGCTTTCATGGTGCTTGTATGCTCCGTCAAAATATCTTTTAATCTTTTAATCTTTTGATAAGAGATTAGGGCCTTTTTCATGGGTGAATGTTTTTTACGAATCAAATGAAGTTATTTATCTAACTTTTTTAAGATTATACGAGATTCTATAGGGACTCAATAGATATGCATAAGAAACAGATTTTTTACTAATATTTATTATTGTAACTAAATGTTCACCGGAATGAATGTTTTTTCTGTTATGATAAAATTATTCGTTATCGAGTCAATATTTTATTTTTAAATTATTTTACGCCCTTCCATATCTTTTAATTATTTATGTTAAACTTAACTAACTATAAAAGTATGAATACTTTAATTTTAATTGTTATTTAAATTAATCTTTAAAGGAAACTTTATTTGTAAATTTATTATTAGAATTTTTTTCGTAAATTTTAAATTTATGATTAGTATTTTATTTGGTTTCGTACAGTTCGGTACGAAAAATTAAGGAATATACATATGGGTACCAAAAGTTCAATCAGTTAAAAAAAAAAAGTCAAAAGGTCAATGAATTTTCAATTCGGTGCGAGTTTTGGTGCTATTTCGATAATCTTCAAACTTCGTGCACAGTCCCACAAAGTAGTCCAGTAACTTATGGGACAAATAACAAATTATTCCAAAACCCATTATGTAACTTATGGCCAAAACTTTTCAAGAAAAAAAACTTATGGGCAAATTGTTAAAAAATCGTGTAACTTATGGGGCAAATTGTAAAAGTAGGCCTGCAACTTACAGGGCAAATTATTCCAAATCCCCTTATGTAACTTATGAGCAAATATCAAATTATTCTAATTATAGGGCAAATTGTAAAAGTAGTCCTGTAATGAGTATAATGCAACCTATCTCATAGAATCAAAAACATAACGAGTATCAGATAATGGATACTGTATATGCATCTTTAAACTTCAAATAAATCTTTACCAAACTTACGTCAAGTTTTTACGGCTTATAGTTCGTAAAACCGACTTGTAAGCATCATTCGCTGCTCGGTTCAGCGCGATTTCCTTCTTCTCATGGCACATGCCTTTTCCTCTAAGTTGATTGTCTACGAAAACCTTGTAGGTTGCTTCTTTGGCCCATAGATCCACTAGTTTAACTTTGAGCTTGTATTTTTGGCATATCTCAAAGAGCTTTCTCACCGGATTCTTTTCGAGCATTTCTGGGGTGATTATGGGTTTTAGTAGATCTCTTGCTATCTGCATTCAACCCGAAAACAACACTTGGTATCAGAAGGAACGTGCACAATATTGTGGTAGCAATTTGGGCCAGGCTCAGTCAGCCTGTCGAGCCAATACCATATTGTGGGTCAGTTAGGGTTGGTCTCAAATTCTGACGGGTTAAATTTTGGTGAGCTCAGGCCGGCCCACGGTATGTCTAGTCGGGCCCAATGATACATCATGCTAAGATTTCTATGACTTGGGAAATGTCAGGTGGAATGAGTTGGGCTGATATTGTCATCTCTATGGCAAAAGACATTGGTATATCATATTCATGGGGAAATTCCAAAACTCGCCCTGTTACTTACGGACAGTCCTAAACCAGTTATTTATCTTTTTTATTTCTCGAGTTTGGTTCTCTTCTATTCGAAAAAATCGATTTTTTCATTGAATAATTACACGTGCACCACATATGACCGCGTCAAATTGGAGGAATTTTCCCAATAAATTTGTGGTCTCCGTCGACAATTTTGGTATGTTCTTTGTGTTACGTTGTTTATCAGGGTATCAAGTCCACGTCATTTGCAGCCCCAAGAAAAAAAAGACTCAAATTTAACGTGGTCATATGCAGTAGACGTGCCATTATCCGGCGAGAATTTCAAATTCCAATTAAAAAACAACCAAAATGAAACCTTTCTATTATGTACAAATATGCAGTTTATTTAGAGAGAGAGATTGAGTGATTCACGTGGTGAGACTACCACTGCCCTGGTTATCATTTTGACAAAGAAAGATGAGCTCTCTTATCATCAGCCCTTCTTTATAGAAAATGAAACAAAATGGTAAAGAATCAACGCACCTCCCATGTTGTATCCATCGAGTAATTGCTGTCGACGAAAACAGCACCGACGGTGGATTCAACAACATCAGCAAGCACTTTTGGAGCATTAATCAAACCATGTGAATGTAATGGATGTTTAGGAAGAGCTTCAATAAATGTCTGAATCTGCAAAAGCACCAACAAAATTAGGCTGAAACCTTTCAGAAGGAATCTAAGAAAAACTAATTGTTGGCAGCGAAACCCAAACCCGATAACAATGCTAGCAGGCTAAAATCATAGAAAGGTTATGATGAAAAAGACCTTTTCTACAACCACCCTACAATTTGGTATTCTTTGGTACTACAAAATGATCCTTAGACCTTTTCTACAACTACCCTACAATTTGGTATTCTTTGGTACTACAAAATGATCCTTAGACTACGTATAACGATTTTGAGCCGGATCATTGAATATTTGATAAAGACAGAAGTAACAAACATTTCACACAACTCTACAATCCACACAAACAGTCACATACTTGTTTTCCAAGAATCGGAGCGTCAAGACGAATATAATGGTGGAAGCCATGCTGAACAGCCACACGTGCAAGCTTCTCCGTATCAACATTGGCAGCCCGAAGTGGTGTCAACAATCCCGGAGGAAGGTCCGGGTACATGGAGAACTGTTCTTTCGTGATCAATAGATTGAGTACCGAGTCACCAACGTACTCGAGGCGTTCGTATGACACGGATTCCTTATGATACGACGGGTGCGTGAAAGCTTGATGCAGTAAACAGCGATTCCGGAAAGTGTAGCCTATTATGTTTTCAACCTCATCAAGACTTTGTAGTGACTTAGTTTCAGCTTCCAACTGTGGCTTAATCTTTGCATTGACTGGGAAGCCCTTTAAGTAACTATACAGAATGTTTCCTAACAGAAGAGCAAAATTGCAATTTAGAGGGTGTTTGGTTATGAGAATAAAATGTTAAACAACTTATAAGATGTAAAAATAAGCTAATGGAGCTCATAAGCTCCAAAATAAGTACCTCTATAAGTCACACTCAAATTACACATAACACACTAAACAGATTTCACAGGCACATACACACTAACACAGACACACTACACTCAATTCGCACATTACACAAACACCATACACAAAACACACACTTCACACACTAATCAATGTATGTTTGATGATGGATTTCAAATTCGTTCCTCAAATACATAGCCAAATCCTTTCATTCAGTTGCAAACTTATAAGCCTCATTATCCAAACATTTTGTTAACTTATAAACTCTAGAGAATTTACATCATATAAGCTCTTGAAACAATATAAGAGGTCTTTTCTGAAGCGGCTTTTGACGTCTAGCTTGAGAAAAGCTAATTTAAGTGTTTGTGACATACAACTTTTGCTTAAGGAAAAGTTGTTTTCTACCAAAAGCAGGTTTTTTATGCTTTTTTTAACTTTGAGCTTTTTACTTATTACATTTTCCTCTCACTTTAAAAGCTAAAGGTTACTCAAATTCCCAAACACCACAACCCACTAAAACACTTTTTATTTCTGAAACACCACCTGTTTTTCATTAAAGACAATTTTACTTCAATCCCTACTTTAAATCACTTCATCAAAAGTTAAAGTAAAGAAAAACACTTCTATAAAACGTTGGAGCTCCTAAGATGTTTGAAAATAAGTTTAACCAAATTGAACTAAAAAAATTATGGATTTGTAAGATAACTGCTATCTAATCAAAAACTTAACACCATATGAAAGTACATCACAGGAAAAACGGAAAATCAAGTCATCAATTAATAAAATGTTGTCGAATAGACAGTTAATGCATAATGACAGAATCGCATTTACAGATTATATTATAGTCAGAAAACATTTCATTCACAGATGCACCCAAAAAATGAAGAAAATAAGGCACATACCATATCGACGGAGGCGACGAGAAGCGACCAAATTCCTGGCAGGAAAGAAGAGAGATTCCCACAGCGAACACATTGCAATTACTGGTAAAACTCCATTATGTTCAATCGGGAATTTAATTTCATCTAATCGTAGCCCTAATTGAAACCCCTAATTCTCTGCCACTGGAACTGAGAAGGGCAGCTGAAGTGGTGTTCTTACTGTGCGTTTGGTGTCAGCTCCTGACGGAAACGTCGTCGTTCAGTTCTGCTTGTTCTGGAAATTAAGCGCATAGTCATAAATTCTCTATTTTGCGCCTTTCCCACAGAACTCGAAAATTATTTGGGCCAACCCAACCTCATATTTTCTTGGGCTGGTTTGGTCAATCTCATGTTTTTTTGGGTTGGTTTGACCAAGTTGGGATATTAGAGTTTGATGGGGGACATCAATTTAAATATCACACTCCAACCACAACCTCAGCCACCCAACCAAACATCTTCAGCTACTTCCCCTAGCCACTAACTTCAGCTACTTCTCCCAGCCCAGCCACCTCAGCCTCAACCAAACATTGCCTAACTGTAGGCACTCAAGGCTATTAAAATAGAGCTCGCAATTCGGCCCGCGATCTAACCCAGTCCATCGAACTAAAATCATAAGTCGAGTTGGGTTTAGGCCGACGGTCCTGTTGGCAATAACTATTGAGTCAGTCCAACTCATCCCTTTAAATATACAAAGATCTTTTGATTAATTTATGATTCGTCAGGACTTTTGGTCCATGAGATCGGGTCTATTAAACACAATAGTTTACGAGTTTAGATTTTTATGACTCGATCTATCTAATATATCAAGCGAGCTTAGCGAGCTCATTGGACAGAGTCAATTTAACCGGCTCTAATTGAAAATAGCTTTCTTATACCAAACAATAATTATTATATTAATAACATTTTGATGTTTTCTTTGTACAGTGATTATATTAGTCCGCCAACGTAAAATATGACAGCCCCTTCCTTATTTTTAAAGAACAATTTATAATTATATTTCCTATATAATATTTACATTCAAAATAAGTTTTTTTTTTTTTTTTTACTTCGGGTACATGGCGCGCACTCGAGATGCGCGATGATTTAAAATTGTTCAAAAAGTATTACATTTAATCGATGAAATTATGTAAGTACCATCTTTTCGCAACAAAAGTATAACATTTTATTATAGAAGTTTTCTTGAACTTATATTTTTTTTGTAATTATCAAATAAACAAGAACACTTTTTTTTTAAAAAAAAGGTGATACTTAATTACATAGAAGTAATACTTAAATAATATCAAAAAATAGGTTTGTCGCATGCGTACCTAATGTGCATTTCAGACATATCGTCCCGCTCTTTATCCACCGTGGATATGTTAACACTCTTATTTATTGGTGTCTCAAAATTTCTTTATAAGGAGTTATATCTAAAATTGAATGATAATACCATTACACATTAGCACTAAGCACATTAACATGACACATGGTGGACGACGAGCATTTCCCACGCGCAATCGGCAATCTTTTTCTTCCCACTTCAGCACGTTTCAGAGGTCCAATTGGGTCAGCTCAACCTATTTTGTGGACATAGATCCATGCATATATAACACACAACGTGTAATTCTATCTATAATTTTGTTGCTAAATTTCCGACTAACTCCAACTAGATACTCGCTCTAAGGATTTATATGAATCAAATCAACTCAAATACTAAGAAATCAAATTTGAAAATGCTAACTCAAATTCGAATTTGAACCGAACATTAATCGAATTTTAAAAGGTGATTCGAATCTGGTTCGTGAAAAATATTTGAACATATTTGTTTTTGATTCGAAATTCGAAAAATTTATTTGGTTCTTATTTTTATATATATTTCTTTTTTGAAATATATTTTTTATTTTATTTTTTGAAATTACAATTTTAATAATATATAGTATCTACATAAATTTATTTTTAATATATTTTTTATATATATATATATATACTTCCTCCGTCCCGGCTTAACTTTCCTACTTTGACCGGGCACAGAGGTTAAGAAATACTCCCTCAATCCCGGCTTAACCTGCCTAGGTTGACCGGGCACGGAGGTTAAGAAAAAACAGATTTTGTGGAATCTTTGACTTTTTCAAAAGGTGGAGATTAAGAATGAAGATTTTGAGATAGGAGATTGTGAGAGAAATTTGTCATTTATGGGGCTGACAAGTTAAGGTGAGACAAACCAAAATGACAAGTAGGCAGGTTAAGCTGGGACGGAGGTAGTAGTAGATTTTGTGAGAGAAATTTGTCATTTATGGACTGAAAAGTTAAGTTAGGACAAACCGAAAAGAAAAATAGGAAAGTTAGAGCAGAACGGAGGTAGTATTTAATATTATATATATATATATATATATATATATATATATTTTTTTAAAAAAAATGTAGGATATTTAAATCGAATTGAATATCTGAATTATTCGTATCGAATACAACTTGTATTCGACTGCGAATTCGAATCAACTTAATCGAATTCAAATCACGAAATCAAATCAAAATTATTTAATTTGTGTTACATCCCTGCTAGGCTCTCATTAGCCGCCAATTTTCATTTTCCGATTCCTTCCAGCCTAACCACTTCTATGTATCGATTAGCCCCGTCTTTGCTCCAACTAGTCACTAGGTCCCACTCCAACGTCTATATATATTTTTCGATTCCTCCCCGCTCAATTACTTCTAACCCCTGATCAGCCCCGCCTACACTCCAACTGACCCCAACTCACTGCTTAACTAGTGCCTGTCTACGACTTTGACTGCCCACCATAATAGTAAGCATTCATGTAGATCTATCACAAATTACAAGGTTGATTCCAGTATACATCAGCACCTGTAGTCTTCATTTGGCCATAATAGCATTCTCTTTTCTCGCTATAAACTTATTCCAATAAAAAAATCACATGTTATGGTACAATATTTCATTCTAGCCCTATTTACTCCATCTTACATCAAACAAATAAATATTACATCATATACATACAAATTATACATAATTCTCATTGCATCTTCTGATTGCCAGAAACACAAATAAGCAAGAAGCAGGAAGGTTGTTACCACCTGTTACCTCCCAGACATTAGATTTAGGAGACCCTGGTTTCCATAGAAGCTGCCCACGTCCCAATTATCCGTTGATGACGAGAGCGTCATTAACGCAACCACGATCGAGCGCATGCTCGGTCGTAGTTGAGGATTTTCGTGAGTACAAGCTCTTGCAAGTTGTGCCACCTGTCACAACGAGAATTGGTGCTTTGTGATTCGAACCAAAACTTGAGTCGCTAAAATGGATAGTTACAAAACCCATCCTTGAGGTTTCTAATTACAGATTAATAATAATAAAAATAATTATAATAATAATAATAATATTAAAAAAAAAAAATCCCTGATTTCAATTATCATCCCAACCCTCAACCCCTAATTTATATGAAAATATTGCTAATTTTATGACTAGATAGCTAATATTTTGCCAGCTAGTTATTTCCCTTAGCTACTACTACGCTAATATCTTGCAAATTCGCCATAGTAGCTACAAATATGCTATTCCCCCGTCTCATAGAAAGAGTCATGTTTGAAAAATGTACAATATTCTTCTTACAACTCTTTAGAATCCGTCAATACGCACTTCAACGACTTTTTTGACTTATCAATCATATCTAACTAATTTGTAAAGTTAGATTTTATTTGAACTTGTAAAACGAGACATTAATTTTTAAAACAAGTCTTATTCTGGAACAAGAAATTATTCTCAAATAGGACTCTTTTTATGAGACGAGAGAGCAATATCTATTCCCCTAGATTACCTATATCATTTTTAGAAATTACAAATGCCACCATTAACACTTGATTTTTTAACAAACTACACCGTTGAGGGAGGTCTTAATAAGAACACCATAAAGCTCATGAATATTGTAAATTGTAATACCAAAACATAATAGTTTCCTTTTTCTTTTTGAAAGAAAAAAATGGTTGGCAATCCTCAATGCAGTTTAGTAATTTGCCCTAATAAACATACAAAGTCAAGTAGTCTCTGGAGGTAAACTGACCTTTAGGACCGAGTCTTGGGGGTAACTGTCACCAAGTCTAGGGTCGATCAGTTGTTTCAGGTCCTCGCTTGGGTCAGGCTTGCTAAGAACGTCTTCAAACTACAATAATCAAGAAAAAAACAGATAATGTTGAGTAGGTAAACGGCCAAGTTCGGCAAGAACTTAAAACATTGACATTTCCAAGAAAGTTGAGGAGAACTCACCAAAGCTACAAGGCCTCTTGAATCTGCAGCAGAACCATTTTGCTTAACTATGGCTTCCTTGGCTGATATTAACTCGTAGATAACAACACCAAAAGCATATACATCTACTTTGGGAGAAACATCGCCATATTGGGCATACCTGAAAGAAGAATTATTTAAGTAAAATTTGTGTCCCGTGCATCGGATAAATAGACAATATGTAGGAATATTTACAAAGAGAAATAGTGGTTTAAACCAATGTGTTGTATTCTTGTGGAATCTATAACGACTAAAATCAACCAAACGACAGAGAGATAATCAACTATTCTGTATCTGATAGTTTTTTAATTATTATATAGCCAATATATGCCATCACCTTCCGACTAGATTACAAGGCCGAACACTTTCTTTTGATGGAATCTATGAGATTTCAAGATCTCAGAGTATTTTCTTTTATAGAAAAAGGAGTAACTTCTAAGCAATAAAATGCAGTTTAATTTCACTCTTCATCCCGGATAAATTAAGTAATAGTTGCGCAGGCAAGTTGGGTTGTGTTTGGATTGGATGAATTGAAGATGGATTTGAAAGTATCAAATTCATTTGTGGTTGTTTGGAGTTCTATGAATTCCAAATCCATCACTCCTACTTCTTGAGTGACTTGGATGGATTTGAAGTTCACTCTAATTTTATGTGGACTTGAAATTCATCGATTTCAAAACCTTGCATTTTTAAATCTCTCAACCCAAAGTAACCACAATTGATATAGTCCAGTACAAGTAAAGATGCATCAGGAAACTTACTCAGGGGGCATGTAACCAAATGTACCCACAAGTCGGCCCGTCGGCAGCGAACTACTTCCAACTTCAGTAAGTTTTGTCAAGCCAAAATCTGCAACCTGCGAATAAATTACACTCTTGAACTACGAACGAGCTTTCATATAAATACAAGATCTACCATGGTGTACAACCTTAGCGTGGAAATTCTTGTCTATCAAAATATTTGCTGGTTTGATATCACGGTGAATGTAGACAGGAACAGTGTGTTCATGGATATATTCAAGACCTCTTGCTGAATCCAGAGCAATTTGTATCCTAGTTGCCCAAGACATTGGTTCCCTGTCTGCAAAAGCACATGTCGGATCAGCAATTTTTGCAAATGTCAAATTGTTGCGTCAGATTTATGAATTGAATTCAGCATACCTGTGCCTCGGAGATGTTGACTTAGGTTTCCATTCTCGATGAATTCATATACAAGGAAAAGAGAGCCCTCAACACAATATCCTATCAAGCGCACCTGTTCCCAATGACACGGTGAAATTAGTACGTTAAATGAGATTAATCATTAGTCGATATCCATTACAGAGCTGCGCCAATCTAAAAAAGAAAATAGCTATTTCACTAATTATAAACAGATATCTTCAGGGTTGGAAGCGTGAAATCCAAAAATGTCGTGTAATGTCTAAGAGCTATGAACAGACCTAGACAATATTACTTCAATTTTACGATGGCTATATTAGTTACTGTAAATTGGTGATCAATTTCATTCAAAACAGGCTTAATCATGTGTAGTTAATTGAGATTAACTGAAAACCGGCAGATTTAAGTCATGAACCGGTCAGGAGGGTGTCCAACAACCGTGAACCGGCATTTACAAGCTTCAGGAAGTTGCAATGGTTTTACAGACTCTTTTACAACAGTTTTCTGTAGCGGTTTTGTCAGCTGATTGATTGACGGTTTTCTCTTCCAGTTTTTCCCAGTTTTTCTTTGTAGATAAAAGCGGTTTTGAAGAGAGGAGCAATTAGTTCAGTTTTCCCCTTGTAACAGCTTCGAATTACAAAGAATTGTAGAGCTAGGGTCCTTAAGCCAATTAGGGTTCATTAATTGGGGTTTTTGTGTAGCTTGCTGATTTCTTGTAATTGTTGCTGTGATATAGTGAACTGAGGAACACCAATCCTCCGTGGATGTAGAACATCAAGTTCGAACCACGTAAAGCGGCTGTGTTGTGCGATTTCGGTTTGAGTTTCGTTTAGTTTTCATTCTTGTGAGTTGCATTGTGTGGGATTGAGTTTGCTGGATTCAATTGATTCAGATTGAAGCAAATCTGTTCTAATTCTAACAATCATCGTACGTAGAAAGGGGAAAGGGTGCATAGGGATGCTTACATATTTACAAGTGAAAACGGTAGTTGGAGAAAATAGAGAGGGACACAAAAGAAGGGACCTAAGTTTTGATAATCAACATTAGCACAAGCAACTAGCTTAAGGGCTCATTTGGTAGGAGGTATGGGATAAGGGACCTAAACTTATCATAAGATTACTTAAAAAGGTTTGTGTGTATAATTTAACTAGTCTTGCATTTGATAGGGGGTATTAGGTTTTATGATAAATTTTATTGGATGTTTGATAGCCTACATAATATTACTGTTACATACAAATTGTGTAATTATAGGTACACTTTTACCCCTACTAAATCTGAAAATTAGTCATTTCCCAAAACTTAGCTTTTATTAGATTTCAAACAACAACAACAACAATAATAATAATAATAATAATTGGTAAAATTATTTTACTATTCACACATGAGATGCTATCTTACATAATTGGCAAGATAGCTAAGAGGCCCTAATATGGACCAATAACCGGGCCCCCCCTAGTTTAACACATATAGGCCATAAGGGCTACCAAATGATCGATTCATATAAGTAATATAATATGGGCTTATCACTCCTACCAAATGAGCCCTAAAAGGATAAAGTGATGGTGGAGGAAAATTATTATGCAATACCAGGTTGAGGTGATGAACATGCGTTAAAACCTTCAGCTCTGCAAGAAACTCTTTACTAGCCTGCATATCCATTTTCTTAATTGCCGCTTTCTGCAAAGAAACGGAACTATATGTCAAATAATCTGTCAACAAGCTAATGAGTATATACTGAACAAGGATAAATTATAATGAACACAGAGTTGCAGTTATGGACAAAACTAAGACCTTCAAACCCAAGAATTCAGCCGCACACTTTTTTATGGATCTGGATATGAACTACTTACCTCACCTCGGAGCTCGGCGTAGTAGACGGCACCAAATCCACCTTCACCAATCTTATTAGCAATGCTGAAGTCATCAGTTGCCTTTGCAAGTTCTTCATATGAGAACTCAACAGATTTGTCAACAGTAATGCCTATAGCTGGAGACATGCCCGCCCGCGTGCTTCCAGAATCAGGTGGTTTGGCAGCACTACCTTCAGGATCTAATTGAGAAGACGGATAACTAAAAACTCGAGTGTGCATACCCAAAGAACAAAGATTTCAAGAGCATGTCACAAAAAAATATGTATGCTAGCAAACCAATAACTGAATTGTAACGTAATTAGTGCATTGCATCTTCACGTAAGAATGAAGAAATAAATAATTTCTATTACGCGTGAAACAACTATATAGCCATCTCATTCGCGAGCCATCATAGAGCCTACAAGGGGAAGATGGAGACAGCTGCTCACGGAAAGAATCCATGCATTAAGATGGTACAGGTAACCCTCAAACCATAGGAAAGAGAAGCCTGTTATGCAATTAGTTAACCTAGTATATTTCTGCTCATATGAATGTTCAATTGCTTATTCTGAACATTTATCTCTCAACTCCATGGA
This sequence comes from Ajuga chamaepitys, assembly GCA_958295605.1. Taxonomy (NCBI): domain Eukaryota; kingdom Viridiplantae; phylum Streptophyta; class Magnoliopsida; order Lamiales; family Lamiaceae; genus Ajuga; species Ajuga chamaepitys. The sequence continues at coordinate 46,995,288 of OY282498.1, forward strand.
CTTTTTAGCTGGTTCTCTCTTCTTCACTGATAGTGAAGAGTTACTGCTGCATTACGAACGGAATTCCCCAATAAGTGTTACTTGGGTTATTTTACAATTGTATTTATATTACAATTGTAGATGTCACCAGTTGCTGCGAGTTCTTGAAAAGCAACCAGACCAAATAAACAAAAGGAATCACCCAATTCCAAATGTATTTTGTGCTGCATTGACCAATCGATTTAAAATTTCAGCTTTACTGAACATGTTCATTCTTATCTACAACTCCAAGCATCCCAAGGCGCTACATTCTTTACTAAACCAATGGTTAATAAACACATATTTGATGGATGACCCGTTTTCTCTGTCTTCCTTACGGTCTTAAGCTGAGAGCAACTCATAGAGCATCTCTGAGTTCAGTCAATCAAGTAAAAAGTAGAGACTGCCATAAAGCCCCCAAGGGTCAGAGAACAATATACTTTACTATATGTTTCTGGCTCGGATGAGAAGCAGTTTACTAAACATCAAATCAGATAAACGATTTCCTTGCCTAGATGTCCGAGAGCTTATTGGTTCTGCAGAACCCTTGCTAAAAGTTAATAAATTTAAGCACTCGATTTTGGCCCTTTAATTTCTCACTCATGGATGCAGGACTACTTCATTAGTCACCTCTTCAATTACGACATCTTACTTGAAAATTGAAACATGCAACAGATGGGAGCAACAAGCGAACATGCAGCCAAGAGGACATTAAAAAGAAAAGATAAAAGGAATATAGCAGCCCACAAAAGGGCACGTCTCCTGATGCTCAAAACTTATAATAACTATATCAGACCTCTAGTTTTGGAAAGTAAGTTTTTCACAACTAAAGTTAACTGCAAAATATTTCACGTAAGCATGTAATCATTGACACTAGAAAACAAATCACAATATAGTTTAGAAAGATTATTACGACCACTAACCTTGAGTTACTGTTAAGAGCAATTGAATCTTCTTTGCATTCTTCTTTCTCTGCAATACTACACATAGAGAACCTACAACTAACAATACCCCAACTATTACTGCAACTGATATCCCAGCTATAACTCCACCAGATAATCCTGAAAGTAGAAAGGACCAGGAAGTCGGTAAAAGCATGGAGAATTTCCAGAAACATATGCAGTTTGTAACAATAAATGGAGATCTGGAAATCTGGAAATCAAGAAAGATAACATGAAAACCCGTAACAGTAGAAGGCCAAACCACCTTTGCTGCAAAAAAGGGAGAAAAGTAGAGGTCAATACTAAATTTTATAATATACTTAGAAGGTGCAGCAATTAATTCAAGCAGGAAACAGCTTCCTCGTAATATAAGATCTATACAATACCTGGTATTTAGAGGCGGAAAATTCCCGCTTCGATCTGCACATAAATCAGGAGATTTATCAAAGTAAATATATGAGCAAAGAAAGTAACCTCAAAATAGTCAATATCATGAGAGCAGTGGGAGAAATGGCAGAATTTCAATTTGAACAAAACAAGTATTTAGATCTTAAATCAGATCCTAATTTTTAAGTTTCTTATAAAAATAGCATTTCTTGCTTATTTGGCAGTATACATATGGATACGACGATGAGGAAGTCGATAGTTACATTCATTCCATTAATATGGAGCTTATAAACTCCTTTATTTTACCACACTTCTCTTGAACATATCAAAACATTATCAAACTCACAGAGACAATTTGTAGATATTAACTAAATATTCTTCCCCATTCCAACTGAGGTAGAGCAATTACTGTCTTCCTAAAATGGTTAGACCCCTCATCATTTGCTGTTTCTTGGACTTGGGGTGTTGTATACCAGGCTTACCAGCTCCGTTTTATGTTGCAGATAATGTATGTAGTACCCTTTTAACCAAACCTCTTTTTGCAGGAAATAGAGTTGACATTTACAAAAATCTAATCAATTCAAGCATAATCAAAGTTCAATATGGACCCAAATGTGAATCATACAATGGGGATAGCTGTTGTATGTTCTACAATTAATATTCATGAAAAATTATATGAACATATATATATATATATATAACAATAGAATTCAAAGAACAAAAATCGTAAATAAAATTACTAACCTCTACCCGGAATATACACCAATCCACTGCCTGAATTGAAATTAACCCCCGGATTGTACCTCCTCAACAAATCTGCACTCGAACCTGCACTCAAATTACTCGCTGCCGCCACCGTCTCCAACGTTTCCCCTTCCCTCAAAGGATAGGTGACGAACAATCCATAATCCTTCGACACAGAACTGTCACCACAGCTGCAATTCACCGGCACGTTCAACGTCACCCCTGTGTCCGGAATGTTCGTCGCCGGATAATCATTATTGCTCTGCAACCACTCCGCCGTGGTTAAATTCGAGTAGTAAGTTTCGGCAATTAGGTTGTAAGTGTTACCGGGAAAAGTTGTGAAGTTGAAAACGTGACCGAGAAATTCGCCGCCGTTGAGGCAGTCGCACCGGAAGGGCACGTTTACTCGTGTGTCGGCGAGCACGCTGTCCTGATTAGGGAGCTGGTGGTTGAATTCGAGGATTGTTTGAATTGAGACTCGCATCATTTGAGAAATGAAGGTTAGGTTTGATCCTTGCCACACGTAGTAGGAGGCCAGCGCGGTGTCGCAGCCGCGCGTGCAGCGGCCATCGACGGCGGAGGAGAATATTCCGATCAAAATTATTCCTATCAAGAGCTTCATCGGAATTCTCTAGCATTGACTAGAAACATAGTTTGGCAAATTTGAAGAGAGATTAAACTTGCATTTGATGTTTGCTGGAAAAATTCAAAGCAACCGCAGTCAAAGTTGACTTGAGCTGATGCTAATGACATTCTCTCTCTTAAGATTATTTGAAGAATTTTCTATTATCTAATAATACACCGTTCCCTTACGATTATTTGAAGGATTTTCTATGTATAATCTATACTTAATATAATAACAAAATTCGTCCAAATCAGTAATTTTGAAGTTTTTTCGTCTAAAATTTATTATTAATTTTGAAAATCAAAATTTTTAATATATAAAATTCAACCCTAATATAAAACATAATTATTTGCAATAACTTGCCATATATTTACCCAAAATAAATAGGATAAAGCTATTTGGGCTGATAGCGCCCGAGTCGAAAAAACATATTTTCTTAAAATTAATTTTTTAAATAAATTTATTGAATATTATTAATGAAAATTTATTTATGAAGACATTAACTAAATTTTTAACACTACAAATATATTCCCTGTCAACCCCATATTATAATTCCAGCTTCAATCATCAACATGACTTATACGGAAGGATGCTAGACATTAAGAAAAATAAATATCCATGATATATTTGAGTCTTTAATACTTTTCACTGCACTCTTTTTTCATTAACATATAATTTTTCATATCTTTTTATTTATTGATTGTAATATTTTATTATACTAAAAATATAAAAAAGTATAAAAAAATATTAATTTATTCATTTACAGTTACAAACCGTGCATCACATGGTAGTAGTATCCCGTGCAATGCACGATTTGTAAATATAAATGAATAAATAATTAGAATTTCATATGTTTATATAATTTTAATATAATAAAATATTACAATTAATATATAATAAGAGATGAAAAGTTATATATTAATGAAAGAAAGTTAGTGAAAAGTATTAAAATTTAAAAATATATAAATTTGAGTAAGTTATAAAAGATTTATATTTGTTTTTCTTAATGTATAAGTATATCAAGCATCTTTATATGGAGTTCATGTTGATCATCTTGTACAAAAGATGAGTGTATATATTTATATTTATTTTATGATAAGCATTTATTTTTATTCAAAGTATCTATTTTTTAATTTTTTTTGCAAATATAATATTCAAGTAATTTTCAAAAGTTTTTAGTGAATACAATAACACTACATTCTAAATTATTATTTTTTATTTGTAGCACAAAGACACTAATAATAAACCCACATAATCAACCAACAAACAATTATTCGTATTTAATTTAACTTAATTTATTTATAAAATATGTTGTCAAATTATTATATTACTAATTTAATTTATTATACATGAAAATCACATTAGAAATGATTTTTTCTATATCAAAAGATTCGATTGTTCTTTTTAAAAAATAAAATATTGAAATTATAAACTAAAATTATAAAATATCTACTAAATAATTCAATTTTTATATTTTTATTTGATTAAAAAAATTAATAAGAAAAATACAATACATACATACGTACATACATAAATATATATATATATATATAAATGTACGACACTTAATTGTAATGAAATAAAAAAATTGAAACAGTAGTTAGTTCAGTTAGGTTTTTGTCTTCATTTTAAGAAGACTCATTCCTATGGGCTTCTCTATTTACTTTCATAAATCAATTTTAAAGGCACATTACTTGATCGTAGTTATTCAATTGAATCGAGAAAGAGTTGCCCCTTCTTCATTTGTTCACCATCTCCAACGTCTATCCGCAAAAAGGAGCACCTACAATCAATTCTGGTACATCTGCATTAACCAACACTTCAACCTCAATCAAATATCAGACTTCGAAAAACAGCAAAGGGCGTAGTTTTTCTTTTCTTTTGTTTAAAGTCAAGGAAAAAAATGAAAATGAAGCATACCGATAATTCAGGCGAAACACCAATATTTCCGGAGATATTCAGAAAAAATTGGAACAACCACACTGACATTAATTAATTTGGAACAACCACACCACATCAATCTAGTCATATGCATTTTTACGAAAATAAAGAAAATTAAACTAAGAAAAATAGGGCTTAACATAATATCCTAATTATTAAGGTTTCTTAAAAAGAAAAAAAAAATAGATTTATTAAGGAAGGTAATGCTTAATATTATATTAATTTAAAGGAAAATAATATAGTTAATGCTTTAGGAAAAATGAGGAATACATTAAAGATAAATTTTAGGCGGAAAATATTAAATTACATAAAAGCCCCTCATTTAGTATGTATGTATATAGGGTCCTTCTATAATACACCTGGTGTATTAATACACCTAAAATCTTAGTTGTTGGATTACACAACTTTAAATCTTAACCATTAAAATTAAAAGGTAAGGGTAACCGCTTGCCAATGAAGCAGGTTACCGGATCTTAAACCTTTTTTTTTTTCCTTGTTACGAAGGGGGGCCAACCATTTCTTCTTATTATTATTATTTTATCTTTCAATTTATCTTTCCGTTTTGTTCTTACTTTTTTTATTACTTCTTCTTCAATCATCTTTTTCTTCAATTTATATTATCTTTTTCTTCAATTATATAAGTTTTAAATTTAACCATTCTGTCTAAAAGGACAATCAAAATTAAATAACTTTAATTATTATTTAATTATTTTATATAACTTGATCACTTTTAACTTGTAGGAATAATTTGACAATATTATATATTTTATAACGATATGTCCCAAACAAGCGTTAGATTTAGAATTTATACAATCGAAATTTTAATATCTTAGGGCCCGCTTGGTTGGGGGGTTTAGGGGTAAGGAATGAGAATGAATAAAGACTTATTTCCATTTATGATGTTTGGTACATAATAAATAAGTTAATCATTATCCCATTTTATTAACAATTTCCTCCATTTCATTCCACAATATGATTGTCCCCTCATTCATACACATTGTCATTGTCATTGATGATTTGCAACTAAGCAGACCCTTAGTTTTCTATGCATTACTCCATCCGTAAACAAACTTACAATTTGTTTTTTATTAGTGCACTTGAATATTATTTTGTCTCTTCTTATTAATATTTTGTTATTTCAACTATTGAACAACTTTTGAATTTTATTTCGTTAATATTATGGATTTACTTAAAACATATAAAGTATTTTCGTATATCTGAAATCACCAAGTAAAATATTAGTTAGATAAAATTGAAATATTTAAAATAAAATGAGAAAATAAAAACTAATAATTTTCATATAACATTATTTAATTAAGTTAATATAATATATTTTGATGAGTTGTATAATATGTAGATAGTTGTGTTTATTTGAATATTTATATTCATAATTAATTAAAGTTATTTGTGGGTATTCACATAGGTTAAGAATGATACAAACAAGCTAAATATGTGTCTTAATTTCAAAAATAAATATACTTCACATTTAATGTATGATTATAGTGTTAATCTATAAAATAATATATTTATAAAAAGTAATTATATTAAATCCATGTATCACTTGGGACAAACTGATATTTACACTACTTATAATTTCTCTATGTTCAATTTAGAATTTTTAAGTATTTATTTCATTTGGATTAACAATCACATTTTTAAATATTAAATTACATAATATATTTTTTTTCAAAATTACATAATATTTAGTTTAATTAAATCATTACTTTTCAAATGAACATACATCTCACGGAAGTAATACTAGTATATAAAATAGTAAAATTACAAATAATATAATGTGAATACTTATATTATCGCTATTTAACTCCAAATATTTATTTAAATTCTCAACGAATCAATGTTCAACAACAGTGGTAAACATCAAATAAAGAATCTGAAATACAAAAGCCATATGTCCAACTTGATGGATTTATACTTAATTAAAATTAAAAAGGAAAAAGAAAACCATAGTTAAAATATAGGTAGAATGGCAAATGAGTAAAAATTGGAGAGTAAAACGTATGGTAAATATTGCCTACTATAGTAGGTAAAATTTTCAAGTGTATTGATACACTAGGTGTATCATAGCATTACCCATGTATATATATATGTATGTATATATATATATATATATATATATATATATATATATATATTTAGGGTATTGCTATGATACACCTAGTGTATCAATACACTTGAAACTTTTACCTATTATAGTAGGTAACATTCACCATAACTTTTACTTGTTATTCAAGTTAACAGGTTGTATGGGTCCCATTATTTATACTCATCAACCATTCTACCTATAATTCTACTAAGGTTCCTTTTTTAATTTAAATTAAGTATAATTCTATTAAGTTAGACATATACATTTGTATTTCAGATTCTTTTTTTTTTTTTAAATTGATTTCATATTCTTTATTTAATGTTTATTTGTGTTGTTGAACATTGATTAGCGGAATGTTGTATCCAAATGAAATAAATATTTGAAAATTTTAAATTAAACATAGAGAAATTGTAAGTAGTGTAAATATAAGTTTGTTCCATGTGATACATAGATTTAATATAACTACTTTTTATAAAAATGTTATTTTATAGATTACACTATAATAAAATATTAAAGTAAAAAATATTTGTTTTTGAAATTAAAATACATAGTTAACGTGTCTATATCATTCTTAACCTATGTGAACACCTAACAAATAAGTTAATTAATTAAACAAACATAAATATCTAAATATTATACAACTCACTGAAATATACTGAATTAAATTAATTAAATAATGTTATAAGAACATTATTATTTTTTATTTTCACATTTTATTTTGAATACTTTAATTTATCTTAATAATATTTTACTTGGCGATTTTAGATATACTAAAATACTTTATATGTTTAAAGTAAATCAATTATATTAACGAAATAAAATTCAAAAGTTATTCAATAGTTGAAATAACAAAAAAGTAATAAGAAGAGACACAATAATATTCAAAAGCGCTAATAAAAAGTCAATTGTATGTTTGTTTACGGATGGAGTAGTTCATAGACAATTAAGATATGCAAATTTTAATTATATAAATGTTAGATCTAATGTTTATTTGTGACATCACGTCATAGAATATATAATATTGTCAAATCGTCCTTACAAGTTACAAGTGATCAAATTGTATAAAATAATTAAATAATACTCTCTCCGTCCCGCCTAATTTGCACACTTGTTTCGGGTCGTATATTAAGAAAAAATTGATTTTTGCAATTTAGTTGACTTTTTTAAAGGTGGAGATTGAGGGTGGAGATTTTAAGGGTGAAGATTGTAATATTTCTTTCCATTTTGGGGATATGTAAAATGAGGTGGGACGACTGAAAAAGAAATATATGCAAATTAAAGCGAGACGGAGGAAGTAGTTAATAAAATTATTTGAATTTGATTATCATTTACCGACCGAATGATTAAATTTTAAACATATATAATTGTCAAACATAAATAAAGAAAGATAATTGAAAGAAAAAGTAAATAAAAAATAAGAAGAAGAAACTGAATTGTAAATTTAGATATGTCGAATGAACAGTGAAAGGGATTCATTCAATGCTTAATTGCTGGTTACAAACCGGCCTAACAGGTTCGGGGTAAATTGTTAGGATTTAGTAACCTGTTTCATCCTTAGGCGGTCAATTTTATCTTGTCAATTTTAATGGCTATGATTTAAAGTAGTATAATCCAACAATCAAGATTTCAGGTTTATTAATACACCAGGTGTATTATAGAAGGACCCATATATTTATACACCGTTGCAAAAATCTCTAATTACTCTTACATAATTCTTGGCTATGTTTGATTAAGGCTGGAGAGTGCTCAGTGAAATTTGGCTGAAGAAGTTAATGAGTGTGTTTTATTGGAATTTAGTTTCTTAAATCTACTGAGGAAAATCATAAGCAAACATACACGTTAGCTTCTGATTAACTGATGCAATAAATGCAATGACATCATTGTATAAGAGGTAAAGCCTCATGTGCATGGTGAAATTTACGGTGTGTATCACCATTTATAGTTAAAGAAACCACTTGTTTTAATACCTTTACCCAGAATAAGTAATACATTTAAGTAGAAATAGGGTTAACTACGTGAAAATTCACGACATTTTAGTCAATTATTATTTGCAGCATGACCTTTAAATTGTAACAAAGAAGTGCACAATCTTTATGATTTTTTCAATTTAATGCACCCGAACAAAATTTTTGCTCTAATTACTAACGTCATTGGCAGACCTAAAGGGCGCACTGCGCCTCTTGCCCCCGTCATAATGTGTTACTCCCTCCGTCCCGAATGAACTTGCACTGGTAAGTGGGCACACATATTAAGAAAATTTTGCTTTTTGGGTTATGTTTACTTTTCAAACATATCTTTTTAATTTTATTTGATAAATAAAGGTGTATTATGAGGTATAATTTGTGAGATTTGTTTTTTTTTAAGAAAGTGTGCAGATTGCTTGGGACGGATCGAAATAGAAAGTGTGCAAGTTCATTTGAGACTGAAGAAGTATTATATATCAGTGTCCCCTTAGCCCCCATCATAATATGCTATTATATATATGTTTATTTTAGTTGATTTTAATATAATTAATTAAATAAAACAAATAATTTTATTGTTTAACTTGAACAAAATGGTTGTATTGATATAAACACTAAAGAATAAAGATATAAAGATGTTAGAAAAATAGAATGTATATGGAAACATTATATCTTTAATTTATTTTTTCTTTTTTGTAGTTAAAATAATTTATTGATCTTATATATCTAAATTGTTAATACTTATCTAGTTTTATTTATACAGTTAATATACTCATGGATATATTTTTATAATGTAATTTATCCAATTTTAAGTTTAGAGCCAAATATAAAAGATTTGGTTTCTAACGTACTCAAAATTTGCCCATTTTTTACTAAAAAATTGCCACATAACCTTAGAGAATAGTTAAAAAATTACCCTGAGACGAACTCCTACATTCATCTATAAATGGACCCACCTTGACTAAATTTCTGGGTCCATCGCTGACTGACGTGAAACCCAAAATTGAGATTTTGGCTATCGCAACTACAGACATGCAATCATATGATATTTATATATCCTTAATTAAATGAAAATAACACTACCTCCGTCTCGCTCTAATTTTTCTACTTTCTTTTTTTGTTTGTCCCAACTTAACTTTTCAGCCCATAAATGACAAATTCCTCTCACAATTTTCACCCTTAAAATCTTCACCCTCAATCTCCACCTTTAAAAAGGTCAAAGATTTCACAAAATCTGTTTTTTCCTAACCTCCGTGCCCGATCAAAGTAGAAAAATTAAGTCGGAACGGAGGGAGTAATATTTAACTATTAGGTCTAATGATAAACTAATATGATTTTCATTTAATTAATTGGGGGGGAGGGGGGGGGGTCAAAATCTAAATTTCATGGTTCATGTCAGCAATTGGAGCCGAAAATTTACCTTGGTACATTGAATTTAAAAAATTATAAAGATCGTGCATTTTCAACGTTACAATTAAAACGTCATATTGTAAATGATAATTGACCAAAAGTTCGTGACTTTTTACGTAATTAACCATAAATATTAATACATTACATTTTATTCAAAACTTATAATACATTTATACATAAATACTAATATATTTTCATTCATGATGCGAATTGCACGAATTTAACTGATGTAGAATAAACCTCATCTCCTTTATATATATGTCAATCAAAATGTTAGAAGTTAACAAGTTGCATTGAATATCAAACATTTCTACCCATATATGACTTATAGACTCGAGAATCCTTCACAGCCACAAATGAAACCGAGTTGACCCAGTATAACTCACATAAGCGCACAACTTTCCTCTTATAGCAATCACCTACGCTAGGTCAAAAGGAGGATTTCGTGTTTGCAAAACCGACTCCTACTCCTACGTAAAATATGGAGTGGGAATTAGGAATGATGTTGATGCACATGTCTATACTTCTTCGATCGATTCTAAAAGTGACGGTCTAGTTCTGACTATATTTTGTCTAGAAGTTAGATGGTTCTTAGTCGTCTATATTTTTTTCTCCACTTTTCCAATCATCCTCACCAAACACTGCGATCCTATCTAAATTCGAAATAAACGCTAGACCTTAACCTATCGTTCGACTAACGTCTAGCGTATTTTAAAACATTGTTTCTTCGCCGAGAAACTTGAAAGAGCAAATCCCATTTACCATTGTAAAGGATAATAACAGAAAAAGTCAGTTTATTAAAAGTTTGATATGTTCAGCTCCCTAGAGCCACTTGAACCTCATTACATTAACTAAAAAAAATCTACTTTTATAAAATAATTTAATATTTCTTTTTCTTTTGGGATGAATTTCCCTCAACTCCTAAAACATGACTTTGTTCCAAATTAAAGTGTCAGTACGTATGTATGATTTATATATAACTGATTTCACGATACTCAAAATTATCACAATTTTATAATATTAACATGTTCATAATTTTGTGATATTGACATATTAGGGTCCTTCAACAGTGTATACCTTATAAGCAAAAATTTCTCATTTTGAAAAACTACCTAATTCCATTTTTCCACAATAATTTAAATTAGGGGTAAGCATGTTTGGAACGATTTGGAGATATTTGGAGATTTTTAAAATAAAATCTTCAGAACTACTTCGTTGATCGGTTCAGTTCCTTTCGTAAATCGGATCTGTTTGGTCCGGTTATTCGGAGCTATTCGAAGTTTTTCTTTTAATCTTATTAACAAAATGCATGAAACAGTTACAGTGTTGTATTTACAATAATACCATATTGTTAAAAAAACGTATAATTGTAAACAACTTATTGGTTATATATTAGGACAGGTTTCAATCCCTAACTTATAAGAACAAGTACAAATTACTTAAGTAAATAACTTGTCTAAAAATAATAGCACTAAATTATAAATTATAGATTATCGATAACCTCTTTGGATATTTTATTGATTAATTTTCACCGATAACTCGTCGTATATACTGTCAATAAATTTTATTTTATACACATATTTCCCTTTTTTTTGTTACAACTAATTGCAAATAATATGGGGTAGAATAGATAATGAAAATGAAAAAATAAGCTTAATATGACTAATTACAGTAAATTAAAGTTGACTTCAAGAGAAAAATGAGAATGCACGAAAAAGATGTAGAATCAAGAAACGAGCAACGAGCTGCTACTAATATCTGTCTACGATGGAATCTAAGTGTAGAATAGTAATTATGTGGAGTGTATTCGGGTCTAGAATTTGGACCTTCATATTTGAATATAATTAAATATTAGATACAATAATAAATCCTAATGATTGGATTAAAGAAATGTAGAGTTGAATTTAAACATATCATATCATTTATTTCTTTATATAAACTATAATTATATTAACAGTTCATATATATATGGTTAATAGATATATATCTGTTATAAAATATTAATTATAACTATTTTACTCTATCATTAATTAATAAAATCTTTTATGAAATTCTAAAACAGTAATAATATTACTATTGAAATTTACTAAAATTCATAATGATTCAATAACATACTATAATATAGAAAATATGAATTAAATGATATATAAAAAAATTTAGTAGTTAATTACTTAGAACTGGTTCTACTCGATTCTATTCCCGTTTACGATTCGTAGCAGTTTGCGTTTACAATAAAAATCCCTCAAATTAGTTCGATTTTAATAGAGTTAAATAATAAAGGATATAATCAGTCCAGAATACTTCCGATTCGAAGTTCGACGTGAAGCGAAGCTTATTGCAAGTTGCAACATCCATAATGATGTTCGCTAACACCCAATAATCACACATGAAATATTCTCATTTTATATTTTTTTATTTGAGAAATAACTGATTCTATCTTTACGTCCAGATACAATTATTATATACTCCCTATCTAGGTGGTACTCCCCAATAATTATAGCCAATTCGGATGGCCCAACTGGATCGAACCTAGTTCATCGAGTCAACGTCAGATTCCCAAAATTTAATCGTACCTAAAATTAGCCAGTTCGATTAAATCTATCCCCTTATAATATACTAAGGTTATCAGATCACAGTCGATCTTTTGACCCATCTGATCAAGTCTGTCAGGCCCAATAATACAATAAGTCAAACTAATTATAACCCAGATCATCTAAAATATCGAGCCGGGCAAATTTTGCAACCTCTAGCTACGACAACTATTAAAAGAAAGCAGAGTATAAAACACACTTAGATAAGATCTATCGACTATAAAGCACATTTCAATATATAACCTACCATCTTTCACGCACATCTCTTTCCACTAGTGCATTCGATAAATTTAGTCTCCGCCCATTGTCCCAACACTCCCAACACACACAATATAAAATATATATATTATTTTCGTTATTTTTATTGAAGGAAAACACAGTTGTAACCAATGTTCTAAAAGATGCTAGAGTTAGTCGGACGACAAATTGAGATCTAGCGTTTAGTCGGGATTCAGTGGGGCTAAGCAGGGTCTTGAAGGCGGAGAAAAGAGGCAGGCGACTGAAGACAATTTAGCGACTAGTCGAAGCTTGACGGGGACTTTTAGAACAGAGGTCAAAACCACAGTCCAATTGACAACCAAAGCATCTAGTCTTTTGGTACGGAGCGCCTTTGTCTCTTGTATTTCCTTTGGATATCCTCTCTGACTCCCGCTGCAAGAGTCTTGCCAACCTCCGACTCGGGCTCTCCTTCGTGCAAAGGCTCTGACGATGATTTGCAATCAGTGACTGCATTGGGTGGGACCATCACTGTATCAACAGTATAACTCGAATCAGCAGAGCCACCTTCATCATTTGACAGCTCTTTCGTTTTGCCTCCATCACCTCCACCAAAATCAGTTTCTGTCATGTCAACCTGAGTTCCTGCTTCACCCGGAACCAAATCCACCGTTGATGATTGATGCTTCGAGTCCCCCTCTCCGTGGCTCTCGTTAGAGTCGGGATGTAAAGCTGGCACAGGGTCGACATATTTTGGGCTCTGTAGATGTGTTTCTGATAGGGGATGTTCATGTAAGACTTCGGGCCCCACTTTATCTTCTTGTGCAGTATCATCATGGTCTGTTAGCACTTTTGTATTATCCTCCATAGAGAGATTGGTCTCCACGCATGGTAGGTCAAGCATAGAAGACGGGTTGTTAGAGGACGGTGAAGGTTCTCTACTTCCAGTAATGGTGTCCAGCTCTATCATTTCTGACTGTAAGTTGTCCTCTAACTCTGTCAGCTGAGAGTCCCTCTCCAATGGCGTAACGAGAGGCTCGATGTCCTGATCAGGAATTTCGTGTGGATGTGAAGGAGAACTGTTGGGTTTAATCGAAAGTGATTGTGTTGGTGATGATGGTCCTGCAGTACATGGGTAGTATGTTGCGCCCACCGAGTATCCTCCACTCATCCCACCCCTCCTCCTTGGCTTACATTGCTTGGATTTAGGACCATCTGGTACCATCTCCTGCTTCATTTGCATCGCATCGTTACCATTATTCGTTCTCAAAGCAAATGCGCAAATATTCTGGATCTTCCCAAGGGCCTGTAATATCGGGTTTTTTGCATCTGCAGAAATCAGTGGTTATCTAACATGTGTGAACCAAAAATCCGATATCACATGACTAGAAAATTAAGAGTATCACAAATGAAAATTTTAATTCGAAAGGTCCCTAAACTATGAAAAAGTGTTGTGTTTCCTTTCATGTGAAATTACAATACTAATGTTTTATTATGGAAGCACTTGTACATAACAAGTTTTCATAGTTTAGGGACCTTCAAATCTTTTCGTAGTTTAGGAACCTCTGGAAACAGTCGTGAGTAGTTTAGGGACCTTAAAATGCATTTTGCCTAAATGAAATGAACTTATTTAATAGCAAATTATGGGTACCCCAATGGTGAGAAAAACCAAGAGATGTGCCCTAAACATTTACAAGGAGACCTTTAGATTAGGGGGGGGCTCGGGTCAGGTTATTCGGGTTCTTTGGGTAGGGTACCTGACGCATCGGGTACTTGATGAAAATACCCAATCTTGGGGGTACCTATCGGGTCGGGTTTTTCTCAAGTTACTTTCTATAAATGAATCTTTTTTTACCTCTTTAAAATGGTTGAAAAATATGTAGAATTATGGTTGATTTTGTTAGAATAGTATACCCAAAAAAAAAAAAAAAAGGCAACCACCCAAAAAAATAATAATAAAAAATACTGACTCGAAAATCCGACCCGACCTAAACCCGTTACCTGATGCACTAAAAATACCCAGCCCGATAGGGTAAAGCCCGCATGGGTCAGGTCGTCGGGTACCCGAACCCGCAGGGTAGAAACCCCACCCCTACTTTAGAAGCCCCGATACACCATACAGAAAATACACTTAGGAAGATCCAAAAAGACATGGAAAACGATTATGAAATGTAAATAAGAACATTTTGTATCTAAAATGCGGTAAACAATCTGGTTCTTAAAACATATGGTGGACTTCTTTCAACAATTATGTGCTAGAGATGCAGAATTTATTAGTTTAGCAAAAGAGCTGCACCTGTAGTTTCAGGATCCAATTGCGTTGTATTCGGATCTGTAATCTCCTGGCACTCGGGTGTGTCAAAAGAATCCCATGTCTGAGGCGTATCTGGCAGACCAAGAGGTGAGGGAGAATAAGACACTTCCAATGAAGGGGAGGGTGTGACTGGCACATATAAACCTCTTTTCCGGCTCTCAGCAGCTGTCCCACCAGCAAACCCACCTCTTTTCTTTGGTCTACCCCTCTGAGCCTTAGGTTGAACAAACGGGGATACAGCTGGAGATGATGGGCTCAAACCTGGGCCAGCAGTGAGACGGTGGGACTCATGAGCTGCTCTTAATGAGTATGCACATATATCCTGGATTTCTCTAAGTACATCTTCCCCTGACATCTCCCAGCCTTGGTTAATGGCATCAGTGGCCCGATAGTATATTTTCTGTAAGCTCTGAGCCTACACATGTTGACAAACATAGGCACTTAATCATGACCGAAAAGGGAGGGAGAGGGAGGGGGTTAAGAAAGAAAAAAGGTACAATATAAACAGATCAACTCAATGTGTATTACCATAGTCTCCATTGCACCTCCAACTCCCTGGTACCCAGTATTTGGGCGAGTAGCAGGATTACCGATCAGCAATCGAGTAATTCGTCTGTACCATATCATGTAAGGATCGTTCTGGTCCATTAGACCATGAATTGCGGGTGCCTGTACAACACGGGCACAACGGTCAGCCCACATGTCCACAAATTGCCGGTGATGTTGAGCCCAATCATAGTTCTGTCTCCCACGACGATCAGTCACATGGATATCTGGAATAGTGTCACAAGCTGCAGGGATGGGCTGCTGTTGTCCGAACTGACGCAAGACACGGTCAGGATGGTGAAACTCAACAACATCAAAGCATATGAGAGGGGAGACTGTTTGCCAAATTCTTCTCCCTGATAAGCAATACTCTGGCAGGCCAGCGAGGATACCGCTAGGATATGGCTCCCATACAAACTTGAACATGAAAAGTATGTTTCAGTCGCTAGTGTAACCAAACTGTAGGCAGAATGTAAACCGACCAGTAATGCAAGATACTCGACAAATGAAAGTACCTGGTCATCCTTCATATTGTCTAGTAGGTCCCTGTAGAGGACAAGAACATGTGTTCCCACGCTCTCCAGCTTGAAACCAACATTCCACCTATTAAGCAACTAATATTATGCCATAAAGATAACATTTAATGTTTCACATAATTTGTTTGTTATCTATAGTTGTGTTTTTGGTTGAGACATTTCAAGTTTCGATTGATGGATTTGAAATATCTGGATATTAGAATTTCACAAACACTCAAATAGTTCAAATGAATGGTAGATTCCAAATAATACAATCGATTTCAAATCCATCATCATGTTCTTCAATTTCAATGCAACTTGAGAGAATACCTGGAACCGTAGGGAGCAGCTGGCAGAAGGTGTTCTCCAGCAGCTAAATTAGGTTGTGGCTGCTGTCGGGGTACTAATCTCCCAGGACGGATGAAGGGCAGTCTCTCCCATGCCCAAATCTATTAATATTTATAAAAACCATACATATATGATTTATTGGTGTTCAGTTATATGAAAAAAATAATCAAGTTAACCTTCCATGCTAGAAAATAATACCTGTAAAAGTACAAGTGGCCCACAAATATCTGATGTCTCAGGTTTGCTTGCCCGGCATAAAGCACGGTACAAACAAGCAAGAACAGCGCTACCCCAACTAAGCTTTCCAGATGCCTCAAAATCCCTAAGCAGGGGCAAGTACATCAACTTTACTTTATTATTAGACATATCTGACAATAACTGACCCCCAAGCAGCTGCAAAATGTATGCCCTTGCATAAAAGTGAACTGTATCCTCAGATGCATCATCTGGCAGTGTTTTGAATCTTTCTTGTAAACATCTGATCTTGAGGCGGCCCCGATCAAAATCCTCTGGAGGCGGTCTGAATCCCAGTAGCTCATTACATATGTCCTGCCATTCATCCATTGTCCGATTGGTGTCAACACCTGTTATCGGCTCACCATCTACAGGTAGGCCCCACAACACAGAAATATCCTGTAGCGTCACCGTGGCCTCACCAACTGGCAAATGGAAAGTATGTGTTTCCGGGCGCCATCTCTCAACCAATGCTGTAACCAAAGCATGATCAAGCCGTATTCGACCAGCCTTATACACCCCATAGAAACCTGCTTTCAGCATCGCTGCTTGTACTCTAGGGTCGAGGGCCTCCAAACGCCAAAAGTGGCCATCACACCTCCTACAAGTTAGAGGCTCAAAGTCCCGACCATCCCATATATCTGTGGATCTGTGATGATCTTGTAAGGTAAGTACAGAGTCATCAATGGGTCCAGGATGCAACGTGTGACCAAGCCCAGCATCCATCTTTAATGAAGTTCCTGAAAAAGTAAAGCACAGACATCACTATATCATCTACAGATAAACATGACAGCGAGCGTTGGATGTTACTAAAGAAACTTCATTCAGAAAGGTAGTAATATCCAAACATTAAAGCAGACAATTCCAAAGGTATACAGGTCTCAGTGTTCCGAATGCATGCCAAAATCCACTCTTTTGAACTTCGATAATTAGACAGATAATTTACAAAAAAGTTGCTAGTATAAGAGACTAACAAGCTTCAGAAAGAAAATAATCAACTCTATTTCAAGCTACTCCACAATAAAACAAAAAACGAAATCAAAGATTTCAACACTGTCTCTTTCTTCTACAAGACATATATAAGTGCCACGTCAAGATACAACCCATTGAAACAAGAACTACATGGATCGGGGTTCAATGTCCAAAACTAGTTGATCCAAACAACACTAACCCTTTGATGAGAATTGCCTCCTCTCCCGCTCATCCAACTAATCCCTGAGATTCCTCCGGTGTACCTCATCTTGGGTATCCGGTCGTTCCTTCTAAGGTGATAAATCATGTAAGACAAAAATACAAAAAATCAACAATTGATCATATTGCCGGAGCAGAAGAGAAACCAACACAAGCACACTAATTAAAAAGCTAAACAAATAATTATCCCTAGACATGCTTCTAACAAAATCAATGTAAAACTAATTAACTAATAAATAATTCAAATATGATTAGAGTTTGTTTATTTATTCCGCTGCTACATGTGAAATGGAGTTTAGTATTTGCATGTTTATGTGGCTCCCTTAATGGCCTGATTATGATTTGTCTTTTATTTATAAAGATCCTCACAATTTGATTTAAAGCAATTTAATTAGATTAAATTGTTTATGAAAATCGGGTCGTTATAAACACTTCTTCTGCTATAATGAATGTCAAATTTTGAACAAGATTTGGGTAAGTCTGCAAATAAATATTGAGGTCTTAAAGGTATAAAAAACATAAGAAACTCACATATGCACTAATCCTTCAATGTATTCACCATACTGGCAGCAAAGGTCATCTCAAATACTAAAGAAAAGCACCCCAAAAAGAAGAGTTAGCATTTTACACCAGAGTCTGAGTTACCCTTCAATTCAAAATTCAAGAGAAAAGAAAACCTGAGAAGGTAAACACAATATGAAATACTCTCTCCGTCCCGCTCAGTTTTGCATGTAGGGCCGGACACGTATATTAAGAAAAAATAGTTTTTTGCTTTTTGGTTGACTTTTTCAAAGTGGAGATTTTGAGAGTGGAGATTGTTAAAAAAAATTCCTTTTTAAGGGCGTGCAAAACTAAGTGGGACGGACCGAAATGTAAAGTGTGCAAAACTGAACGGGACGGATGGAGTATAAGATTAGGGCATCAGACTTAGCCAAACAGTTCAACACACAGCATGAAAATCAACAGGATGCATTCTCATTACACAAACCATAAACTCAACTATAATAGAATATAAAAAGAGGCGAAGCTTACCTGGGTTTTAAGGTAGTGTGAGAAGCGATGTCCCTTGAAGAATACTTTTTGTTGAAGATTCTGAGTGCCTCCTTGTTCGTTCCGACGTTTAGCAGGTTCCCAAGTAGGTCTAGCTGCGGTCGTGAAGGATTCCTCAAACTTCGATTCTACTCAATTCTGCAACCAAGTCAAATCAGTAAAACGGAAATCAAAATCATTCTTCTGCGGTGGTGAAAAATAGCGGAAATTTCAGAATACCCACAGCTATTAGGGATTCAATTCGAGATTTCAACAAATAAGGTTGAGGATTCATGAAACAGTTGGCAAATTACTATTCTCGTTATATTACATTATTACCGGAAAATGACAGGAAAACTGAAAAACTTCACATCAATTCACCAGAAAAAACAGAGATTCTTATTCTCACCTCAAAATTGTCTACAGACTCGTTCAATCACTCGAGACGTAGCCGCCATTTCTGTATACCTTCACGAACATGAAGCTTACCCGGCCCGAAATGAGCAGACACAGAAAGAGATCAAAGAAAAGGAGGGAAATTGCTCCAACGGATATTCAAATCTGTGGAGCTGTGGGAGAGATCTCCATAAACGTAGCACGACTTCGCTCTATCTGCGCGTTTTGGAAAAGGATAAAGTGCTAGCTAGGGTTTTTGCTTTTTGGGTACTCAATCAACGAAACCTAAAAGCGTCCCTCTCCGTTATTTTTGTTTATTTGTAGTGGGGCCCTTTTTTCTTCAAAATTCTGAACTTGCCCCTCAATTTATACTTATCCTAAATTCAATAGGGTGTCTATTGACTATTTACATAGTCGATGTGAAAAAAAAAAAAAAAAAAGCGACATAATATGAAATATTTTTTTGTGTAATTTTTACTATAATTTTAATTTTTTTTATAATTATATCATAATTTTAGCATTTATTATAACTATATCATAATCTTAGTCTTGCAACGATATTAACTTGTCACAATGTTCCTTTGCCACGACATACACCATTGTCACGAATTATGACAAACGTGCCACTTGCCACGACAGTTTGAAAAGATTATTTGCCACGAGAACACTTGCCACGACAGTCTGGAGGCTAAAATTATACGAATTCGTGGCAAATGTATGTCGTAGCAAGTGAGCATCGTTGCAAGTTTATAACGACAAGGCTAAAGTTATGGTATAGTTACAAGAAAGGCTAAAATATACTATAGATACAAAGATGACAAAATTATGATAGAAGTTACAAAAATGACTATTTAAACCCATTTTTACTGGAAAAGAAAAGCTATGCAAATATCAATTGTTTAAATTCTATATTTAATACTTTTATTTTAGATTTTTTCAGAAGATTATTTCTAGTTAATTTGGTGATTGTATAACTCTTCAAAATCATGAACGCGTACTCAAACGACTTAATTTAATTTTTTTAGTTGATTTATTTAATTATATCTAATTACATATGAAATTAAAAATTTAAATTTTTCACTTGAAATAGTGAAACGGGGTGTTGATTTTTAAAAACATGTTGGGACAATAAATTTGTTTGTACAGAACTTTTTCTATGGAATGAGGAGTATTTATTTTGAGATACAATTTAATAAATTTATATGATATTGTAAAATTATTCTTAAAACAGATCAAAAGGTATAAGCAATTAAATGATAATTGATAAAATTATTTTAATTAGATCATCTCGTCTTCCATTCTGATAAGCAAATCCATAAATACTCACTATATAATATATTTTTAATATACTCCCTTCGTTGATGAAGTTGGATAGCTCAAGTGGCAGAGCATCTACTACCTAAGCCTTTGGTCCTGGATTCAAGTCACTGTGGGAGGAGGGGTGAATTTTTTCTTTGTTCCTATATTAGAAGAAAAAAAAATTCTTTGTTCTTAGATTAGAAGAAAAAAATATACTCCCTCCGTCCCGGTTTAACTTTTCTACGTTGACAGGACATGGAGGTTAAGAAAAAGCAGTTGACTAGTATTTTTTGCTTTTTCAATCTTTTAATTAGGAGAGGGATTAGTATGATCAACTTTCCCTCCATTTTCCTACTCTGATATGTACAAAAACAGTAAAAAAAAAAAAAAAAAGTATAACATGTTTATAAGTTTATTCGAATTGTTCGACAATATTTTTTAAATAAAATTTTATTTCATTTCAAAATAACTTGTTAACGACTTATAATTTATTTTTAAAATAGTAAGGAGGGTCCAACATAAGATCTTATTTTGATTTACTACTTCAAATTTTTAATATTTTAATTATAAAAATATCGTTACTAACATCTCATAAGTTATATCATCTTATTATAATCAAATATTAATCTGTCCAGTCCATTTTCCTATACAGGTTATCTCAACAAGCCTTCGGTCTATTGAAATAAGTCTAGTGAATTTAATATTATTTTGGGTCGAAATTTATATGGCCTATCTCATCTAAAATATCAAGAAGACCGGGCCGAGTTATCACAACTAAGCATAACCCGTTGTTTCCGTTAATGGAATATTATGGTCCGTGGGCTCAAGCAACAAATAATTTGGGCCTAGTGAGGACCAAAGGGCTCTTTAAAGCAACAAATAGTTTAGGCCTAGTGAGATCACTGGGCTCTTTACAAGCAACCAATATTTTGGGCCGAATAATACGGCCCACACTCAGCTCGAGTCATCTTGTAAATATTTTATTCTAATGTATATATTATCAATCAATATATACAAAAAATAATACTTGTGCAAGATTTTTTATAACACGGAAGTCACTTTTATTATAATAATACTTGTGAGATATTTTATAAAACGAATGTCACTTCTATTATGGCAAGTCTTACTTTTACGTAAAATAATTATTTTATCACAAAATCGTATTTTAAAATTGATGCTTTTGTATGAAGGTTAAAATTCGAAGTAACACTTATTATATTAAAAGTAGCTTTTTATTATAAAAATAATTCAGGGTTTGGGGAAAAGTATCCGTAAAATTGTCTTAATTAAGTGCTTGTCTTTATTATACCATGCGATGCGATGTGAATACAAAATTGATACTTGCATCTTATATATACATATACATACAGAATAGATTATAATAAAATAAATAAAAAGCTGCATACAATTAATGTTGCGAATTCGATCGACTCACAACCACGAATACGACAAGATAAACGAATAGAGAAAGCAATAAAATCACACAATAACACAACAATTTGGTAACCCAATTCGTTACGATGTGGAACTACGTCTGGGGGCGATATCAAACCAGGATATGCACTAATATGATGAATTTTCAGAAATACAATGAGTGGAGAAGGAAACAACTATTTATAATAGCCCTAAAACTTGTCCCCCAAGTTTCAGCCGCGTTAATGGGTCGCGCCCGCGAGGTGTATCGTCAAATATGACGTTCGCGCCGTGACTGCCTGTTCGAACCAAGGCCCTGCTTCTCGCTTCCTTGGTCGTGCCCGCGAGCTCTGCTCGCGTCCAAAGAAACCTTCCTTCGCATCTTTGGTCGCAACCGTGACTCCTCATTGCGATCGTGGCACTCCCTGCGAAACTGTTGTGATATAAGTAAAATGGCTAACAACATAAAACTATCAGCTGGAAAAGAGGAAGAAAGAAAGCTGGAAGAAGCAAATTCTGGAGAAAAGAAGCAGTTATCAAATTCAGTTTCATTCTGTTTCTGACAGTTAGAAACCGTTGTGGAAGAAGCAGAAACTGTTGTGGAAGAAGCTAAAAACCGTTGTCAAAGCCAGTTTCCAGAATCTGTTATTTTTCTGTTAATCTGTTTTTCTTTCCAATTTTCAGTTTTGAAGTAGTTTGGTTGAGAAGCTTATTGATACTTATTTAGCCGTTTATTCTCGGTGATAACACATTAGATTCACTTGTAAAATCTTACTAGAATAGAGAGAGAAGATACACACAAGATTCAAGTAAGTGTGATCTAGGGAGAGGAAGATTGAGATGCAATCATTCCTTGATTGATCCATGAGTGAATGTGTGTACTGGTTCTAGTGATTAATCTGAGTGATTGATGATCTCCGTGGATGTAGGCTTAATTGGCCGAACCACGTAATTTCTGGTGTGTTGATTTTGTTTAGTTTGTGTTCTTTGTTATTTTTCTTGCTTGGTCATTGTTTGAAGAAAGTCTTAGAAGAACCACTTATTAATCCATCTTGATTAACAAGTGGCGTCGTCTGTGGGAAAGAAAAAACCACTGGAGAATTCTGGACGGAAAGTAATCATGGCAACCACCAAGTATGAAGCTGAGAAGTTCTCAGGGAAAAACGACTATGGTCTTTGGAAGATAAAGATGAGGGCAATGCTGATCCAACAAGGTCTGGCTGGAGCTCTGAAAGGTGTTGAAGGACTCTCAACAAAGCTGGATGAATCTCAGAAATTAGAAATGATGGAAAAGGCACACAACACCATCATTCTGTGTCTCTCAGACAAAGTATTGAGAGAGGTCTCAAGGGAACAGACGGCAGCTGATGTTTTGGCCAAGCTGGATAGTCTATATCTGGATAAATCTCTTGCAAACAGACTCTACACAAAACAGAGGTTATATTCTTATTGTTTTTCAGAAGATAAGGGTATCTCTGATCAGTTGGATGAGTTTAACAAATTTACAGATGATTTAGAAGGATTGGATGTTGACATGAATGATGAGGACAAAGCCATCATCCTATTAAATGCTCTTCCAAAATCGTTTGAGCAACTTAAAGATGCTATGCTGTATGGCCGAAAGACAGGAATAACTTTATCAGAAGTACAGACTGCATTAAGAGCCAAGGAACTTCAGAAACAGAATGAATTTGGCCAGGATTCAAATGGTGATGGATTGAATATCAAAAGGGGTAAGAACCCTAAATTCAAGAAGTCACAACTACAAAGTTCTGTTAAGAAAAACCCTCAAACTACCACAAAATCAGTAGATGGGAAAGAAACCAGGAAATGCTTCCATTGCAAGAAACCAGGCCATCTTAAGAAGAACTGCTTTGAGTGGAAAAGGAAGCAGGCTGGAAAGGAACAAGCTCAAAACACAGCTGACTTAGCAGAAGGGGAAGATGAAGCCCATATCCTAAATATTTCAGAATCTCAGGCAGAAGACAAATGGATCTTAGACTCTGGTTGCAGTTTTCATATGTGCCCAAATCTAGACTGGTTTGTAGATTTTAAGGAGCAAGAAGCTGGTACAGTAATGCTTGGTAATGATCAAGTTTGTCATGTGAAAGGAATTGGAAGCATAAGACTGAAGATTCATGATGGATCTATAAAAGTGCTGACTCATGTAAGGTACATTCCAAACCTTAAAAGAAATCTTATAAGTCTTGGCACTTTGGAAAATAGAGGTTGTGAATTCAAGTCTGGGAAGGGTTTCTTGTATGTGATGAAAGATTCCAAGATAGTATTAAAGGGAATTAGAAAATCCAGTTTATACTACCTGATGGGAAAAGTAATCACTAGTGAAGTAGAAGCTGCTGTAAACAATGAACATATTAAATGGCACTCAAGATTAGGTCATGTTGGTGAATCTGGGTTAAACCAGTTAATAGAATTGAATCTCATCAAGCACTCAGGAAGTGTCAGTAGTGAAGCATGTGAGGATTGCATTCTTGGGAAAAGCAAGAAGTTCGCTTACCCTGTTGGAAAACACATCTCAGGAATACCCCTAGATTATGCTCACTCAGATTTATGGGGGCCTTCAAGAGTTCAGACTCTAGGTGGAGGGAAATATTTCCTGAGTATTGTTGATGATCACTCCAGGAAGCTTTGGATATACATTCTAAGAAACAAGTCAGATGCATTTGAAAAATTTAAGGAGTGGTGTCAAGAAGTGGAGACAGAGAAAGGAACCTCTTTGAAATGTTTAAGAACAGACAATGGTCTGGAATTTCTATCTGAGGAGTTCACTCAATTCTGCAAATCCAAGGGTATAAGAAGACATAAAACTGTCCCTGGGAATCCTCAACAAAATGGTGTTGCTGAGAGAATGAATAGGACCATTTTGGAGAGGATCAGATGCATGATGATAAGTTCAGGAATGGAGAAAAGATTTTAGGGTGAAGCTGCAACAACAGCAGCTTATTTGATAAACAGATGTCCTTCATCTGCAGTTGGACATGTTACACCCGAAAAATTGTGGTCCGGGTCTGATCCAAGTTATTCTCATCTGAGGAGTTTTGGTTGCAGAGCTTATGCTCATGTAAAACAAGACAAACTGGACCCTAGAGCACTGAAATGTGTAATGTTGGGATATCCTAAAGGTGTCAAAGGGTACAGATTGTGGTGCCCAGAGCAAGCTAAAGTACTGATAAGCAGGGATGTGGTATTCAATGAAGATGTATTTCCTTTCAAAAGGAGAGATATACAGGAGGTAGCAGTAAATGGTGATTCTAGCAAGACAGCAGTCAAGGTGGAGTCAGGTGGGTTGTCAGAGAAAGAAGACACTCAAGACAATCATGAGCTGCTAGTAGAATTGGATGAACAACATCAGTTGCAAGATTATCAGTTGGTGAGGGACATAGCCAAAAGGAATGTTATACCTTCTTCAAGGTATGGTGATGAATATCTTACTGCTTTTGCACTAGTAGCTGCTGAAGAAACTGACTGTCATGAACCAAGGGATTATAAGGAAGCAATCAGTGGTGGAGACAAAGATAAGTGGATTATGGCTATGAAGGAAGAAATAGAGTCACTGGAAAAGAATAAAACTTGGGTACTGGTGGACAAACCAGAGAATCAGAAACTGGTGAGTTGTAAGTGGATTTATAAGAGAAAAATTGAGGTTACTGATACAGAAAGAATAAGATTTAAAGCAAGGTTGGTGGCAAGAGGCTTTACACAAAGAGAAGGGATAGATTATAATGAGATATTCAGTCCAGTTGTAAAGCATTGCTCCATCAGAATTCTACTGTCATTAGTTACTCAATTTGACTTAGAGTTAGAACAGCTTGATGTGAAGACTGCATTTTTGCATGGAGATTTGAAAGAGCAGATTTACATGACTCAACTAGAAGGATTTATTATACCAGGAAATGAAAACAAAGCATGTCTGTTGCAGAAGTCTTTATATGGTTTAAAGCAGAGCCCAAGACAGTGGTATCTTAAGTTTGATAGCCATATGAAGCTTATTGGGTATGTCAAGTCTAAATATGACAGTTGTGTGTACTTGAAGGTAGCAGATAAGGAAGTGATTGTTTATTTGTTACTGTATGTGGATGATATGCTGGTGGCAAGTAGGAGTAAAAGGGAAATTCAAGTGCTAAAAGAAGAACTTCAGTCAGTGTTTGAAATGAAAGTGCTTGGGAATGCCAAGAGGATACTTGGCATGGATATTCAGAGAGATAGAAATGCAGGAATATTGTGGTTACATCAGCAAGAATAAATTAAGAAGATATTAAGGAAATTTAACATGCATGAAGCCAGGCAAGTTCCAGTTCCTTTAGGACAGCACTTCAAATTGTCTGAAATTCAGAAACCTAAGACTATAGAAGAAGAGCTTGAAATGAATAGGATTCCATATGCAAATGCTGTTGGAAGTGTGATGTATGTCATGATTTGCACTAGGCCTGATGTCTCACATGCTATAAGTGTTGTGAGTAGGTTTATGGCAAATCCAGGGAGGCAACATTGGGAGGCTTTAAAGTGGGTGTTAAGATATCTCAAAGGAGCAGGAGAGTATGGAATCATGTTCAAGAAATCTGAAGAATGGAAAGAAGATTGTTTGAAGGGGTTTGTAGACTCAGACTATGCTGCAAATGTAGACTCTAGGAAGTCTCAAACTGGATATATTTTCACATTGTTTGGTTCAGCCATTAGCTGGAAATCAATGCTTCAGTCAGTAGTGGCATTATCTACTACTGAAGCAGAATATATTGCTTTAACAGAAGCTGTAAAAGAGGCAATATGGTTGAGGGGGATCTTATCAGAGTTTGGGGTGTTTCATGAATTAGTAAAAGTGTTGTGTGATTCACAGAGCGCATTGCATTTGGCTAAGCACCATGTTTTTCATGAAAGATGCAAACACATAGATGTGAGATTGCATTTTGTGAGAGATATTGTGGAAAAGGGGTCTGTTATACTGGAAAATGTGAGGACTGAGCACAATGCTGCTGATATGTTAACTAAAGCATTGACTAAAGACAAATTCTACTATTGTCTGAAGTTAGTGCAAGTCTGGGCTAAAAACTTTTTTGGTCCCATAACTTTTGGCTTGTGCTATTTTGGTCCCAGAAAAAGTTATAAATTCAATTTAGTCCCACAATTCTTGAATTGGATCCCTTTTGGTCCTAATTTGGCCGGCGGTGACTAATTTCGTCGGGAAACCTCACGTGCTAAAAAATTCCGGTCGCTCTTTTCCGGCGAAATTAGTCATCGCCGGCCAAATTAGGACCAAAAGGGATCTAATTCAAGAGTTGTGGGACTAAATTAAATTCATAACTTTTTTTGGGACTAAAATAGCACAAGTCAAAAGTTACGGGACCAAAAAATTTTTTAGCTCGTGCAAGTCTTAAGGATGTAGATTGCTGTTGAGAGTTTGTCAATTATTCAGATTAAAAGGGAATGGGTTAACAAGTGAGTTTTGTGTTGATAGCCAAGGTGGAGAATGTTGTGATATAAGTAAAATGGCTAACAACATAAAACTATCAGCTGGAAAAGAGGAAGAAAGAAAGCTGGAAGAAGCAAATTCTGGAGAAAAGAAGCAGTTATCAAATTCAGTTTCATTCTGTTTCTGACAGTTAGAAACCGTTGTGGAAGAAGCAGAAACTGTTGTGGAAGAAGCTAAAAACCGTTGTCAAAGCCAGTTTCCAGAATCTGTTATTTTTCTGTTAATCTGTTTTTCTTTCCAGTTTTCAGTTTTGAAGTAGTTTGGTTGAGAAGCTTATTGATACTTATTTAGCAGTTTATTCTCGGTGATAACACATTAGATTCACTTGTAAAACCTTACTAGAATAGAGAGAGAAGATACACACAAGATTCAAGTAAGTGTGATCTAGGGAGAGGAAGATTGAGATGCAATCATTCCTTGATTGATCCATGAGTGAATGTGTGTACTGGTTCTAGTGATTAATCTGAGTGATTGATGATCTCCGTGGATGTAGGCTTAATTGGCCGAACCACGTAATTTCTGGTGTGTTGATTTTGTTTAGTTTGTGTTCTTTGTTATTTTTCTTGCTTGGTTATTGTTTGAAGAAAGTCTTAGAAGAACCACTTATTAATCCATCTTGATTAACAGAAACTTTAGGCTCCACATCCAACAATTAAATCTTTCTCAACTAATTCATTATTATTTCATAATGTAAATAAAAATAAGAGAATATCTTCTAAAAATTATCATACGACTGTATGGCTCTGTTTGTTTATGGCTGTGGGAGGCTGGAGTACTGTAGGCTGTGGGAAATAAAGTGGAATATGGAGGTTGTGGTAAATAAGTAAGTGTTTGTTTAGGTTGGTTGGAGATTGGATTGTAGGGTGATTATAATATAAAATGTGTTAAAGTTGATTTGATGTGTGTAAGAGTTAGTTAGTGAATGATTGATTATTGATTATAGTGTGTATTGGGATGATGTTTGATTGATAATGTGTGTAAGAGTTAGTTAGTGGATTGATTATTGATATTTTGTTGTCCACAATATATTGGGCACAACCACTTGTCAAACACACCATTGGTTGGGCTCAATCCTGAACGACTGAGCCCAACCACAAACAAACAGACCCTATATGTCCCAAGAATAACATATATTAATAATCTGCTAAAGTTACCTATATAATTTACATATTACGAAAAAGGTTCCAAATAAATATTGTTAGATAACTAGACTAGAGAATAGCTACCATTTTATAAAGAGAAAAAAACATGTAACTTGATCAAAAGTTTGATATGTTATGCTCCATCGAATAAGCAGAAAGTTGTATCATAAATAAATTGATTAAAATTTAAAAGTTGCACTTTCGCTAAATAGTTTTCTTTTATTTGCGTAAATTTTTATGTATAGTAAGTGCACGGATCATATGTCCATACAATTCAAGTCGCAGTAAAACCCATGATTATGTGGAGTTCTTTTACGAAAAATATTAATGAAATATATAGTTGTTTTGGAGAAATATATTATTATATTTTAATGTTATACCATTCTTCAGTTTTCAGCTTTAAATTAATATTTTATCAATGTAATACATTTCTTTAAGACAGGTATTATATTTTAGCGTAAACAATGTTTGTTCATAGCTTAATCCGTAAATTTGTCCACGATATAAATTATAAGAATTTTAACTTCGTGTAATCAATATATAAGAAAACTACTTTTTTTTAGAACAAATTAAACATCATTTTGGCAAACTACCTAATTCCAAAATTTCCACAATTATTTAAATCGCTCCTTGTTTTGATTAAATTTTAATCAATTTTTAAAGCACAATTATTTGGCACATCCATGCATAATGATGTTTGACAACATCCAATAATCACACGTGGAATATTCTCACTTTATATTATTTTTTTCTTTGAGAAGGGAATGTTCCTATCTTTACTGCCTCGATTTTGTCGATCTACAATTTTCTATATATAAAACACATTAGATAAGATTCTCTATCGATCTACAATTTTATATATATATAGATATATATAACATTTACTTCCTCCGTCCTGATTCAATTGATCTACCTTGATCGGATACAAAAGTAAAAAAAAATAAAAAAAATTGTGAAATCTTAGACTTTTTTATAGGTGGAGATTAAATGTGGAGATTTTGAGGGTGAAGATTGTGAGAGAAATTTGCTATTTATGCTGACAAATTAGATTGAAATAAATCGAAAAGGAAAGTAAACAAATTAGAGCAGGACGGAGGGAGTAAATATATAACTATATAATCAGCATCTTTAACCCAGTGGTTGCATCAGATCATTCATCATTTATATTGTCTTCGCCGGTTGTCCTAACATCACAAGATAATTAAAAAGAAAGTAAAAGCAAGAAATTGACTTTTTAATTAAAAGTAAGCAAAAAAGAGAAAAGAATAGGCCAAGAGTCCCAAAAGCAAGACGAAGTGGTTTTTGGTAATAAAAGGAAATGGATGTTCACATGTCACAACGATGAACTTGACAAAGTCAAGAAACGTGACATGTGTGTATCCAAAAA
Source organism: Ajuga chamaepitys (assembly GCA_958295605.1). Lineage (NCBI taxonomy): Eukaryota > Viridiplantae > Streptophyta > Magnoliopsida > Lamiales > Lamiaceae > Ajuga > Ajuga chamaepitys. Next base: position 47,025,528 of record OY282498.1, read on the forward strand.
TCTAAAAAAAAAATTACATTAACGTCCGCCGCTCCTAAACTCAGTCGGGTCAAGGTGCAATACAAATACACCGATCATACTTAGGAAACAAATACAAGTTGACACCACTATGGGGATCGGGAAGACAACTACAAGGAAAATTAGACATACCCAGTGAACAAATGAACGAAACTAATGAACATACATAGAGCAACACTCATAGACCTATCCAAATCTAATTAACTCAACATGGTACAAGTAGGGGTGATAATGAGTGAGTTCAGGGCTAATATTGAGCATCTCATCCCCATTTTCGTTTCATATCTCAAATACCGTTCATAATAAAATTTTCACTTAAAAAATCTAGATCGGAGATAGAAATTCCCCATTCGAAAACGAATCTTCTACAGGGGTCGGGTTCTCCACATTTTTTTCTTTGACTTAAACTTTCTTATTTACATACAATTTATAATAAAATATTTAAGTCTATTAGTTTTAGAAATTTATTGAATCAAATACTATTAGAATAAATCAATAATCATATATATGTTTTTTCAATTTATTTAAAAATTAAAAATATGTTTGGCTTTTATATAAAAGTTGAAGAATTATTGTACATAAAAATTAGTCGGGTGGTAGAAAAAAAATACACTAGCTAGAATTATCATGTCCTCAAATGTGTATAAGTGTTAAACATATCACAAATTTGCAAATGCTAAAATAAATAATTAAGAATTGAGGAACGAGAAATTCTCATTTTAATTAAGGAGATGGGGGGGAGGACGGTGCGAGGAGCATGGATCTCGTCCTATACCATATTCGCTTAGAGAAAAACAAGGAATCACTTCCCCGCTCCTATCTCTGCTATCATTAAGGAATCACCTACCCAATAATATCAGTATCCAGCGGAGCTAGATCCCCACGAAAGTTTTGCAAGCCCTAGGTACAAGCTTAGAGAATTTGGTAGACTGTTATCTTGATCCTAGCAACTACAGATGTAAATAAATCATATAATCTTGATTTGATTTGTGATTCGAATTCAATTAAGATTATTAAAATTCAAAAAGTTTGAATTCGAATTAGAATACAAATTACCGTCTCGACTTATTTTGCACACTTTTCGTTTTCGACTGTCCCATCTTATTTTGTACATCCCTAAAATAGAAACTAATTCCCACAATTTTTACCCTCAAAATCTTAACACACAATCTCCACCTTTACAAAAGTCAAAGAAAAAATTAAATTTATTTTTACTTAACATCCGTGCCCGATCAACTGTGCAAAATAAGTCGGGACAGATATAGTATTCGAATTTGAATAAAAATATAATTGTATTCAATTCAAATGATTCAAATATTCGATTCGTTTATATATAATGTATTTTTATTTAAATAAAACATATATAATACTTAATATATATATATATATTATGTATTTATGTAATTACATATTTAAAATAAATTTATATATAACATATATTATTGAAAGTTCTAACTAAGAAAAGTACAAAATAATAATATTTGAATACTTAAAAAATAATTAAAAATAAAAATAAAAATTTTGACTCTCGAATTGAAACGAATATGTTCGAATATCTTTTACGAATCGAATTCTAGTCATCTTTTAAAATTTAATTAATATTCGATTCAAATTCAAATTTAAGTTCATATTTACAAGCTCGAATACGATTTTTTAATCTTCGGTTCAATTTGATTCGTTTGCAACTCCACTAGCAACCACAATTACCTTCTTGTCAAATTTCGCTGCATCAAAAACTTGTTTCTCATCTTCCAAACGTAATAAATTGTGCAAAGGAGAGAGCACGATGCCTAAACTTTCTCTTTATTCAGGGATACTATAAAAATAAATGTGGAAATAAAGCGAAAATATTCATAAAGAATAAATACTTATAAAAGTTTTACAAAATACTACAACTAAAAAAATAGAAGTAGCATATATATAGGGCGGGGGAGGAAATTTGTATGCATCACAACTACGTAGAACACTTATATGAACATTTATTCTTTTGAGATATATTACATCACTAGATGTCAATCAATGCAATGCACAGGTTAGAACAGTTTAAAATGATTTGAAAGTTATTAATATAGGTTAGAACAGTTTAAAATGATTTGAAAGTTATTAATATATAAATAAATAAATCATTAAATGTTTATCAATTTAATATCAGTAATTATTATAGACATACCTTGTTCCTCAGTGGTCTGGGAGGTTATTCACGCTCATACCTAAGGTTGAATAACTATGCTATACCAACCATTAATTATTAATAAAATGATACTTTGTATTTATTGTAAATTCGAGGATTTGTTGTAAAGATTTTTAAAAAAATTGATATGGAGCATGGTTTGAGTTTATGTAGTTCATTATTTTGTTTGTGATGTTATCTGAGTGATAAAAATTACGAATGCACCTATCAGATAACACTCACCCACGAGTTGTCAAAATCATAGCTCAAATTATGAAGAAGAGATAAAATCGATAATTCAAGACAACAAAATTATTAATGCACCATCAGAAAACACCCACTCAAGAGGCATCAGAATATCTTAAAGCAACAGTCATCATCGCTCGAATTATGAAGACGAGATAAAAGCGATAATCTGAAGAATTTCTGACATAGTTGAATTCAAAATGTGTATTAATAACAATATAAAAAGAGCGAAAACAATGAGAAACAGAGTAATTCTCAAAACATATGTACATAAGATGTCAATTCAGACACATTAGATAGGAGCCAAAGACTACACAATTTACACTGTTTTATAATCACAACTGAATTCATTTGAACTATGCTTCTCATCATCACATGGCACATTCTCTTAACGCCTTTTATTTACTAGTAACCTCACCCTTTACACAGAGTACCTTATTTGCTTAATCATTCCTGACTATTGCATGCTATTTAGACACTGATAAGTACAAAAGAACTATAAGAGCAAATAATTTGTTTGTATCATTTTAAGAAGTGAATTATCAATGTCTTCCCCACCTCTACAATTTCGTTAAAAATGATAGACAATTTGAAAACATATTAGAAGAGAACATAAAAATCATGGGATACATGCTACAGTAAAGTGAGAGAGAAGTTCTCATAAATAAAGGTAGTTACAAAGATGGTTAAGTACAATATTTTGACCATATCCACACCGAGCCCTGAAATTGTACATAATCTAACCGGTTGTTTGAAATGAGAAGCTGAGGTAAGGTAATAGTTTTTGAGATTTTTGGTGGCAATCTCCCTAGCAAATCTTTGGTATCTACACCCCCAATCTTTAATATATATATATATATAATAAACCAAGTCATCCAAAATTAGTAAGTTAAGATTTTTCCCGCCCAATTATTTAGTTACTAAGGATAGAAGTGAATTTGAATTTTGAATTTTGAATTATCCCATGTTATATTTTGAGATCTGGCGAAAAATCAGCAACAATAAATCTGTAAAGATATTTAAAACAGATTTCGTTATATTATTTAAAATTTTGAATTTTGAAATTTAAAAAAATCCTTATCTGATAACATATTTGCTCCTATAAATACAGTATCTTCAGTAAATGAGAATCACATTTGCAGTAGGGTATTTTTATTTTTTATTCATTTCGCAATTTCTTTATTTCGCCACTATTTCAGTTTATTTGATTCATATTTGATTTTGCTGAGTAATTCTATTTCTTATTCATTTTGCAATTTCTTAGCTTTGTAACTATTACAGTTTTTTGGATTCACATTTGTGGATGCAAATTTCTATTATTCTGATATTCCTTAATTATTATGTGTCAACTTTGATAGATACTTCACCATACTTTGTCAATTTTGATAGATACTTCACCATACTTTGATAGATACTTCACCATAATGGATGCTTCAAAGGAACGACCTGCAAATAAAGATAAGAAAAAATCAGCAACAATGAATCATGATTCTGGTTTTTAAATATATTATCGGCATCTTTAACCCATCTCTTTCCAGTTGCACATCAGATCATTCGTAATTTCGTTGTCTGCACTAGTTGTCCTGACACTCATCCACACCCACACACATAATATATATGGTCCGCTTAGTCGGAGTTTAGGGGTAAGGAACGAAAATGAACGATGATTTATTCGCATTTATGATACTTGGTACATAATAAATAAGTTAATTATTACCTCATTTTATTAACAATTTCCCCCATTTCATTTCATAATATGATTGACCTCTCATTCATACTCATTATCATTGTCATTAATGATTTGCAACAAGTGGACCAATACTTCGTCCATTTCTTGACAAAGTTTTAGCCCTTACCTGTGGAATCGGATTAGTGAGCAAATCAGTCACCCTACCGATTTATGATTGAACCGAAATAATTAGTTCGATTGAAAATAATAATTAAGTAGGTTTTAATATTATAATATATTATATTTTTATAAACATAATATATGTTGTATCTGAAAAATAAATAAAAGTTTAAAGGACTAGAAAATATATTTTATAATTAGAGAAATATATAAGATTAAACTGTTGTAGGAGAAACAGAAATAAACAGGAAATAGAGAAGAAAGAAAGACACCGAATAATTAGGGTTTTCTTATTCATCATATCCCCTTTATATAGGGTGTCAAATACAAGGGTCCACAGTTACATATTATTTAGTGAATACCTAATTTGCCCTTCATCAATTACTTTTGACGAAGGCACACTAATTGTGTTTTTCCTTCAAAACTCCCTCTTATGCCAAGTCAAAGGGGAATTGGTTCATAACTTGTTGCATCGTAAAAACCTTGCCAAGTAACAAAACCCAGTGGGAAAAAATAAACCTTGGTCAAAGGAAAAAAGAGTGCAACGCACCTTTGTTGAGACTCCCCCTGAAGTCTACATCTCTCCCTTGATACGTACATCTATCAAGAGAGTTTCGAAAGTCTCTTCATCCTCAATTTGGCATAAATCATGAGGATATTATATGGTTGTTGGTTATAGAAAAGTGTTGGCGGTACATGCTTGGTCTCGTCACCTTTGATGTGTAGCATAATTCATCTGTTTGTTGCAAATAACTTCATCTTCATAACTTCGGGTATGCTCTTCGGTGGTATAGCTCAACTCACTAATACTTTAACTCTATAGGTTGATGAACTTCGTGAGATATCATCCGTGAGTGATGTGATGAGGTTGTTTGAGTAGTTGTGATTGATTGATCTTCAAGTTTTCGTCGTGTTCCTCATGGTAAGATATAACCGATTTGATAATGACCTTTACATTGGCCACTAAGATAACCAACATCTAAACCTACCAAAGTAGTATTTAGTATTTCGTAGTAGGGGGTAGCTTCAACATTTATTTAGGAGTTATATGTTCATTTGTAATCCTTTTATCTCTACATATGAGAGCATTTGACATTTTCTTTAGAGTTTTACAATTTCATTTGTAATCTCTCCTGTCTCTAATATGGGAAGAACAAATATGAGCCAACGGTTTCTTTCATATGTCAAAATATTATTTGATATCATTCAATTGATATTGCGTTGTCCTGAGTAAAATATAACTAACATGTTCTTTGAGAAAGTAATACATGGTTGAGTGTATTGAGCTTTTTGTACAATAATGCGCACATTTCAATTAAGTAGGGAATTTCATCTCCCAATAACTCTTTCGTCATTTCCTTTTGACTCAAATGGATCTTTCCTTATGTCCACACTTCAACCAATCATAGGAGTGCTAATAGATTCCACTTTATCCATATGAAATCGCCTGATAATCTTTTGGATATATGCAAACTGAGGAATTAATATTCCACAAACTCGGTGACTTTTCCCATGATCCTTTATCTCAATTTAGATTTCAAATACATCACAGTATCTCTTATTTCTTTAAGAGTACTCATTATGTCCTTAACATCGACATAAGCTGCTATAGTTGCAAACATAGAAATCGTTTTCTTTATAAATGCATAGGAGTAGTACTACTTGTTCTTTCCCTTCCCAATCAAGTAGTCACTCAGACGGCTATCCCATTTCCGTCCAGATTTATTTAAATCAAAGTGAGCATTTCAATCTAATATTGTAAATGCACTCCGTGGTCTAGAGTTACTTGAGTTGGGCAACGCAAGTCCATCTGACACTTACACATATCTCAATAACAGGATCCCCAAAGAGATATGTTGTAACCACATTAGTATGTTGCATTTCCAATCCTTCGGAAACTTATCGATAAGACGTTATGACGTCCGTTGTGGGAGAATATCTCCTCGTAGTCAATTCCAGGGCTTTGTGAGAAAACCTTGTGCTTTAAGGTAAGTTTTGCATCTCAGGACTTATTATTCTCACTACGCTTACTGACAAAACATATTTTATGTCCTACAGGCTTTACACTTGGTAAGGCTAGCACTACCAAACCAAATACCTGTTGTTCGGTCATAGAATTGAGTTCTACCTGGATTGATTCCATATAGGCCAATATGCTCTTTGTTGATATCTTACAATAGAGCGTGGTTCTATATTATTATGCTCTATAATTCATTGAGCAACAATGTATACATCATCAATGTACGTGAAAGATTTTTCCATTAACTCACATGCACTCTCATTATCTCTAGAATCATATTAAACTTCGGAGCGTCCTCCAGTGGTGATTCATGGACATAATTAATTAGAGATAATTTGAGATTATTTCTTTTCATTTATGATTTAAATTGTGCCACACCTGCCTCCTTCCTTGAGCAGGTGTTCATCGAACCACGTGGCATCCCCCATTTCCTTTTGGGAGCCACGGCCTCAACCACACCTCCACTCAGTGTGGTTGCAACACCTTTATCTGCGGTGTTGTGCCCTTTACTGGGGACTTTTAACCCTACAGGCACATTTGCAGCTGGTATATATGATCTTGTCACTTTAGCGATTTTAGCAAATGCATCAACAATCAAATCTTCCATACTTTGAAGATCGATAATTCGTTTTACTTCACTTTACATTATGAAGTGTGGGGATCCTAATGAGACATACTGGAAAACACTTCCTGTCGTTCCCTTAGAAAATTCTTTTTCTTATCTCCCCCTAACGACGGGAAGACTGTCTCATTAAAGTGACAATCCGCCAATCTAGCGGTAAATAGATCTCGCCTGTCAAAGGTTTCAAATAGCAGGTAATCGTTGGAAATCCATAACCAACATAAATGTTTAATTGTCTTTAAAGACCCATTTCGATGCGTTGTGGGGACGCAAATAGGCACATATACTGCGTAACTAAATTTGCGTAAATGTAGAAATATCAGGCTAAATCCAGTTACCAACTGGTACGCATAATTATTGGTTAGCAGTGGGTCTGAGACAAATAAAGTAAAGTTGCAGTGATATTGCATAGTCCCATGTCTGATAGACATTTTAATGCGCATTTTCAATGCCTAATCCTCCATCTATATCCTTGTGATGATGGCTTATGTGAGACCATTTTTGTGTATGCACATGGGTAAAGGATGCTATACATTGATCCTAACGGATATGCAATAATCATCAAATTCTTATGATTAGAACTCTCTAGAGTTAATCAGTCTAATCGACTTTATGGAGTGAGGGTGGTGAACCCTTAGACAATATTTTCTAGGAGTTTTTCTGATGCAACATTTATTGTGGACGATAATGTGATGATCAGTTAATGTGTCAAAGCATTTACCAGAACCACAGATACTTTAGTGGCCCGCTTTCTGGTTTGATAGGACCACATATATTATATTATGTTCTTTTGTAAGAATGGAATGCCTTACTTATATATCAGGCATAGGAAGATCGCGATCCTACTTATTGCTAAATAGTAGGCTTGGCAGAACGAGTGATGTGCCTTAAAATAGTTAATAATGTAGAGTGGGATGTTGGTCGTGCTTCTAGTACTTTAGAAAACATTGACTGTGTTATAATAAAATTAGCACTGACACTGTACATCGTATCTAATTTTTATCCCTTTTTGTATTTCACTCGAAAGAAAGAACGTCCATATAATTTCTTAAATATGGAACATCATGTTATGACTTGGATGTCTAAGAAAGTCATACCAAAACCTATATGAATTAATGTCCCAAAGTTCATTTTGGGTAACATATGATTCTGTCTTCCAAAGTTCATTTTGGTGATAGTGTTTGATCCAACGATCAGAGTTGTAGTGGAGTACATACCACTAGATTGACTCATTTATTTCTCTAAGATGTGCTTCCTTTCACATTCATAAGAAGTATCATAAATTATTCAATTCCATTCTCACATGTAGTTTTGAAATTATAGTCTTTGGCACGAATATCTTTACTTAATAACATTGTAATGGCTCTTGGTGCATATAGAGCGTTTTGTGACTATAATTGTTATGTCATTAGACATCTAGAGAATTCAACGATTCTTCGCCCTTTTAGTACTTATGATTCAATGATGGTCATTATGCAGTGATACAGTGAGTCTCTATTCTTTGGACTTCTTGTATCTCTTATAGTTAACTGTTCTAGCAGTTTTTATACAAAAGTATAATATTTCGACACTTATTTAAAAGTTCATTACCTACTCTATCCCTTTTGTTTAGAGGGTTTCGATATGTCTTTTGCACATTGTGTCTATAACCACCATGTTCATTTGGGGTAGGCACATCGAAAGGCCTCCAGGGCTTCTATGTCCCTTACTTTGTGGTGTATCATTACCACAACTGTAGAAACAGATACATTCGTTCCCTTTACTTTGGGGGTTATTTTCATTATTTAGTTTATCATAGTTAGGCTAGAGAATTTTCTTTATCCCAACGCGTTTGGTGTTACTTTTTAGAAGAAATTGATCATGCCTCTCAACTACTTGCACTGGTTGATTAGCTATTTGAATATTGTAATTCTTTATTTCATACTCTAACATATACAGGTTCGCTAGTATAAGCAGTAGAGTAGAAAAGTAAAGAGATTTTATGTATCATATCATCTTCTGTGATTTCTTTACACAACGTGTCCTTATTGAGGCTATTGACCCTTTTGTAGTCTAGTGAGTGGGTTTCTTTCCACTAGATAGTTAATATCGGAAGTAGAGATTCATCTACATTTTTAATATTTCTTTTATTGCATTCCGCAGCTCATCGGGTATTTTTGAACTAAACAATACTCCTAGTGTAAGCTAGGATTAATGTGTCATCTCAAATTCATTAGAGCATTGACTGTGACTTCTACTATGTCAGACAGAGCTTTGTCATTGGGGTCGGTTGAGATATGATCGTAAGAGAGTTCTTACAGGGTGTAGTTATTTTTCATGGAAATATTTTCCTATTAGGAATATCAATTGTGGTAACTCAATTTCTTCTGAGTCTAATATTCAAATTTTGGATCGAGTTGGTTTAATCATTTTCTTATGAATTAGATTTCGGGACCATATAACACAAGTTTTTCAATACTTTGTAAAATTACTTTATCACGTCGTTGATTTGTTCACGAATTTCCTTTATCATACATGCATAATTTATCATAAAAAAATGCATGGGCAAAATAATGATCAAGTTTATAATCTATCAGACAAAGAAGCTAATTTGTGATTTCTAAGTATAAAATTCGCAATAGGCAGAAATAATTGAATACGTAATTTTCAATTACATGAGAAGGTAGAATCATATGTTTAGTCAACTAATATCATCAAGTATAAAAGAAGATCGCCACAGATAACACATCTTGTATTGTAAACAATTATTTATTCTCACAAAATAGAGGTTTCGAATTACCTTATAAAAAAGACACGATTCTCTCCTATGGCACTGCTCAAATTTTACGGGAGATATTATGTGGTTTCAAGAACTATTTCTTTCCAATCCAAGCTTCGTACCAATTAAAACGAGATAATACTCGCCAGTATGAATAAATTCATAGGAAACAAACATGTCATAAATATTAATGAAGAAAAATTCAAAGAGTGAAATCATAATTTTATATCCTGAAATCAAATATACCCAAAATATGCATATATATATATATATATATAGATTATGCATTGATGTAGCAATTACGTTTTCTTTTTCGCAAATTGGAATTGCAATATTCACTGAATTTGTTAACAAATATTTGAATCATAATTGATGACTCATTGTTAATTACTTTTAATCATTATCAAACATGCATCAGAAGTTCAGAGCATATATTTTCTAGGTCCTTTGTCTCCAAATTAGAAAAGGCAAAATAATGAAATCCAATTGATATATATATATGTGTGTGTGTGTGTGTGTATACAATCAATAGCAATAACAATTTAGATCAATTTCGTCAGATGAAAAAATATGTGCCTCGATTTAATTTTCGTCTATTTGGTGAGTCCCGGACACCTAGGAGTGGATCTGTAGATTGTGAAGCAGACATATGACATCGGGCAATCATAATCCAATGGAACAGGTATAATTCAATATTTTTTATTTCTTTCCAGATAAACTGAACAAGTCGTCGTAACAGAACCAATTAGGTTGAAGAAGAGTAGGGCGGTAGTCCCACAACCGTCATTTACCATGAACGCAGTTTTGTGAATATAGTTCACACGATTGCAATACTGATTATACTGATTTCTTATTCTATTCGAAGAATCAATCGTGCTGATAACGTGTTGTAGGAGAAACAGAAATAAACAGGAAATAGAGAAGAAAGAAAGACACGGAATAATTAGGATTTTCTTATTCATCATATCCCCTTTATATAGGGTGTCAAATACAAGGGTTCACAGTTACATATTATTTAGTGAATACCTAATTTGCCCTTCATCAATTACTTTTGACGAAGGCACACTAATTGTGTTTTTCCTTCAACATAAACAAAATATTTAATACTATATAATTATTATTTTTAAAATGAAATTTAAAAAATTTTAAAGTAAAAAACAATTTTTTCGGTTAAATGGGTCGGATTTTTAGTGGTTTTGAACCGTTTAACGTACATTAAGGATCACCGTTAAACTTATTAAAATCTAACTAACTCAACATGTGCAACTTCTTTCATCATCTTCCAAATGTAGTAAATTGTGCAAATGAGAGCAAAGCGCCTAACTTTCTCATTATTTTGGGGTATTATAGAAAAAAAATGTGGAAATGGAGTTGAAAAGAAAAATATTCATAAAGAAAAAATAAATCTTTTTATAAACTAATCAAAACCAAAAAATATTTATAGAAGTTTCACAAAATACAACTACGACTAAAAAGATAGGGGTAGAATATGAGAAAATTATCCTCTATCCGTATGCATTGTTCCATTTGATTCGCGATACAGTGTAAAGGATAATATATTTTTCATTTTTTTATTCATATTTCATACATCTAATCAAATACTGACAATTTTGGTAATGGCAGGAAAAGAACTTCTCGGCAGCATATATAGAGAGATGGAGAATTTGTATGCTGCTGATCAGGCGTGGGCAGTGGTTCAGGAGTTGCTGGAGCTTGTGGTGTTGTTGGCAAATCAAAATGACAAATAGCACAAGAAGCAGATGGTAGTGATGCAGAAGAATCAGACGGCGTGCGATGCTCCAAAGAATCAGTGAAGGAAGTGATATCAAGTGCCGCAGGAGACTGAGAGTGGACAGATTTATCATAGGGAAAACATTTCTCGTCAAAGCGAGCATGGCGAGTAATATATGTGCGAGTAGTAACTGGATCATAGCATTTGAAACCCTTTTGTTGTGGACTGTATCCAAGAAAAACACATGGAGAACTTCGAGCAGAAAACTTGTTAGGAGCATAGTCTCGCAAACAGGGAAAAACTCGACATCCAAATACCCGAAAATAGTCATAAGCAGGAAGCACGCCATAAAGTAATTCAAACGGTGACTTGTTAGCAAGCATAGAGGATGGCAAGCGATTAATTATAAATACTGCAGCACTGAAAGCCTCAACCCAAAATTTCATGGGAACCGAAGAATGAAAAAGCATTGCTAATCCAGTCTCAGTAATATGTCGATGCTTCCGTTCCGCACGGCCATTTTGAGCCAGAGTATAAGGGCAGGACATTTGATGATGAATGCCACTAGAAGCAAAAAGAGACTGAAGACGATTATTTGTAAATTCCGTTCCGCCATTACTTTGAAAAATTCGTATGCTGCGGGAGAATTGATTTTCAACAAAATGTTTAAATCGAACAAAGACATCATACAATTCAGATTTGGCTGTCAGCGGATAAAACCATGCAAGACGCGAAAAATCATCAATAAACACAGCATAATATTTATAGCCAGTGTGAGGTAATACCGGCGCAGGGCCCCACAAATCGCAGTGTATTAAATCCAAAACATGCATAGAACGTTTTTCATTAGTTGTAAATGGCAAACGAGTGCTCTTTGCCAACTGGCAGGGAGAGCACAAAGATGGCGAAGGCAAAATGCTAGTAGTAATCAAACAACCAAGTTTTTGTAGTAAAGCAACAATAGAATGGGAAACATGTCCAAGCCTGGAATGCCAGACATCAAAGGAAGCAGTAGGAGAGCTGGACCGGTTTACAGCAGCAAGAGCATAACAAGGCGAGTCCAGTCTGTACAAACCACGACCACGACTGCCTTGGGCAAGAAGCTGGCCGTTGGTTCGACTCAGTATGCGGAACTGATTAGCAGTAAAAATGACAGTAACAGGATAGTCAGAAGTCAATTTACTGACAGATAATAAATTTTTGGTGAGTTTAGGCACAACAAGAACATCCTTCAACATGAGATGGGGAGAGAGAGAAAGCATGCCAATATGAGATATAGAAAGGGGAGCACCGTTACCAACGACGACATGATCGGAGCCAGTGTAAGAAGAAGAGGCGTCCAATTGCGAAGAATCCGGAGTCATATGGGCGGAGGCGCCTGTATCAAGATACTAATCAGAAATATCAGAAATAGAGATGTTACAATTTGCAGAAAATGCCTCAGCCAAGTTGGCAGAATTAGCCCTGGAATTTCAATCATAATTTCTGTCAAAACGTTTGGGGCAATCAAATACGTCGTGATTTTCATCACGGCAGAATTGACATTTGGGTGTGTAGGAGCGACGCCCTCATTCTCGTCCTCGGAACGACTGATTCCCACGTCCACGAGAAGAAGAGGATCTGCCACGGCCTCTATTACTGGCGACAAAAGCAGCAGGTACGGGAGCAGATTCTTCGAGGCCGCGTTGGAACAGTTCATGACTAGTGGCGCGAGAGAGAAGGACCGTAAAGGACGGGAGAGGGTCCTGCACCATCTGCGCTGCAGTAAAGCTGGAGAAGGAGGGCCCGAGACCCCGTAGAAACCAGTGTGATTTGTCCGATTCATCGATCGGACGTCCAATAGCAGCCAATTGATCACATAAGTTTTTGAAGTGACGTCCGTATTCAGCGATCGGACGCGAGCCACGCTTGGTGGAAAGGAGATCATCCTTCAAACTTAATTCACGAGCCTTCGAGGAGTGACTGAAGGTATTTGATAATGCGACCCAGACATCGCGCGACGTTTTGCAGCCAACAACATGAGACATAGTTTCCTCGGTCAGTGTAGAAACCAAAAATAATTTGAGTAATTGATCACGGTTGGTCCACATAGCAAACTCAGGATTTGGAGTGGTAGTGCCATTGGAACCTGCGACTGTGGCAGAAGGTGGGTTGGAGGAGCCATCGACAAAAGAAAGTAACTGCTGGCTCATGAGCAAGGGCATGACCTGCGCGTGCAACAGAAGATAGTTTGACGCCATGAGTTTGATGGTCACCATGTGAACCATCGTGGAGAGAGGAAGGGAAGTGTCCGATGCAGCCAGGGAGAGAAGAAGATGGCGGCAACGAGAATTGGGCTAGGGTTGTTTAGAATCTAGCTGATACCATGTAAAAGACTGTATTGCCTCAATTGAGGTTTTGCGTATATTCACTATTGAATATATAGATACAAAGTGTGTTCAGATATATACAAAATATCTACTAACTAGGAAATAAGATAAGTACAAGGTATAAGTAATATTTACGTATCTTCTAGTCTAACACTACACAACTACGCTCAACACTTTCATAAGCACTTCTATTTTTCCTTTTTTTAAAAAAAAAAAAATATATACTACATCATTATCTTATGTACAAATGCTTGCACGTAGAGGTGACAATTCAACTCGCTCGATCCATTCCATCGAGCTAAGATTAAACCGATCCCAAATTTTATCGGGCCAACAATTATAAAGCCACGCTCAGCTCAATCTCCCATAAATATATAAGGATTTCTGGACTGATTCGTGGTCCATCAAACTTTTAATTCATTAGATCGAGTTTGTTGAGTTTAATGATCTGATAAATCTAAACTCTTGTTTCAAACTAACTAAAAATTAGATGAGTTGGATCGATTTTACCAACTCTAGTCAGACACATTACGTAAGTACATTATGCCAGTGAGTATATATTGGATAAGATTTATTTAGCCAAGGGTACCAAGCTGATGACACAGTCTTAATAATTAAAGCTTGAAAGAGGAGAAACATTAAAGCGTGTCCACACATTTGTAAGTACTACTTATATAGTAGTTTTTAAATACTACATTCGTTCCGGTAAAAAATTTTAATCTGTTTCAATTAAATTTACAATCTTAGAAAAAAAAAATTAATTTCCACAATTCTTATCCTCAAAATATCAACCTTCAATCTTCACCTTTAAAAATATAAAAGAAAAAACAGTCAACTATTTTTTTTTTAACATTCGTGTTCGATCAAAATGGCAACTTTAGCCGGAAAAAATATATTATATCATTATTATATTAGTAGATGTTCACGTGTACTTATTGTAGTTGTCTAATATATCAAAATTAATATATATATATATATATATAGAATTTTATATGGTGTACAATTACAATAAACAACTCATGAACATCATACATATAAAATTTTAATGTCACACAACTAATCCAAAATTTAGTGATAGGGTGGATTAAAATGTAAAAGTTCAAATGCATTAATGTTGCAAGAAGTTGTCTTGTGCTATAGTTCATAATAATACTCCCTCCGTCCCAGCTATTCTTGCACTGGGAGGATTGACACAAGTATTAAGAAAAGTTGCTTTTTGGGATTTTGTTGACTTTTCAAAGGTGAATTAAGGGTGGAGATTGAAGGTGTAGATTTTGAGGATGTAGATTATATTATAACTTTCCTTTTTAAGGATGTGCAAGTTTAGCTGGGACGGACGAAAATGGAAAGTGTGCAAGTTTAACTGAGACGGAGGGAGTACTTATTAGTAGTAAAATTTGCAAGAAATTTGATTGTTTTAACTTTAAAATTACTAAAATAATTGATAGATTAATTTTAAACGAAATAAATCCAATTATTTTTATTTTTATTTAAGATATTTAGGGTTTATGGAATGAAGACCAAAACGTGAAAAAATAATTAAAATGATTAAAAATAATTAAAAAAACCGTAACTCTACAATTTTTTTCCTATTTGCCTATACTAGATCCGTCCATAACAACTACAGAGAACAACTTGTAAACACGTATTTATATATTAATAATGTATTATATGGAAAAAAATATTGCCATAAACAACTCATTATAACAACAACTCATGTAATGTGTGTTGCATATCAGTCCTCTATGAGTAGGTCATCCGTTGCAATACTGATTATCACGATTTTTAATGACAAGATATTAGTGTTTATGTTTAAAGTTAATACTCCCTCCGTCCCATCTTATCTTGCACACTTTCCTTAAACGACCGTCCCACCTTATCTTGCACAACCTAAAAAAGGAAAGTTATAACATAATCTCCACTCTCAAAATCTTCACTTTCAATCTCCACCTTCAAATCATCTTTGAAAAGTCAACAAACAACCAAAAAACAACTTTTCTTAATATCTGTGCCGACCCCCCCGTGCAAGATAAGCCGGGACGGAGGGAGTACGTGTTTTGAGTAGATGTATAATACTAAAAAGATTAATAGATATATTTAAAGGTATTATTCGTTCTAGACATATTTACCCAGAACAAGTAATACATTTAAACATTATTGATAAAATTTGGATTACAAGAAGATCGAAAATACTTGAGGGCGTGCAAATTAATGCACCGCCCTTAAGAATTTACTTGTAATTCTCCCAAGATACAAGTCTTCTAGTCTAATACTAGGAGTATGAGAGACAAATAAAAATCAATTAATCCAAAATATTTTATTTATAATCTTTTCAAATATATAATTTAATTAACATAAATTGTGATACTCACTACGATTACCACATTTGATCTTTTTACTACAACACGTGTTAATATACGACAAGTGTATAATATGATATAAGCAATACATCATTAATGCTTATGTGCAATGTATTGGTGCAATCGTTGTAAGAGAGATTGCACCAATTATTTTAGAAGATACGAACCAATTACATCGTGTATCGGGAGAACATTTTGGATCTCCTACTCATACAACACAATATCTTTTATCAAATTACAATCCATATACAATACGTGTATATGATGACACAATAAATATATTAAAAATAATTATGTGATATGATTAGTATGATATATTGTAAAAGATGTTGTACTACATATGATAGAAAATTCGAAGGGTTGGGAGAGTTCGCTCCCGCGTATATATACATCAGGGATAGAGATCCCCTGCTGGGGTTTAAAACCCAGTAAAGGTGTGGCGCCGTTTACACCATTATATCAAATTTCTCTCTTTTTTTTTTCTTTGGTTTTTCGTTTTTATTACTTTTTTTTTTCTTTTTTTATTTTCATTTAATTCTCTTACTGAAAAATAGCACATTGATGTTATACCATTCTCTTAATAAATTATTTTATGCTTCACACTCATAATTCATTATACATTTATTTAATATAATATAACATATCAATAATAAAAATACATAAAATTAAAATAGTTGAAATTGCAAAAATATCACATTTGTCCATTACATCTAGAACAAAAAAATAGAATAAAGATAAAAAACTGGATGTGAAATTAATTTCACTAAATTTTTAATGGTACGACGTGATATATATTTCAAATTAAAAAAAGAAACATAAATAGACTTAGATGATTTTATATCTATGTTATTTTTCTTTTTATTGTAGGCGCCACTTGACCATCCTCGTTATTCTTTGGAAGGCCTGAGTTTCATTGGAGATACATCGAACCAATTTTCTTGATTAGTCGAGTTCTTTTTTTTTCCTTTTCTTTTTTTAGATGTAATGGACAAATGTGATCTTTTTGCAATTTCAACTATTTTCATTTTGTGTATTTTTATTAGGGTTAATTACTAAAAAAATCACGACATTCGATCTAATTTTCAATTGCAACATGATTTTTAAAACTTAACAAAATAAATAACCAACTCTGAAGTTTTTTCAATTACAACATGCACTATATTTTCTTACAACTGATTGTACTGCCACCACTATCTTTATATGCACCTTGACGTGACCATCATTTACCCTCCATAAATTTTACAATTCGTCATTTCCACTATCTTTAATTGGGAGTGAAAAGTGTGACATAATAACTTCAATCACCGATTCAATACAATTATAGCAATGAATGACATAATAGGTTGCAGATGTAAGAAGATTGCATCACGACATAGCTAATGGTAGTGGCGGTAACATAATTAGATGTCAAAAAATTCGGTCGATGTTGTAATTAATAAAAATTTATAGTTGGTGATTAGTATTGCTAAGTCTTAAAGGTTATGTTGCAATTGAAATTTAAACAAAAAGTCGTATTTTTTTTTTTTTTTTATAATTAACCCTTTTTATTATTGGTATGTTATACTCCCTCCGTCCCAGCTAAACTTGCACACTTTTCATTTTCGTCCATCCTAACTAAACTTGCACACCTTAAAAAGGAAAGTTATAATGCAATCTACACCCTCAAAATCTTCACCCTCAATCTCCACCCTTAATTCACCTTTGAAAAGTCAACAAAATCCCAAAAAGCAACTTTTCTTAGGCAAAAACTTGTGTGCACCCAACACACAATTGCACTTAGGGGTGTTCACTATTCGGTTGAAACAGAAAAAACCGCCCGAACCGAACCGAAATGTAAAATTCGGTTCGGTTTTTCTCTTTATCAGTTCGGTTTCGGTTTTATATATAACAATAATTCGGTTTTCGGTTCGGTTCAGTTTTTTCAATAAAAACGGCATTAGAAACCGAAAAACCGAATTAAGTACCCCTTAAATTAAAACTCCCCTCCTCATTTGTCTTTCATTTGCATTTTAATTTCATTTCATTTAAATTTCATTTTCTATCTAACAAGTAACAACTAAGGGGCAAATAAAACCTAATTTACATCATCGTAGTTTGTTGCTTTCTCACGTCCATTTTGATTAGCATTTTGTACTCTTTAAGATAACAAGAAAAGTTGACTCTTCGACCAACTCATTTTTATATCAAGAATTTTTATTCAAATGTATTTAATATTCAAAGTTTGATTTTAGTGAAAAACTTAAAAATTAGTGTAAAAATTCGGTTTTCGGTTTTGACCACAACCGAACCGAAATATTTCGGTTCGGTTGATTTCGATTTTTGATAATTTTCGGTTCGGTTTCGATTAGCAATTTTTAAGGATTTCGGTTTTCGGTTTTGTTAATTCGGTTCGGTTCGGTTCGGTTTCTGACCGATGAACACCCCTAATTGCACTATTGTGCACTCTCCTATTTAATTTGAAATTAAGAATATATATAAGGGCCTTGTTTGGATGAATTCCCAATAATAATATGTGGTGCAACGGTGAGACACGCGCGCGCAGGGTCCGGGCGCGCGGGTTTGAACTCTGATTTTGCTCTGTTTTTACCTCTTTTTATGTTGTTCAATAGTATATGTTATACTGCGCAATAGTATATGTTATATCGCGTAATGGTATATGTTATAGTTACATGTACAATTTTTTAATAATATATTATGTTGTTTAATAGTATATGTTATATTGCGTAATAGTATATGTTATATTGTGTAATAGTATATGTTATGTTACAGTTATACACTTTGTTTTTAATAATATATATATTGCGTAATAGTATATGTTATATTGTGTAATAGTATATGTTATGTTACAGGTATACACATTTTTTTTAAATAATATATAATTTTTTTAAATAATATATTACATTGTCTAAAATAATATAAAACGTGCACATATATAAAAATTTGAAGAAAATGGGATTCGAACCCGTGCCCTAATATCTAACAATTTAGGATTTTACCACCTAGGCTAGTGTCTCTTATGTGATAACAAACATGCCTTAATATATATATATATATATATATATATATATATATATATATATACATATATTATTAATTTGGATTAAAAGAAAAAAAAAAATTGCGCGCGCAGCTGAGGCTCGAACTCGAGACCTCAACGCGTGCGACTATGGGTTTCACCGTTGGGCCACAAGGCCTTTTTGTTTATCCAAACACAGCCCTTAATATATATCTAATTCCCAAATTAAATTGGGGAGTGCACAATAAACTTATTGTGTGTTGGGTGCACCCAAGACCTACTCCTTTTCTTAATACTTGTGTCAATCCTTCCAGTGCAAGAATAGCCGAGACGGAGGTAGTATTATATTAAAAAAATGTATAATGAATTATGAGTGTGAAGCATAAAATAATTTATTAAGAGAATGGGTGCTATACATTTTCAGTAAGAGAATTAAATGAAAATGAAAAAAGAGAAAAAAAAGTAATCTATAATCTATAATTATATAAAAGCAGGACAGTTGGCATAAATTACAAGAATGCCACTTTCCCGCCAACTTGTCCTGTAAGCTTTGTAGAAGAAAAAAAGAATATTAAAATAAAAACTGATAAACGCAGCATTAAATTTGGGCTTGACATACATAGCCCAATCCTACCACTATCAATTTAACAATTTCGTTTTTTTTTTTTTTTACTCCCTTTTTTGTATTAACTTATTATAAAATTTATATTTAATTAATAATCTTTTCACGATTTATATTGATAATCTTTTCACGATTTAAAATAATTTAAATCTGAAAATATTTTGAAATTCTAAAACTCATCTACAACTATAAAAAACTAGCCACAAATGTTAAATTTAGAAAAAAATTATTTTCGTAAATACTGAATATATTTGAAAAAAAATCAATTTTAAATAACTTTAAAATCAACCGTAAAAAATATAAAAATACTTCAAATCTGACACACACTCTCTCTCCTATCGCTATATTTCTGTCTCTTATATAATTTACAATCTAAATTAGTTTATGGAAGATAAAGCAGTGGACCATTCGTAGTTTGTATAGGTTGAATAAACCAACAAATTGGATAATTTGAATTATTTTATTCAACTACTACTTACATAAAAAAAAAAAAAAAAAAATGGTTGTTGCCATATTTTTTCCGATGACAACCTATACTAATTCTGTTTTGCCGATTTTCAGCCTCCGGCTGTATAGGCAATGTGATTTGCACATGTTCCTTTTTTTACCAATAAGATGGGGACACGTGCGACTAATAAAATATAAAAAAAATATTAATAAATATTTAAAAAATTACAGAAATTTCATTAATAAATTCAGAAAATAAAAAAAAAAAATCTGAAATTATTTTAGAAATTCTAAGAGATTATTTAAAATTTAGAAAAAAAAAATCCAAATAACAAAATAAATAAATCTGTAATTAATTTAAAAATTCGTTCAAAATTCAGAAAATTCAATTATAAATTCAGAAAATTTATTTATAAATTCAAAAAATAACAAAAATATTTCTAAAATTAATTTAAAAATTCTAAACATTTATTTGAAATTAAGAAAAATCATTTAAAATCATAAAGTTAATTATAAAATTTAGAAAATTTAAAAAAAAAAGTTCTAGAAATTAATTTTTAGATACTAAAAAATAATTAAAAATTATAGAAAATTATTATAAAATAGAAGGGAACTTTCGTATGTTCCACAATAAATAAATTTAAGAAGTAAATTTTTTGAATTTAATTTTTGGGATTATAAATAAGTTTTCTGAATTTTTAGTAAATTTTTTGAATTTCTAAAATATATATTTTTTTTATTTTCTGTATTTATAAATGAAATTTCTGATTTTTTTTTTTCATTTTTTTAATTTTTTTATTTTAAATTAATTTTCTGATTTTAAATGATTTTTCTTAATTTTGAATAAAATTTTTAGAATTTTCAAATTAATTTTAGAAATAACTTTTTTTATTTTCAGAATTTATTATTTTTTTTGAATTTTTAAATTAATTACAGAACTATTTTATTTTTCGATTATAAATCATTTTTTTAATATTAAATAATTTTTTAGCGTTTCTAAAATAATATAAGATTTTTTTTAATTTTCTGGATTTATTAATAAAATTTCTGAAAATTTTAAAATATTTATCAATATTTTTTTTACATTTTATTAGTCGACACGTGTCGCCATCTTATTGGTTCAAAAAGAAACATGTGCAAGTCACATGGCCTATATAGCCGAAAATATTGTCGGAGCTTGAAAATCGAAAAAAACAATTAGTACAGGTTGTCATCGGGTAAAATAAAAAGTTTAGGTCGCAAAAGTAAAAAAGGCTCATAATATAGGTTTCTTTTGGTAATTGACCATTTTTAAAATAACACTACAAACCAACTTATATAACAAACACCTCAATTAATATCATATTTGTGTAAATAATTTTGTAATGTTGTGTTACAATAGCTCAATTGATATAATTATTGGATTATTTGGCTACGTAGTTTGAGTCTTTAAGCTTACATATGTAGTGTTTTTTGACAGAAAACTTGGTACACATACAAGTACATCTCAATATGGTGGCAATCGTCATTCATCAAGGACTACATTGTTTTCACAATATTTGAACCCTTTAAGTGACATTACTAATGGTGCTGTAATTGTTTATTTTTTTTGTTTAAAATGTGCACCAATTTTTTTATTATTGTTGTTTCTTAGGTTTATGGTAGTGATAACTCTTTTACAGTGACTTCAATAGGTGGAATTGCGGAGAGCGTTGCATCGGGTAGTAATGCAAAGGAAAACACATCAAATACGGTTACTGGAACTGATACATCCATGGTTATTGACTTGACTGGTGAAGATTTTGTGCTCAATAATCAGGCAACTTTAGTAGAACAATCTACAACAAACGCGCCCAATGACAATGGTGAGACAATAAATCATGTTAATGATAAAGGTATGGACATATGGCAATGTGACTGTTTCATATATATTTTCACTATGTAAGGTTAATATCCCTTTACTACTTTTTAATGTTATATTTTTTCAAACTTCAAAAGATAAAATTTTATAGAAATGTCAAGTGATAAAATATTTATCAACCTAAATTAACACAAATATGATATATATCATAATACGTTGATATGTTATTATATCAGTACGTTAATTATTATAAATTAATAGATAAAAACCAAAAAAAAAAAAAAAATTTGATATAATGGTTGAAACGGCGCCGTTAATGGCCCAGTACCTTTTACTCGGTTTTAAGCCAGGGGATCTCTATCCAATAAGATTCACTTAAACAAAACTGCCAAAATACCACATTCTGTCTTAATCATTGAAGCTCGAGAGAGAATAAGCATCGGCAGTCATGGACGCCGCCTGCTCGTCGGCGGAGCAACCACCGCAACGCCAACTTCCGCCGGAAATAATAGAGGAGATTCTCTGTAATCTCCCCGTAAAATCCTTGCTCCGATTCCGCTGCGTTTCGAAATCATGGAAATCTACCATTTCCAATCCCAAATTCATCAGAAAACACCTCAGCTCGCCGCTAAATCCGATCACAAAATTCTGTTCATGAACCATAACTTCTCGAGATTCAATCTCGAGAAAGCGTTTTCAACCTCCATTTCTTCGTTACAAAACCAGCCAATCGAAGAAACAACCGACCTGATCTGCCCGTTTTAGTCCGACTCGTATTCTCGAGTCGAACTTAGAGCCTTCTGCGACGAATTGTGGTGTGTAGAAGCTAACAATTCGCTTTATATTTGGAATCCGTCGATGAGATCATACTGGATTATCAATAGGAGTATGACTGAGTCTGTTGTTTGTGGAATCGATTACGATCCAATCGGAGACGACTACAAACTGCTGATTGTGCATAAAAATGGTGCAGAGAGTGACTTGTACTCTTTGAAAAGTGATTCCTGGAGGAAAATCAAGTGTGTGAACGTAAAACTACGTGGCGACAGCGTGTTTGTGAATGGTGCACTGCATTGGATCGTCGATTTCTCCGACCGTACGTCGTCAATTATTTCTTTCGATTTATCGACTGAGAAGTACGGAGAGATTCGGCTACCGGAGTATTCCCCAGAGCCGAATCCGAAGGATGTAAACGTTGTCATTTTAAGGGGAATGCTGTGCGTGTTTGTGAACTATAAGAGTTCTAAATTTGTTGTGTGGGTTATGAAGGAATATGGAGTCGAGAAATCGTGGACGAAAGTATTCGACATTGGTTGCAGTAATGTTGGAACAGGGCCGTGGATTAGGTTGATACCGGTTTACACGTACCAAAACGGTGACGTTCTGAGTTGGGCACTCGTTGGCAACGAGTGGAAGTTGGTTTTGTACAAAGATGACAAAACTGTGGAGATTTTTGCTAGCGGGCGTGGCAAGATTTGCGATGTTTTTGTCTACGTTGAAAGCCTTATTTCGCCGGAAATATGGTTCGGTAGTGCTCCGACTTGTAATAATAAAGTGGAGGAAAAGGTGGGGTTTCGGGACTCCCAATCTGGTCGAGCTAATGTCATATATAGGACTGAGTCTAGTCAAAATATAATGAGTCTTGTTCGGTCAAACTATTCTAAAATACAATAAATTGTTGGTATGTTCATTGCTCGTCAAATTATTAATTTATTAGACCCGATAATGTTTCAAGCTAAGATTATTATGATTCGGTCCATTTAAAGTATTGATATGATCAGATTGATTTTGACATACTTCGATTATTCGTTGAAGCTATTTCTTACCAAGATTTTTTTTCCCTTCTTTATTTTCATGTAAGTTTGTTGTATTGATGATATGTTCTATTGAAGAGGATGCCATTCAATATATTTGTTGTCTGACATGTAGCCATGCTGTCCAAATTAATGTTGGAACTCATCTTTATATCACCATTAAATTTTAGGAAAATTCTATAATAATGTTGAAACTCATCTTTATATCAGCAATAAATTTTAGGATAATTCTATAATACACGCGATGTATATATACACTTGGCGTAAAAATTACTAGGTCCGTCTAACCAAGGACGGACTGACCTTAGGGTCATGGAGGGCACTGGGCACCTTTGACCCCGTCATAATGTGCTATTATATATGTATGCACTATTTGGTCCGGTCATAATATGTTATTATATGTGTATTTTAGTCGATTTTAGTATAACTTAATTAAATAAAATAAATAATTATATTGTTTAACTTGAAGTAGATGAACGTATTGTTATGTATAAGCAATACAGATAAAATGAAATTAGAAACATTAGATCTTGATTTTTTTTCCTTTTTGTGATCAAATCAATTTATTGATCTTATCTAAATATTACTACATAGTACTTTTCTATGTTTATCCATAAAATTGATTATATTTGGGGGGCGCGTCATAAAGTTGATTATATTTAGGGGGTGCATAATGGTACTCCTCTTTTGAATTTCTAAAATATTATTTTTTATTTTAAGTTTATGACCTAATTTTATAAAATAATTTGATTTGTGGCCTACTAAGAATCTGCCCTCTATTTGGTAAAGATTTGTGACATGTCACAGTTAAAAGAAATTATTTCGTGAGACGAACTCCTAAATTCATCTATAAATTTGGGCCCCCCTCACCTAAATTTATGAGTCCGTTACTGCGTCTAACTACTTATAATATTGATAATTGGATCAACATTTTTGGAATAACTGGTAACCTGTGAAGTCGGTCACTGAATTCAATTAGCTTCAGCTACAACTTGTTTTATAAGGTAATCTTGTAATCCACATCTCTCCATATGCATGCCAATAACTGGATTCAGGGCCAGCTTGGTTGGGGGTCTAAAGGTAAGGAATGCAAATGAATGAGGACTCATTTTCATTTATAATATTTGATAGAGGAAATTGCACTTTTGATCCCACAGGACATGCCTCTGTTCCATTTTGGTCCCAATGGTTTCACTTTCAGTCCAAAAAAAAAAAAAAAAGAAAAAAAAGAGCAATTTCAGTCCTACAAAACTTTTTTCAAGCTTTTTAGTCCCAAACCGTTAATAATTAACGTTATTATACACGTGCATATCACGTGCCCGTTAGATGATGTAATAATAATATTTTTCTGATTATACAGTAATTAAAAAAGAGTAAAAAAATGAGACTACCCCCAAACGCACCAGATTTACTCATCTTCCCCAAATCAATTGAACCCTAAACTCACCTAAAATTCCCAAATCGCGACCAAATCTTCCAACCAGCGATTGAGCGAAACCAGCAGGAGAAGCTTACGAGTGTGAAGAAGGAGTCACGACGATGTTGCGACGGAAATGTCATTTGGGTTTTCCTCCACCAAATTACCGCAAGCACCTTTTATTCCTCTATTTTGTTGTTTATAATTGTTTTTTACTCTTGTTTAATGGTTGTGTTGCTGCCATTGCACATGGAAGACATAATGATGTAGTTGATGGGCCAGTGAGTGGTCCCTCGTGGAAGTTCTTGTCGTGTACTACTATATTTTAATGATCTTGTTGGGTGGGTGGCAAGTGTTGTTGTATTTGTCCATTTGCCCTCTTTACTATATGAGTTGTCAAAGTTAGGTCCCCACCATAAATGTTCCCCTGTTTCTGTTCATATGTAGATACCGTGATTGCATTTTTTTCCTCTTTCAAACTAAATCGTAGAAATATTTTGCTGAAATAGACTGTTATATGTTGCAGGTGGTATCGAGTATTTCTATACCATGAGGCTGAAACACGGGGGGGGGGGGGGGGTGGTGGTGGTAAACGATGTGAATAAGTTAGTGTGGATTGAGGGGACTGTTAGTGCCTTTGATTTTGTTAATAAGAGAAAGCTGAGCTTGGTGTATCTTGAGGGGTTGTGTGAACAATTGGGATATTTAGAGGAGAAGAAGTTTTACAAGGTTGAAGATGGTGGTGGCTTGAAGAGAATCGAATGTGAGTTTGATATTTGGATGCTAGTGTTGGATGCTAAAAAACAAGGAATTTACCCTGATCTTGGATACCAAAAAAACAGCCTTACCTGCGTTGGATGAAGAGTGTGAAGGTGAGGTTGTGTGGATAGATGATGATGTGAAGGCTAGTGATGTGGTAATATCTGATGGGGTAACAAATGATAGGTTAGTCGAAGAACGGATGACAAATGTTGGTGTCACAACCGACGGTAATAAGACCGATGTTTATGAGACAGATCTACAGATTGTGCCATATGTTGGAAGAGGGAATGAAAAAATAGATCCAAGAGAGTTGGATGAAACATATTCTGGTGATGAGGACTTTGAATGCAAAGATGACAGTTGTGACGAGCTACTAGATGATATCATATTCGACGAGAATATTGACCTCGACGTTGAATGGGTTGGCCCGAAGATCAGAGCAGAGGTTAACGACGAGACATATCAAGATTCAAGTGATGGAGACGATGGTTCTCAGAGCAACGAGTCTGATTTCGAGATCGTTGCTTCAGATGAAGAAGAAACTGACTTCCATGTTCGAGATAGAATTGTCTTTAGAGAGTCGAATGCCTTGGATCCGAAGTTCAGACTAGAACAAATTTTTAGCTCCAAGAAGCTATTCAAGACTGCTGTCAACAGTTATGCAGTAAAAAAGGGTCACCCAACTAAATTCACCAAGAACGATGGAAGACGTATTTACGCGAGGTGCAAAACCAAAGGGTGTAGGTGGCACATCAATGCCCTCAAAGTTAGGGACGAGGACAATTTTCAGATCAGAGAGATTGATTTGGCACATTCTTGTGCGAGGCAGTATGTGGTCGATAATGCCAACTCTAGATGGCTTGCGCAGAGATATGAAAAGGAGTTCAGAATTGATCCTAAGAGAAGTGTTAGAGGTTTTATGAAGGAAGCAATTGAGAAGTTGGGTGTGTATGTATCACCTTTCCAGGCGTATAGGGTGAAACAGAAGGATCTTAAATTGATTGAAGGTGATAGTACGGAGCAGTATGGAAAGCTTTGGGACTACGCAGAGACACTAAGAGCGAAACAGGTTGGTTTGACCATCATACTTCAGGTTGATACGACACCACAAGGCAACAAATTCAAGCGGTTGTACGTGTGTTTGGATGCTTTGAAAAAAGGATTCAAATCAGGCTGTAGGCTGTGGATAGGGGTTGACGGCTGCCATCTTAGAGGGCCCACAGCAGGAGTCTTACTTACGCTGTATCAATGGATCTGAACAATGACCCGTATCCATTGGCGTATGCTGATGGTCGGGGTAGAAAACAAAGATAGTTGGGAATGGTTTTTGACATTACTGAAGGAAGATCTCATAGGTGAGAGGGAAGACGTCTACGCATTCATGTCTAATAAACAGAAAGGTTTGATAGGCGCTTTTAACAAAGTGTTACCTAATGTGGAGAATCGAGTTTGCGTTCGACATCTCCATGGGAACATGAAGAGATTTGGCTTCAGGGCCAATAGTTTCAAGCGGCTATTGTGGAAGGCTGCAAAAGCCACAACCGTACCTGACTTTAACATATCTATGTCTCAATTGGGTGAACTGGATCCGAGGTATGTGGAGTGGTTAGCCGACAAACACCCGCCGCAGTGGTCAAAGTCCCATTTTAACAGCTTTGGGAAATGTGACACGCTTGTGAACAACATGTGCGAGCAATGGGACAATTGCCTCCTAGACGCTCGTGAAAAAAATATTATAACAATGCTGGAGTGGATACGAGAGGACATGATGTCACGGCTGCAAAAGAATCGTGACAGATTTGAACGAAAATGGGAGGCTGGTTTGTCCAAGAATCAGAAAAATATTGTCGAATAATTTAGAAAACTCAGCTGATTGCATTCCTATCAGGTCAAACGAGTTTAATTTTGAGATTTCCTGCTCCAATGGATCAAGATATGCAGTTGACCTGTTTCAGAGGACCTGTGATTGTCGCAAGTGGGACGTTTGCGGAATTCCTTACAAGCATGCCATCAGTGCAATTAATGCAGCCGGGAAAGACCCAGAAGACTACGTGCACACATGCTACAGTGTTGAGATGTACAATGCAGTTTATTCGCATGTGATTATGCCAATGAATGGAGAAGAATTATGGAACAAGATCGGTTACATCCCACCCCTTCCACCGGACTTTGGAAAGAAAAAGAGGGGTAGGCCTAAAAAAGCACAACGATTTGATGCTCAAACGGAGGATCCAAAGGAGGAAAAAAAAAGGCAAGAACAACCTCCAAAAGATGGGAAAGCAAAAGTACAAGGTTATATGTCATCGGTGTGGCGAGAAAGGCCATAATCAGTTAGGATGTCCAAATGATGAAGCAGAAACCTTGGGAGTCAAGAAAGGGCAGCTTGAGACTGATGCTGTTCCATCAAGTGTACGCCTCATTTTCTACTAATGGTTTAAACAATATATAAGATATAAGATAGTTACAAATCCATTTTTTTATGTTTTAATTTTAGGTTAATGATCAGACTGAACCTGAGGTTATGGCTCAAGATGAACAGCCCGATGTGATGACTCAAGAAGATGGACACTCCCCATCCACACAAGAAGAAGTAGAAGAAGATGACTTACATATGCAAGTAGTTGAAACAACTACTAGGAAGCCAACAACAAGGCTGGGAAGAACTAGGCTGGTGAGATTTAATTTTGTGTAGCATGACATATGTTTAATATATGCAACTTAGATTAACAGTAGTTTGTCTTGTTTGCTAATGATTACAACAGGCACACAAGAGGGCTAGGATTGCAAAGGTTCCAACCAAATCTTCAAGCGGCGAATCTGTATTGTCGAAGGCTGCCCCGTACTCGGTTAGCAGTTCCATGAATCCCACCCCCCCCCCCCCCACCCCACCCAAGCAGATGGGCGTCAAGATTCGAGCACGCCGCCTATGAGTTTCGAGCCTGCTTCTTTTATTGGTAGACCGTTCATTCCAGTTGACAAAGGAAAAGAACCAATGCCAATATTTGAGCAAGGAGGTAAGAAATTTCTTAACCTCTCGAATCTCACACCGTACACTGAGCTAGCTAAGATGGTGAAAGATGCGAAGAAGAAGTATAGCTAGCTAAATTGAACACTTCAATATTTTGTGAAACGATGGTCTATATAATGTGCAACTGTAACTAGCATCAACGTGGAATCATCTGTTCTTTTGCACCGAAAACTGGGCTGCCGTTTTGTCATGTTTAGAGGGCTAAACTATTTATTTTTGAGTATTTAGCCACTCTAATCAATTAATTTTATTTATTGTTGTGGAATGATCATTTTGATGGACATATTGTGTATTTCTTTTTTTTTTTTTTTTTTTTTTGTATTACAGTATGTGTTCATTTACTCTGTGTGTGTGTGTTCTTTTTTTTTTTTTTTTTGTTATGTTTAAGTTGTTGCATTTGTTTAATCCCATGTTTCTCAAATTTGGTATTCTGTTGCAATTGGACTTACAAATAGGGAGCTTGCATTATCAAATAGTCAAATTACATAGTAGCTGATTTTTTAGAATGTCAATTACATAATAAAACCATGACATTTCTTCCAGTAGTACTAAACCACTAATTCAAGAACTTAGAAAGCAACAAACTTCACCATGATAGGTGCCTAAGCAAAAACTAGCAGAACCACAATCAACCTAGCTAATTTCCTCATTTGCTCAACATCATTAGCCAATTTCTTCAAACTCTCGGTCATATCCCCCACCAAATTTCCAAGCTCTTTCGCCTTCCGAGTTGCAGTCGTCTCCCTCTGTCTCAAATTGTTGTTCTCCTCTACCAAACTCTCAATCCTACTCATCAATGCTTGGCAAGACTGATCCCTAGCAGCTTCAACCTCGTCCGCCCAAACAAAGAACTCACAACCCCCGGAAGGCCAATCGGCGCATGAGTAAAACAGTCGACCACAGCTGGTAGGCCTAGATGAAACGTAAGTACGAGTCCCCTTCCCCCAGTGGCAAATAATGCCGGCTTGAGGGGGAGGGTAGGGTCTTCTTGAAGATGAGGAAGAAGACATTTTGATTGTGTTGGTATTTATTTGAGGATCCAATTTTTGTTGTGAGTTGATGCTATGAAATTCTCTTCACTATATGATTATATATAGCTGTTGTGATGATATACAGGTTGCCATTATTGCCTCCAAAAGGCCATTTTTGGAGGGAAAAATCTGTATATTGGGACTAAAAGTGCTTTTTTGGGACTAAACGTGCTTTTTTTTTTTTTTGACTAAAAGTGCAATAAAACTGTAGGACTATAATTGCTATCGATGATAACGGTAAATGTAACGGTGGGACTAAAAGTGCTCAGTTTTTTTTTTTTTTTTTTTTTTTTGGGGGGGGACTAAAAGTGAAATCATTGGGACCAAAATGCAACAGAGGCGTGTCCTGTGGGACCAAAAGTGCAATTTCCTCGTGCTTGATACATAATAAACAAGTTAATTATTACCCCATTTTATTAATAATTCATCTCATTTCATTTCATAGTATGATTGACCCTTCATTCATACTCATTATCATTGTCATTGATGATTTGTAAACAAGCGGGTTCTTAGTATGAAAAGGATGCGAATATGAAATTATACATGGAACAAGTGGATAATTTCTAGGGGGAAATGTACTTGGAAAAGAAAAAGTTTGTAGGTGCGAAAATCTAAACTAAGGCAGTGTTTGCGGTTGCTTATTTTAAGTAGATTTTTGTTTTTTACTTAATTTCTGTTAAATAGGGGTGTTTGCATAGATCTGCTTCTACTAAAACTTAGCATATTTAAGCTAAAATCTAGAAGTAGGGGCAATGCTGCTTCAAACAGCTTCTCAGTAAAAATTATCATAAAAAGTGATTATTTCGCAAACGCTACAACTTATAAGTTTACTATAATTATTTTTTCTTTAAACGCTATCATTTTAAGTAATTTTTTAACAATTTCTAATTTTAATCACTTTCTCGAAAGCAAAAGTAACCGCAAACACTCGATAAGAAAGAAGAAACAAGGTAAAAGGTATTGCTGATGAAATCCTTCAATTGGAATTGAAAATAGAGTTCATATTTTTCTTCACCATTCAAGAGGACCACAGAACCTAGATAACACGTTAGAACTTACCTGCTTCTTACTTTTAGTGGCAGGTAAAAAAATGAGTGTACAATACCTTTGGTGTATAAGGCGGCAATTCAAGCGGTCTGACCCGGTCGGATCTAGTTCATCAGGTCAATTGTATATTTCGAGTCAGGTTGGGCTTAGTCAAAATTTGATCGAGCCTAAAATTAATGGATCCGACCTATTCTTTTATAATATATCAAGAATATTGGATCGGTTCGCGGTCCATCGTGCTTTTAGTTCATTGAACCGGGTTAGTCGGGTCAAATAATACTTTGAACCTAAATTTATATGTCCAACTCATCTAAAATATCGGGTCGGGCCAATTTTAGCGCTGCGTATGGTAGAATTATGCTAAATTTTCTTTTATTTTTCTAAAACCTTTTTTATTCGCTGATTCACACCTAAATTTTTACCTTGAATAGTAAATAACCTTGATTGTAAAATATAGTATCTCTTATTTTGGAATAAAAATTTATTTTAAACAAAATTTCTATTTTAAGAGGAATATTGTACTACCTCCGTATTATTAGATGTCTTTCTAGATTAGGATAAAAATTTTAAGGAGTTTTGTCGGTCAAGGACTCGAAAGATAGGTCAACTATCAATCCAGGTCTTAAAAGATAATTTCTGTCAATTTAGGACCTAAAAAATTTAAAACTATCAATAGAAGACTCATAAGTTTAAAACCATTATAGGCTTGTTTAGAAAATTTCAAAACTCACAAAATAAAATTGTCTCGCAATGATAAGCATGGGAAATATACGTCAATTTTTTTTCTCACTATATTGTTCTTTTTAAAATTATTATTTGATATGTCTAAAGTAATTAAATAATTTGCAATTTGTTTTTAAAATATACAAATCAACAAAAAAAGAGTATTTAAAGAAGCAAAAAAATACATTTTAGCGAAATATGTATACATGAATTTAAATATTATGAATTTAAAAAAAATACATAATTTTTTTTTTTTTAAAAAACATTTTTCCCTGCATATGATATTACATGTTTCTCTTTTTTTTTTTTAAAAAAAATAACAATTTGAAAAAAAAAAAAAAAAACTAACAATTTCAAAACTAAACTAATTTTTATTTTAAATAACAAATTAAAAAAAAAAAACAATGTAGTGAAAGGCTTTTAACGTATATTTCCCCTGCTTATCACTTAGAGACAATTTTAGTTTTTTTAGTTTTGAAATTTTCCAAACAGTCCCTATAATAGTTTTAAATTTATATGAGTCTTTCATTGATAGCTTCAAATCTTTTAGGCCCTAGATTGATTGAAATTATCTTTCAGGACCTAAATTAATAGTTGATCTATCTTTCGGGTCTTTGACCGATAAAAAACCCAAGTTTTAAGGGTAGGGGAATGATAAATAAGACATCATCTTAATTTTCTCACCTCAATTTCTTTAAATTTATTCTCATTTTCTTTAGACTATTGTTAGTAATAAATTATAATATAATACGTTAGATAATTTAAAATCTTTCAAGAATAATTATAAGGGTAGTATTGAAAAAATGTGGAAAAAAGTTAAAAAAATCATCTATTTATAGACAAACCACAACCTAAAAAGACATCTAAAAAATGAAGGTAGTATTATACATTAAAATTGGGAGACAAGTATTTTTGAGTTGGGGAGGTCTCTTGTGCAATAGTTGCATAGATCTTAGATCTCTGTAATTCGAGTGATAAATTAAAATGTATTATTATTTATGTCTAAAGGTATTACATAATTTGTATAAATGTATCATGGTTAAAAGATATCACTTGTTCTGAATAAATGTATTACAATACCGTCACTCAGAACAGAGGACACTAAGTATAAATTGTGATATCCTCCCTCATGGACGTCGCTAGGATTTTTTAATGGGGGAGGGTGCCAAATATTTTTTTTAAGATATTTATCAAAGTTTTGAAAATCTAAGGGGAGGCGAAATCCGTTCTTTAATTACAATTAGACTGTATATATATATAAACAGCGATTTCGTCGAAAATTTTGAGGAAGGGCTTGTCACGTTCCATCCTAAATTACACCATGTGTTTGGTGCATGTAAAACTTTATCTTAAGTTTGCTATGGATTGGTGTCCCTAGTATTTTTTCTCTTTTCTTTTCCTTTTCTTTTCCTAATAAAATAAAATTCACTATATATAGAATGTTTGCTAACTGCTAAGTATTACCTTTCCCTCTGCATCCCCTCATTCTTCAATTATCTGACGTCAATTTAATTATGCAACGCAATCCTTTTATTTTTAGTAGTTTGTAATAGAAAAAATATATCTTTGCTTAATAATAATAATTTTTAATTCATTATTTTTCAAACATGATTTTCGGGTCACACAGTCCTGCCACATGTACCAATAAAGGACATAATTACTGGTGTCAATTCGGCCACTCAGTTGGACTTGTTCTCGATTTCAGACAAGTTCGAATTATACATAAAAAATTATTTAGATATGATTATTACATTTTAGAATACACTAATAATTTCTGATTAATTTCAGTTAAACTCGTATTAATTGTACTTGTTGAGTTGATTTTAAATTTCTTTCAGTAAATTCTAGTCGAATTGAGTTTGTGTTATCGTATCGGGTCAATTACCACCTCTCAGCATGACCATTAAACTGACTAAAAGATTATGGAATTTAAGTTATAGTAAAAAAGGAAAAAAAAAAAAAAAATTCTCCACATAAGTGGATTAAATAAAGGTCTTACTCATTTCAAAGTTTTGGGTGAGAACGTCTTTCTGCCAACCAAATAAAATTAAGATGTAGCCAATCAAAAGTTTCCACATGGAGCACTATTTATTTTCAGTTAATGGATTTCTAGGTGAGGAAACAAGAAAAATTGTTCAACTACAATGTCTTCGTTTAGTTGTTTGTTGAGATAAGTGGAATTGATATGTTACACTTCTATCGTCAGCACTTGAACTTTCACTATAGCTTCTGAGATGAATGAGGGTGGAAGTGATTGTCCGTGCAAGAAGAAAGAAGTTACAGACAAGGGCTGCTCTTGACAGACTTCTAGGTGAAGCCGATCTTACATCAGGAAAAAAAGGATATCTTAAGGATTTGCGGTTATTGAGACCAAATAGTTGAATTTTAAGAGGCATTCCAAGACCATGCAGATATGAGATTATATAATTGTAGAGAGCTTAAAAAAATTGATTAGTATTACTCATGATAATAAAATGCATCTATTTTTGTGGTCCTTGTTGTCAGAATACTCTAAAGTTAATCACGTTTAGCGTATGCTTGGTAACCTTGAGAAGTTTCTCAAGATGCGCAACGTAAGTGACAATAAAGGAAGCTGCAACTTATATTAATTTGTGAAAACATGCCGTCAATAAAGCGTATTGATAAAAATTTGTGTTGGTTTACGCGTCAAATATAAAAATCGGACTGTAATACTCAGGAATGCTGATCATAAGTGTGCTATACATTAATTCTTTTAATAAAACGGTAGAAAATAGAAAAAGTTTTGTTGGGTCAGTATCAGTTCATTAATGTAACATATAAAATGATATTTGTGAGTCATCCATCATTTCATCAAGAAAAGAACATGATTTGTGGGCCTTATATTGTGACTATGATCTTAAAGAAGATTATTAATTATTGTTTTACCAACTCCATATTACTCAAATGAACTTATCCAATATTAATTACTCTCTCCGTCCCACTTAATTTTGTGGGCTAATCGAACACGAATATTAAGAAAAAATTATTTTGCTTCTAAGTTGACTTTATCAAATGTATAGATTGTAAGAAAAATTTCTTTTTTAAGGATGTGCGAAGTTAAGTGGGATGGACAGAAAAGACAAGTGTGCAAATTTAAATGGAACGGAGAGGGTATTAATTAAAGTAGTGCACATAACTTTTCCTCTTTTGTAATCTATGAGCGTGTTTGTTTAAGGTTGCGGAGTACCGAGGAGTGGGGTGAATAAAGTATTAAAGAATAGGTAAAAAGAAGATTTGATCTTCCTCAATATATTAAGGAGAACGTTAAACAACTGCGTCCTATTTTTATCACCCATTGTGAATTTTACTGGATGTGGGCTTCAAGTTTGAGTCCATAAATTATTAATCGGATTTTATTCTTGGCCTAGCTACGTAGATAGAATAAAATGGATATATGGAAATGAAACTAAACAACTAAAGAATTGAACCTCATATAATTAGGTTTAAAAGAGTGCCTTCATTTTAAATATAAAATAAAGAAAATGAATTTTCTTATAAGGTCTCAAATAATTTAATGGCTTATTAATTAATGAATGAATTACAAAAAAATCCACGAACTTTGGTACAATTTTCAATTGCAACATGACTTTTAAAACTTATTAATGTTGGTCACCAACTATAACTTTTTTTCAATTACAACATCGGCTAATTTTTTTAACACCTGTGTCGACATCACCACCATTAGATGTACATGGACAAGACTGTCATTTACCCTCGATCAATTTCACAATTCGACATTTTCATTATCGTGTATCGGTGATTGAAGTTATTATGTCACTTCTTCGACTCTCAATTAATGACAGGAGAATTGACGGATTGTGAAATTGATCGAGGGCAAATGAAGGTCGTGTCCAGGCGCATCTAATGGCGGTGATGGAGACACAATCAAGTGTCAAAAAATTTAGCCGATGTTGTTATTAAAAAAGAATTATAGTTGGTGACCAACATTGATAAGTTTTAAAAGTCATGTTGCAATCGAAAATTGGACCAAAGGTCGTAATATTTTTTGGTAATTAACCCTTAATAAATTTACTTAACAGAGCCCAAAAGTTGAATATTGATCCTAACAAATAAAATCGAGTGTAAATAGCTTTTGTATTCCATTAAATTTCACAATCTTTTATTTCAGGACATTATTTTTATCATTTTAAAATTAATTCTTTGAATTTCGAGAGCAGGTAATACAATCGATTTTTGCTGAGTCCATGGTTTTGATGACTCCTTAATGGACTTAGGTGAGGAAACAAGAAGTTTGCTCAACTACAATGTCTTCGTTTGTTGAGTTGAGTCATGAGTGAGTTTCACCTTTTACTTACTGGTTTTATTTAATTATGTTTAAAAATATAATATTTTGATGTATCAAGATTCTATTTCTTTCGATCTACAATGAAAGTCCCGTTTTAAAATGTACGACATTTATTTTGATCAGTTGGATGAATGTATAACTTTCTAAAAACTATCAATCACATTTTATTTCTTGATTTGACTTACTGAATCATATGTAACTAATTCGCGAAATTAAAAATCTTATTCCTTTTTTACTTGAACTAATAAAACGAGATATGAGCTTTTAAAAGAGACTATCATTTTAAAATAAGAGAATATTTTAAACACGACATTCATTTTAAAACGAAGAGTGTATTTATTTGGGTTATATGCATCGAATGATTAATTTCCATGATCATTTTAGATGTCCCCTAGTATCTCTTTAAACTCACACATTTGAATTTAATTTATACATTACCGATAAAGGTAGAACATAATTAGTCATTTTGGAAAATTATATCCCATCCATATAGTATTACTTTTATTCTTTTTCTTTTATCTTTTTTTAATCTCTAATAACACAAAATTTATCGCTATCTTTTTAATCTTCATTTTTTGTAGTATTAAGTAGGTTGCACAAAATTAACAAAATGATAGAAAATGATAAATGACATTATCAATCCATTAGGATATGTTTGTTATCGATTGAGCGGAACGTGGTAAATTCGGGCATGTAAATCCTAGGACATGTGAACTCAAATGATGGTGTAAATATTGTTTTTGTTATAGAAAAAAATAAGATAGGATTTATAAAATGTTGCAAGCATTATGCTATAAAAGGAGAGCGAGAGTAATGAAAAGAGAGAGTAGAATATGCTTGGATTAAAGTGAATTAAATGATCCTAATTTTAATTAGCATCCCAAACATAAGTTTAAATTGACCCATCCTTCATATAAACGGACAAATCCATAAACAAACATATCCTTAAGGTGTGTTTACTTCTGGGCAGGAAAATAACACTTGTCAGTGTACCAGATGATTCAAGGTACTTTTGTGTCGGGTAATCTACCGCGAAGTTCCCACATGCTCCCCTTGAATTCTTATCAGGTAACCCATTGATTGTCAAAATTCATCATACTCTGTGCAACTTGTGCAATGTGATCCGCGAAAGACTGAGGTTAGATCGTACTTCGGGGCATCCCAATGATCCCGAAGTTGAGCGTGGGTTGTGTCCCTTCTCCGAGACGAGTGAACTAAATGTGATAACTTGTCAAATGTTCACGGGGTAAGGGATAATGATCTTAGTCTTCACTCCTTGCTCTCCTAGGGTAAACTTTATCAGGTGTCGCACATCGTGCTTCGCCCATTAAGTTTTATGTTCCCCTGAGGGGATCAGGTCAAGATCATACTTCGGGATACCATGGTGACCCCCGAAGTAGTTTACTTGAGCACAAAGACAAAAACTGTCAAGACGCGACGGGGTAAAATTGTTCAGGATCTTTTTGAGAAGCGAGAGTTAAGGCATTGTACATCATACGGGATATATTCCCATTATGGCACAACAGGATCATGTTTATTATTTTTTGTTTGCTACGAGAATTCGAAACAACATGAAGAGAGAACTTAATTTGAAAATGCTAGGCATTGGTTTATATAACCCATGCTACTACGTAGAAAGATCTTTATATATATCTCTATCTATCTCTATTCTAAAAATTCATGGCTAGCTTCGATTAAACACACTAGATTGCCGTAACCAATTATGTCTTTTCCCAATACCTCTGCATTTACTTTCCTCTAAACTCCGCTTAACTTCAACTAAATACTAACTTTAGTTTACTACCTGACTAGCGTCTCTTAAAGCATTGCTATCTGTACTGCCCATACTACTCCACTAAAGAACATTTCCACATTTAACCTTAGTTTCCCATACTATATACTTACAACCTGCATCCAAAAATTAGGCACCATATATCTCTCTCTCTTCCTGTTACATAGAATGTAATGAGTTAGTGTCCTAAACGTAACATAAAAGAAAAGAAAAGAACCGACTAACATGACTTTCATTGATAGCCACGTCAGTGTAAAATTATTTGAATTTTATGAATGATTAAAATTGAAAAAATAAAATTTATAATTGAAATTCCTAACTTAAAAAATTCATGTTGCAATTATAGATGAAGACATAATTCATAGTTTTTTTTTAGCAATTGATCGTTATTTAAATCACCCCTTGATTTGATTCAATTTAAATCATTTTTTAAAGCACCATTATCTGCCATATCCATAATGATGTTTGCCATCACCTTTATATTATTTATTTATTTTCTTGAGAAGGAAATGTTTCTATCATTACTCGATTTTGTCGATCTACAATAATTTTTTATACGTAAAACACATTTAGATAGGATCTATCGATCTACAGTTTTATATATAAAACACATTTAGATATATAATCTGTCACCTATAATATATGTATGTCACTTTCCACTCCACCGCTGCATCAAATCATTCATTTCATTTGTCCTAATACATATCAGATGAAATACTTTGGGCGTGTTTACTTATAACTTAACTCAATTCATTGAGGATTGGATCAGTCGAATCGTATTTTTCTTAGAGTTCCTAGTAATATATTTACACACATCACATTACTTTTTTTATTACTTTTTACACTAAAAATACACCTCAACCTAATCCCTAACCAACAAAATTAAACACTTATTAATTTATCCCAACCTTCTCTTTCCACTTTATTGCTCTCATAAGTACTTCAACCTCCTCCAGGCATAACTAAATACAACCTTAATGTAGCAGAAGATACGTGCCGGCCCTAACATTAGTAATATATATCACCTCCGTTATAGATGTATTTTTAATTATGAAATAACAAATAATTACACAATTGTTTTTTTTTCTCTCTAACCTTAAATTTCTAAAATTTCTACTCAAAAGAATAAAGAAAAAGAAAAATGATCGTGATGTTGTAGTATAAAAAGAAATGTGGAAAGGGAACTTAAAAGGTAATTATTAACAAAAATTAAACTACACAAATGGAGGTGGTATATATTCTAGATGTAGTTTTAATTACAATAAAAGAATTCAGAAGATAATAAATAATCACTCAATTGCTTTTTTTCTCTACCTTCATATTTCTAAATCTTCTCCACTCAAAAAGATAAAAAGGATTGTGACATGATAGTATGGAAATTTTTTGGAACAATGCAAAAAGATAAAGATTTAACAAAAATTAAAGCTACATAAATTGAGGTGTTTTTTTTTTTTTTTTTTTTTAATTACATTGGGGAATTTGGGTGAGGAATTGAATTAGGTTTTGACCTCTTAATTTTGAGTCAAGAATGATGCTATTGAACTACAAAGATCTTGGCTAAGTTGAGGTGTTATTATAGTTGGTGCTGGGGTGGTCAACCCGATGTCGCCGCACCGGCCCCAACCAGATAGGGCCTCTAATTTTTAATTTTTAATTATGTGTCTACTTATATATACAATAGTTACTAGAAAATTTCTAATTAGGCGATTTAGTTAGGTGGTCTGTATGATGATGGAAGTCTTGTGTTCAATTCTTGTTTGAGTATTTTTTTTCTTTTTTTTTTGTTACAATTTCTATATTACATTATCTGAGTTCCTTTAATATATTATTATATGATTGAGCTTGAAGTATCGTCTTCTAGTAATTATACATATTAATATAGTATCGCTTGATGAAGATTATCTTCGTGAAAATAATATTTCTTTCTTATAATTTTAATTATATGAACAAGGGTCCCATTTTTTCTTTATGTAGAGAAATGATTGACATTGTACACAATACCACATCTATTTTTTTAGTTGTCATTCTAGTTTTGGATAAGAAAATTAAGGAATTTAAGGAGTTGACAAATCAATCCTCGACTAATTTCCTTAAATTCTTGTTGTCATTCTAATTTTGGATTTTTTTAATCATTTCCATATATTATTAACACTTTGCATAATTATAGGGTTAGTGTTTGTTAAAAAAATAAAAAAAGTGGTAAAAAAATTAGAATGACAACTATTTTCAAACAAAATAAATAAATTAGAATGACAACTAAAAAAAATGGAGGTAGTATAATTAGAGGAACATATTTATGAGCATCAATCAATTAAATACGCAAAATGGTGGCCGAACTCTCACTATATATATTGGACAAGATTGAGTAACCAAAATTGCCAAATAGATGATTGAAGGTTCAAAGAGGAGAACCCGTCGCTTTCCCATAGTGCATCAGCTAGTTTATCTTCTTCACCTGTTATCCTAACAGACACATATATCCCCTCAAAAACAAAAACACACACACAGCGTATACATTGTATAATATTCCGTAACCAAAATTGCCAAAAAGTTAAACACTCTGTCTTAATCATTGAACCTCGAAAGCATTCGGCAGCCATGGACGCCGCCTGCTCGCCGGCGGAGCAACCCCCACACCGCCACCTCCCGCCGGAAATCATAGAGGAGATTCTGTCTCATCTCCCCGTAAAATCCTTGCTCCGATTCCGCTGCATTTCAAAATCATGGAAATCCACCATTTCCAATCCCAAATTCATCCGAAAACACCTCAGCCGCCCCGCCAATTCCGATCGCAAAATGTTATTCATGAACCATAACTTCTCCAGATTCAATCTCGAGAAAGCGTTTTCAACCTCCATTTCTTCGTTAAGAAACCAGCCAATCGAAGAAACAACCGATCTGATCTGCCCGTTTCGGTTCGGCTCGTGTTCTCGAGTCGAACTCAGGGCCTTCTGCGATGAATTGTGGTGTGTAGAAGCTAACTGTTCGCTTTATATCTGGAATCCGTCGATGAGATCGTACCGGATTATCAAGGGGAGTTTGACTGAGCCTGTTGTTTGTGGAATCGGATATGATTCAATCGGAGACGACTACAAACTGCTGATTGTGCATAAAAATGGAGCAGAGAGTGACTTGTACTCTCTGAAAAGTGATTCATGGAGAAAAATTAAGTGTGTGAACGTAAAACTACGTGACGACGGCGTGTTCTTGAATGGTGCACTGCATTGGATCGTCGAATTCTCCGACCGTACGTCGTCGATTATTTCTTTCAATTTATCGACTGAGGAGTACGGAGAGATTCGCCTACCGGAGTTTTCTCCGGAGCCGAATCCTAAGGATGTAAACGTTGTCATTTTAAGGGGAATGTTGTGCGTGTTTGTGAACTATAAGAGTTCTAAATTTGTTGTGTGGGTTATGAAGGAATATGGAGTCGAGAAATCGTGGACGAAAGTATTCGACATTGGTTGCAGTAATGTTGGAACAGGGCCGTGGATTAGGTTGATACCGGTTTACATGTACCAAAACGGCGACGTTCTGAGTTGGGCACTCGTTGGCAACGAGTGGAAGTTGGTTTTGTATAATGATGGCAAAACTATGGAGGTTTTTGCTGTTGGGCGCGGTAAGATTCGCGATGTTTTTGTGTATGTTGAAAGTTTTATTTCACCGGGAATATGGTCAGGTAATGCTCCGATTTGCCATGATAAAGTGCAGGAAGAAGTAGTGTTTCCGGATACTCAGTCCTGTTCGGTCGAACCTGCCAGATCAATGTCATATGTTGGATTGGGTCGGATCAAAATATAGTAAGTTAAGTGTGGACCAGCCTCTTTAGACTGCAACAAATTGTCAGGCCAGCTCGTTTTCGTCGGGTTATGAGCCTATTAGACCGATTTTGTTGAGTTTGATAATACTTTGAATTAAGATTCTCATAAATTATCTAGAATCGAGCTTATTTTACCACCTTTTAGATGAAATGGAATTGAAAGTTTGCTTGTTGAAGCTATTTCTTACCAAGAATCTTTTTTCCTTTCTTTTGAGTGATTTGGGTGTAAGTTTGTTGCATTTGATATGTTCTATTGAATGGGATTCATTCTCAACATGTTTCTTGTCTATCCATTGACATGTCTTCATGAGCTATAAGAATTCCTATCAGTGTTGATTTTTTTTTTTTTAAACTATAAATTCTTCCTTTGTACATTTTTTTCTATTCTTTGATTTAAAACCAATCACACTTAAGTTTTTCTCTTGCATAGTACCTTGAATTTGAAATATATCTTTTATTTTGGAACAAAAAAAAAATTTAAAACAAGAATTTTATTTTAAGAGGAAAAGAGTACTCCTTCCATTTTAAATAAAACTAGTAGTATCCCCGTGCGATGCACGGTTTGTAAGTGCAAATGAACAAATTAATTTTTTTTATATTTTTATATAATTTTAATATAATAAAATATTACAATCAATAAATAATAAGATATGAAAAATTATATGTTAATGGAAAAAGAGTGCAGTGAAAAGTATTAAAGACTAAAATATATATTAGAATGGATATTTATTTTTCTTAATGTATGAATATCTCTAGCATCCTTCCATAGAAGTCATGTTGATGATTGGGGCTGAAATTGCAATATACGGTTGACAGAGGATATATTTGTAATGTTAAAAATTAGTTACTGTCTTCATAAATAATTTTTCATTAATAATAGTCAATAAATTTATAAAAAGAAAATAATTTTAAGAAAATATGGTTTTTTCGGCCCAGACAAAATCAGCCCAAATAACTTTATTATATTTATTTAGGCTAATATATGACAAGTTATTGCCAATAATTGTGTTTTATATTAGGTTGAATTTTATATACAAAAAATTGTGATTTCCAAAATTGGTAATAGATTTTGGGAGGGAAAACTTCAGAGTTACTAATTTCAGTGGATTTTGTTATTATATTAAGTATAGATAGTTGTTTCCAAATTCTAACCATAAGACCTCCAAATATGACGACATTGAAGTTGGAGAAGAATGCAGCTTTGGGCCATCCAGCCCATTACACGGCCCATGCGATATGAGTCGAGTCTTACATGCGTTTTTTCCTAATTTTTTGAGGATTTTCACCCTTCAACTCATATCTTAATTCTCCAACTATAAAGGGGGGCCTAAAGATAAAATTTTATACATCTGTCATAATTTGGAGTGTCAAGCAAGGGATTCAAGGAAGAGTTCAAGAATTCAAGAGCAAGAAACATTCAGTTATATCTTTTTAATTGTTTTGTTCTTAGTTTCTTATGATATTTTTTTAGGATTCATTTTTTACTACCGAGAGACTTATTATTATACTCTGACACTCAAAACTACACAGATTGAAATACAACGGTTCCGGGAGAAAAACACCTTCCTGGAGAAAAATCAATAGTTCCTCAATATATAAACATCTTCCTAGAGAAAAATCAATTGGGCTTCATTATCGAGCCCAGAATATGAATACTTATCAATCACAATCTTTGAAAATTATAATATGATATAATGCCTTGACTTTGAGTTAAAAAGGTTATGTTGCGAGATTTGTGTAAATCAATTGTAACT
This sequence comes from Ajuga chamaepitys, assembly GCA_958295605.1. NCBI lineage: Eukaryota > Viridiplantae > Streptophyta > Magnoliopsida > Lamiales > Lamiaceae > Ajuga > Ajuga chamaepitys. The sequence continues at coordinate 47,069,112 of OY282498.1, forward strand.
TATTACCAACTTTAAATGCAATTCGGAATTAAATGGTTTGAATGTTTTAACATATATAAGGTAATATCAATTAATGTAGCCAATTATACCATATATAAGGTTTAACCAATTAATGCAGCTAATATTGAAGTTTTCCAGAATTAGCAGTGTTGTTTTGGGCGGGAAAATATTGATATTACTATTCTTGGCGGATTTTGTTATATTATATAGTATAGATGTAGAATATAAAATATACACTAGTCCAAAAATATAAAATATAATCCCGAACACGTGAATCGTGAACTCTAAACTATGAACCTTTAACCATTAAATCATGAATCATGAATCTGAAATCATAAATATAAAATATACCATAATCCAAAAATATCAAGCCTTGCACTCTACATATTGTCTAAATATGAATCGTGAATTTTGAACCTCAATCATGAACTTTAAATTCACAAACTCACATAAAAAATAATTATAACTAATTAATTTTTCGGATTGAAATATCGTTACATAGAGTAAAAGTGAGAAGAGGAATCCCACAATTACCTGACGCGGCAATCTTATGCAACGTAGTCTTTTTTCTTTTAGTTGTTTGTAATAGAAATAAAAAAATCAATTTTTTTTTTTTTTACCACATATTGAATTTTCTTTTTCAAACATGACTCCTAAGCCATACCATCATACTACCAACAAAATAAAGGACTTAATTGAATGGGGAGGTTTTGTGCATCAGAGATCCGTGTAATTCGGATTATGGATAAAAAAGTATTACTATTTATGCTTAAAATATTATGTGTGATGGGTAAAGGCATCATGGTAAAAGAATATTATGATTTATGCTTAAATGTAATACATGGTCTAAGTAAATGTATTGTAATACCTTTAACAAAAACGTATAATACCATTAAGAGGGTGTTTGGTTGAGCTTATAAGCTCCTAAAAACATCTTATAAGATGTTTAGGAGCTTATAAGCTCTTGCAAAGTGTTTGACAAAAAAAAATGTTTAGAAACTTATAAGACACAAAAATAAGCTCGAAGAGCTTATAAGATCTAAAAAAAAAGTTGTTATACCCCATCTTATTTCCATCTTATTTTTTAAGATCTTAATTTTTACACTCAAATTTCACACACAATTCACACTTACACTACACACATTTCACACACTACACACACACTTCACACACTACACACACTACGCACACTACACACATTTCACACACTAATCAAAATGTGTGTGTAATATTAACTTTAAGTTAGACCCCAAATTTATAGTTAAATTACTATATTCAATAGCAAACTTATAAGTTATTTTATCCAAACACTTTGTTAACTTATAAGCTCCTTAAAAATTACATCTTATAAGCTCTTGAAATAACTTATAAGATGTTGGAGCTTATAAGCTGTTTAAAATAAGTTTAGCCAAACACCCTTTAAGTATAAATAGTGATACTCAAACTTAAATTATATTGTGCAACTGGTGCACATGAGCTTTTACCTAATTGAATAAACTAACTAAAGAAAATAAAATTTAGGTGAGAGAAAGGTTTCAACAATTTCAAATTTTAGGTGAGAGAAAGTCTTTGTAGTTTCTACTACCAACCCAAATAAAAAGAAGTAGCCAATCAAAAGCTCCCACTCAAGGAGCACTATTTATTTATTTAATTATTTTCAGTTTATCATTGATTTATAGGTGAAGAAACAAGAAAATTTGTTCAACTACAATGTCGTCGTTTGTTGAGTTGAGTGGGTTTCGCTTTTACTTTTTGAAGTTCTTTAGCCATTAGTTAATGTTTAAACATTACAACATTTTGAAGTGTTGGGATAGACCAAGGGTTTAGAATTTTCCCCTAGTCACGCGGTAAGCTGAGGTCTAATAACTAGTGTGGTTCTATAGGGGGTTGATTGGGTATATACATGGATAGATGGAAAAGAGACGTAAAATAAATATAGACGATCAATACGAGCCTAGCACTTATGCAGAGATTAGTTGGAATGACTTATTTATTTATTTATTTATTTATTTATTTATTTTTATTTTAAACACCACGTATACATATGCGTGTATTTAAATGAAAGGCTAAAAGTATTGTAGCAAACTACAAATAACAATTTTTTTGGATGATTTTCTGATTTTCTTTCTTTCAAATTTAGTGCAATTTTAAATTTAGGTACCAAAATCCTCAATGCTAATTAAACAAACCTTACAAATTACCATGTGATTTAGAAAAAAAAAATATATATATTAATCAATATATTAAGTTATATTAATATGGTAAAGTATATTTAGACGTATGATGTAATATACATATATATATATTATTCGAAACAGGAATTCTAAAATGTTCTAGACGAAAATATCTCGTTTCAGTTCTAAATTCAAAACGAGTGTGGAGTGGTATTGATAAGTAACTTTGAATAACACCTTGGAAAGTTTATTGTGAGAAAAATAATTAGTCGTTTAATTCTCACACTGTTTAAAACTTTTTTTTATCAATATACACTTTTAAAAATGAAGTAGTACTAGTAGTCTATGCGCCGTTGACCAACTAGAAGAAAAGAAAGAAAGAAGTTCATATGAGTCATTATGAGTCATTTAATGTAACATGTAAAAGAACATTCGTCATCATCTCATCAAGAAAGGATATTTTTGGCCTTCAATTGTGACTATGATCTTTAACTAGATTATTAGTGACTGTTTTAACCAACTCCCCACTAGTCCAATGATCTTATCCACATTTACATTTGGTGGTAAAATTAGTCCGGTTAATTGGACCCGCGCAGTTGGTCCAAATTTTTAAATGGACTTGATTATAAAAATATTGGACTGAAGTATCATTTAGTCCAACAGATTCGATCCAATGGGCAGACTAGGCCCAATCAAATTGTTCCGTTCGAATTACCACCTCTAGACTCATATACATAAAGGTGATAATTCGGGCGGTTTAGCTTGGTCGGATACGATCGGACCAACACCATAAGTCGGTCGGATTGGGTTGCGCTAACCCAAAATTTCATGTGACAAAAAATTATAGAGTCCAGCTCAGCCTATTCCCTTTGAATATACTAAGATTTTTAGATCGGTCCGTAGTCCGTCGACTTTTAAGGCATCTGATCAAATTTATTGAGCCCGATAATACTTTGGACTTATATTCCTTTAACCTAGTCCATACAAATATTAGGCGGATTGGGCCAACTCATCAGGCGGGCCGATGTCTAGGTGAGGAAACGAAGAAAGTTTGTTCAACTACAATGTCTTCGTTTGTTGAGTTGAGTGGGTTTCACTTTTACTTTTTGGTTTTGTTTAGTTATTGATTTAACGTTTAGATATGAACGAACTGATCATACACAAAAAAGAGGATATTTTGAGACTTTATGAGTTTGAGACAAGTGAAATTTTGAGGGGCATTTCAAGGTCGTGCATGAATGAGACTGTAAAGTTGAAAAGATTTTAAAAGAATTGATTAGTGATACTCATAAGGTGCATCTACTTTTTTTAACCTTCGCTATGAGAAGACTCTAAGATTAAACGTGTTTTAGTTGAATCAATTTCATAACTAAGTGATCCCCTGAGAAGTTCCTTAAGGTGTGTAGTGTGAGTCACGACAAAGCACGCTTGACAAAACTGTTATTACAACGGTATGGTAATTCTGGAAAATAAAGAGTGAATGAAAGAAGAAGAAAATTGACTAAAAATCGAGTCGTGGAAGCCCACTGTCCTTAGGACGAAATACTTCCCAGCTAGTGCTGACGGAATGAAGTACTCCTTAGGACAAAATACTTCCCGGCTAGTGCTAACATAATGAAGTACTCGACCCCAAAAATAAAACGATTATCCTCTTTTCTGAAGTAGCAGTAGCACCACTATCAGAAAAGGTCCCGGCGAACCAAGAGACTTAAAGCCTGAGGCGTGGTCGTGGCCGTGTGTGGTTTTTCAATTGGACTCCCTCACAAGCATACTTAATATGCCTTTAAAGATGTGCTCTTATATTTATAATTATATTTAAGGAGCACAAGTTTCAATGTGGGATAATAAATCTTTAGTTATTTAATCCTACATTAATACATAACTAAGTGATTTACTTTATGTATTAATTTCTCACTCATCTAAATTCGGTTTTGAGAAACTAAAAAACCTACAATTATCTACTCCGTGTGTAGATTAATTGTGTGAAATTTAATTCATATAAAATTAAATTTCCGATCACTTAATTATAGCATTAAAGTGTCTTAACCACACTTTAATTTATCATTTATTCTTATTCTAACAAAAACTAGTGCTGGAAAATTTCTTAGAGCCTGCGGGATGATAGACGATAAAGTACGCTACAAAAGAATTGTGTTAAGAAGTTTCTCATGGAGTGGTGTGTAAGTGACGATGAAGCATGCTGGAAAAAACTTTTGCTGAGAAGTTTCTCAAGATGCACAACGTGAGTAATTATAAAGAGTGCTGGCAAAGGCTTTTGTTGATTTGTGGGGAGTTCGTCAACAAAATGCGATGAGAAAAACTTATATTGGTATGAGAGATACTGCAGTGAGTGACGTTAAAAAATATAGTAAAAAAATCTTCCGTTGATTCGTAGAAACACTCCGTCAACAAAGCCCGTTAAAAAGGCTTGAGTTGATCCTTTAATATCCAATATATATATATTTTTTTTTTTCTTAAACGTTTTCGATCAAACGGTAGAAAATAGAAAAAGTTTTCTTAGGTCATTATATGACATGACTCCATTAATGTAACATGTAAAATGATATTTGTGAGTCATCCATCATTTCATCAAGAAAAGAACATGATTTGGGGGCCTTATATTGTAACTATGATCTTAAAATAGATTATTAATTTCTGCAGTGATCTTATCCACATCTATTTCTTAGTGCCTGTTTGGTTGCTAATAACAAGTGGATTAATAGGATATAATGAACTTTCAGAGTGATTATAAATGTTGGATTTTATAGTAATGTTTTGCTTAGTTTGTTTTATTAGGTCAGACCATGGATAAACACGCTTGGTTCAGATATTTGCTAGAGTGATGTAGCTGTGCAATTACTTTCTTACCCCCAAAATAGGTGATACATTTAAGTATAATCCGTGATACCCATCTTAAGTTGCACCGTATAATTGCACATGAGACTTTGCCCTTTTTTGATTATATGAATTACCTCTTTTCTCCTTTTGTAACTTAGGCCCTCCCCAATGGGAGGTTTTTTGCCTAAGTGGAAAGTAGTGAAATACCTCAAAATTGAGTATTCACCATTGGGGGGAATTTTTGGGAAGTGGGGGTGGGAACCCGGGTAGCGAATTCGCTACCCAGGTATTTGCGCTGCTGGCGCGAGTGGGGAATCCGCGGGGTGGGAGGGACGCGCCCAACAAAGGGCGCAGCGCAGGCGCGTGGGCGCCACGCGCGCGCAAGGCGCGTGCAGGCGTGGGCCCCGCTTCCTGCGCGCTTGTCCCCCCTCATTATTACTTTTTTTTTTTCGTTTTTTCGGTTTTTTTTTGGCTGCTTTAAAAATGTGATGATATGTGTGTATTAATTGAGATATGTGTGTGTATTTAAAAATAGCCGTTATTGCAACGGCTCCAAATTTTTTTTATTTTTTTTTATTTTCTTTTCACTGAAAATATCTAGCTTTTAGAAAATAATTTTTTAAAAAAAAAATTAAATTTACCCTATAAATATATCTTCCCACTTCATCATTTTTCCCACATTACCTACTATTCTCAAATTTCAATTTGTATTTTTACTATTTACGTAATAAAAAAAATTAATAATATTTTTTTGGTTTTTTTTTTCTTCCGAAAATATCCTAAAATATTAAAAAATTAAAACAATCGGAATATTTAATTATTAATTATTTATCCGAAATAAGTTAATTATAATATAGATGATAAATAAAAATATAAATGGGATAAATAGGATATTAAGGTGGGTCCCCAAAAAATACCTACTTTTTGGGTATATTGTTGGGGAGGAGTTTTGTTTTGGAGGTAGGGGTATTTTTGCTTTTGAGGTGGCGCTGACGTGGCAACAAAATACCTGCTTTTTGGGTATTATCATTGGGGAAGGCCTTATACTCCCTTCGTCCCAGCTAATTTTGCACGGTTAATCGGCTACATTTTGGGAAATCTTTGACTTTTTCAAAGATGGAGATTGAGGGTAGAGATTTTGAGGGTGAAAATTGTGAGAGAAATTTTCTATTTAAGGGTGTGCAAAATTAAGTGGGACGGAACGAAAATGAAAGTATACAAATTTAAGTGGGACGGAGGGAATATTTCACATCAAATTGTGAATTTTGTTGGACTGGGACTAAAGTTTGAGCCCATAAATTATTAGACAGATTTTGATCTTTGGCCGAACTACGCACATGAATAAAATGGGCTTAAGTCAACTAAATAATTGGGCTACATATAATTAGGTTGAAAATTGTGCCTTTATGTAAAAAATTAAGATAAAACAAATATAAATATTTTTTTTTTACAAAAGGGTCTCAAAGACTTGACAGGTCATTAATAAATTTATTTGGGCTGGAAAGCCCAAAACTTTATTGAAACATTATGGCTAATGAAGGAATATGGAGTCAAGGAGTTGAGGCGAAATTGGTGTTTCATCTCTTAGAACAAAGGTTTTAAGTTTGAGAGGATCATGAAAGAGATTGGTACCTGTGTATGTGTACGAGAATGGTGAGATTTTGATTCGAGAATTTGTCGTGATAAATGGGTGATAGTTTTGTATAAGTATGATCGAATTATGGTAAATAATATTGTTGCTTGTGGACATGGCACGATATGGGATTACAGTGAAAGTCTCGTTTTGTCGCCGAGCATGACAACACCTTCATTGCATAAATTGAACTGACGAAAATGAGATTTGTCGTTTTAGATATTTTTTACTTCAATAAATAGATGATAGTTATGTAAGAATAATTGAATTATGGGACACAACACGATATAGGATGAGTTTGTTTACGTTGAAAGCCCCGTTTTGTTGCAAAGCTTGGCAACACCTCCACAGCGACGATCAAGAGGTTTGTCGTTTTAGATATTTTACAATTATGCTTAATAGGACTCTCTTCATTGGAGAAGAATCTTGTTGAAACTTAACTAACTTGGACTATGGTTGTTTTTTCTTGTTCTTTTGTTTCTTTTTGGCCTTATTTGAGTTGAGTGTATATTTTGTTAACGTTCATGTTACTTGTTTGCATTATATATGTAGTAATCGCCTCAGTCCAATAAATTCTATATAAACATAGAGAAAATATAGCATTCCATTACTTCTAACAGAATATCTGTAAACACATGATTGAGGGATGATTTGACAATATTTTGGAATTTTCAAGAAAAAGATTCAAAGGATTTGAGAATGATTGGATTTGCCCATATTATCAGTGATGACTTTAGGATTAATCAGTACTGTGTCTCGATGGGGGCTGGGAAGGGATGTAACTCAACAGTAGAGTATCACCTTAAGTAGTGTAGCTCATTAACTCGAGACTACTTATTCGTAAACCCAACATTCCCGTTGTGATTCAATGAGAATGGATAAGAACCGGGTAAAATGTCACATTGATATGGTGGAATGTTCCCACCGCGATTCAATGAGAATGGATAAGAGGCTCATGGGATAGACATGCGAGGGTAAGGATGACAATATTTCTGGAGTATGTGTACAAGTTATGTCTTCGAATGAAAGACAATTCAAGACAATTCCGAATTAGCTTTGTCTATGAACAAGGAAGCTATAAGTAATGCAACTATAAATCTCTGAAGAGTTCCATCCTGTCTCAGGATGAACACTGACGGCATGCTTAACACGTGCAAATCGCATGGAATGCGGTGTTTCTAGCCTCGGACCCACAAAAACCCTTCCCATGGAAGGGAACAACAGCTGAAAACTGGGCTAATACCCCTTAGGCTGAGGACAAAAGGTTCTAGAAGCCATAGTTGTTCCAAAGATTCGGAAATTATCTTTTCTTTTGCTAGCTATGAGAATTCGAAACAACATGAAAAGAGAACTTAATTTGAATTGACCAGGCATCAATTTAATATATCCACGTTGTCTACATATATGTGGAATAACAATATCTTCAAGTATAACTTTGCCAAATATGAGTTTCTAAATAGTCTGATAATACTATATTGTGGTTTTTACAAACTATGTAGCAAGATATTTATATATATCCCAAGTGTCTATTTATCTTTGTTCTAAAAGCCCCTCCCTGCCTAGACACTAAATTGTCATCAACAATCTGTGTCTTTCACCCGATTCCCACCTAGACCCGTTTAACCCCGACTAAGCACTAGACGTAGTCTACTGCCCCACTAGCGTATTTTAGAACAATGCTATCTATACAGCCCATACTACTCCATTGAAGAGATTTTCCACATTCAGCCTTAGTTTCCCATACAATATACTTCCATCCTGCATGCAAAACACAAGCACCACCTCCCCCTCTCTCTCTCTCTCTCTCACACACACACACACACACTATATTACAGTTACAGAACATGTAGCAGTAGTGGGTATTCAACCTGAAGTCTTGGCGCCGAGCGTTCTTGAAAGCTCCTTTATCAGAGGATTCTCTTTCAACGATTCGTCCTTCTCCAAATGCCACTTCTTCGATATGGCTTCAGCCTAGATCCAGCCACAAACGAGGTCAGCACGAGATATATAAGCAATTAACATTTTCACCTTTGAGAGATACAACATACCCGAGATCGCAACGGAGCTACTTGCTCTCTGAACTTTTCCAACTTAGGTTGCATCAAGTCCTTTCCTTTGTTCCGAATATCATCACTCTTCCAATGCGAAAACGGAGATTTCAGACGACTTTAAGACAAAGAAGCATAGAGAGGTTCATTTATATGTACATGGTGAATTTGAAAATGAGTCCATTCTTTTTTTTTAGTTATTCATAATCTATGAACAAAGTAAATCACTCCTCACCCCCACCCCCAAGTCGGCTTCAACTTAGGAACGTTGGTTATAGGTAGTGAGTGGTCTTACTACTTGGGTCAAGCCTACTTCGTCAAATCGGACAGTGGGTCTAGAAAGTCATGACCATGCAGAAGGAACGAAGCTATTAGGAATTTTTAAGAAGCCAATATCAACACGACCACCTTCTTTATTCAAGTATGGCAACACCCCCCTACCGATCTCCCATCATTTTCCGAAAATAAGCTTTCAGAAGTATTTAAAGCCACACACTAAAGATGGATTAAACTGTGTAATTCATAATTATGTTAGATGTGTGCACGCGCACATGTCACAGTTTAACCAGAAAACCTAACACCTCCAGGTACTGGGAGAAAGTACGGAAATGGACTATTTACTACAGGCTACAGCGCACAAGCAAGTTTATTCTCATTGTTATTTTGGCCAGAAACTATGCATGAGAAAATATGAATTAGAATATATGATCCTCTGATGGGCATTACTAGGGTTTGGAAAGAGATCTACACTTACATTGCGCACTTCGAGTTTGGATGCCGCCAGCGCAAAGATCAATGTGGCCCCACCGAAGACAAGAGCAGTAGCAACAGCAAACGCCGATCCAACTACCAAGAAACAGAAAACAGAGATATAAGCGGCTCATGTTGAATTGACAAGAGAAATAGCAAAGAACCAAACTTTATTTAGAAATAGACAATCAATGTTTCTGAATGATTACTTTGAGACAGCCCTGCAGTTACTGCCTTCAACTTCTCCGGGTTGATAGGGGCGTGTTTGTCCTGCCGTAAATCGTTGGCGGTCGATGCTACAACGGAGACCTCTGAATTTGGCAGCTGCCACCTGAGTTCATCATATATTAGCCCGTCAATGTTGAGCTCATGCAAGTCATTGTACATTAAGAGCTTATTTAGCAAAAATTATAAGCTCCTCAAAATATCTTAAGATGTTTGAAAGTTTATATGCAAAAGGAGATCTTAAACAACTTATAAGATGTACACATAAGCCCAGAGAGCTTATAAGCTCCAAAAATGATTAGAACCTCTAGTACATTTCTTAAGATTTTATAAATCAATCTCAAATTACACATACACACAACATATACACTTCATACACATTCCTTCACACATTTCTTTCTCACACACACTAGACGATATTACATGAACACCACACACACTATTCAAAAAGTTTGCTCGATAGTGGATTTCAAATTAGTCTACCAATTCTATAGCTAAATTCATTCATTCAATTACAAGATTATAAGCTACATCCAAACACTTTATTAACTTATAAGCTCTTATGAAATGGCTTGTTTGGAGTAAATTTAACCAACACCCGCTAAATGTAAAATGCTTAAATCTTTAGGGCACCAATAAATAATTCCCAAACAGCACCCAATAAGCTACAGATTATTGTATTATATACCTAATTAAGGATCAAAATCCCATATGTAGAAATAATACAATAATAAAATAACAAAATTGCGATAAAACAGTATAAAATACTAATTGAAAAAGAAAAGAGAAAAAACCTTTTGGGTCCAAAAGTGACCTGGGGCAGAGAAACATAACCACGCAGTGGATCTATAGCATCAGCCGACACACCCGACCCGCCTCTCATATTCGGGTCGGGCTTCAACGCCCATTTCGGAGCTTTGTAAGAGCCCGAGTTCTCCGGCGGAGAGCTGAAAATCTTCGGAGGCAGAGAGTGCCTCAAAACCTCCGGCAGAACATCCGGCGACGGAATTTCTTTGTTTTCAGCAATTGGTTTGGCAAAATTTGCAGAATTCTTTTGGTTTTGGAGGATTCGGGCTACGGCTTGTTTGGATTCTTGCAAGAAATATGAACCCTCTTGACTTGCTAATCTTCCTGCAAGGAAACTCATCTCTCTCTGGGGTTTATAATTTCCCCCTTTTGTTTCCTTTTCTTCTCGCTTGTTTGTTTCTCTGATGAGAGTGTAAAATTAGGGGTTAGCAAAAATAAATAAATAAATAAATAAATACGTCCAAATCGACCGAGTCAAACTGCATCACACGGATGTACACGAGCCGAATCAAGTCGAACAGTCTAAGGCTCGAGTTCGGCTCGTTTAAGTTTTTATTGTGTTCGAGTTCGGCTCGTGTTCGTTCGAGCTTCTAAAATTTTGTTCGAGTTCGGTTCGTTTTGTAATTACTAGGTTCGCGAATAGTTCGAGCTCGGTTCGCCAAAAGCTCGATAACGTAATAAACAAACATAGTTCGAGCTCGAGTTCGTTAAGCGTGTAATTCTAAGCTTGCAAATAGTTTGAGCTCGGTTCGATTCCTATTGAATCCAATTTTATGCATTATTTAAATTTTTTTATATATATGAAAAATATTAATGAATAGTTTGCGAGCCCAGTTCGCGAGCTCTGCTCGCGAGCCTAGTTCGCGAGCTCAGTTCGCGAGCCCTGCTCGCGAGCCCAGTTCGCGAGCTTGCGAACCAAACACCTATAGGCTCGAGCTCGGCTCGAAAAAAAATTCGAGCTCGATATTAAGCTCGAGTTCGATTCGTTTAGGCCAACGAACGATTACGAACGAATAATTTTTCGAACCAAGCCCCGAATAATTCGCGAATAGTTTGGTTCGTGCATTAAACAAATTCCAATTTGTTTATCCTATAATTATTAATTGTTTTTAGATTAAAGTTTAAAATTCTTGTTAGCTAACTGCACACGCGTTGTATATGACTACGTTCAATTGGATTTTTTATTTTTTTTTTTTTTTTTTTCAGTATTGCGATTGACATGAAACCAAAAGCATACCAAAATTGTACATAGGAACCACAAAATCATGAAAAATATATAAAAAAAAAAAAAAAGAGAGAATGTTAATTTTAATTGCAGAGCATTCAATGTTAATCACAAAGTATGTTGAACTTTTGGGTAGTTCTATAATACACCTAGTGTATTAATACACCTATATCTTTTACCTACTATAACAAGTTAGCAACAAGTAAATTTTTTAATTGTTTTTAATCAATTGTGTATGACCCATAACACATTTACCTAATTTCTTTATAGATCTAATAATGGATTAATATGATATTTTCTTACAATCCCAACCATAAAAAAAATATTTCATAAATAATAATAAATAACTAATATACATTTTTATTTTCAAAATAATTAATTCAGTTTCGTATATATAATAAAAATATGTCATCTCATTACGAGAACGAGTTTATAGGTTATTTATAAAATATAAAATATTTATAAGTAAACTTATGAATTCATGTTGTGTCAAAAAACAATCTAGCTTTATATAATATTAATATTAATAATACTTCTTGTCCCTAAAAAAATTAATAATACTTCTTTTAAACTTGGCAATATTATATCAGTAAAATTGAAGGAAGAATACAAAAATGATATGATATTATAATTCTTTTTTATTGTGAGGGGGAAACTAAAACAGATCGGTAGGTAAAGATATCAACTAAAAGAGAGACAAAATACAATGCAAGGTAACAAACAATCATAAATTCTCATGAATCCCAAAGAACTCAACCAAACCACATATGTAACCATGGTAACAAAATTCGGATACGAGTATTATTCGGCACTGTCAATTATTCGTAGTTCGAATTTTATTCGTGAATAAACGGATTAAATCGGGAAAAAATAGCGTCTAATCGTCTAAAATCGACGTATTATTCGAGTATAAATCAGATTTAATACGTTAAACTAAAACTTCCGTAATCTCAAATGTCATTCTTAATTTTATTAGTTATCTTTATGTTTAGGTATTAATTTTATTATTTTTTCAGGTTTTATCAATTAGAACATGGGAAAAATTCATTTTTAGTCCAGTATATTAGGCTTTGTCTAGTAAAAGTCTTGTATGTTAGAAAAATTCATTTTAGTCCTGTATGTTTCCAAAGTTGTCCAATTTAAGGACACTGACCATCAGAAATAATCAATTTGGCCACAATTAATCACGTGCGACGCACGTCACTAATAAATTTGAGAAAGATGAAGAAAGAAAGAAAAATAAAATAAAAAATATAATGAAATGCACCTCATATGAAAATTAGGGGTTACCTTTTTCTTTTCTTTTTTGGTCGAGCTACTAAACTAATTTAGTTATTTGACATGTTATCTGGACAAATACTTGATACATAAGCATTAGCACTCAAAAACTCTAAATTTATTAGTCTAATTCCAGCTAAATTGGTCGTTGGTGATGGTTAGTGTCCTTAAATTTGACAACTTTTGAAACATACAGGACTAAAATTGAAATTTTCTAACATATAGGACTTTTATTGGATAAGGCCTAACATACTGGACTAAAAATGAATTTTTCTTAGAACATGTTATTTATTAAGATTTTATGCTATTTATATTAAGTTCATTCAAGGAAATAATCTCAAACATAAATAGTATAAAAAGTCATTATAAGTATTGTAATTTATTGTTAGAATGCTTTGGACGGTTTTCTTATTATATCATGTTTTTGCATCTCTTATTAGTTATTATATACTACTTATGTTTTCTTTATTTTAGAAATTGTATTTTGAGTCCAGAAATTGTGATTTTTTCTTATGTTCTATATGTATTACTATTGATTAACCTTAAAGTTTATAGAAACTTGTATTATTTAATAAATTTATAATTCTAAGTTGTATTCTTATTTCTATGAAGTTTTAGAACATATTACTTTTAAATTGGAAATTTGAAAAAAAAAATATACAAAAAATAAAAGAAAAGTACTAAAAGAGCATTTCTCGGGAATTATACGGGTATTATCCGCGATATATTCGTATATATGACTATATTTTGAAAATCTCGAGTATTAATCGTATTTTTTACTTTTATTCAAAAATGCGGGATAAATATGAGAGAAATTGAAAAATTCGAAGAATTTTATTACTATGTATGTAACACACATGGGATTTACTACAAAATCGAAAGTTTGTTGCCTTGTGTCAAGGTGCTAGAGTGTTGGGATGCCAACACTCCTCACTAATTTGTGAATCCGAAATTCTTGAGATGGTTACCATGCATTAACTAGGGAAAAAACATTTTCGAGAGCTCGACAAGGCGACATAAGTGGTGGCATTTTTTTTTGGTGGAGTATGGGAACGATGATGGGGTTGTGATCTAGTAATAAACGATGAGAGTGCCATCAATGCTACAGTAAGAGAAAGCCATCCAAGTGAGACCTTGTCATTCACGATATTACAAAGTCCACCTAGAATTTTACTCAGCGGGAGTGATACTTTATCCTGCAAAAATCAATACCGGAGGGGGTCTCCGGTGAAGAGCCTCCGACGCATAGATCAGAGGGATTTTGATGGTAAAAGTGGTTCAGCTGAATGAATAGTAAAAATTATGAGTCATACCTTGGTGAGACCTTTTATACTTACCAAATGAAGGGTTAGGGGTAACAGTGTCATTTCGTCCATGCCACGTCACCCCTAATCCTAGTCAGCTTACTCAAACCAACGGCCACTGGAACTTATGTCAGTGCTCCCCAACCCCTTTTGCAAGGGAAAAGGGCTGGCAGGGTACTTGTTATCAGTTTGCCTACTTTTTGGTCGGGAGCTTTTCTACGAAGGATTGAAACATTTACCACGAAAAGATAGTTCATGGTGGAGGTATGACACACGGGATCGTGTTTCGCGCTATTGACTTGTGTCGATTGGGAAGTTCAGGACCTAAGTTCGTGCTTCGTGTCATATCCTTTTGCGATGGGAGATAGTATGTGCCTGCTTCGTGCTCCACGACGCACGCCGTCCAGAACCGTTACGATCATCTTCTTTCTTTATATGTCAGCTCCTCTCCTGCAGAGGAAGAGGGTAGTAGCTTAACCCTTCTATACTAAGTGTATGCTTCGTAGTGGATGAATTCCATCACAGCACCACAGATAGGATTGTCCTTAATCATAACCAGATGGGAATACCACTGAACCTTGATGAGAATGTCGTCGTAATATTCGAGGAGGGTGCAACTGGATCGGGGAAAAAGTACGAGATGTAGAAACTGAAAGATATGGACTATATTAGGATATGTGGGCTTTATTAATTAATAAGTCAGACTAATTAATTAATTAAGTAGACATGGATATTAGGCCCATAAACCTAGGGTTATATGGTACTATATATACATATTCTCTATAGTAGAGAATTAAGAGTTTTATCAGATAAAAATTGAAGGCACTATAGAATTTGATAAGTGATTTCCTAGCGATCACTTATCGAATAATTGTATCGAGGATAGTTCCTGCGGCGGACGATATATACGCGTGGATACCTGAAGTGGTGAATCAATCGCACAATTCAGTCCGATCAATTACGCAACAAGTAACTTGTTCCAACTTTAGCGTAATTTATGCTCAATGTTTAATTCAGTTATAAATCACGATCAATATTCTCGACTGTTTATTCCGCTGCGTACATTAGATGTAGTCGAGAATTTCTAACAGTGGTATCAGAGCTCGGGGCTCGATTTATAATTGTTTTAACTCAATTATTTGTGGATTAAAATTTTAATAAAATCGACGTTCTGAGATTTATTTTGAAAATAATTTTGCAAATTTCGAATCTGCTAAAATTGTTCTCGCAAGCAAATGAGAAACCTAGTTTGGTCAACCTCAATTTTTGAAACAAACCAAGCTGCACTGTTGACCATGGTGGCAATAATTATCTCTGCCATATCTCGGATTTTTTGGACATCTTTTTCGGTCTCCTTTTCTTTTCTTCTGATTTGCTTGCTTTTAAATGCAACAAGCGAGAGGGAATTGGATATGGTAGTGGTAGTGTTGTATGCAATGTTCTAAAAATTGCTAGTCGCTAGTCGGTCGGTCGACTGGGGCCTAGCGCCTAGAGCGCCTAGGCGGCACCACCTTAGACGAATAATTTAATTATTTATAAATATTCAATAAGTAAATAATATATAAAAAATTTGAAAATAATAGCAACCTATCCTAAACAAACTATATTTTGCATGTTAGCTAACATAATCAAGGATAGTGCAATATTTACATGTACAAAAAACAAAGGATACAGCAAAATTCAATAGTCGATACTGAATAAAGCAATACGTGAAGCATTAGTCCATAAGTCAAAAATCAAAATATGTCATCCAAATCAATTAAGTGATTCAAATATATATATATATATAACTTAAAAATTATAAAAAAAAAAAATTGAAAAAAAAAACTGGCTAGGCGCCTAGGCGAGTTAGGCGCCGCCTAGACGGGTTAGGCGCCGCCTAATCGGGCTCGGCGGCGCCAAACTCGCCCAGCGCCGAAAACGACCGCCTAGCCCGTTTTTTTGAACACTGGTTGTATGCATTGGTGATCAAATATGGTGTACGGCTGGGGCTATGCGCGGGCGGCGGTGCGATGGCAATTTCACTGCTACTGTGCCACTGCTGCGCGATTGAACGGCGGCGGCCACCTGATTCGCGGCTGCGGTTGCTGAGCGATGCCGACGGGGCTGGGCTTCTGCCGATGTTGTTGCGTCGGCAACGGAGGTCGCGTGGCATCGACAATGGAGGTGGTGGGCTAGGGCAGTTTTGTACTGGGCCGGGCTGTTGCTGATGCAGTTGGGCCGAGACTGGCTGCCTCCTTGCTGTCGTTTCAAAAGACAAGAAATGGGCCTGCTACATTTATTTGATAAATTGGCCCTGCTAATTTAATAAACTGGACCTATTTAATAAAATGTTGGGCTTATTATTAAATGGGTTGGATGTTAATAAAAATCTGTTTTGGCTAATAAAAAAAGAAAAAAAGACTTTTAATTTTATTTAATTAATCGAATTAGATTTATTAATTAGATTAATTCTTAAGTCTCAATTACAATGTTAATTTGTCAATTAGATTAACAAATCTTATTATTATTGTTTTGAAATAATAATAATAAGAATAAACTTATATATTTATGTTAATTTGGAATTGACATTAAAGTATA
Organism: Ajuga chamaepitys; assembly: GCA_958295605.1. Taxonomy (NCBI): domain Eukaryota; kingdom Viridiplantae; phylum Streptophyta; class Magnoliopsida; order Lamiales; family Lamiaceae; genus Ajuga; species Ajuga chamaepitys. The sequence continues at coordinate 47,085,974 of OY282498.1, forward strand.
CTTATATTAATTTGGAATTAATATATTTATCTAATTGACTAATATTTATTAATTAGATTAATAAATTTTGATGGTATTATTATTTTTGAATGAATAATACTAGACTTATATATTTATGTTAATTTAGAATTAATACTAAATATATATTTATATTAATTTGGAATTAGTATATTTAATTTTAATCCACATTTAATTAAAGAATAAAATTTTAATTGGATTAATAATTTTATTCGTTGAGCATTTTGATATCTTATGTGATAAGCTATTATTTGATTTTATGCTTATTCATTTTAAATTATAGTAATTTAAGACCGTTTTTATGTTTGGGTAGGCGGCGCCCAATACATGTAGTCCGCGAGAAAATGTATGGGTAGGCGGCACCCAATATGTGTGGTCCGCATTTTATGCCTGGGTAGGCGGCACCCAGTAATTGCGTTCAATTTAATATTAGATATTAAATTTAAACAATTAGTATCACATAACAATTCCCCACTAAAAACCAAGTCTTGTTTAGAAACAAAATGCGTCGTCCATCATAATTGTTTGAAATTCCTAATCTTTTCGACCACGAATTTTACACCAAAGTGTTTACTCTAAATCGACAAGACTCGGGCTCATTCATAGATGTATGGTTGACATCGTGTGATGGAATTGACTTACTTAAATTATTTTGAGACGCCAAAGCGACCAAAATAGTTTGAGGACGCAATATTAATTGGATTAATAAACCAAGAATTGCAAATTGTTGTTGCAATTGGCTTAGAGGCCTACCTAGTGATATTATTGTAGTCATCAGCCAAAGCAGAGGCTGCAATAATATAAACTTGGATCTTGGACCACTAAGATTTATAATTGTTATAAATCCGCATTTTGTGTTTGGGGGCGCAAAATATGTTAAAATTAGTGGGAGCTAATCATTACAATAAACTCTTGTTTTGATTAGTCATACGAATGTGATCTTTGTTTACTTTATTCTGATTTATTTTCCCATTTTATTATTTTCTCGTCAGATAAAATGTCGTTTTTGGCTTATAAATGTTTGATGGAAACAAACAAGTTGACTGGGTCAAACTTTACGGATTGGCTCCGTTGTTTGCAATTGGTGCTAAGGCAAGACGAGATTGAGTATGTCTTGGACAAACCAATCAGTGTCATCCCTGACAAGAATTCTCCTGAGTACGCTACGTTTGACGAAGAAGCTCATAAGAAACATGTTGAGGATGCCACATCGGCTCAATGCTTAATGTTGTCCTCTATGAGTATTGAACTGCATAGGCAACATTGGAGCATGTTCCGTTATGAGATGCTGAAACACTTGGAGAGTCTGTACGCTTCAGAAGCTCAGACCATGGAGTATGAGATACTCAGAAATCTCCTCAAGTGTAAGCTTCATGATGGGGGCCAGGTTTCTGAACATATACTGAAGATGATCGGATTGATTGAGAGGTTGGAATCGATTGGAACGAAGCTACCCTCAAGTGTCTCAATAAATCTGATTTTGCAGTCTCTTCCAAGTTCATTTGAAAATTTCATAGTGAATTTCTACATGAGCAACACGAAGGTAACACTGCCAGAGCTTCTCAACATGCTCAAGACCTACGAATTATCTACTTCTAAAGGCAACTCTGTGCTCATGGTGAGCTCTTCTGTGAGATCTTCCAAACAGAAGTATAAGCAGAAGAAGAGGAAGAAAGCATCTAAGGATGCGGCCTTGATGCCTAAGAGTGGAGGGGTTCAAAAGAAGCCGAGAATACCAAAGGATGAGTGCCTGTTCTGCAATGAGAAGGGGCACTGGAAGAGAGACTGCCCGAAGTTCAAAGCACATGGTGCATTGGATGAGAGCTTAAGTAGTTTATTTTGTACGTTGAAAATAGATTAGATTAGATCTTCCTTCAGGATATAAATTAGATTTATATAATTGATATTTTGTTCTTTAGATTTCAAAGAATATTATTTCCATTCGAATATTAGACATCTATGACTTTTTCTTTCTATTTTGCAAACAGTAGATGCTTGTTTCGCTTAATGGATTGTTTTAAGGAAGTGTCTTTCTTTTGAATGGAATATATATACTTTAATGTGAACAAAATATTCTCAATGCACAAGAACAAACTGCCTGAGCTAAGTAATACGAATAATAAAACCTACCTGTGGCACTGTAGACTTGGTTATATCAACGAGAAAAGAATAGCAAGATTGAGAAAGTTAGACTATCTCACATCATTTGGTTTCGAATCATATGGTGCTTGCGAATCTTGTCTCAAAGGAAAGATGACAAGTTAACCACTTTCTGGGAAAAGGGTTACGTGCCAAGGTTGTGCTCGAGTTGGTCCGTACAGCGGTGTACGGACCGTTCCAACTTAAGCAATAGGCGAATATTCGTACTTCATAACTTTCACTGATGATTTTTCAAGGTATGGATATGTGTATCTCATGAAACATAAATATGAGGCCTTCGAGAAATTTAAGGAGTTTAAGTTAGAAGTTGAGAAACAACTTGGAAAAGTATTAAGACTCTCCGATCAGATCGAGGAGGGGAATACTTAAGCCGAGATTTTCTTGATTACTTGAAATCACATGGAATCCGGTCAGACTGGACACCTCTGAATACACCACATATGAATGGAGTATCCGAAAGGAGAAATCGAACTTCATTAGATATGGTTCGATCCATGATGAGTTTCACCAGTCTTTCCTTATTCCTTTGGGGTTATGAGTTACTAACCGCTGGTTATGTTCTGAATAGAGTTCCTCTTAAATCGGTAACGCAAACACCATTTAAGTTATGGTGTGGCAAGAAGTCGAGTCTTAACCATATGTGGACCTGGGGTTGTCCTGTTTTGTTAAGAAGATGACGACTGATAAATTGGAGACTAAAAGTGAGAAATGCTATTTTGTGGATATCCTCAGGAAACTAAGGATATGAATTCTACTGCCCTGGAGATCACCAGGTGATAGTTCCAAGAATGTGGCGTTTCTTGAAGATATTTATATCTCCGAGGAACAAGGTCACAACAAGGTAGATCTTGAAAAGATTCAAGAACCACAAAAATAACATAGAGAATGAGGTCTTGTCCAATGGAGTGGACAAGAACTCAGTGGGAGTTTTCGATGATCTATTGGGAGGGGAAATTAATCTTAGAGGGTCACCTCAAGACAATGAGATGCATCAAAACAAGATATTGTATCAAACCCGCAAGATGACATAGAGGATGAGGTCTTGTCCAATGGAGTGGACAAGAACTCAGTGGGAGTTTTGATGATCTATTGGGAGGGGAAACAACTCTTAGAGGGTCACTTCAAGACAATAAGATGCATCAAAGACAAGTTATTGTATCAGTCCCACCCCAAGAGAATCATAGTAAAATTCTTGAGAATATTCTAAAATGTTGAAAACCAACTCACGATCAGAATAAACCGAATGAACCAACGCAAAACCAACTCAATAGGCCTGAAAGGAATCGTCGTGCACCTGAAAGACTGAATCTATTGATTGAGAACCAAGATGATGAGGTTGATTCAGAAGACGACGAACCTAAGACCTATATCGAAGAGGTGTCAGGCACCGATTCGAAGATGTGGCTGGCTGCCTTAACATCTGAAATGGACTCGATGTACCTCAATCTAGTCTGGGAACTAGTTGATTTGCCAGATGGGGCTCGCCCCATAGGCTGCAAATGGATCTTCAAGAAGAAGTGAGATGCAACTGGCAAGGTACAAACCTACAAGGCTAGGTTGGTGGTAAAGGTTTATAGTCAACGCGAGGGCATTGATTATGATGAAACCTTTTCGCCAGTCGCTAAGATCAAGTCCATTAGGATATTACTTGCAACAGTTGCATACTATGACTATGACTTTGACATTTGGCAAATGGATGTTAAAACCGCGTTTCTCAATGGAGAACTCGAAGGCACTATGTATATGTCACAACCTGAAGGTTTTATATCCAAAGAAAAGCCGAATGGAGTATGCAAGTTAAAGAAGTCCATTTATGGACTCAAGCAAGCATCTAGGAGTTGGAATATTTGCTTTGACAGAGCTATCAAATTGTTTGATTTCGTAAGAAGCAAAGAGGATCCATGTGTTTATAGTAAACGTAAGAATGAAATGTTGTCTTCCTTATCATATATGTCGACGATATACTGATAATGGGGAGCAATCATTCCATGTTGCAATCCGTGAAAGAGCAGATTTCAGCAAAATCTCGGTAAGGAATACTGGAGAACTATTAAGGCTATTCTTAAGTACCTTAGAAGGACTAAAGAATATTTCTTAAAGTCTATGGTGGGCAGCTAGAGTCATCAGTCACTGGGTATACTGATGTTGGCTTCCAACAGACCATGATGACTTCAAGTCTTTGTCTGGATATGTTTTCGTTCTAAATGGTGGTGCAGTGAATCGGAATAGTTCCAAACAAAGTAGAACTGTCGATTCCAGCACTAAAGCCGAGTATATTGCTAAATCTAAAGCTGCCAAAAAGGGGTTGTTGCTTTGTTAAAGTTCGTAAAAGAACTAGGTGTCGTTCCAAGTGCCAGCAGTGCAATACCGTTGTATTGTGACAACGGTAAGTGCGGTTGCTCTAGCAAAAGGAACCGAGAGCCACGAACAGAAATAAACATATTCCCTGTAGATATAATTTGATTGGAGAATAGTAGATAGGGAGATGTGAAGTTAGATAGAGTATCCACTGATGATAACTTGGTTAATCCTTCAACCAAACAGTTGTGTATAGCTAGACACAACAAGCACTTTGAGAGCTTGGGTGTTAGACACGTTGGTAGTTGGTCTTGATTCAGTGGGAGTTTATAGTTTGTATGTCTTAGAAACCTTTTCGTTTGAGACATTCATTCTTGATCGCATTCTATGACATTTTGATTGTCTTTTGAGTTTATGCATTTATTAGAATAATTATTTTGATGGTTTGTTATTATTCTTATAACTGTTCCCTTGAATCATGACTGTTATTTATGGTGTGAGACATAAATGATATAGCATGATTCTAAAATTGCCATAACCAATGGTCATCAAGAATGGGATATTGATGACACGCGATAGGTTAGCATGTGGTCTGCATCACATTCTCAGAGAATGTAGTAGGTCTCACGACTACGAGATATTAGATATCCGTGATGGACACATGGGTACTTTGGAGAGTATTGGTATACCTTACTAGTAAACCGTTTGTTTTCTGTGTCTACGGTTTATTAGTGTGTGGAGTATGTAATGATCCTTTGACCTGAGGCCAATACTCATTTTGTTTGTTAAGTGATGAACTTTGACCAAGTATAACGCTTGCCTCCCAAAGGAGGATAAGACACGTCTTGTGTTGGGTTCATCATGAGGCAAATGGAAATGGTAGTTGAGCCAAGAATGAGATTCATTCCTCGATTGAAACTGGAGAGAACACTCATATTTCTCTATATTATTTGACAATAAAGTCATTGGCCAATGCAAAAGATGTATTCAATTAAAGTAATTGAATATGATCGTATATGTCATATAATAAAGATGAGAAAAGTGATTGAGCTATTTGGATAGACACATGGCAGATCCTAGGCTTAATCGTGTGGTTCGTGAATGAAGGGATATTACATAAACTTCATATAAAAGTTTGTTTACTGGATTCACGTAAACGTCATTCATATATCGAGTTCGCTGCGCAACGCAGTCTAGGAGTTTTGTGCAGACTTTAATTAGATTATCGTCGATAATGAGGGCCTGAAGGGTCACACTTTATGTGTATTGTTGTTCCGCTCAAGGGTACAAGGTTAGTGCTTCGAATTATATCTAATGCTAGTCCAAGTGGGAGATTGAAAGATATGGACTAGATTAGGATATGTGGGCTTTATTAATTAATAAGTCAGACTAATTAATTAATTAAGTGGACATGGATATTAGGCCCATAAACCTAAGGTTATATGGTACTATATATACATATTCTCTATAGTAGAGAATTAAGGGTTTTATCAGATAAAAATTGAAGGCACTATAGAATTTGATAAGTGATTTCCTAGCGATCACTTATCGAATAATTGTACCGAGGATAGTTTCTGCGGCGGACGATATATACGCGTGGATACCTGAAGTGGTGAATCAATCGCACAATTCAGTTGTACCGAGGATAGTTTCTGCGGCGGACGATATATACGCGTGGATACCTGAAGTGGTGAATCAATCGCACAATTCAGTCCGATCAATTACGCAACAAGTAAGTTGTATCGAATAATTGTACCGAGCGCACAATTCAGTGGTGAATCAATCGCACAATTCAGTCCGATCAATTACGCAACAAGTAAGTTGTATCGAATAATTGTACCGAGCGCACAATTCAGTCCGATCAATTACGCAACAAGTAAGTTGGAACCAGTCCGATCAATTACGCAACAAGTAAGTTGTTCCAACTTTAGCGTAATTTATGCTCAACGTTTAATTTAGTTATAAATCACGATCAATATTCTCGACTGTTTATTCCGCTGCGTACATTAGATGTAGTTGAGAATTCTTAACAAGAGGCTTTACTGTAGACATTAACCTGCCATCTAGAACAAGTAGCAAGTGCTGGAGACAACGACAAGGAAACATCTAGCTAGCGGGAGGAAGCGCCTGACGCAGAAGCAGACGCCGGCGATGAAGATTCCAGAAACCTTAGATGTAAAAAAAATAGAAATCGTTGATAGGGTCTAGGATTGGGAATCCGGATGAAGCCGTCGGTGGCCATAAGAATTCTCGAGCAAATTAAGTCAAAACGACCTGGGTGATGCGTCCAAATCAAACTCTGCCAAACAGCTCTAAGGTTCATATCCGATCAAAACTCTGCCGACATGAAAGCGGCGCAGGGGTTGGCCAGATCGCGTGGAGAAGCTTGACGGGATCGGAATCCGCAAAACCAATAACCAAGAGCAGATTGGCGGACCCGAAAGATATAAGTGTAAAACCTCCATAGCAGGCATCTGAAACGAGGCGCAAGACAGTAGGCTTTAGAGCCCTTGTATATATCATCTGTCAAAGGATATGTGAGTTCGGGTGCATAAGGATCGCCCAGCTATGAAGGATATATCATCTGTCAAAGCAAACCCTAGCAACTGAATCTGAGGTATCGTGACGTGGAGGAAGAACGCCGCCGCCTGAACGTTGTCACGTGGAGAAGCACCCGCGAGAAACTAAATATAAGAGAACATATTAAAAATAATGATCGTGTTTAAATAAAAACTAAATATAAGAGAACATATTAAAGATAATGATCGCGTTTAAATAAAAACTAAAAATCAAAAGGAGAATTCTATCTTAAACTAAAAACCAAAAGCAAGATTCATCTTTCTCCCTTTTCCGCTAGACTTTTGTTCTAGCGTGAGCCGTCCCTCCGTCGTCGTATGTCTCCTCCTACGCCATATTTTTTCTGGTATTCTCGTGTTCTCCTTATCCGTTATTCTTGGGTTCTTTTACTATACACCTAGTGTATTAATACACCTAAAATTTGAATCCTTAGATTGAAATATATTAAATTATAGCCATTAAATTAAAAAGTAGAGTTAACCTATTAATGGCCAAGCAGGTTACCAAATTCAAATCATTATACCTACAACTTGTTTTACAGGTGAATAATTAGGTCATATTTCACTGAAAAGCTTCTCACTCTCTACCTCACAAGTCACAACCCTTATTGGCTATTCAGCTTATTCCCATAGTCTTCGACCAAAGTTAATTTAGTATTTTTAATTTGTTTTATGCAAAGTGGTCCAATTGAGAAAACAATACCATTCGTCATAATTTACATGATGAAATTAAAATAATTAAAATATGAAAAAGGTCTCATTTTTTATAAGAGGTTTCACTTGATATATATAGTTCATTATATAAATCATTGGTCAGGATGTTTTGTAAAAAATAAAAATATTTTTATGGAATATCTGTAATGAATCGTTTTCAAATATTTCTACTAAAAATATCAATTTGTAACATTTTTATACCATTTATATTATATTAAAACATTAAATTGCATTTTTTTTAAAATGTAGTGTCTTTTTCTTTTCTTTTCTTTTTTTGTAACTATACAATATTTTTTATTTTTCACCTATAACATCGCATCTAACGTGACTACTTTATAGAATATGTATTCTCGTCACCAAATAAAATAGGTGACCCGAATTGTAGTTATAGCTAAAGATGTGATATATCCTATTTTAGCAAAGTATCATCATGTACATCAGGCGGATGATGCAATTTGGGTTGAGTATCACTATTTTATATCTACAAGTATTATATGTTCTATAATACATTTACCCAGAACACGGTAATACCTTTAAGCATAAACATTAATACATTTTCACCATAATACATTTACCTAGAATATGTAATATTTTAGGCGTAAACACTAATACCTTTTTGCCCATGACACGAATTGCACGGATCTAGAATTCGTGCAACTGATGTACAAGAAACTTACTCTTCTATTTTTATACCAAATTTAAAGAGTGGTAATTTAATTACGTCCGCAAAGATTGTGTGTGTGTGTGTTTTTTTTCCTCCTGTGATTAGACTATTAATTAATTAAAGTATTTTATTTTATATATTTTGTGAAAAAAAAAATGTCGGACAGTGTACCTCAATTTTCAAATATATTTATTTACTCTGAAATCTTTAAGAAATTACACTTCCCGCAATAACGTTAATTATGATAATATTACACAAATAAGTTAGCCTAGGCTAAAAGAATAAAAATGTTATGATTAAGACATTTTTGTTACCCAAGCAAGCTAAACAAACAAACGAGAATTATTTATTAAGAAATCTATGAATCATATGGATGGGTAATGCATAATTTTTATTATAGTACTTCTATATATTTTAAGGCTACATTATATAAAAAGTTAAAAATGTGTAAGTATATATATATATATATATATATATATATATATATATATATATATCGGTCCAAAATAGAATCCGAAATATTAGTACTCAAATAATTTATTCCATCGATAATTAGAATGATTACGGAAAGAGAATTAAAAATTGTAATTTAAGATTAGAGTTAAGAAATAGAAATTTATAATTATTATTATTATTACTATTATTATCATCTTCCTAATTAGGAGTTGTTTTGTTTGCCAATTTAATTTAATTTAAAAATAAATAATATTTTGAGATGAGAAGCAAAAGAAATAAAACTAAATAAATTAAAATTGATTACTAGGTCGTGGTTTTAATTTTAACTTTTATGATTCAATTTGGTGTAATATATATAGAACAATAACATGCTTTTAAATAAGAGTGGTTAGATATAGAATAAGAGAGTTGGATTAGCAAATATAATAGAATACATATAAGTGGATAACTTAGATAATAAGTAAAAAGTTACTTTTTAGTAACCTGCTATTACAGGTAAAACTCTAAGGTGTATTAATACACCAGTGGTATAGTAGAAACACACGTTATTCTTTTCGTGTTTGAAGTTTCATCTTTCGTGTTTTTCTGTTGCCTTCTTCATGGAGTCAAATGTATCGCGACCTTGACGACTTTGTGGGATTCTCTACATTTGACGAGGCTAAGGATGTTGTGGTTGATGGGAGTGCTGTCAAAGTGAATGATGTTTGCTTGTATGAGAGGTTCATCTTGAAGCGTCCTATTGGGCAACAAGATCTCTCAATTGCCTTACGGAGAATATGGAAGTTTGATGATACTTCTTCAGAGGCGGTGTCTGATGATTCCCAACACCTCCTAGACCCATGAAAACATCGTGCTGATGGCTTGGGAACGAGCGTGCATTCCGAAATCTTCGGCAGCTCTTTGTCGATAAGGACACATCTCTTATTTTTATTTGTGAGTCTTGAATATATGTTGCTATTTATTCTAGGCGGCACTCTGCTGTTTTATATTTTTGGGTATATTTTTGTGTTGACCCGGTGGGTCGTAGTAGTAGTCTAGTTTTATTTTATGTGGATTGTGGTTTTGAGCGGATTCGTGAGTTTTCCAATTATTTGCTTGTTGTGCGTGCAATCACGGAGTAGGGTTGACGTTTGGATTAATGACTTAATAGTGGAGAAGATCCGGAATCTATTAGGTATGGCCGCATTTTTAGGCAATGAGCATATGGTGCGTTCGTCTAATTTTGTTGCGCATTATTTGACGTGCTTTTTCTTTTTCTTAGATCAATCTGTGTGTTTGGATGAAGCCCTTTTTTTTTTATTGGATTGAGAGTCTTGTACTTGAGAACATTGATGAGTAATAATATTCTTATTCTTTTGGTAACAAACAAAACAAAAAACAAAAGCAAGATTATGTCTAAAAAATTATTCTTATATAAAATATTATATGAGTTTAGTCACAAAATATTTTCAATTGAGAATATATTTAAATGTAGTCTAGGAAGTAACTTTATATTTTAAGATAAAATAATCTCTATTGTCCATGTGACGAGCTTATAAGTATAAGTAATATTGGAGTGCTTATTTATATTTAAAAGTTTGTAAGAAATATGTATAGCTTTTTGTCCTACTACTCTGTTATATCTTATAAGTAGAACTTCTCTGTTATACATTTTATTAGTTTTTCTAAGATAACTCAATATATATATTACTGTCAAATGCATCATCTAAAATTTATTTATCCTTAAAAAAAAGTTTTATCGGTGAAAGAGACGTCGTTTATGAAATTATCACCGATGAATTACACGAGGACGGTTTTTGATAAGTGGGCGAAGGGTGAGAGAGAGGATGGTTCTTAGAATGGAAAAACACCATGGGTTTGGGCGGAACCATATAAATAAATTGATGAAAATTTCAATATAAATACGATTTAGGAAATAAATTTCAATTTAAGATTAACATAATCTTTATTGTCCATTTGATAACCTTGCAAGTATAAATAAAGTTAGAGTTCAACAAATATATATAGAAGAACCCTGAGAAAGCATTGAGCCCCATTATAACCCATTTCAAGTATAATTATTGTCCACAATTCTTTGAGCTTTTGGAATATGTTTAACCAAAATTTTAGAATGGAATTATACTTAATAGAGTTGAGGAGGGTTGAGGGTTAATTGATACTTAAAAGAGGTGAGAATGAAAGTAAGGTGCTGTGGGATTCGATTTCTTGTAGACGCTCCAAGTATGCGGATGCAGATATCAGTTTCCATATTACTGGCTACCGGAGGAGCAAGTGATTATTATCAATTACATGAAGAGGGCAAGAAGTTCGGCGGTGCAGAATCCTATGTAGATCTGACAACACTCAAGTAGTAGATGCACTCGGTCAACGCTAGTGCAGTTAGAGGGCAAGAAGTTCGGCGGTGCAGGAGCCTATGTAGATGCACTCTGACAACACTCGAGTAGTAGATGCACTCGATCAACCGAAGTAGAGCTGAATGATTTAGTTCTTTTGTTTCTCCTTTGCAACATTTACAAAATTGTGCTTTAAATTTTTTTTAATTGTTTTTCATTTATAACTTTTGTTTGTTTGTTGGTTTTTTAGGGTTGTTTGTTTTTCTAATTGATAGCAACATATACACATTATTTTAAAGATATTAAATACACATAAGTACAAGGACAACCACGTCTCATCTAACAAAAGTACAAGTGAAATTATTGACTATTAAAAAAATACTATGACTAAATTAAAATTGAGGTAGATTTTGGTGAATATAAGTTTTTGGTTTTCGAAGTGGAGGAATAGCGAGCCAATCAAAACTTTATACATAAAGAAATTATTGTTTTTACATATAACAATGCAGTAGTCAATAATCCCTTTTCTTTCAAATCCGATAATTAAAGTAATAGGTCGATAGTCGAATATATTTGTAAAAAGAACTAAGGTTGCATTTAAATCAACGATTAGAAGATAATTTTTTATATTCTCAAATTCACTGAAGTTATTTTGATTAACATGCATTTGAAAATTCGTGAAGTAGTGCAATAACCTCATTAGATGTGACACATGTGGCAAATTAGTTGAAATCGAAAATAGTATGACCCTAATTTTTATTATGTAACACGTGGCATGCATGCAACGGATTGCTACACTACCTCATGAGGTTGCATAAAAGTTCTTAATTTGAGTAAATTTCAAATCCCTCTACTTCTAATTTTTTGAATAATTTTGAGTGAATTTCAAATTACCTTTATCTTGAATGGATTTAAAATCCATTAATTCAAAATACATATGTTACAAACCTAAGTTATTGTTGAAAGTATATGACATGAGATCTACGTTGCTCGAACTCAGGTATGAGAGTGTGTGCAGATCTAGAAGTCTCACTCTTAAGTTTTCAAAATTTATGATACGTGGCCACAAAAAAGGATCTAAAATTAGGGTACGGGTACAACTATAAGTTAATGCAGAGACATATAAAAAATACTTAAATTTTTACATGTAAAATAATTTAAAATTAGATATTGTTAAATTATAATATTTAATTGCATACAAGTGCTATGATGTGGTTGGCCAGTTTTTCACCCCTTCCCGCTCTTATTTTTCTTCACTTTCTCTAAATTTTTCCTTCCCCTCTTATATTTCTTCACTTTTTCTCTCTTTCTTCCTCTGGCTGAATCGAGGGTCCCCTTGGTTCGTGTGTTTACGGATAAGGAATGAGAATGAATGAGGACTCATTCCCATTTATAATATTTGGTATATAATAAATAAGTTAAGTATTTCCTCATTTTATTAACAATTCCCCCATTTCATTCCATAATATTATTGACCCTCATTCATACACATTACTATTGTCATTGATGATTTGAAACCCAGCAGGTCCTGATGTTCTTGTTGTCGATTCATCGGCACATTCCCAGATTCATATTTAAAGAGAATGGACCGAGCTCAATAATTGTTGGTTCAATAAAATTTCGAGTTAGTGCAACCCGACCCAGCATAGGATCTGATCCTATGGGGTGTGCTAGGTGGAGTCGGACGGACCAATTGCGACCTCTAATCTTTACTTTTCAAATATATATAAATCACTAAAGACTTCTGTAAATAAATCATTTGATTGTACCTCTTGCGGTACCGCAGTATCATGCGAAATAAAATGGTTTATGCCATTATTATTATGAAATTAAAGAAAATTAGAAATCTGACGTTCCAATTGAATCTTCTTCCGTCCATGTGCATGCGCATCAACTGCTTCGAATTATCTTTTAGGCTTATTACTTCCTTCGTTCCGGCCTAATTTGTCTATTTTGATCGAATATGGAGATTAAGAAAAAATAGATTTTTAAAAATTTTGACGTTTTTAAAGGCGGAGATTGGGAGTGAAGATTTTGAGGATGAAGATCGTGAAAAAATTGTCATTTATGGACTGATTAGTTAAGTTGAGACAAACCGAAAAAAGAAGTAGGCAAAATAAAGCGGGACGGAGGTAATATTATTTAATTCATCATATTTAAATGAGAGTATAATAGAAATTTTTGCGTGATTTAAATAAATTTGTTAATGTGTTCGAAGTTTGGAAGGAGCTATACAGTAAAACTTCTCTAACTAATACTGTGTGAATCGTGAAATTTTATTAATTTAGATTGGTATTAATTAATCGATAAATTGATAATTTATTAATTAATAGAGGTATTTATATCCAACAAACTTAAGTTTAATTTCCCCAAATGATGATATTTCAAGTTAAATACTAATGGAGCGAGTAAAGATAACCCCGATCTGGCCGGGCCTAGTGGTTTGATTCGAGAAAAAACCAGCAACTTAGTTGCAAGTTTCTGGAAATTATTGAACATCACAGATAACTTCAAAGCTGAGCTTACTGTAATTGTAGAGGGGATCCAATTATTTAGCAAGCTGGGCATAGCAAAATATGGCTTGAAGTGGATGTCACGGCCGTAATGAGGAATTGAGGATGCTAAAAAACGAAGGAGTTGGGGGTTGAAAGCATCATGTTCTGAACGCTGAATTTTTTAGAAGCACAAGGGGGCTAGACATAAGAGTCTCCCACATCCACAGAAAATGAAACAAAGCAGTCGATCACTTGGCAAATAAAGCAGGCCAAGAAGAAAGCATGTTTGAGTTTGATGAAACTAACAAATTTAATTGTCTCAAATGTTACATTTTATTAAATGCTTTAGACTTGCAATTTCGTTAAAGTATATCTTATGGTATAAGAACTCCTTCTACGGTTGTAAATATCCAGAAATTGCTAATATACAGGGTAGGAATCTGCCTAATCCCTCCATCACACTAATGGTTTTGTTTTAAACAAAAAAAACTTAAACTTAAATACATAGAAAATACATTAATATTATTTTTTCTTAACAAACACGAATACTAAATATATAGATACACTTGAATATAGTTATTTGACGTACTTAAATTAAACATGAATAGTAAATATACAATGAACTTGAATCTAGTTAATCAATATACTTGAACTAAACATTACTATATTGATGGGATCATATTATATATATTTCCTCCGTTCCATATTAATTGTGGTTTTAGAAAAGGATGAAAAATTACTGTTAAAATATTTTGACAGATATACCCTTCAGGTAATATTAGGGGATAAAGATTTAACCAAATAAAATATCTGAGATAGGTTGAAAAATAGAGATATTCTAAGATTGAGTCCAGAGAAAAAATTGGTAAAAAATATCTAAAATATTAATTACTTTAAAAAAAAGTAGTTAAAACGAAAATTAATATGAAACCTAGAAAATATATAAGATCTTCAAACAAAAATTAATTTATCAAAATTATTAATTTACTAAAGGTGGCAAGCTAAAATCGGAGAAAATTATTAACATAGGACCAGTCATTAATTTATCTAATTTTTTAGAGTTTTACTGTATTTAAGAATACTGAAGCCATTAATTAAGTTATGCTTTGAGAATTATTTGTAATTAAAAATTAGTCAAAATTAGTGCATGGAAGATACTAGAATGACTATCATGACTAATTCGTTTCCTTTTTATGAATAAGAAGATATTACTAAATTTTGATTTTGTCAACTCTTTTTTATTTGAGTAGGTGTTTTGTATACTAATTGTACGAATAGATTTGTATAATTTGGATCATGTGCAGAATTACAGTAATTCAACTGCTTCTGTTTCCTTCAGTTATGCAATAACTTGAACGAGATGAGATTTGACCGCTTATGCTCTCTCCAATCGTTTAGGAACTTGAACAAAACAATTATTAATAGCTTAGTGACATGGACAAATATTTTAATTATTGAGGAACATATATATGTCAATAGTTAAAGAACACCAAACAAATATGTTAATGGTGAATAAAAAAAGAAAATTGTTTTCTCGAAAAAAAAAAAAAAAAAGAAATAATTACTCAACTGGCCCATGCAGGTCTCGAACCTGCGACCTTCGCGTTATTAGCACGACGCTCTAACCAGCTGAGCTAATAGGCCATGAATATTGTGCAAATAACTATCTTTGATATGTATACATTCAATATTATTTGTGTAAATTAAATATTTTCTTTTATTGGTTAACCAAAGCGAATTTAGCTGTATCCTAGAAAGGGGGAAAACTAAAGTTAATTTAGGTTGCTAAAAAGAGGGGGAAAGATAAAATTGATTTAGGATGCAGTTGTGATTAGAGGTGTCAAAACGGGTCGAGCTCGTTGGGCCAAGTCGCCCCGCTATACATAATAGGTGGGTTGGGTTGGATATTTAAAGGCCCGTCAAAAGACGGGCCCAAACGGGCTGGGCCGCGGGCTAGGCGAGTTGGGGGCGGGCTAGCCCGCTTAAAAAAACAAAATTTAATGAAATTTAGTACTACTACTAGAGTTCAAATGGGCTAGCCCACTTTAAAAAAAATAAAAATTAATGATGTGGAGATGGAGAAGAAAATGAAGATGATTTTGATGATGTAATGGTTAATGAACTCTAGTATACTTTCATTTTGTGAACTTTTTATTTTTATATGTTGGATTTCGAATTATTGATTATGGACCTATCACCTATGATGAATGTTTATGAACACTTTACATTATTTAATAGCTATTATATAATGAAAATGGTTAAAAAAAAAAAAAGTCAAAAAAGGTGGGTTGGCCCGCCCAACCCACAACCCACCGGTGGGTTGGGTTGGGTTGGGATTTGAAGGCCCGCCATAAAAAAGGCCCGCCCCACCAAATGATAGGTTAAGGTGGGTTGTGGGCCGGCTCGCCCCGCCAGCCCGTTTTGAGTCCTCTAGTTGTGATGCCAGGAATTTCATTTTTCTTCGTTTTATTTTCTTTTTTTAATGAAGAAAATAGTTGCAGTATTCAAGAGACAAATAAGGTAAAAAAAAAAAAATCAATGTTTACTTTCGAAAAAAATTGCTCGATATGAATATTTCTTAACCACATCTTATATATTTTCTTTTAATTGGATTGTTCTGAGATAAGGTGTCATTTATTTAATTATCCATAATATAATTCATCTGGCTTAATCATCAACAGCAAAGGGTAAAGCGGGGTTTTTCATTTTTACCCAAAGTTATTAAGGGTAGTATATTGTGTGCACTTGGTATCCACAAGTTTTTGCCATTATCTAGTAATAATTTAAAAAAGGGGCCGAAAATGTCTGTAATTCCAGTGCCATTGGACAAAATTACCCTTTTGTTTTTTTTTATTTTTGATTTTTGCTTTTGTTCTCAAGAAGGAAAATATATATATATATATATATATATATATATATATATATATAATTGGTCCATCTTACATTGTTAAGATTTATAAGTCAGCACTTAAATTACATATATTGAGATAACCTAATTCAAGTGGTTCTGCGATTATTCCCTGCAGTTATTTTTTCTTCTGTAAAATTCAAGAAGTTGAAGATGGTCCAAATGCCCTCTATCATTAACCTGCAATGATTAAAACAACACTCTTGAACACTGTAAATTGGATCCTTCTTCAATTTGCTCCAGTAGAAAAGTAGTTTTGATGGTGTTTAACTTAAAAAAAAAAAAGTTTTGAGAGTTTTTAAGTATCTGATTTTATTTTAATTGTGATATAAAAAAATAACTGAAGGTTGTATTTGGATGGAGGGATTCCGAATTAATTGATTTCAAATTCATTTAAGATAAAAGAGATTGAAATCCACTATTCAAGAAATAGCTTAAAATAAATTATGAATTTTTAAATCCATAGTAATCCAAATAACAACATCAAATCTTTCCATCCAAATGCAACCTTAGAGTTTTTAAATACCTGATTTGGCTTCAACCGTGACATAAAAATAAAATAACTTATTTCACTTTTTTTCAAACAAGACAACTTCTACTCTTTGTATATATCACTTATTATTGCAAACAACTTAAGACAATTTTCTTAAGACAATTTTCTTATACTCTTTAAACGGACGTTTTTTATTGCTTTTGAAAAGTGATTAAAATTAAAGTGTTGAAAGGATCATTTATAACATAAAAATACACATTTATGATTTTTACAATTCAATACACCCGAGGAACTTTTTTGCTCTAATTCCTGACGTGGTGTTCAAAATCAAAATTTTGTCTATCTCGGCTACATATGTATAATCATACAATAATCATATATATATATATATATATATATATATATATATATATATATATAAACCTCTAATTAAATGAAAATTATAATGTTTTATCATTAGGTTTAACGATAAAATAATGATTTTTCATATAATTAAGGTTAAAAGAATTCGCACAACTACTCGTATGCAATTAGTCTAAATTAAAATTTTAATTTTGGGCTGCACATCAGCAATTGAAGCCAAAAATTTTCTCAGGTGTATTGAATTGAAAAAATCTTAAAAGTGGTATATTTCTGTGTTATGTTTAAAAATTCATGTTGTAAATGATAATTGACTAAAATGTCGTGAATTTTATATAATTAATCCTTTTATTTACAAACAAGCCATTAATTAAGTCAGAAAAAACTAAATGAAAGCACCTCAGACCCTAGTGAAGCAGAAGTTAAACACTCCAAAACAACTTTTTCAGAATTAAAAATAAAAACTGAAAATCATTTATAAAAAGCAACGCAGAGCACCTATTAATTTAATAAATTATTCTAAAGCAGAAACAATTGGAAACACTCGTAATTTTTGCAGCAGAACTTACGAAATAGAGAATGAACTAAACCTAATTACTCCCTCTGTCATGTGGGAGTTTGCACGGTTGACCCGACGTGTATATTAAAAAAAAATGTTTTTGCGTTGACTTTATTAAATGTGGAGATTTTAAGGATAAAGATTGTGAAAGAACTTTCCATTTTAAGGTGTGCAAATTGGTAGGACGTATCGAAAAGAAAAGTGTGCAAATTTGGGTGGCCGCGTATTGTTTTACACAAATGAATTACAACAAAATCAAGCAATCATAAAAAATGAGAAAAGCTTTTATTCTTTTGTACTTTTGGCAGAATGGCTCAATTTATAATCAAGACCAGATCCATATTTCCAAGCCTCAAGCCTTTGCTTCCATTCATATCTCATCTTTGCAGGGAATCTTGACAACAATGTCCTGTAAACGCTTCAAGTCAATCTTCGTAAAATACTTACGTTTCATCCGAAACAAATGCAGACGAACACAAATAGCGTTACCTAATTAACGGGTCGACGTATGAGGAAAGAAACGTGTAGTATCCTAGCATCACAAAGTGTCCTGACCAGTCGAGGAGCACCGGCAGGCCAACCTGTAGACGGTTTTTAGCCACTTTTCAGAATAAAGTACCTAAATATCCTTAATAAATGTGAAGCTGAACAAGCAGCGTGCATATGACCTTCAATATATCGAAGGTCAGCCATGACTTTTGATATATATTCATGTTTTATTGAAAGTGAAACCTTCGATATAAATACGTATGCTACTAAGTGAATGTAAAACATTTAAACTTACGGAAAAACACCCGATACGCCAATCGCTTATTACCTGCTTAAAAATCAATGGGATGATTAGAGGTCGAGTCACCATTACGAGGCCAAGTGTTTTCACAAGAGGGCCAAACTGTATGACATCCTGCAATCGATAAGGTTTGCGAATTAGTTCGCTTATCAGCTGGGACGAAAATGTGGTAGAGAAGCAGACGAGATATTATTAACCTGGAGAAACGGTCTAAGCACCGGATCGCCTAGTTTCTGGCAAAAAAATATGGAGGTCAAGACTGTTAGAGACTAACGGAAAACTATACATATTTCCTACAGATAAGTTGTATACAAAGGAGTACCTGCATACTCTCAAAATTGGCGTATAAAAGCTCGTTTATGAACGTAGACGGCACGTTGGATTGCTTTTTCGCTGACATGGCTCGTTGGAACAGCCACGAAGCACTTAAGTTAGGCTGCACACATGATTGATCAGTAAAACGATAACGTTTCTTGAGAGAATGGGAGAGAGAGGGGTTACGAACCATATACGGGTTTAAGAGAGATAAGCTCTCGGAATCCAGAAATTCGTTGTCGATTGCTTCGTGTATGCCTTGAACCTCGTTAAAAAACAGAAACTAGTTCAATATAAAGATGTCAATTGTGGTCTGAAAATTAATTTCGTCAGTAATTGAAGCTAAAAACTTCCAGGGTATACACATGTTCTGTTTATACCTGCTGATAATCTTCCAAGATGTCGTGTCAAGCTCCCGAACCCACCAAATGAAACAGGTGATTGTATGCCACTCGCATCGCCAAACTGTAGAGGTCATGAATTCATCGATCAATAACATAATATATATCACGGTTATGGAAAAATGACAGTAAACACCTGTAGAACACGATCAAAAGCTGCCGGTAATGGGCTGCAACAAAGGATAGTAAGATCGAATTACGCAAAAATCGATTTGCAGTATTTCAGTTGACGTCGTTTTATGGATGCTTGCAGATTATACCTGTCACGATATGTAGGAAAAATGCCATATATCACCCGCATGACCTCCAAATCAGCAAGAGCGACACCCTGTCCAGTTGGAACAAATAATACGACATCAAGTTCGTTTCTTCTTGTATCGTTTACACAAAATGAACACGAGACAAAAGATCGATGTTGGCTTTACTAAGTGCAGCATTCATAAGATCAGGTCTAAATCGGCTTGCTTTTAAATGGTACATAATTTATCCTTAAAATCAGATCTATGTGTCTCGATGTCAACATACACGTCTGAAAAGTCGACCAGAATTGCAACCAATCGCCAAACCACTTCGATGATAACAGAAGAGATTACGAACCTCAACAAACATACGAATAATTTGTGCTTATATATTACGACAAAACTTAGTGACAATTCGCACATTTCTATGATAGCTCAAGCGGAGAAAATTTACTTGATACTGAGGCATCAACTCCCAATAGTCTTCCAGCAACTCTTCCAAGAGGGGACTCCCAGGCTCCGGGTTTAGGTATGTGAACATATACGTAGTTCGGTCGAGTGGGCCAGAGCCAGCAGGGAATGCCTGAAACGACGTGAACTAGATTATTACAGACGACAATTGTTAGTCTAACACTTATATTGACATATGCAGGTGGAATATAAATTTTATTGTACCTCCCAGAAGTACTGTGCTACTGACTGTCCAACGCTCTTCGCCGAAGAACTACTAAATATTACGTCACTCGTAGTGTTCTCCTTAAAACCACGGCAACAAGAACCGACCACAAGGCAAATGCCATCCGGTTTTCTTCCACGTCTAATCTGTCGAAACAGTTACTTAGAACTCATGAATAGGAAACTTGGCAGCCTTTACACTCGTAAAACAGTCTCAAAAGCAGAGACGGCAATTCCATATGTCGGGCCGGGTTGAAAGATGGAGTACCCAGCCCAGCCAGCCCCTGAAAATACACTAAGATTTGTTGGCCTGATGATATTTTGGGCCAAGATTCATATGGCATAGCTAAAATGTTGCCGATTTTGCCACCTCCGATCAAAAGTGAATGCTAAACATATTTGGATGAAAAATGGTTTCTGTGATAGTAATGCTACTTACCTATTGGCTTTATATAGACATATTTGAGAAAGCACAATAGCATATTGAGAGAAATAAACATGAAGTCTATAGTGAATGAATATTATTGTAGTAAACTCAACTTGTCTTACAACGGGAGAAAAATTCCCCATTGCGTCGATAATGAGACGCGACGACAATATCTTCCCGTCTGCTAGTTGCAATACCTGCGAAAAGCGAAACAAGATGAATTCAAATAGAGAACATACGAGCAGTATGTAAGCATTGGTATTATTTCTTACTGCTGCATCTTCGTAAACTGATATGTTAGATACACCGGAACCCTCAAAGATGACACCACCAAGGCGATCAAAGCGTTTTCTGACAATGTCTATAAGCCTGGCAGGCCTACAACGAAAAGAAAAGGATACATATTGAAGATAAAACACTAAAAATTATCGGCATGAAACAATAACGGCATAGAACACAAAGAAAGCAGAAATGATAGAAAAGGCAAGTATTCGTTTGGAGTGTTACACAATCAGACATTTAGCTCATTCGATGATTGATAAATTTACTGCAACTTATAGAGATCGAAAACAGGAATCGAATAAAAACTTACGAAATACCAAGATTGAGAATGTCGTTTACCCAAACATCGCCCTTCCCTTCAAACCCACATCTGTTCTGCACAGTTTATAGAAACAATAGACTGATCACAGACAGGGGGTGTTTGAAAATTGAACAAGTGGTTTTGACCAAGTGAATTTTGCAAAATAATCATTTTTTCTGCAAGTTACTAACAGAAAACCTGAAAAGCACTTTTAATCGGTTTGAAAATGTCATTTGGCAGCTTCAGAGAATCAGCTGAAAACTGATTTTGGTAATCAGAATCTAGTGTTTCCAAACAGCTCCAAAATCACTTTCCTAACCAAAAGTAATCTTGAGCAAATAATCATCTATGTACTAAACTCATTCTCCAAATAGAGAGAAGAATAATCTTAAGACGTACAGGATTGAAGCTGGAAGAAGTAACATTATCTGCTTCATCTTCTGTTAGAACGCCGACTTCAACGAGCTCCAAAAGCTCCTTCCTTGATATATTCCATTCCTGTTCCCTCTGCACCAAAACAACGTAAAAGAAACATTAAACGAAAATTTGGTGATTTATAAGCCCAGAAAAGACCTGTAATTACCCCTCTCAAAATGCTCTTCTCCACGATGGCAACACGAAGACCTCTAGAACTCAAAGCAGTAGCAATGAAAATCCCCAATGTGCCCCCACAAACTACCACATCAAATTCATCGTCACACTTTACAGACAGCTCAGATTCTCTGAATAAACCGGGAAAATTTGACACCACTTGTTGGGGTTCCTGCATAACTGAAAATCAGGTTTCAGTATTTAGTTCATCTAGATTGCATTTGGATGGAAGGATTTGAAATCTATGATCAAATCCATTCAACTTGTTCGTCAAAATATCAATATGAAATTCTCTAGTTTTATGGATTTGAAATCCTCCGACATGCATAGTCGTTTGAAATTCATAGTTACTCTCTAATTTATATATAATCACATTCACACAATTTTTTATCAATTCATTTAAATCATTTTAATTTCCAAATCCATCCATCCAAATGCAGCCCTATTGAAACAATGCAGTTAAATAGAGTTCACACTACAGAGACTTTTATGAGCATCCACATTTAAAAGAAAAAAGTTCAAACAATTTAATTCACTCATTAGAATTCAAACATTGAAACAAGATATATGAAATGGTCCAATTTCCAAACACAAAGGATTTGTTTGAAATAACCTTGATTCGAAACTCATCCATCCAAACGCACCCCTATTTCATTCTACATAATTTAAAAAGTAAGATAAAATGCAGTCAAAAATAGTACACACCTGGTGAAGTAGAGCAAATTGTACTCCACAAAGTATCCAATCTTTTCAAGGCATTGTATGAGTATGCACCACCAGCACCACCCACCTCCCCTCCTACTGGTATACTCTCCATTATCCTCTAAACACACCAAATCAACTTCAAATTCAGCACTTTTTTAAAATCACAATTCAAACTAAATTGCACCAGGCCTCCCGTAGTTTCATAATCTTACGCGAGATTATACGTGGTTTTATAATTGTATGTAACCCCTACATGATTTCAATAATTCAGTCTAATGTCCTCTTTTTTTAGCATAGAGTTTGCGTCTTTTATTTATTTATTGTCATGGTATTTTCTCTACGATCAGCTAACATTTACAAAGAGTATTCAATTGTTCAACTAGAGAACACGAAATAATTCACGATATAATTTTCTTCTTCTCGAAAAAAGAACATTAAGGTGAACTATTGAAACTACATGGACTTCGTGTAATTCTAAAACCACGTGAGGATCTCACGCGACATTATGAAACTATGAGGGA
Source organism: Ajuga chamaepitys (assembly GCA_958295605.1). Lineage (NCBI taxonomy): Eukaryota > Viridiplantae > Streptophyta > Magnoliopsida > Lamiales > Lamiaceae > Ajuga > Ajuga chamaepitys. The sequence goes on from OY282498.1 coordinate 47,109,255, forward strand.
TCTGGTTTAATTTACCTCATAAAAGATAAAACACACAGACGAGAGTAAGAGAGAGAAAGAAAACAAACCCACAAATTATGAACTGCCACAAGCAGAAGTGGATCAATGAGAAACACAATTAGTGGGATGAAATAAAACACCAAATCAACTTCAAATTCAGCACTTTTTAATAAAAAAACACAGTTCAAACATTAGGTCCCTCTTGGTTTTATAATCTTGCGCGGCATTCTAAATTATATTATGATTTGTATGAAAACCCGACATGATTTCAATAATTCAGCTTAATGTCCTCTTTTCCTAGCAGAAAATTTTGGTCTTTCATTTATTTTTCATTGTGTTACTTTTTCCATTATCAACTAACTTCTAAAAAAGTATTCAAGTGTTTAACTAGATAACACGAAATGAACCAAACCTATTTTGCTCGAGAAATAGACATTCATTCATTATTCTGAATTATTGAAACCATTTAGAAGTTTTGTATAATTTAGGGAAATGGACTAAGGGGGTGTTTGCATTTGCTTTTTCTAAGTAATTTTCAGCTTATAACTTGAAAAAAGTTATTTTGTAGTGTTTGCAAAGTCAACTTCTGCTTTTAAAGAAGTGCTTCCAATGTAAAAGCTAAAAGCAGAAAATGTTTTTCTCCACTTAATGAAAATTCTATAAATAATATGCTATTTTTTAAAAGACATAGGCTATGTTTACTTAAGACTTGGCTCAGTATATTTAAGGGCTCAAATCCCCATAAAGCACACTCATTAACTCCTTCCGCCAGATTTAACCCAGCACTCTTCAGCCTTAAGTAAACATACCCATAGTGATTCTATAACAAACACTCCAACTTCTACTTTTATTCAAAATCATTACTTTTTGCAAACACTACCTACTTTTTACATAAGTGATTTTTATAGAATCCTTAAATTTTAATCATTTTTTCAAAAGTAAAAGCAATTGCAAACACCCTCTAAGTTAGCCTCGCTACTTTTTGCCCCATAAAATTTTGGCCGGTCCTATCTAACCCAACATATAGCATTTGCCCGTCCCGACGGGCGAATGCCAGCTCAGCACAACAAGTGAGAGAAGAACACAACCCACAAATTATAAACTGCCCAAGCAGAGGTGAATCAACAAGAAAATGGCATTAAAAGAGTTGCAGAAGGATACTTGGGTTCTTGAAGGAAGAGTGGCTTGTGGTAGCAGCAAGAATTTCTTTCTTGGTTGGATTGGTGAGGGAGCTGAAAATGTTCCATTGAAGAGAGAGAAACCTCCATTTTTTAAGAGAGAGAAACCTCCCATGATTCTTGCAACTTTGGAACTTTACTATTCCTCAGCTTTTTGCCTATTTTATACTAACATTATCATCATATGCAAATTTAAAGCCTATATACAGACACGTAAAATCAAGATGAATCAAACAAGAAGATGCTTGTGTGTCACGGGCCCCACTCATGAGAACCGAGTACTCGTAGGTTCGAGCTCAAACTTGACTAAACTACTTTAGGTCTGAGCTCAATCGAATTCATTCCTTTTAAACTCGATTCGATATAAATTTTTTGAACTCGATTCAGCTCGACTTTTTCTGTATTTAAAAAAATAATGAAAAACAATTCACAAAAAAATACTGACCACACAAATTGGTCGAAAAGATATTCCAATCAACAAATCAAAATCAAAATAACATCTAAAAGAGAGAAATAAAACTTGCACGAATTAACCAATACGACATCGTCAATTCAATCAGCAGCTCCAATTTTCACAAACCAAATAATTTTTGCGGCTGAAATTTCAGATCCATTGAAGGAAGCAACAGAAAAGTACAAGCATGGATATTCGACTTCGAATTGGGAATCTCTGTTCTCAAAATCCATGGAATATTGCATCAAATTCCAGAAATCTGAAACCCCGCTGTGCCAAAGGCCCACCGCCCCAGAAGAATGGCGACGCCGATAAAAACAGCGGTTAGTGTGTGTATTTAAGTATATGTTTGGATTATACCTGGAAATACTCTATGGTTATTGAATGTTGGATTCCTGATCGTTGAATGAACTGGAATTTGTTCATCGCTAAACATATTATCGTTGAAGTTTGTTTGAAATATTATCGAGCTTTAAATATTAAATTTAGTTGTCTGTTTATTAATTGATCGAACTTTAATCGAGCATAACATAAATCGACATCGAGTAGTTTGACATTTAAACACTTATTTTAGTATTTGTTACTTAAAGGCTTAAAGCTCGAGCTGGAGTTGCTCTTTAAATTTTATCAGACGTAAATATGTGTTTGATATTTTAAATCAACACGGATCAAATAAACTTTTAATAACAATCTTGTATCCAATAGCTTGGTTTAATTTTCGATCTATCCCTTCAAATTGGGTAAATATATACGCACATACTATATACATTGATAGGGTTTTTGTTGTTGATTCTCTTTTTAGAATTGTTTTTGTGTTTGTGTTTGGAATGAGGAAATGGAAACAATCATGGAAATAGACCATTCTGGTTATAGTATTGTACACCTATAGATTGCTTGGTTCCTATTACAGAAAATCGAAGTATAGAAGCATTTTTTGAGTTGTTCGTAAACAGTTGTTTGATAACATTCCTATCTATTACAATTACACCGATACATAACTTATAAGATTACATTTTTTTCCAATATTATTGGGTCTATTTGCCAACTGATTCATTGAGTTTCATGGTATTCTTATAAGCTCCAACATTTATAATTGGATTGGCATATTCTTATCCAGATGAGACATGACTTATCCCCAACGTATATCATTTTATAGTCAGATGATTCATTCCTCTGCATCCACATTCTATTACTTACATCAAATTTTTCAATTCTCAATACACCTTTTATAATTTCCAATATACCTTTTACAATTCCAATAGACATCCTACCCTACAAATTCCTTAAACAAAAATACATTTTCTCTATTTAAGTGGATGTACGATTCGATGATGTGTCACAGCGGACCTGACACATGCCACTACATCCCAATACAAGTATCCCCTTATAAGTTGTTTTAAAAGTTTATAAGATGTAAATTTTCAATAGTGTAATTAAATAAAGTATTTGAATAATGAAACTTATTAGCTTGTATGGGTTTGACGGACGAATTTTAAATTCACAATCAATCGCACATTTTAATTAGTGTATGAAATATGTTGTTTGTATAAACCTATCTAGTGTTATGACGTGTGTGAATTACGTGTAGTTTTACCATCATTATGAGAAATAAAATGGATTAAAAGTATTTTTTCTTTTTGAGCTTATATTTGCATTTTGATAAGCTTAACTTTTTAACCTAATGAACACAAGTTAAGAGCTTATCTCCTAAACATCTTCCTCCCTTCGTCCCGGCCCAATTTACTTATTTTAATCGGGCACGGAGTTAAGGAAAAATAGATTTTGTGAAATCTTTGATTTTTTCAAATGTGGAGATTGAGTATGGAGATTTTGAGGGTGGATATTGTGAGAGAAATTTACCATTTATGGACTGACAAATTGAATTGGGACAAACCGAAAAGGAAAGTAGACAAACTAGAGCGGGACGGAGGGAGTATATGCTTAGCCAAAAACCATCTTAATAGGTTCCCTTGCCACTTTAAAAGTAAAATATTGCTTAAAGTAACATATTGCTTAGTTTTATCACAATATTTGTAATTCTCTATGATAGATCTCTTCTGGACCTACTTCACTAATACTCATTTTTGTCAATACATATGCTGATCCTACTGAGTACTGAGGCAGTGGTAGTCTTCACAGAATATAAGTTGTTTTAGACTTTTAATTTAAGTAAAGTAGATTTAAATGTCTTGTAATACCTTTTTTCTTCAACGATAATATACGATAAGGAATTTTAAATAGAAGTTGGAAGTATTTTATCACATGCTTTTTTCTGCTTCTACATACAAATTCTATTTGAAATTACTTTTTTTTTTCAAACAGTACTACTTTTACTCTGTTAATTTATTCATTATTGCAAACACCGCCAATTTTTGCTTAAAAGCAATTTTTCCATAATTTTTAAATTTAAATTAATATTTTAAAGCGAAAGCAGTTGTAAGCACTCTTCGAAAAGTACTAATTAATAAGTGATTTTTGTACGATGATATTATATGCAGGTGACAGATTCTCAACAGATTGGGACAAGGCATGGAGCAGTTTCAAGAAGAAAGGAAAGAAGACACTTTTCTCAAATTTCTCACCGGATAAATACGTAAGCTGGAACCCGACGCGGTCGGAATTTCCGTTATCGGAGGAGGTCGACCCGATCAAAAGAACAGAGAGATCGAATCTGATGTTGTGGACAAGCCCCAGGTTCACCCTCATTGGAGCCATTGTTATAGTCAGTTTTCTTTTGGTGTATACGATTCTTGCCCCGATTAAATGAACTCATCCTTGTCTGCAAACATCATCTACCTCTGTTGTTGTAAATCTCTAATTGTTTATGTAATGGAAATTGAATGAATGGAGAACTGGTTTGTTTTCCACACACGTGTACGAGCAGGGTTTCCTCCCGGTAAATGTCATAAGTTTGAAGTAATTTTAAACACAATGTCTCCTGCTGTTGATAGAGTTGTTCATACAAATATTACGAACACATAGTAAGTATAACCACTAAGGGGTTCATCAGGATAAAGGCTAAAAAAGTGTAAAATAAGATAAGAGAATGTTTTAGATATATGAAAGTGAAGCTGTTTATTTATGTAAGAATACAAGGATTACAAGAGAGGAATTAGAGGAATGATAGGCTTAGCTTCATTGTAACAAATGTCGAGCACCTCTATTTATACTACAAATTCTAAGGAATATTACAAAGCATATTCCTTAGATATTATTTTAGATATTTCTCTTATGACTAATGACATGTACTTATGACAATGATAACCACTTATGATAATGACACTTATACCAATATTTGTAAGTACATTATGACAATGACATAAATTATTTAATTCCCCATGTCTCCAAAAGAGGGCTTTGCTTCCCCAGAATCATCATCTTCTTTGTCAGAATCACTTTCTTCACTGCCCGAAATAAGTTCATTCACATATATCTTATGTCCTGAGATGTATCTTTTCCATGTAAATGGCTTCCCTTCAACTTTGTATATTGGATGATCTCGAATATATTTTGATCATGCGTATTGATCATGAAAGCTCACCTGAACATGTTGGATTTCTTGGATAAAGTCTGAGTGCTACGTGTCTGGATCATGCCAATTTGTTGTAATAGGACAAAATAGATCTTCATCAATAGTTTTCTCATTTATTCCATTTAGCATTGTAAGGGCACGAGCTCTTTCATGAAAATGTCTTCCGTAAAAAACTGAATCATTGTAGTCAGTCTGCACGCAGGCTTCATATCTTTTGCTGATCTTTACGCCATCTTCTTCCTATTTTGGAATAGTGGATATTTTAAATGTGACAAAAACAGTGTGTCCACTTTACTCCCTAATATGCTTCTGCGACCAAGTAATGCCATGGAACAGTGTCAACTACTTCCACATTATTTTGTAATGTGGTTTTCATCTGTTAATGAGGTACTTTGCTAGGTATTGTAGCATTGTGCTTTTGTCAATGAGCACTCCAATTGTGTACAAATCAGCAAGATACCACAACAGGAGGTATGCCTCTTTTGGGAATGAACTGTAATGGCTTGGGTTTATGTATATGGTAGTGAGGAAAGGATATACCTGGTGGCAGGGAAGATCTAGGAGTAGTCCTTGATCTAAACCATATCTATGGATGCATAGTTTTAAAAATCCATGAAGGGTTTCAATACCTCTGATGACAAGGACATCTTTGAGAATTTCTTCTTGTAGATTATGTGGCATATGTTTGATCATGGCTTCTATGGATTCCCTTTCTGGCTGTTCAGGATTGATCATGTAAATTATGGAAATGACCGATGAGATTTGGCGTTGTGTTTTGGATAGGAAATCCGGGAGGAAGTTATCTATTCCTTTTATATGCTTGACGTCAAACTTCCACTGTGAAAACCAGCTTGCCCATCTGAGTAATTGTGTCTGAGGAAGAACATTTTGCTTGAATTGAATCATCTTTGGAAATGAGGACATCTCCATTTCTAGGAGGAAATGTTGTCCTACAAGATGGAACTCAAAATTTTCTATTCCCCTTTTTACTGCAAGAATTTCTTTATAGGTGGAGTGATAATGTTTTTCGCTTTCTTTGAAAACTCCACTCTTGTAGCCGCATAAATGCCTGTTTCTTTTTTCATCTTCTTTCAGTAGAATTGCACGTCTGCACCCCATTAACAATCACTTGCATCTGTTTGTAGAACTGACCTGCCTTTTGATGGAATCTTTAGTGCCGGAAGAGTTTTTGGTATTCGCTTCAATTCCTTTACCGCTTCTGTGTTTTGCTAGGTCATGAATGAAATCCGCCATATAGTTAACGATGGCAAGGAATTGTTGAATCTGTTTGAATGAGAGTTTTTCATCTGGGAATTCATCCAGTTGAGTAGCAATATGAGGTTGGGGATGGAGAAGAATATATATATCTTGGTGATTCCGGAACTGCAAAGGTTCATGGAATAGGGAAGGTTATTTTCTCTCACATTTGGCAAAACCTTGTGTCTCAACGATGTGCTAACTGCTAGTTGAACGGTATATTAGTCCCTAGCGATTAGTTGGAGCTTAGGTGACGTGTAAAATTGCGTCTTGCTTGCTTCAATAGAATTCAATCTCTAACTAGATTAATCTGATATGTGGCTCACAACCCAACTAATCTCACGTGCAGTCCACAACTTATCAATGTTTTTTCTGTCACCTTAAATTTCGGAAATTTGATCCCAATTTAATTTTGGGGAAAGTTTGGAACTTCACTGAAAATTACAAATGCGGCTCGCCCCCTTCACCAGGGCGCAGTTTCGACCAGATTAATTTAACGTACGGCTCACGACCTAACTGATTAATTTAATCTCACGTACAACTCACAAATTTGTAAATGTCTTTTCTATCACCTAAAATTTGTGATTTTATATATATATAAAAAAAAAAAAAAAAAAAAAAAAAAAAAAAAGTGGAATCTAAACTCATGCAATAAGCATCAACCGTGCATATTAATTTTCTCACAAAGTTAGCAATTTCCCCAAAACGTGGGAATACCACATTAAAAATGTTACAAGATTCCATTATAAATTTTAATTTGTACCCAACTGTAATTGTAAACAACTAATTATTAATTTTGAGTCAATTTTCTTGCAGTGGTTACTGACATGGAAACACAGTTTCATCTTATTTATTTTAGAATTAAATATATTTATAATTATGTCAATTATAAAGGCTAAAACAGTAACTTAACACAAACTGCCGAAATGAGTATTTGTTGTGATAGACCGAGCTCGGCTCATTTTTTTCAACTACTCTTACTACGAGTTCATCTCGAAAAACTTGTAAATTGTTTCGGCTCACTTCACTGCTATATTAGACTGAATTTTAGAATTACCAGAGATAATTGGACTGATAATTCATTTTAATGAAATTGAGGGACACTTTTTAGAGAAGCCAAGAAATGAGCCCTTAAATTGAAAGTAATCTGAACTCGTTGTGGATAAACCTCTTTGCTGCTTTTGGTTGAGGGGTTTAAGCTTCTCTCTCCTGCCCTAAGCGCCAAAAAACCAAAACGGTAAGCATTGCTTCTCTAAATCCTGGTTCTTTATTATCAGTGATTTATGTAAGTTTACAGAAATTCGTTTCAGATTCTTCGTTCTGCCAATTGAGTTATGTTTACAGATATTCGTTTCCGATTCTTCGGTTTGCGAATTGAGTTATGTTTACAGCAATTCTTTTCAGATTCTTCGTTTTGCGAATCGAGTTTTGTAATTGAAGTGTGGAAATCATTCGGAAGTAGAAGAAATTTAGGAGACCTAATTCCTCCAATTTTGACTGGTACTGCTTATTGCGATGAAATTGTTTGGTTTTAATCTGATAATTTTGATTCGAGAAGCTACAGCGTTGATATGAATGTCAGTTACGAAATGTAAGGCTTAAGAAAATCACTATTCAGAACTATCTAGGAAGTAATTTCTGTAATCATAGTTGATACTTGTTTTGGTATGTTAAGGGGGTGTTTGTAAATGCTAAAAATAAGTACTTTTGGTCTCAAACAAACTGAAATGAGTGTTTGCAAGCAACAACTTTTGCTTAAATTTAAGCTTATTGGAGCTATAAGCTATCAATTGTTGCTTTAACAATCACTTAAAGGAGATCCTTCTATAATTTCGCACGTGGGATGATTTCTTGGTTTCATCCCGTCATTTATAACTTGAATATTTTTAGATAGTATCGTCAAAAGCAGAAGCAATCATAAATGCCTCCTAATAAGTAAATCTAGTGATTTCTGGTAACACAGTTGTTTTGGTTGAGTAGTGTAAATCTCTAGAAAACTTTAAAGTGGAGAACTTTAACATTAGAGGCATATGTGGTATTTAACTTCTTCATTTTAAGAAAATATCAACGGGTCATTTTGATCTTAACCAAAACGAGGTTGTTTTGATGCCATGCACGCCGTACATGATCAGACGCCTTGAAAAGGATCCGGGTCAGGGGGAGAGAGAGAGAGAGAGAGAGAGATTGCTGTACAAGAATGCTGATAAACTCTATATATCATACGAAGTTTAGAAGATTTACTCGCTTATATATCTTGCTTCTACGCTTGTTTTACTTGAAATCTTGTTTCCTACGAACAAAATGTATCCGATAATTAGTGGTATAATATGGTTTCTGAACCAGGCCGGTCTTTTGCAGGACCCTATTTCGATTCTCCATCAAATCAACCATTAGGTTACTCACTAAAGTAGAAAGTCAGCCAATATGGCCGGTTCCATCACAGCTTCGATGCTAATTCCGTCCTTCACCAACAGAAAGTACACACGCGGGCAGTACCAGCCCGTGCAAGCAATGAGGGTGGAGAAGCCATTGGAGGAGCTTTACAATGTGAAGGTCGAAAGGAAAGTGTCGAAGGAGAGGCTAGCAGAGCTCGGGGTTTCAAGATGGTCTGTTTGGAAAACGGGCAAGTGCAAGCTTCCATGGGACTGGCAAGTCGATCAGCTGGTTTACGTTGAGGAAGGGGAAGTGAGGGTAGTGCCGGAAGGGAGTGAGCGCTTTATGAGCTTTGTTGCTGGTGACCTCGTTCGCTACCCTAAGTGGTTCGAAGCTGATCTGTTTTTCAACGATTTCTATCAAGAACGGTATAGTTTTAGGGCGTATGGCGACGATTAGTCGGCGGTAGTGATTTTGATTAATGTGGTGTTTTGGTAGGGAACTCTGTGATGTTTGTTGTTATTGTTTGGGATGAAATATTAGGCCTCCTTGGATTTCATGTTATTACAGCACTTGTTACCAAGAAAAGAAATAACAAGATTTTGTGCTTTGAGATTTTTACTTTTGACTAATCTAAATGTAAAAGATAGTTTATAATAATGTTGTAAAAATCTCTAGGCGCTAGTCTGGTAGTAGACTAGGGCTTAGCGACTAGTCGGATCTCGGGATTAATCGGAACATAGGCATTGTTAGGCAAGGTGGAATTAGGAAAAAATTGTTGGTGGTCGATGAAAGTTTAACGTCTAGACAAAGATTAGTCGGAGTTTGTTGGAAATTTTTAAATGACAGGTTTGTAATAGTGCAATTTGAGCCTGAATGATTAAAGGAAGGAGTCCTATTTAGATGAGAAAATAGCGTACTTAGCTATTCTGTTTCGGGTGGCAATTTGGACATTGGGTCGGTACTCAATTTCGGGTCAATTCATATTAAACGTGAAGCTTATATGAAATATATAATTATCACATTTTAATATAAATTATCATTTCAGATCAGTTTAGATTGGAATCACATTTTAAGATAAATTACTATTTCAGGTTAGGATCGGACTTATCCTATTTATATTGGATTAGTCTTTTATTTTTCTCAGTAAATTTAAGTGTTGAGTGTGTACTGTTGTATTTAGGGGTGCAAATGAACAAAGCTTTCGTTGAACAGCTTGTTAACGAGCTCGTTTATTTATATAAATGAACAAACTTTTGAGCTCGTTTTATACACGAACAGAGCTCGAGGACGAATGGTTCATTTATTAAAAGCTCTGCGACCAAACTTGTTCGAAACTCAATTAATAATAACAGTAATATTTGCATGGAGATAAAAGAAAATGTAAGTTTATTTAATGTTCGTGAATAAGATAATTAGATATTTACGAAAACAAATGTTACGAACATAGTCAAACACGATAACCGAACATTATAAAAAATAATTCGACTCGACTTGAGTTCGATTAAAATAAATAAACTACACATAAATACAACAACGCGACTCGACTCATATCATTTGTCGCCCTAGTTGTAGCGGATAGTGATTTGCCAGTAGCGACCCTTTGTAGCAGTCATTTTGTGATGTGGCCGTTTTTTTCCAGGATGGCCGAAATTTCTTTTCTTCTTTCTTTTTTTTTTTTTTTTTTTAATAATTTTCAGTTTCTTTTTAAAGAAGATGAAGGACAAAAATATTAAAATAAACCAACACCAAACATATCTCTTGTATATTGGAGCTCAATTTGCAATTGCTAATTCTTTGGAACAAACATGAGGAAGATTAATCTTGTCATAAAAAATACTCCCGCCGTCCCGGCTTAACTTTCCCACTTTGATCGGGCACGGAGGTTAAGAAAAAACAGACTTTTTGAAATCTTTGATTTTTTTAAGATGGAGATTGAGGGTGGAGATCATAAGAAAAAATTGTCATTTATGGGATGAAAAGTTAAGTTGGGACAAACCAAAAAGAAAAGTATGAAAGTTAGAATGAGATGGAGGTAGTATATACTCCTACTTAGTACAATTCCTAATCGGGAGGGTCTGCAGGAATCGATCCTAGACAGTAGACACTGACCTAGATTAGAACATGTTCTACTAACTGAACTACAATCAATTCCTTAGTATTAAAATATATATATATATATATATATATATATATATATTTTGACAATATTTTAAAATATGTTTAGTATACAACTATATTTTATGATTAGAGATGTCAATTTTACCTGCAATAGATTACACAATGGATCAACGAATAATAGCATGAACCCGATATTTTTGTCCAAGTATAACATACTCATTTCCTACTCGCTTACTTAATTACACACATGTATTATTATATCTAATATCTTATGTTTATAATGTATTATATGACATAAAATAACATATAATGAAAAGTTTAGATGTTATATTATTATTATATCACATTATATATAACATATATATATATATTAATGGGATTATCGAATTATCTATGGACAAGTCGATTATCCAATGGGTGTTACTCGGCCGTACTCGTTCCCAAATTAAATATGATAGCGTATAGAAAAGCAGCATATTTGTATCTAGGGCTGGGCAAAATTTTTTAAAAACCGCCCGAACCGCCCAAGTCGCAACGAATTGCACCGCTATACATGTTTTTTTAGGATAAACCGTGGTTAATTATTTCAAGTAAAATCGCACCACAATGACGGTACAATTGAAAATTTGGTACATAATCGCACCGACCAAACCGCCAAACAGCCGAATGGTCACATAGTACTTACTAGTATAAGTTATAGTATTCGACATACTATCAATAAATTATGTTATTCCACTTAATTAGTTATAATATTTTTTTCCAAGTTTTGAGTGGTAAATTATATTATTTCTATCCAATTGAGAATTCAGGCTACTAGTTTTCATTTTTTAGACACTAAATTTATTTTATTAGGTTGGTGTTTGTGAAAATGGAATTGGATTTTGTTAACATTTACTTAAACCGCCAAACCGCCCCAAACCGCCCCGAACCGTTTCAAACCGTACAATTATTTTTCTTTGATAAACCGCGGTTGAAAATATAGATAATTAACCGATCGCAAAAGGCAATGCAATTGAAATTTTGTGAAAGAAACCGCATAACCGCACCGTGAGCACCCCTATTTGTATCCCACCTGACCCGTTTATATCCCTGATTCTGATGCGGAATCTCACACACACTACAAAATCCATTTACGATTTCCGAAGAATAAGGTTAATTGGTTAATGGGTTCTCATACAAACAATTTCCGTGCATCACTAGATTGTACCTTCAATACTGCTTAAAAAGAGAAATGTAACAAATTAGGAACAGCCTCTGGCCTTGGTTTCATGCTTAGTCTCTTCTCTGCACTGTACAATCCCACAATACAACAAAAAGAGGCGCCAAGAAATGGAGGTACAACCTCATGATGAACAACACCGCCACGCTGTCACCTCTTTCTCCGCTTTGGCTCCACCTAACAATAGATCAAAACAAATCAATTCAGACACATATGCTCTACAAGACGCTAGGCACTAGTCGAGAACAGACTAGGGTCCAGCACTTAAATCGAGTCTCAGACCCAAGCGGGATCTGAAAGCATTAAGTTGGAAGAAGTCGGGGAGGAAAAATGTAGGTGGATGAGTTCATTTAACGCCTAAGTACGGCCTAGTCGAAGCTAGACGAAGACTTTTAGAACATAGTTCTAACACAAAATAATTCATTCAACGCACATAAATTGGCTTGTTTTCAATTTCAGTCCCACACAAAGTAAACGTTGCAATTAAGTCCTAAAACAATTTCAATTTTGCGGGTTTTTTTCTAATTCTAGGGGAAATTGGAAATTTTGTCCAGAAAATGATGTGCAGCTCATGCACATTGGATGAGTTCAGTTCCCGTCTCCAGTTTGAAAAGATCATAAATTTTAGTTCATCGAAAAGATACTCACAAATAGTGACCCACACGTCATATTAGTTAGACTATGAGCTGCACGTCAGATTAATTAGGTCAAAAACTAACTCATGTCACACAGGTGAGCCACATGTGTCAATTTCCAACCAAACTCAGAAATTTCCCCCAAAATTAGGACCAAATTTGAGAAATTGAAATTGTTGACGTAATTGCAAGTTCTAATATACATTGGACTGAAATTGCAAGTTGCCTATGACGAGTTCTGCAATTTCCTCGTCTTTCCTTCTTTCAGGTAAAACTAGGGTCCATCATCGGTTCATGTTTGTCTTCATGGGAGTTTGCAATTGCTTGTGCTCTTAAAAAAGTGATTAAATTTAGAAATTATTCAAAAATCACTTTAAAGTAAAAGTGGGTAGTGTTAGAAATAAAAGTGCTTTTGACGACAAAGAATGAGCACAAAAAAGTAAATAAAGCTGAAAATCAGTTTGAAGCAAGGGAACCTGTTTACGGAATTTGGCTTTAAAGTGATTTTTTAAGCCAAAAGCAGATTTTCTGCAAACTCTCAAAGTTGATTTACTTAAGGGAAAAGCACATAATTGCTAAGCCACTACAAAACTGCCCAAGACTTGTATTTAGCTCGAAAACAGAAGAAAATGATGAATATATACGACACATTTTATTTTATAACATAAAAACCAAACACTGGCTTACCCATAAGAACTACTGCACTATGGCTGCACTTCACATTTGACAGCATCAAAGAGGGCACATGTCACTAACCTTTGTCTCCGCTGGTGATACGGGAAACGAGTTCAAAGACCTTTTTGTGTCATCATCGGACGAACAATCAGAACACAAGAACTGCTCCAGTTTCTTTGCTTCTTCAATCGTCATGCCCATACAGGAAGGATGAAACCTTCAACAGAAAAGTGTAAGACACACACCATCGAAAAAGATTTAAACCGACGTACTACTTCCGGTAAAATAAAACAATGCAGAAGCATTTGCAAGCATAGTTCATAGTTACGAACTGTAACACAATTAGAAGCCTCAAAGTTGAAAAGTCAACCACACAAATCACAACAGTGAGATCATGAGATGTAGATTAATACATCCAATGTAGCTAAATTGATAATTATTTTGGTTAACCCTTCTATGGTTTCATAATCTTACACGAGACCCCACGTGGTTTTATAGTTGTATTAAACCCCAACGTGGTTTCAATAATTCAGCCTATTGTCTCTTTGTCGAGCAGGAAAATTTACATCTTTAATGCTTTTCATGTTAGTTTCTCCACTATCAACAGACTTATACAAAGGTTATTCCAGTGTTCCAATAGAAAGCACGAAAAGAACTAACGAAGCAAACTTTTGTGCTCGAAAAAGGGGCATTGTGCCATCAAACCATGTGAAGGTTTTGTACAATTCTTGAACCATGTGTGGATCTCGCCCAAGAAACCACAGGGGATCGTGGTGCAATTTACCCTAGTTTTTCCACTCAATGTCTTGCCCCAATAGTCGTTTCGCTCTTGAAGCAATCAATAGTATCACTAACAAGCAAAAGTTCCATCTCTTTCATTTTCTCAACCAGTACTGATTCGAAAAATTCAAGTTCCTACATGAGTTTCGATTTAAATATTCAACTACAATCCAAATTCATAACAGGGCAAGTTACTAGATACTCAAAAGGAGGATACCCAAATATTCGAGAAAAATATGCCCCTCGGTAATGTTGACCAATGAAACCGACTAGCCATACTACAAAATAAATACCACTCCAAGTCGATTTCTAATTTGCAACAGCGAAGATCAGTCAAAGCCATGACATTTAAGCTGTAAATCACTTATTAAAGATAACTGACAATTGTTGGAGGATATTGGGTTCCAAAGGTAGAGAATTCTAGCTCAAATGCATTTTCTGAACTCGAGTCCTTTCTTTTTCCTCGTCTTTTCCCTTTCCTATAAGGGGGAAGGGTTTAACGGTGTGCAACATATTCTTCACATGGTTAAACACATTCCAATACACCATATAAAATCTTTCATCGACTAAAGAGGAATTTGGGTAGATACGAAGGTATGAGTATCCACGGATTATTTGAGAATGACTTCTCTTGCTTCGACTAAGGGTGTAGAGTTACGATGATGAAAAATCAGGTATTAGAATGGCTTGAGGTGGTGGTGAACCGGATGGTTACTGATGGTAGAGTGCTTTGGTCGGTGTTTTGGGATGGGAGGGACGATAGATTGAAATTAAAACTTACGGAAGAAAACCACATGCAATATCAAAGCTGGGAAGTATACCTCCAGAAAACTAAGAACATCAAAAGAATATGGAATATAAGCCATACCAATCTTTGCATCCTTCGCATTGCACCATGAGATCATCTGGGTTATACGGCATCTCACACTTGCAATAGCTTAACCCGGAAAAAGAAAAAAAAAGTAATGTAAGTTAACTAACCAAAAGACATTCTTTATATTCCAATATCAATAAGAGTAACACTTCTATAAGACTGTTAAGACACAAGTTACTTTTATCATAAGAAAAAAACCGTTATGTTTGACGTAAAACGTGTTACTATTATCACAAGAAACTGTTACTTTTGTAATGTTAACACTCAAAGTAACACCTTTTACATCAAAAGTAATTTTTGATGATAAATCAACTCCCGTTTTACAGAAAAGGAACCATAAGATGGTGCCAATCAAACTGATCATTAAAAGTCTTGAAAAGTGAGACTTACACAGCAACTCGGTCAGGCGTGAAGCTTCCGGTAGCAGCCTTGTACTCGAACCTGCAAAAGTAATCCTCGGCTCCCACGTTTTCAAGCTTTGTATAGTTCTTAAACGTATGCACAATGCACTTGCCTTCAATGGTGTGAGCACTTTGCACATCAAAGTGGTCTGACAAGAACAGCTCCTTAGCACCATGAAACTGCCTCCGGCCCCCAATCGACTCTTCCGGGCGGTAGTACCACCTGACCCGCATTTTGATGTTATTCCGGTGATCAGCCTCGAGTTTCTCGACTCTTGCCACGTACGGCGGCTTGTCTGAATCAGATGGCCTCATTAACACACAATCTCCAGCTACAGAAACACTCACATATCTTAGTCCACCATGTCCCCAGTACTTCACCTCTACTAAACTATACGAAATGCACATATCACAGGTGTCAGCATAACATTGACACGTGCGTGCGTGTGTGTGTGCGTGCGAGCATATAATACGCAGACCATAAGATTTCCAAATAAATCTTGCCGAAAATGGTAAGGAGAGATGAAAATATGCATATGGTACTAACTGAACCTGATATTTTAGGTATAGGAAAGTGATATTGACTGGCTACTTTTCAAATTACTCTACCCGTCTTCCTAATTACACAAATATGTTTAACTATATATGTTATATATTATATAATTGTTGTTTACTTTTAATTTTCGTTTTAGCTTTATAAGGATTTTCCAATTAATTGTCCTTTAATATTTTTCAATATATCTAATATATTATTTAACCTAGAAAATAACATTAATATATTTATATGTTATAGTATATGATTGATTGTATCATTAAATGTATGTGTGTATATATATATATATTAGTTATTTATTTATTTTTATATATTAACAAGCATACCGATTACCCGACAGGAAAATATACTCATATCCTACCCTACCCGACTCGTTCACATCCCTGCAAATCACTGGGCTCAAACTGAACGGGACCTCAGACCAACATTTGAGCTGTTTACAGTAATCCTAAACTAACAAAATAAAATACTTAAAGAAATTTAACGGAATTCTCAACACATTGTAGCTAAACAGACATACTTTCAAATTATCATAAACACCAAACAAAATCTCCTAAATAAATTGGAAAAAAACGGAGAATTTCTTCAGCAAGCAAACATTTTGGCAATGAACAATCAACAACAGAAATTAAACCCCCAAAAAACACACAGAGTAGCGAAAGAGGGAAGAGTGAAAATACGTCTGACAATTTTGTTGGTGCCTTTGATAGAGTAAGAGTCGAGGTCCTTTTTCCCCGGCTTCGTCTTCGCCATTGTGTTCTGGAAGATTCTATGGAAGGAATTGCAGCTGCAGATGGATTGAAATTAGAAGTAGAGAGTGAAGCAAAACCCTAATTTCGGGGTTGAAGAGAGATACTGTCGGAACAATGGGGTTCAGTCTGCCCGCGGTCAGCTTTCATAAGGTTATTTTGACGGATCCTTGTAGAACTGAAATTTTACCATTTGGGGAAATTTTACTCATTTTTATGTAAGTAGTAAGTACTACTCTTGAGAAAAGTAATTTTGCTAAAAAAAGAGAAAAATCATTTTATCTGGAAAAATAAAAAAACACAATTATGGAGTAATTAACAATTTTATCTAATTCAACCAATTAATTAAATTAATTTTATTTCCTTATTTTCTTAAATTGTTTAGGAATATATTTATTCATCTCAGTCGTTGTTAATTTTTCATAAAAAATTTAAAATGTCTTTTTCTCATTAGAAGAGGAGTATTGTAAATCGCTGCTCTTTCTTTAAAATATAATAATTTAGCTTAAGATTAAAAAAATTCGTTGGAGGTCTTTCTCCTTTCAAATTATGTTTGATTATTAATCGAATCGAGTTTAAATGAATTTCAGTCGAGGGAAAATATAATTTAATATTTTTACTCTTATTTTTTAAAATATTTTTTACTTGTCAAATTCGAGTCGAGTTTTTTACTTATAAATAGTAAAATCTATAAAAGAAATCCGTTTACAAATTGAATTTTCTTGGGTAACTTTGTAAAATATTTTATTTTATAAATGGTAGTTTATGAGTGTTTTAGTTCTTAAAAAATGGAGATATATATAGGCAAATTTAATTATATACAGTACTGTTTATCCAATAATTAAAAAAATAAGCGCTTTTTTTTTTTATTTACAGAAATAAGTGAACTCGCCTCTGGCAGAGGCGAGTTCACAAATTCTGACTTTTGAACTGTTGAAATTTTTCTTTTTTTTTTTTTGGTTGAAAACGCCTCTTGTAGAGGCGACATATGGTACAGGGGCGACATCTTTTTTTTTTTTTTTTTTCTTTCTCCAACTACTTTGTTTATTTATATATATATTTTTTTATCTAAATAATGATTGTTACTTCTATCCCGGTGTAATTGGTCCACCTTGGTCTATCTTTAAGATTTTAATTAAATTTGCCAAAAAAAACGAACGAAAGTTATTTAAATAAACAAGGCAATTTTAATTGAATACGGTACTGTTCACGCACGTATTAAAATAATAAGTGTGTTTTTTTCTATTTATCAGTAAATTTTTCTTTTTTTTTTGGATGAGACTAATCTCGCCTGTGCCATGGGCGAGATCAATTAGATTTTATATATATATATATTATCTATTATTTAATTTTCTTTTAGGATTTTATATATATATATTATCTATTATTTTATTTTTTTAGGATTTTATATATATACTAGTAAATTGTAAAAATCAATGTATCAAACTATATATAGATTATTGTATATCAATAATGATACCAGTGGGTTTTCTTATAGCGCCCACCCATAATATGTTCGGCCAGCTAATACACTCCACCAAAAAACACGCTAAATATATTTTTTATTTCTTCCCCGCCTCTTATTCCACGAAATCAGTTTTCTTAGTATTTTTCACTGTACAATATTTTTTTTTTCCAAAATTATTTTATCTTGTAAATTATTTTATCCGTTTTATTTCTTCTCTCAAAAATAATTTCATTTGTTTTTTTTCTTCTCTCATCTTATGGATATAGGAGATTATTCGATAAAAAAATTGAAAGATTTGAGGTCATCTATGTCTTTTAAAATTCTAAATCCAAATCCAACTCTATTTATATGAATGAGTTCATGATATGGACTATGAAGATTCAGTTTATCCTAAAATAAAATTGTATTTTCTATGTCTTTCTTAAAATTTATTTCCAATAGAGGATATTTTGTAGGTAAACTAATAAAATATTTTATATACGAATAATCCTTAAAAAAATTTATTTTTGTTTCTAATAGAAGATGTTTTGTACGTAAACTAATAAAATATTTTATATAAGAATAATCCTTTAGATTATTTGTTTCTCAATTCTATTAACTGATATCAAATTTTGGATTATGTATATTCGTTTTATTTATTATTATCAATCAGTGTAATCTATTCAAAATTTATCATAATTTAATATGAATATTTTGATAGAGACAAGATAAATATATATATATATATATATATATATATATATATATATATATGGAATAAGATATAATATATATAATCCTAAAAGAAAATTAAATAATAGATAATATATATATATATATATATATAAAATCTTAAATACGCCATAAAGAAGAAAAGAATTTAAATAACAGAGACTTGATCTCGCCCATGGCACAGGCGAGATCAGTCCCCTCCCAAAAAAAAAATATATATTTTTTTAGAACTCGAGGGGCGAGATTGAACAGTGATTGTCAGATAAATAGAAAAAAAGCACACTTATTATTTTAATACGTGCGTGAACAGTACCGTATTCAATTAAAATTGCCTTGTTTATTTAAATAACTTTCGTTCGTTTTTTTGGTAAATTTAATTAAAATGTTAAAGATAGACCAAGGTGGACCAATTACACCGGCATAGAAGTAACAATCATTATTTAGATAAAATATATATATATAAATAAACAAAGTAGTTGGAGAAAGAAAAAAAAAAAAAAAAAGATGTCGCCCCTGCGAGGGGCGACTTTACGCCTCTACAAGAGGCGTTTTCAACCAAAAATTTAAAAAAAAAAAAGAAAAATTTAAACAGAAGTCGCCCCTGCCAGGGGCGACTTCAAATGGGACATTGTCAGAATTTGTGAACTCGCCTCTGCCAGAGGCGAGTTCACTTATTTTTGTAAATAAAAAAAAGGCGCTTATTTTTTTAATTATGGAATGAACAGTACTGTATATAATTAAATTTGTCATATATATAAGAGAAATAATTTTTAGTTTGTCATCCATTTCCTCCGGATACACGCTCCATGTTTTTGGGCCCAGGTACACCTAACCTCATGCAATAATTGCCCAGCTAGTTACCGTTGCCCTGCTGTTCTGTTCTTCTCAGTACACTGATAAAGCTTAGTCTACCACACACACACACACAACACGCAGTGTAACGGTCGAAAGATGAGCAGCGACATTATGGCTGAGGCGGTTCTTCCATTCTCATCATCTAATTCTCTCTCTCTTTCCGCACATGTATCTTACAGGTTCGTCCTTCCTACTCCTCTTACTCAACCAGTTCCTACCGAACCGAGCTAGGGTGAGCTTGAGCCTGGAGTTATGTTGGTCGAGTTCAAGCTCGAGTCTGTTAATAAACTTGACTCGACTCATGTATCCTTCTAATTGGATAGCTCTAGAGGTGACAATTCGAGTGGTCCGACCTAGCCAAAGATCAACATCATATATCGGGCAGGTCCAAAATGAAATTTGGTAAAAAAATTACTGAACCTGGCAACATATCCCCCTTACAAGATTTTTAGGCCTACTTGGACCTGTCGGATTTTTAGTTAATCGAGTCAGGTTTGTTGGGCTCAATAATACTTTACACCTTCATTTTTATGATCTAATTCATCTATAAATGTAGGGCGGATTGAGCCCTTTGGATCGGACTGATTTTGCCAACTTTAGTCGCTCAAGCTTGCCGCTTAGTTTTTAATATTTTACATAGAAGTAACAAAATCGGCTAAGATACTCGATATTATAGGCGAATTGAGCTGTAGAAATTTTACCCGAAGTTTGATCAACCTGATTGCCTCAACGGGCTGCAGGCACCTCACCATTTTCAGCCCGATAAAACTTTGTCCCGAATTGCCCCTCCTATTTTCAGGTCCCGCAATAGTTACAATATCACATTTATCCATTTAGCCCCATTCAGGTTTTGTTCTTCGTCTAGCTCTATCCGTAATCACACTATCAGTTTTATACGGAAGGTTTGTGATTGCTTCTGTTTCAGAAAAATTGATTGAATTCAAAAATTGTCGAAGTATTGTTTTGGAAAATAAATTAAATAGAAGAAGTTTTTACAAGAATCAGATAGAAGTGTCCTTCAACATGTTTCTTTTTTCTGCTTAAAAAATATTATTTTTTGTCACTATTGAAGCAAAAACAGATATATAGTACTAATATCCAAATTTACATTTTTTAAGCCAAAACTCCAGAAGTATGTATTTTACACAAATGAGATTAAAAATCAATCTGGCTATCGACAGTTGTGGCTCTTGCGGATACGAACTCAACCTGAACTCGTCGAACCGAAGCATATCAGCCATGGACGAAAAATATGAAAAAACAATGAAACGAGGGATTATTTCGTTTTTTTCGATTGACGAAAGCAGGTTTACTCAAATCAACAAAGTTCGATGGTTACCTTATTTAGCATCGCACAAGTCGTGGAAGCTATTTCAAAGACGAAGCAAACTGCTCTGTAAGAACTGCGGGAACTACATTGGCACTGCGTGGAATCTGGATGATCGTACTTCTTCATCGTCGTCTCGATTTCAAGTGGTTAAGCAGAGTTGGGACGGAATTTCTGATCGTAAAACCTATGAGATCAAGATACGTTCATTGAGGCCGTTGTCTTTCGAGAGATCCATGTTTTTTATCTGAGTTATATACGTAACATATTTAGCCGTTTGTATTTTGTTTTCACAATATTTTTGTTTGGAATTGAGTATCGATCTATTAGACGCTACACCTAAGAACTACATCAGGTGTCCTCTACACCAATATATTTGTGCATGTCAATGTGTGTTTCAGTAGTGAATAAATTAGATGCTGCAAATCTTCGAATGTAGCAAGGAACTACGTCAATTACATGTGGGTCGTGTGTGGATGTGTGTATATTTAATTTGTGAGATAGTATAAATTTACAGATGTAGTAAGGAATGAACCGTGAGTATGGCCGGTTTGGCATAAAGAAGGCCTAAGGCATACTCTCTTTCAATTCTATTAATAACAGTCGTCCAACCCAACCCAACGCCATATATCAAGCCGAGCGAGCTCTAGCTTGAGCTGAATTAAATTTCATCAGGCTAAAAATAAATGAATTCATCCAATCCCTAAAATGCACTTACAATGAGCGATTCATCAGGTCGGGCTCATGAGCCAACAGTTTCAGGCTAAAATTGCTAATCCATCTAAAATGTCGAGCAAGTTATGCCGGCACATTGAGCTAGACCTGTATTGCCACCTTGAATTTAAAGTACAAGAACGACCCAGTTCAAAACAAATTGAAATGCAAACCCAATTTGAGTTCTGAACAATTAAACAAATTCGATATTTAACCAATAAATCGTTTGGGACATAAATCAGATAACAAAACCAAAATATTTTGTCTTCATTGGACTGCATAAATTGTCCAAAATGACCAATTATCTCCGGTTCTAAACAAATAGAAATGAAGACTTAACAGAAAAATATTGACTAGATAAGCCAGATTGAATCGTTTTCAACGTAAAATTCGAACACAGTAAGTGTTTAGCACATGATGAATGATATGATAACTGCAGTACCATGATCAATGAATCAGCTATAGTTTCTGGATCACGACAGAGTTGGCGATTCCAGCTTCGTCTATCGTCTGGTCCAAATCAGTAAGTTGTTTGGGAGGGAAGCCCATAGCCTGAAGCTGATAGCTTCGTGGCCCATCGGGCCTTGATGCGTCAATGAAGCCTCGGATGTCTCTGATCGTGTGGTAGTTGTTGAATCGAGAAACCATACGAGTACCATCTGCCAATCTCAATTGAACTGAGGTACAAGGTCGATTTTGATCAACGACCAGGCCTGGTGATGGTGCAGGAGCAGTATTGAGGGTGACAGCGACGGGAACATTCGGCTCAACAGGTGGGGTGTCACTTGTGCTGCCTAGTGTTCTTCCTGCACCTTGGAACGAACGGTGAGGTCTTTGTGGTTCCTATTAGAGAGAGATGAGAATGGTTTTTATTAGAGAGAGATGAGAAGTGTTGTATAAGACTGTCTTCTATAAGATGGGAGTCACGTGTTACTTTTGAATAAAAATGGTTGTTCTTATCACAAAAACCTATTATTTTTATAAAACTGTTGCTTTTATATAAAGCTACAACACTCAAAGTAACGTTTTATATCAAGTAACATGTTTCATAATGGAAGTAACTCCCGAACGAAAGGGATAAAACCTTGTAGTCCTCCTCCTTGCGAGTAAGATTACAATGAACAGCCGTCATCTTATCCGCAGGTGCAAGTTCATTTGGGCACTCCGATTTCAAAATACTCTGCATCAGAATGCATTTTGCACATTAAAAATGAGATTCAATTCGTAAAGTTTTCAAATAAAGACTCGATTGTTAATATTTATACAAGATATGTTTACAAAAGAACGTTCACCCGTGAAACGTTAAAAAGTAAGGATAATACGACTGCACCCACCGATAGCACTGGCATGAATCTGATCTACGGGATGGTAGTCACTAGTGATAAAGGCCGAATGACAAACTAAGGCAGGATCAAGAGCAATAGATATCGATATTAACAAAAACCGAATTTCTAAACAAAACCAAAACCAAATTTCTCCTGGAGCTACAATAGATACTGCAGTGTAGTAAGATCAATCTACCCCAGAGTTCTTAGAGCACACACAACCGAATACTCAACTCTCTTCGTTCTCTTGTGCTTTGAGCAGACTGACCCAAACTAAGGCTGGACCAAGAGCAACAGATATCGAGAAAACAAAAAACTGAACTTCTATGAGAACAAATCCAAAATCGAATCGCTCAAGGAGCTACAATAGATAGTGCATTGTTGTAAAGATTAATCTACCGGGAGCTCTGAGAGGACACACAACCGAGCAACTCAACTAACTCCCTCTCTCAAAGCTTTTGAGCACACAACAATCAACTCTCTCTCTCTCTCACACACACACAACAACACACACACAACAGAGCAATGTTAGCTCAATAACCAGGTTTCACATTGTTGTTACTCAGGCATCACAAAGTAGGGTGTAACAGAGTATGAAAAGGAAATTAGGTCAAGAAAGAAGGAATATACCTCCAAGAAAGATTCATTTGCAGGATCATCTAACCTCCTCAGAGGTCCATCATCTACGGTAAATCCATTTCTCCAAAAAGTAATATTGTGACTAACAGCCTCAGGAGGCTGCTGGGCCTGCGGGTTAGCCGAGACCTCTCCGGAAAGTAGCCTTCCAGTTCCAGCGAAGCTTCTAGAGGTTGAAGAAGGCAAATGATGATCAGCAGATTCCGTAGCTCCGGCTTGTCTTGCTTGATTAAATATCGAGTCTACATCTCTTTTCTTGGATGGATCTTGAACAAGCATTCCACTGTAACACATGATAACATTAGCTCTATTGAATCGATACAAATTCACAATTTTATTGGTTATCGGTGAGATAGTGTTTGATTTTTTAAGAAATTGATTTACTCAAGTAGAAGACTATAAATAAACAATAGTGTTTGATTTTTAAGAAATTGATTTACTCAAGTAAAAGAGTATAAATAAACAATCTAGGGTTTAAGATCGAAATTCACCTCTTCTCGCCGCCTGTATAATACTCCTGAGGATCAAAATCAGGATCGCTGTCAGAATCATCATTAGGGTTTTTACTCAGATCCGCCAGAGTTCTAATTCCACCGCCGCGCTTCGCGCCACTAGAAGTGGAGGCGCCTGCACTAGGTTTAGACCGAAGATTATACGAGCGCGAAGCAGGCGGCGGCGAAGGAGACCGAGAGCGAGGTGAAGCTGACAGCGACTCAGACGGCGAATAGTGAGACTGAGCCGCTAGCGAATCGGCAACAATTGCACCAGCGGTATTAGCGGCCACCACTGCGGCGGGATTGGCGTCATCTAGGAAAGTGGAGACCGCGGCGTCTAGATCGAAATTATGTGATTCCAGGAAGAACAGCGCTTCCGATTTGGCGGCGCCGGTGATTTCGCAGAAGGTGTTGATAAGGGCGACATTAGGATGACCATCGATTGTTGCTTCTTCAGGGAATTCCGATGACTGATTCTCCATTGTTTGATCTATTACTCTTGATTCGTTTCAAGCTTGGGGGGAATGATTTGTATATATACTGTATAATCTGGACTCTTGTAGTGACGCTAAAGTCTAAACAGAATTATACACCATCGCGATACAGATATTTCGCTGCAGATAAAAGGGGAAAAGAATATATATATATATGATTTTCTTTTTGAATAAGCAATTTTACTAGAAGAAATCCTAAAATAATTTTATTAAAGGAAATTGTAATTTTGGTTTTAAAGAACCAAAAAAAAAAAAAAAAATTACTCAACGGTCTTGACCAACTAAACTATATATAATTAGTTCAGTTCGGGCATTTCGGTTTGGTTTGATGCAGTACGTCGAGCCAACATCTTACATTATATCGATTTAATATTTCATCAAGTCAAAAAAGAATTAATAAAGTCTGGTTAATTTCTCTAAATTATACTAAAAATTATCGAGTCAACCTGTGACCCATCGAGTTTTTGGCTTATCATCTGGCCCATCCAAAATGTTAAACAGGCTAAGCTAGCAATCCTAGCGGTTCGATTTTGCTACTTATATGTAACGTTCCGTAAATTATTTAATCATTTATCATATTTAATTATTTATTTTTATCTTATTTATAGTTATTTATTTTTTCATTAGTTGTGTCAATTATTATTTCAACTTATGGATAAGAGTATATTTTTATGTCAGTAGATTTTTAATTAATTTGAACATGAGCCCAATGCATTAGTTAAACTCAAGTTAGGCCATGATTTTTATCTAGAGAACAAAATAATAATTTTCTAGTCAAATTAGGAATCAACAAACCCTATTAGGATAGAGATAATTATGAGATTATGATATGATTAATTATGTTTTAAATTAATTTGCAAAAAGCATGTTTAGGAATAATTCTACCTATTTGTTTTATATATTAATTAATGTTCTATGATAATTTATTAGCTAATTAATTTTAGTGATTACGCTGCTACATGTGATAGAAAGTTCAGTATTTGCATGTTTATGTGTTTCTTTTAACAGTCCGACTACAAATTATCTTATATATAGATAGAAAAAAAAAAGGTTCCATGATTTTTTTTTTTTTATTTAGTTAGATTAATTTATGAAAATCGATCGTTACATTATACCTCCATACCTGTTAATTGCTATTGAGCTTCCAAATAAGGTATATATATATATATATATATATTTTTTTTTTTTTTTTTTAAATTAAGGTATAACTCTCCTAAAAAACAATTTCTACTTATACAATTTATTTTATTATTCGTTCTTCTTTTTACAATCTTTTCTTATAAGATAATTTTATTATTTAAGGCAAAAACTTGTATGCATATGATGCACCATAGGCTTATTGTACATCAGCCCACATTGAGATTCGCGCGTGACCCGTTGCTGTTGGCCCGACCCGCGCGCGATTTTCAGTTTTTTTGTGTTTTTACAGTAGACTTATTATGTTCTTGTAGTACAGTAATTTTGTGTTTAGAGTAGACTTATTGTGTTCTTCGGTAGACTTATCGTGTTCTTGTAGTATAAATATTTTGTGTTCAGAGTAGACTTATTGTGTTCTTACAGTAGACTTACTGTGTTCTTGTAGTATAGTAATTTTGTGTTTAGAGTCTTATAGTATAGTAATTTTGTGTTTAGAATAGACTTATTGTGTTCTTCAGTAGACTTATCGTGTTCTTACAATATAATTATTTTGTGTTTAGAGTAGACTTATTGTGATCTTGCAATAGAATTTTTTTTTAAAAAAGGCGCGACCCGCGCGCTGACCCAGTTCGCGGACGCGAATTTTTTATAAATTATATCTCAGCGAATTTTTTGGAGTCCATGTGTTAAATTGTAGTGATGTACAATAAGCCTATTGTACATCACATGCACATAAGTGTTACTCATTATTTAAAAGTCTTGATGTACAAGATTTTCAATTCAAAAATGGGATATTTGGCAAGTAGGCGGATTGACAGAAGTAAACAATAAATGCGTCAAATAATGCGCGACACCATATCTCTAGACATATAAGAAATTGTGTAAAAATCATGTACATACACGAGCCTCTAAATTTCATCTACAATAACTCCACAATAATTCAAAGAACCTATTTGCTTTGTGGCTGCATGCACAACAAGCAAGGAATTCGTAAAGCCGCTCACCTTCATAGCTGAAAAATCCGAAGGAAATCGGAGAACATCAGCAGGAAGACCCATCTGAAAGCAGAGATCATATGCGACATAAGACGTGAATAGATGTACAAAGACAGGGACAAATCTTATAAAAGCAAACCTGAGGAAATGAAAAAATAGACAAAAATCAAGACGGAACAAAACAAAATCAAACTAAATAATCAATGACATGTTATAAGTATTCTTCCATCCTCCTATGATTGAAGGATGAGGGAATAAGGAGGAAGAAATCTAAATTTTCAGGAGATGGCGATGATGGGGGAAGGAGGAGATTACTTCTTTATTCAATCTTATACAATCTATTTGTGTATTAAAAAAATTATATTTTAGTTAGACTTATAAAAAAACCATCGATTTTGAGAACATGACTCTTGTGCTAAGATAAAAAAGTTTGAAGTATGATTCTCAAAATAGGATGACCTATTATTAATTGCAGATAATTATATGCACAACTTTATTCCAAAATAATTTTGTTGTGAAATTTTATGGTAATCTATTCCCATAGTATCATATAGGAGTCTAATTTAATGTATATAAGTCATTGTGAACTAATATTCTATCAAATTGATTATATTGATAACTTTTATGCAAAATGATATTTTGCTAATGGCTCTAACCTTAGTACGCTTCTAGAATCCCGCCCGACCTATATTTGGTGTAGCCTACTAAAGGCGAAAGAGAGCATTTATACAGGGGGTTTGTGGAGAATTGACAATGACTAATTGGTGTCTATTCAGGCCAAATGGATTGGCGTTAAATGTCCGCGAGTACTAGGCCAACCACTGCATTATAGTTTTGCTAATATGTTTGTGTCTCATTTGATTGGTGTAGGGCTTGGCTCTTGGGATGAATGGAAGCTTCGAGTTATTTTTTCGGATGATGGTGTTCGGGATATTCTTGTAATTCCGCTAAGTCCGAATTTGCCATCGGATAGGATGATTTGAATTTGACGGATTCTATAAAAATTTACTGTGAAAATAGCTTATCACCTTGTCATTCGGCTTCTAAGTCGGCCGAAGAGATTCCAACTTTGAGTATTACGGAAAGCTGCTGGACTAGAATATGGAATATTGACGTGACCCCAAAAATCCGTCATTTTCTATGGTGTGCGTATCTTAACGCTTTGCCGACACAAGGGAATTTAGTCCAACGATATATGGAGTACGAGATAGTGTGCACACTTTGCGGTGATGAGGTTGAAACTGTGGAGCATCTCATTTTGCACTGTCGAAGAACACTCGATGTGGGCATCGTACCCCAACTCGGATCCGAAACATATATGCTCATGAGCAACCACTTCATGCAGTTATGGATAGATGGTTTGAACTTTTCCCTTCTTAACTCATCCAATACGCAGCTTATCTAATGTGGGATGTGTGGTATGCACAAAACAAATGGTACTTGGAAGGTGCTGATTTTAAGCTGCAGAAATAGCAGCGATGTCTTTCCACCATTAGGAGGAGTGGATCAGTGCTAGCAGAGCTGAAGCCTCCCCGCAACAGCAGTAACAAAGCCCAATGCAACAACAACCTGATTTAGTAGGTTGGTAGGCTCCACCGACTTATTTTTTCGAAGCTCAACTTTGATGTTGCGACGTAAGGTAATGGTGTTATTGGAATGGATTCATTGTTCGTAACAATAGTGGTGAAGTAATGATTTCGGGTGCCAAACGAACCCGTGGTAATGGCCCAACTTTTCTGGTTGAGGCATTAGCCCTCTGATTTGGCATACAAATGTGGGTGGAGGCCGATCTTGTGGTAAACATAATTGAGGGTGATAATGCAACTCTCATGAGTTTGTTGTCAATAAATGAGGAGACCGGTGGATACTGTGGTGTTATTCTTAGAGATATCCATGACCGAGTTAGAGGTATGTGGGGAGTCACATATTCCTCTATTCGGCGAGATGCAAATAGAGTCACTCATGGACCTGCACATTTTTGTTTAGATGAGGTTAGAATTTGGCTTGAGGAGGTTCCTCCTCATTTTATGTAATGTTATTTTGTCAAATGTTGGGCTCTAGCCCAAACTCTTCCCTATTTATGAAAGTTGGTTTCTCAAAAAATGATATTTACAAACTTACATAGTTCATGTAAAAGAATCAAATATTGGCTCAGGATAAATTTAATGACCTAACTTTTTAGGGAAAAAAAATAAAAAAGTATATTTGGGCCAATTATAATAAGTTTTTCTTAGTACTTGTCAGTGTCAGGCCTTTCTTAGAAGAAAAAGTACATTTTACCCCAATTATATTTTGACCCTTTGGGCCCAGCCTACTAGCAATTTTGAACTATCTAAACAAAAAATATTGGGCCATTGGGCCCAGCCTAGAAGCAATTTAACACATTATTTAAGTGGAAAGTATTCTTTAGAAGGGGATATTCTTGTTTGTGTTTTTTCCATTTTCTTGTAACTTGTGATATTAGTGTGCTAGTGGTGACCACAAAATAAATACACATTATATATTATATATATATATTAGGTGGGGCTATTAATATTGTTATTTTCTCTAAATACCACCTACACATTTTGAGGTGTTCGACTAGTGTATTTGAATTCCTCATTTATACGTTTGAAAGTTACTAGTAATATTCCCGTGCGATGCACAGAAGTTTATCTAAAAAGTAATGATTTTAATAAAACTAAATATGATATAATCTACTTCCTCCGTTCCGTATGAACTTGCACTGGTCCCCCGATACACATATCAAGAAAAGTTTTTTTTTTTATAAATGTTGACTTAGTCAAATCTGTTTTTACCTTTATGTGATGACAGATTTGTAATTATGTGATTAATGTGGAGATAGAGATGTAAAGTTTTATTTCCTGAAATGAAAAGTGTGCAAAAGGAGTGGAACACCCCGATTAGATAAGTATGCTAGTTCATTCGGGATGGAGGGAGTAATATTTAAATATGTGATCGTCTTATCCTAATAAAATATATATTTTTTAAAATTAGGATATAACATAAATAAAATTATAAAGAATGTAAATATAAGTTTCTCGCACGTCATATATGAATTTAATATAACTTGCTTTATATATAGGTATATATATATATATATATATATATATATATATATTATAGATTAACATTAAGATAAATACTTGATATAAAAAAAATCTTTTTCAAAATGATCATTTCTTATCTTTGAAATCCAAACACACATGCATTGTGTCTGCATCATTCTTCACCTATGTGCATAATAGTTTAATTAATTATGAATGTTCAAACAAACATAAATATCTAACTATCAACTCATATTATTAAATAAAATAAACTGGATAATGTTATAAGAAATTTATTTTTCTTTAGTTTTTTTCATTTTACTTTAAATATCTAAATTTATCTAAATAAAGTTTTAAATTCTAACTATAAAGATCTCCTTTTAAAAAAAAAAAAAAAAAAAAAAACTTATTTGCAAGTTTTAGTACTTTACTTGGTATTTCCGATATACAAAAAATAACAAATTAACAAAATTAAATTCAATAGTTGGAATAACAAAATAAAATATAGGAGTGCTCCAATATTTCTTAATACTTTCATATATATGTTGAAAAGTTTCAATTAAATTATACATTTATATTGTACTATAGTAGATTCATTAAAGATATACATGGGTTAATGGGAAAAAAAAAAAAAAAAACGACATAATTGAGATTGGTTAATTTGGCCTAGTATTGTTTAGGTTGCAACGTTTAAAAAACATATAGTTCTAGTTGGTTAATTTTTCTTATTTAATAGAAATTTAGTTGCAAATTGTAATTATTTATAGAAAAATAACATTAATATATCTAAAATATAAAAAATTAATAAAAAGTTTTTAAAATTAATTATCATATATGAGTAAAAATCATAGTTTTGTGATTTACCAACAAAATAATTTATTATATCAAATAATCATTAGCAAATTCAATAATTTAATAGGCTGATTATAAATCAAATATTAACTTGAGACAATTCATGTAAGATAAAACAAACTGATTAGTTGTGGTTTTAATGAAATAATCAAGTAAAATAATTTGTAAAAGAGAATTATTTGAATGATTTTTACTTTTATTCCAAACCAATACTATATTTTTTGTACAATCCACAATAAATACTGAAATCTTACTTAAATAATTAACGAACAAATAATATAATATTTTAAATAGAATATCGTATTATATATATATACATATATATATATGTATATCATATGGATGTCAAATCAAACATCGTCAAAAGATGATTAATTTGATATAGTATATATAATAAATAGATTAGAGATGAAAATAAAATATTTGTCAATTTAGAAAGTAAAATAAATTTTGATTCTTACCAAATGTGACAACAATATATCAATCACAATCGAAAATTTTAGGCTGAGAAGTGTTATCTCTACTGTGGCTTATATAAATATATGTATGTATATATACCTATATATAAGATTTTTTAATTTATAAAATAACTTTTAAATTCTAACTATAAATAATTAAAAATGACTATAAAATATATAATAAAAGGAACATTGATATTTTATTTGGATCATATGTAATGTAAAGTTTAATACTTTTCTCATTATCCCTGCTTTTATTTTATATTTAACTTTTAATTTATCTAAATAAACTTTCAAGTTCTAATTATAAATATTTATAACATTGAATTTTCATTTGCAACTTTTAACATTTCATTTGGTGATTTCAAATATACTTAAATAATTTTTATTTAATAAAATCTTATTTTAACAAAATAAAATTCAAAATTTATTTAATAATTCGAATAATAAATTAAAGTCTTTGGTTTCTTCAAAATATTTGATATTTCCGTATTTTATTTAGTATTATAAATTATTTATATAAATGTTATAGTCTTTATAAATAGTATATTTATTTGAAGATAAAAATTGATTAATGTGGATAAATTTATTTAGATTGTTAAGAGTAAAAAAGACATTCAATGTTGATTTGTGCGACCAAGTATTATTTAAAAGTGTAAAAACATATAATTGAAGTTTTAGTACACGTAAAAATTAAAAAGATTGTCAAATATAATAAAAGTCATAATTTAGGCTACAAAGAATAAATTTCCTTAACAGAGTAATTTTAACAAATACTCGTTATTAAAAACATAAAGTAATCAAAAATAATTTCAATAACTATTTTAATATAAAATTATATATATGCTCAAAGTTGTGATAAGAAGATATTTTAGAAGGTTTGATGATTTAATAAGTTGATTATAAAATAGATATTGTTGTTTTTGCCTTTGATTTAATAAAGTAGGATTTTCATTATTTAAACAATGAGTTTTTTTCCTGACTTAAATAAAAAAAAAAATGAAAATTTATGTCAAATAAAATAAATTGATTAGTGGTACTTTTATAAAAAAAATACTGATATTTTTTATAAAGAAATTATTTTACTAATTTTAGTTGCTACTAAAAAACAAAATATTATAGTCCAATTCACAATAAACATCAATTCTAGCACAAATAATTAACCAACAAATAATTTGTTTATTCAAATCAAATATCTCATTATAATATATGTGATATGGATGTCAAATCGAAGATCGTGAAAAAATGAATAATTTGGTATATTATGCATAAAAATCGGATTAAAAATGAAAAAGTTATTTGTATTTTAGAAAAGTAAAAGAAAGTTATCAACTTACCAAATATAAAAAAAAAAGTTACCAATTATGGTCTTTTTTTTTTGGAGGGAAAGCTACAATTACATTAATGCCCTCCATTTTACTTTTATATATACTAGTAGTTACCCCGTGCGATGCATGGGAAAGAGTTTAAATTAATATTTTTTATATACAAAAATATCATTTAATTTAGTGCTAAAAGTGTAACATGTTGGAATTTGAATGTGTAACTTTTGTGTGTGCGTGCGTTCTTGTTAGGATGTTTTAATTGTCATTTTTACTCTCATAAATATATCCTCAATAACAAACATAATAACATCAAAATTCATCATAAATAAACAATAGGAATTCAAAAAATTCGAAATTAGTAGGTTTTCTTAAAACAAAAACATCATGCAAAAACACAAAAGGTTTAGTATCAACATACTATAACAAAAAATTACTGGAAAAAACTAATATAGATCATTCAAGTTTCTAAAAAGACATAAATGTTAACGAATTTTGAAATACTTATTTATACACGAACCTATAGTAGCTTTCCCATAAAAGATCAAAGTCTTCAATTATTCTTGATTCGTAACTCTAAAAACAACTAAGAATATACCACGATAGAAGATAGGCTTACTAAAGAGCAATCCTAACCTGATTGCGAAAATATCAAGTTGTACCATCAATTAGTATATATCGTCAATTCCAGTAGTATCACAAACTCCCACTTTTGAAAATATAGTCTTGAAAAAATTGAAAATAACATCGGAAAAGAAAGAAAAAGTCGGTATACAATTTTCCCCATTAGGAACTACTATAGAAAATAATAAGAAATCTATCAAGAAAATGTTTGCCATTTGAAACTTTTGCAGAAAAGCAAGGGAATATAATCTACAAATTGTTCCTCGATGGGGACTTTGCAAAAGGATCCACCAAAATCTACATCATAAACCTATAAATATTTCTTTAATTATCCTCATAGAAGAAAGTAATTGCTTGCAAGATCTTCAATTCCTGAAACTCATACATGAACTATAAATGTGAAGCAAATCAGGGTATTACTATTACTTATATAGTGGAGAATAGATTTATCCCTAGCAATAATCAACCAAAAAAAAAAAAATATTAAGAAGTAGGTAGTCAATGTGGGGAACTTCCATAAGATTTTTTTTTTTCTCTATAAACTAATTAATTAATGTAGTATTACCTCCGTTTTTTTAGTTGTCATCATTCTAACTAATTTATTTTGTTTGTAAATAGTTGTCATTCTAGCGATGCACGTGCTATTTTTTTAAAAAGTAAATCAATATTAACATGAACAATACTTTTTATTGAAAACACATTTTTATTTGATAATATATAACAAAAAAGGAAATGGTTAAAAAATTTTACAAAGAAAACTTTTGTGTTCTTTTGCAGTGTTATTCATTTATTGCCTCTTACTCCGAAAAATCAGTAATTTCCACTAATAAAAACACAATTTAATTTTTTCACGAATTTCTTACTCGTATCTTGTTCCATTTTTTTTTTTTTAATATCTTGTCTCTATCAAAATATTAATATTAAATTATGATAAATTTTGAATAGACTGCACTGATTGGTAAATAAATAAAGCGAACATACATAATCCAGAATCCGATATCAGTTAATAGAATTGAGAAACAAATAATCTTAAGGATAATTCTTATATAAAATATTTTATTAGTTTACGTACAAAACATCTTCTATTAGAAACAAACATAATTTTCTTTTAAGGATTATTCTTATATAAAATATTTTATTAGTTTACCTTCAAAATATCCTCTATTAGAAATAAATTTTAAGAAAGACATAGAAAATACAATTTTATTTAGGATGAACTGAATCTTCATAGTCCATATGATGAGCTCATTCATATAAATAAAGTTGGATTTGGATTTAGAATTTTAAAAGACATAGATGACTTCAAATCTTTCAATTTTTTTATCCAATAATCTCCTATATCCATAAGATGAGCTCATTAATATAAATAAAGTTGGATTTTAATTTAGAAAATTAATGGACTAAACTAATAAAATACTTTATATAAGAATAATCATTAAGAAAATATATTCTTTTCTCAATCTTATTAAATTGTATTGCAATTCTGGATTGTATATCTTGGTTGTTTGTTTATTATTATTAATCAGTATGATCTATTCCAAAATTTATTATAATTTAATATTAAGATTTTGGAAGAGAGATGAGAGAAGAAAAAAACAAATGAAATTATTTTCGAGAGAAGAAATAAAACGGATAAAATACTTTACAGATAAACTAATTTTGGGAAAAAATAATATTATACTGTGAAAAAAAAGGAGATAAAATACTTTACAGATAAAATAATTTGGGAAAAAATAATATTGTACTGTGGAAAAAAACTAAAAAAACTGATTTTGTAGAATAAGAGGCGAGGAAGGAATCAAAAATATATTTAGCGTGTTTTTTTTGGTGGTGTATGTTATTTTTTGGTGGAGTGTGTTAAATATTTTAGCGTGTTTTTTTTGGTGGAGTGTGTTAGCTGACCGAACACATCGGGTGGTCTCTATAAGAAAACTCACTGGTGGTTCCATATCATTATTGATATACAATAATCTATATATAGTTTGATACATTGATTTTTACAATTTAGAAATTCTTGAGATCAAGCAAGCGGTCATCCTTTTGCCTTTTTATAGGAGTATAGAAAATCAGAAATCATATCTGAAAGATTTGGAATGATCTGGACATTCTGTTATCAGATATCTTCAATTAAAGATTACATATTATTGTATATTAAAAAATTGATAAAATCACGTCTATTTTTTGGTAAAGCTATGGTAATTCATATATTAATATACACATCATAATTATAATTTATATTAAAATAAAAATCCGGTCTATAATGAGTATTGATTTCGCTAATTATTCCAATTATGTGATAGTTCTAAATTTATATGTGATATCATTTTATAGTTGTTATCAACCAATCTGTATATTAAATTTATTTTGTTTATAAGATAATATTTTGGAAATTTTTCTGCAGTAGTTCATGATAGTTGTTAAATGGGATATTTCTTCTTAAAAGTCTAGCGTATAGTAAACGTTTTCGACTGAGTTTTATCAAAGTTTAATTGTAAGCATATTGTAATGACAAAAATGAAATACTGCCATAAAATTAGAATTTCAATTGAAGTTGATACATGAACTTATTTTTGCATAAATTAAAAAACTGAATTCTGCTACAATAAAATCAAAATTAGCCTTCAATCTCAGCTGATCGTCGGATGAGTTGATTGTCTCTAATCTTTTGCCAATATTTTGAACGGATTGAGACTGTACATGTTATAAACAAAATATAAAGTTTAGCACAATATATGGACAATAATATAAATAATTCACATAACAGAAATTAAAAATATAGGTTGAATTTTTATATGATTACAGATTACCGTACAAAACGATGATGGTATATAGATTTGAATTCTGCAATCATCAAACTTGTTTTCGTCATAATCAAGATTTAGTGTTGCTGATATTTTCTTATCTTGATTTGCATGTAGTACTTTTGGAGCATTCATTGTGAAGTACCTATCAAAGTTGACCCATAATAATCAAGGAATGAAGGAATTATACAAATTTGCAGTAAAAAAATGTAAATTGCGAAATGAACTATCAAAGTTGACACATAATAATCAAGGAATGAAGGAATTATAGAAATTTGCAGTAAAAAATGTAAATTGCGAAATGAATAAAAAATAGAAATACCAGCTGCAAAAGTGATTCTCATTTACTGAAGACCTTATGTATTTGTAGGAGCAATAATGTTATTGGATAATTTTTTTTTTTAATCCGAATTTCAAAATTTTAAAAAATGTGCAACAAATTTTGTTATACATATATGTACAGATTTGTTATTGCTGAATTTTAGACCGAAAAAATATTCGAAAACTTGAATCCCGCTAATATCATTGGATTTTTCAAATTTCAAAATTCAAATTCACATCTATTTATAGTAACTATTAAAATGGGCGGAAAACGTTTCAAGTTACTAATTTCGGATGACTTGTCTTATTATATATATATAGATTTTTAGGGAGGGATACATAACTTCCAAAAAAAAATGTGATTTGATTTAATTTTTACCAAATTAGCTAGTTAAGGAAACCGTTTCCTAATTTATCGGAGTAAAAAAGGTAGGTAAGTGGGCCATCCATAAATTAAAATTTACAGTCAAATAAATAAAATAATTTTTTATTTCCCAAATAAGTATATAAGTTGGGGGGGAAAAGAGAGGGGGATGAAATGCTTTATTTCCAGTTATAAAAATAATACATTTTTTCGATAGTTGGAATATAGAGTTTGTAATTAGTATTTTCACCCTAATTTTATGCAATAAAATAAGTTTGTAGATTCATTTGCATAGTAATTTCGATAAAAGAAATAGCTGATTTATTTGGTTATTGTAACATAAATAATATTGGTAAAGATTCATTCTAAAATATTATGGTTAAAGATTGATTTGTATCTTACGATTTGATAATTTTGTAAAGTAAATCTAGATACAACTAATTATTACTTATATTTAGGGACAAAAAAACTCATTCAAATAAATTTAGCAACAACTTCCCTAATTTTGCGAAAACATTACCACTACATATATATGTACCAGATTCAGAGATACTTTAGGCATATATTGTGTTTTTTTTTTTAATTAAAAAAATATTTTTTATTATCATATATAGTAAGCAGTTTGGGCGGGAAAAACACTATTTTCCAATTGTAGTATAAATCCATTTTATTTATATATATATATATGGATATAGATTTGGTTGTCACTAAGCAAACACTTTAAAAAAACTAACTTCTTCATATTTAAGAGATATTAAGGGTGTTAAAAGAACACCATCAACGCTACACCATCGTGAGTTTCTCTTAGGGGTGGTTCAGACCGAATTGGCCATATCGTTATCGTATCGAAATTTTCGGTACGTCGAAAATCCACACCGTTATCGTACCCAAAATTTCGGTATATCGAAATTCGACATACCGAAAATTCGGTATGATATCGGTAAATACCGAAATCGTACCGAAAATTCGATATACCGAATTTTGTATCGATAACGGTATATACCGATCCATATCGTTGATTTTGATATACCGAAATTTCGGTATACCGTTAGGAATTTGGTATACCGAAATACCGAACTATCAAAATACCGAAAAAAATTCGGTATACCGATATATACCAAAAATACCGAACTTTTTTCGGTATTTCGGTATACGAAATACCGAAATTTTTAGATTATCATACCGTTACCGTATCGAAAATTTTCGGTACGGTATTACACCGTACTGAAAATTTCGATATTTTCGATAATTTTTCGATACGATATGTATGATATTTTGACATTTCGATATTTTTTTGCATCCGTAATTTCTCTCACAGTGTATAAAAAATGAGTTCCAGCCGAGCGCCAGAGGAATTTATGTGAATAGTTATGCACTAACTTTAGTGCGAACTATTCACCATGCTACAATCAACGCTATAAGTATATAAATATACTAACAATAGAAAAAAGAATATTTTATATAGAACGAAGGACTAAAGATAAAATTAAGTTTGTGCTACATTTTGCGAATGACTGGAGTTACTACGGATGTTAATTTTATCTGCAAGTAACCTTATTTAATGGGTAATCGAATAATTAGGTCGGGTGTTATCCGAACTCGATAATTTAATGATAGAGTAAGGTAGAGTACGGGTATTGGATATTACCTGTTTATCCTATCAGATTACCTACCCCACCTGTCCAATCAAACAAATATATCATTTCATATATGTTATGTCGTATAAAATTAGCAACATATCTAATATATTTTGTTTATAATATGTATTCAACATAGAAAATATAAATATTACATTTTCCTATTACATATGCTATATATGATACATTACATAGTACATATTATTTATTTATTTATTATACACTAACCGAGGTACCCGATTATCCGCAGGCAACTTGATTATTCGAACGAGTATTACCTAAATCCTACCCGAATCAAATAGGGTAGGATATCCATACCCTACCATACTCGACCCATTCACATCCTTGGGAGTTACTCTAAGAGCCACACCTATTAGAGTGTGTTTCCACTGCTTTTCTAAGTGAGTATTAACTTTTTACTTAAGAAAAGCTGTTTGGAGTGTTTTTAAAGGACAATCTGTACTTTAAAATAACTGTTTTTGACTCATAAGCTAAGTAACCAACTTACTTCCAATTAGAAGTGGTAATTTGGGTTGTCCTGTCCAATCGAATCTTACCCGTCGGGCCAATTTCATGTTTCGGATCGGGTTGAGCTGGACCAAAATTTAATTGGGCATAAAATAAGTCAGCCCGACCCACATTCCCTTATAACATACTATGAATATCGGATCAGCCCGCGATCTATCGGGCTTTTAACCCATTGAATCGAGTTTGTCGGCCCAAATAATATATTGGACTATATTGTGATAGCTCAACCTGTCTAAAATATCGGATCGGATCGATTTTGCCGCCTCTACTTCCAACAACTTCTTTCACGTTCTCTATTTTTATAAAGAAAACCATTTATGTTATAAAACATTATCTACTTTTAATTATAAATATAAATAATTTTACCACAATCTATATTTTTTATTATTTGTTTATTAATTTAATGACTCCTTTTTAGTCAAATTCTAGTTTGATTCTTGCTTTCCCCTACATCTGCGCCGGTGCTCCCTCTCCTCGTGAGGAACCCACCGGCCTTCCAATTCCCTTTACACATTCTATTATAAAAACAAAAGAAACTCTTTCTTTTCCTGTTTTATTTTCACAAGAGTATAAATTTGATATTTTATTCAAAGTAAAAGGAAGGCAAAATGTTCCTCTATTTACCGTTGAATCATTGATACAATAATATGTAAACCACTGATGTGTAAAAAATTTATTTTTAAATCTTGAATAAAGTAATAACTTTATTTTATAAAGTATCGATACATCCACTGGTGACCATTAACTTAGACATGAAATCACCTGTTTCAATTTTTTTTTGTTCCACTCGTATTCCACTAAAAAGAACAAAAATTCATTTTTTGTCTAATATTAATGGTTAATGGGTCTATAAATTCATAGTTCATATTTAAATTTATTTTTCACGGGAATAGATTTAACGAGTCTATACTTTTATTCAATAAGTTCATGATTCATAATTCACATTTTAGATTTCATGAGTTCAAGATTAATGATTCATGTTGTTCAACGTTTATAATTCATTGTGTAGACTCTTGATTTTTGACATGAAATACAAAGTGATACACGAACAATGAAACAGACAATTCATGAAATACAAAGTGAAACACGAACAATGAAACAGACAATTTAATCTGATTAACATGCGCTCACAGTCGACCAAATTGGAGCCCATATTCCA
The DNA here is from genome assembly GCA_958295605.1 of Ajuga chamaepitys. NCBI lineage: Eukaryota > Viridiplantae > Streptophyta > Magnoliopsida > Lamiales > Lamiaceae > Ajuga > Ajuga chamaepitys. Next base: position 47,149,325 of record OY282498.1, read on the forward strand.
CGTAATTGAAATAAAATACGAGATTGAAATATGTGTTTATATATATGTACAATACAACACAATTACATGCAACGTACATAAATATAAAACAAGAAACTGAAACACAATTATAAAAAAAAAAAAAGGTAGATTAATAAACAAAGTTACAAAGGAATAACAGAGGTTAAAAACAACTGAAAACAACACTCTCTGTTTCGTCATACATAACAAATAAATAATGATACATTAGGGTAACTTTACCTAAACAAGGATACTCACTAAAAACTGCATCCATCTTTGTCAAACAAATTAGATTTTTTTTTTTTTTCCTTTTCTCACTTCTTTCTGATTTATGTTCTTCCATATAATACAGTATACTACCATCAGTTAACCTTTACAGGTTCAGTATGTTTCACTATGCAGGAGACTCCTCATTCATCTTCTGCCACACAGAGAGAGAGATTGGTGAGAGTGTGTTATAGCAAGTATGATGAGAGATGAAATATGAACCACATTTGGTCTAAAATGAAACACAATTCACCCACCTAGTGGTGGTAATTCGGCCTGGTCCATCATATTGGGGTAAGACCATAAGTCAGGCCGAATCTTTTGTGTCGGATGGTCCTGTGGGCCAACAATTATTGAGCCCCGCCCATCCCCTTAAATATACAAAGATTTTTGGGCCGACCCATGGCCCTTCTGACTTTTGACAAATCGGGCTGGCCTTGTTGAGCCCGATGGCCCTGTGGGCCTAGATTTCTACATCCCGGAGAGGGAGGGAGAGACACATATTGATGAGAGTGTTGGATGAGATATGGAACACTTTTGGAGGGAGGGAGAGACACATTGATGAAACATCATCAGTTGAAAAACTCGAAACAGTTGGAAAACTAGAATGATTAATGGCCCAAGCACATGTATGATGATAGATGAGATATGAAATACTTTTGGTCTAAAATGATACGCCGTGCACCTACCACAACTACATCCCGTCTGGCAATCGCACAACATCAGTTGAAACAGTTGGGAAACTAGAATGATTAATGGCCCAAGCATGGCATCATCGGTATAATGGAATACAGTTATAACTAAGTTCACATTCATACAGACCCCATCTTATAATTATCATGTGAACTTCTTTTTCTTTCCTGGTATTCAATGTTTGAACAAGACCAACTACTTTCTTGCCTGTTATAAATGAAGCAAATTGGAATTTTCATCATGATCAAGATAACACGAACTTGTTCTAAAACCCTCTATAAAAGCTAGTCCCTGTCTGCAATCCCGGTTTCTTTTTCCATATCAGCGCACTATGCCCAAATCTGCCACTTAGCACCTTTTAGAACATTGACAAATACATTTCTAGGATTTCAATTATATGCACCTACTAAATAGGCTAATTCTTACCTACCTAGTCAGGTTATTACACGACTGGGGCAATCCACAATTCATTCAGTGGTGGAGCCCAACTAATCTCCATTCATCCACCAAATCAACGGTGGATTGTCCCAGTCGGGTACTACCCGTCTGGATAGACAAGAATTTCCCTATAAAATACTAGAAATGTAGTGGAACACGGAATTTTATGAATTTTAGTTAAATCCCAACTACGCAATTGAATCAGATGTTGAAAATAGGCTAAGAGATCTAATAACATGCTTCGTAGTCACCATTATTTCCTCACATGATAAGGACATGAGCTGGTTTTGCTTCAATCTCAATATTCAATTCTTTATTGTTTCCTAAATCATGATTTACGAAGATGAATGCAAACATTTCTTGAATCATATTATTTTCTTTTCTTTAATAGAAGAATCAAATTATAATCTACCTAACTAATCTAAATCCTAATCACTTCTCAAATTTATCCATATTATAGTTATTCTAATCATTAAATTACAACAGACTACACACCAATTTTTTCTTATCTATTTATCTATCTTACAGCTTGTCATGATCAAATCAAGTCTACAGCTCAACAGAACTAAGCATGAAAAGGTGAACCATAATAACATGAATCAAAATTTTCTGACATCAAATTTACGAAGTATTACCTTACACCGGCAGAGACGTTCAATTTCTTGACATCATTCCCTCCAAGCCCTAGTCAATATACTCGTTATCCTATTCGCCGACAGTCTCTGCAGTGCCTTCCTAGCTCCAGCGACCTCCAACTCCGCCAGTCTCTGCAAATGCGCGTACGCCCCGACTGCAACCAGCTTTTTCCGGCAGCCCTGGCTCCCTCCGGCCAAGATCGTAGCCACCACTGCAACAGGAAACTTCTTTGTAACAACCTCATTTTTAGGATCCAACATTTGCATCAGCCTCATCAGACTTTTCTCGTCCCTCACAAACTCTTTCTTATTCGATTTCACTGATAACAACGACAACAACGCTTTTGCCCCCACCTCCTGCATTCCATCAGGCTTCTCAGACTCCATTAACTTCACCAAAGAACTCAGACATCCAACAATGGCCCTCTTGTTGCCATCACTGATGGCTAAATTAGCCAGCAATGAAGCAGATATGTGCTGTAACATTACATTCCCATGCTTTACGAGCTCGGAAATTCGTATTATAAAAGCTGTTGATCCGGATAACGTTCTGTAGCCTGAATCTGAGGCAGATAACGAAAAAATTGCGCGCAGAATGTGTTCTAATGTATCAGAATTCGAGCATTCGTGGAAACATTGTAACAATTTCTGCAAGCCATTGTCCTGTAATAGTAATCCACGAAAATGTTCACTTGTTGAAGCGAGAATTGATATACAGTTTGCTGATTTTCCCTGAGTTGATGGACTACCGGAAACAAGCAATTGAAGAAGAATAGGAATTGCTCCTTCTTCTGCTAAAGCATTACGAATATCTTCAACGGAAGAAACGTTTCTAATAGCCCCAATTGCGTGTGATTGAGCTGTAAAAGAACCGGATTTGCACAATTCGATTAAAATTGGAACTCCGCCGTATGCAGAAATTGCCCAGGAGTTATCAGGATCGTCGGTGATGAACTCCACCGCCATGGCGGCTCTTTCCTTCATCGGCATTGAAGCACATTCGATGATTCTCAACAAAGGACCTAGGGCTCCTTCCTCAAACACGCATTTTCGTGGCGAATCGCCGGCGGCGACGAGTAATGACACCGCAACAACGGCTAGGTCTCTAATGGAATCGTGAACATTCAAATCGAGCAAGGAAATCAAGCAGTTAACATTACCTTCTTTCGCAACAACTGCGGCGGACTTATCATCCTCCGACAGAAGCTCGATTAAAGAATCCAACGCCTTCCGTTTGAACTCCGTTCCGCCGATCTGGAGCCTAGTAAAGAGGTCTTTAACGAAAAACGCGACTTCCTCTTTTGACGAACTCGCCTCAGGGCGGGAGAGGACAATGGCGGTGGACTGGTGGAGGACGCCGGAGCGGAGGAGGAGCTCGAGGTCGTTAATATGGCGGGAAAGCCAGGCGGTGGCCATGTCAAGGTCGGACTGCATGAGCAGCTTGCCGCCGGTGAAGGAAGCGTCGGAGCAGTGGCGGCGGAGAGTTTCGGTGCGGCAGAGAGTGGAGAGTAAGGCGGGGAGGAGAGTGCGGAGGAGGGGGTTTTCCGACCAGTGTGTGGAGTCGGTGATTTCGGAGAGGAGGGATTTGAGGGAGGCGAGCTTGGAGCGAATGACCTGCCATCTGGTGGTGAAGCCGGTGACGGAGAGAGTGGCGGGAAGGAGTTGGCTTAGGAGTTGTATTACTGTTTCGAGAGTTTCGGCGGGAGAGGGCGGGGGTGGCTCGGCGGCGGAGAGCATTTTTTTGGCGGTGATACTGGGGGTTTGCTTTTGTGAGAATTACGAGTGTAAAAAAGGGGAGTATTGATGGCAGTGGCGTGAGGGGTTAGGGGTCAGATGATGAAAATGGGAATAATACAGTGGTGGGGTGGGGTGGGGGGTGGGGGTGTGTAAAAAGAAGAGAATGAATGGGGAAATGGAGTAGAGCCATAGGGTGGTAAAAATGAAGAAGCAGGGGGTGGGGACGGTGTCGCAAAATAAGCCCGACCCTATGAATTAGCCCAGCTCGTGTTACCTTTTAGAAGAACTAGAGATGGGTAAAAATTTCAGGCCCAACAAATCAGTCCAATTAATTTGATATTTTAAATTGGTTAGGTCATAGAAATTTTTATTTGAATTACTATTTAACTCAATCCAATAAGTTGTGGATGAGTTCGATAATGTTTTATACTTCCTTCGTCCCGACTTATTTTGCACAAGTAATCGAGTAAGGAAGTTAAGAAAAAATAGATTTTATTTTTTAAAGGTGGAGATTGCGTGATTTTTTTAAAGGTGAAGATTGATTGTTGAGATTTTGAGAGTGAAGATTGTAGGAGAAGTTTCTTTTTTAGGAGTATGCACAATAAGGTGAGACGTCCGAAAAGGAAAAATGTGCAAAATAAGTCGGGACGGAGGTAGTATATTATAAAGGAATAGGTCTAGTACGACTAATTAATTTTTAGCTCGATTAAATTTTGGTTCGACCCTGCCTGGCCCGATATGTGACATTGACCCCACGGGCTAGGCCTGATCGGGCCGGACTGTCCGAATTGTCGCATCTAAGTTGAACTACAAGAATCTAGGTCTAAAATATTATTGGGCCCAGCTAACTTGACCCAATGAATAAAAAACTTGACGAAATACGGATCAATCTAAAAATCTTTTTATATTTAAGGGACAACTTAACTGAGCTAAGGGTGTATGAGCTCATGGTTTTCTCCAATAGATTAAAGAAATTAAATTTCAATAAAAAAGATATTTATTAATCCTCTCAGTTAAATTTGGTTCGACACTACCTAATTTTAAGTAAAGTTACACTTAATAATACTTACCTCGATAAATTATAAATCGAATCAAATTACAATTTTAGTCCGATAAAATTGACCCGATTGAATCGGACTACTTGTAACGAGGTTGGGCGGGCCGTGGGGCCTAGGGGTGCTGACTAGTTGATAATGGATGACTGAAGTCCAAGTTGTCAAATCTAATTGCCCTAGGCCCACACCACAGAGTATATTCTATATAATCCATACCTGGGTGGCAATCTCGGCCATTCCTATGGGTAGGATTTGTTCTCAATTTCGAGTCGACTTAGGTTGTACGTTAATAATATTGGAAATATATTATTGTTAAATTTTAGAATAATACATTAATTTTAGGTTGTACGTTCCTAATATTGGAAATTGTTAAATTTCAGAATAATACATTAATTTTAGATCAATTCAGGTTATGAGTAGATTAATTATATTAGATTTGTTTTAATTTTTTCTTGGGAATTTAGGATTAAATTAGGTTAGTGTTGTGTCTGGTTAGAAATTGTCGCCCATAAAAGAATAGTTAGTTTGGGATATAGTGACATGTCATATTTGTTGGGACACATTCACGACTCGTACATTCATTTAAATAATAAAAATATATTTTAGTTTAAGAATATAATATTGTATGATGTGTATTGAAAATAATATATAGGAAATTGTAAAAGATGATATAAATAGTAGAGTGCGAATGTGAAATATATTGAGGATGGAACATGCCCAATTCGACTAATGTCATGTCAGCCCAAGTGTCCCCTACATATATTCTCATAAATTTAATGTTTAATTCATTCATTAGGTTTGACAACAAATAAGAAATGAAAAATCTATTTACACTTTTTTTTGTTAATTTGACTTATTTAAGAAATTTAAAAGTTATTTTGACAATTAAACTTTAAAAGTTTATTTTGATAATTTAACTAATAAAATATGACAAATTTTTTTGAACTTAGACTCTCTCTCAAAATAATAGATGGGGAACCGAACCCTTTATATGAGAATTGAGAAGAGTATATATATGTATATATATACGTACGGAATTGGTCATATGTCCATAGGTGGACATTATTTTATATGTTCATCGCCCACGTAACGTGCCACATAGTGAAACTCACCATAATTTAATTAATTTCGTTTTTTTTCTCTTCTTATAGTACACAAATATGTTTCAATAATTTATCTAGTTTCTTTAATTTGTTTACTATATTCAACGGGATGAAATTAATTAAATATGGTGGGTTGCATTGCTTATGTGGTGCGTCACGTGAGCAGAAAACATATAAATGTTGTTCACCTATGAACATATGATCAATTACGTATATATGTGTATATATATATATTAGGGGGGAGGGAGTATACTTTAGTCATTATTTGCTTGCATAAAGGAAAATATTTACTGATATATATGTGCTTATGTGTGTGTGTCATGTGACAGTATTATTCGCGTTCAGTCACTTGCAGATTACTCAACTTCAGCTATAAGATTGAGCAACTTCTTAATTTGTGCTATATCAATAAAAAATTATTTTCTTCCTCAGCTAGTACTAATATATATCTCAACTCTCAAGATCTTTACATCCTCTTGAAGTTATAAATTTCCCATATTTTTAGGCAGATTGAATAATAGAAATTGTAGCAAGCAGTATCTGTCAGGCCCCCCAAAACTAACCCAATGTGCCAGTAGTCTGCAAGTTACAAGCCAATGCAGGTTATGAACCGGCCCGACAAATTCTAGTATATTTTATGTGAATGGTCGAGCTTGGCTCACCATTTTGGCCAAGCAAAATTTCAGTCCGGCCCAGTACATGACATTGACCTGAATTTTGGTCGGGTCACCCCTAAACAAAAGTCTCACTATAATAGACAGAAAATTAAACACTAAATTAGACTAGGATTGAAAATACAGTTGATTGAAGAGAGTAAGAAACAGAATACATGCAATACCTTATTTCTTACTAGACTCCAAGGCCTCAGCTACACTTTGACCCCCCAAAAAATTGAATCATGTTGAAGAAACTAGGTCAGCCTGCCCTAAACCAGAAAACACTGCAGCTATGTAGGTGGGAAGAATCTGTTGAGATTAAATGGCAATGTGTAGAACTCTTCGTTTCGATTATCGCCTCGGAATGTCCTGAACTTGACCCACCATGGCATCCCTCGATCCTTCTTCGACTTCTCCACCTCGATCGTGTTGTCAAGAAACACCGCGATGATCAGCCCCACGGTCGGAGGGGACATGAATATTGTGTTCAAGAATGCATTGAACTGCAGATCACAAAGCAACAGAATTTTGATCATTCTTATTTTGGTTGTTTGAACTTGTTTCGTTACGCGCAATACTTACCCATCCGGCATTCGTGTGAACTAGGCCACGACGATGAGGAGTCCAATATTGGTCGAAAAATTGAGGAATGGAGATCCCGAGGAAGAGCGAAAGGCCGGTTATGAGAAGGTTCCTCATGGAATTCATGTTAGTGAATTGAAGAAATGATAAACCAACAGAACCTGCATGTAAACAAGACAAATGTAAAGAGCAAATGCAGAATCTAGAAATTATATACGCGATATATAATGTCGTACCAACAAGACCAAATAGAACACAGTACAGTGCAGCAAAAATTGGAAACGGGATAGATGCGAAAACAGCTCCAAATTTTCCTGCAGTCCAGTGCCAAATCGTTACGCATATATAAACGAATCAACTCTGAATATTCTCCAATTAAAGGTTCAAGTGATGAAAAAATGTGACTGTCATTTTGGCATATAAAATGACTAAGATACCCTATTCTAGACCTGCAGGATTTCTCAAGCGTGTAGAAAGTCACATGCTTGAGACGGTGGATTTTCTTGAGCATGTGAGGCTTGATGCTCAAGAAATCCATTGTATCGAGCATGTGAATCTTGAGGATATCCCTAGTTTTGCAGGTCTCGTTTTGGTGTGCGTGGACAAAGACGGAACTTTGCCTTTATAGGAAGGGTATCTTTGTCCATATTATTTGCCAAATTGGCTATAAGTAAATATTGTCTTCCATAAGAAATCTACTATGCCTGTTGAGCTTACTAATACAGACCTAAGATGGAAAAGAATATCATGAAGCCGGCTGAAATCTGAACCACTCTACGGCTTCCAACTCGCGTTAGTCCAAGGAGCCCCACATTTTCCCTGAAATGCATTAGAAAGCCACTCTATCGAGTTTAACATCGTATTAGAGCAGTATCAAGAGAGTGTCGTTGCTTGTTATAGATTGTACGTACACAGATACTGTAGAACCAGTGGTAGTACCGAAAAGACCATCGAGCAGAACACCTATTCCCTGCAAAGTCAAAGTCCATCTCAGATTCCATTACGGTATGTGTGTCTGTGTGCGCGCGCGAGAGAGAGTAGAACTGGACTTAAAATTCAATTCCATCATATGATATCAATGAGTATAAATAGGCTTACCTGCCAACCAATTCCCCGGCTGAGTACATATGCAGGAGGCGGAGTAGCAATTGCCAGACGGGATGCTGCCTTGTATGCTCCAGTGGACTTCAAAATTCGACGAAAGTCGAGATCATATATAGTATATTTGGATCAGATATTTGTCCTAAGTCAGCTAAAGGGCGAAAACATTTGGTAACAGTTTTTTCCAACAGTTCAATACCTCAACCATTGAGACGAGAACAGCTGACATCATAGCGAAAGAATGACCAGCGGCGAAAGTAGGCGGCCCCCACTGAAGAGGATAAGGGAACTTGAACCTTGATAACAAAAAATAAATCTTAGATTTCAAAGGAAAACAATAAACCATCTTTTTTCAATCAAAAGGTAATAGAAACACAACCATGGAGCTGTTGATATAAGGTTTGCCCTGTCTGTACGGCAACTAATCTGAGTAGCATTGGGTTTGCCTCTATAAGCTCCACTAGCCGTTAGTATGAGAGAGTATATCCAAATAATAGAAATGCAGATTAAGACAGGAAATCGCTCAAAGATGGGGAAGTCCCTCAGAGGCTTGATGTGCTTCAGATACTGCAATTCGAGAACTGTTACTCGTATGAATGTGGGGAATAGCCAGAATAAGTGTTTTTAAGCTTGATTCATTAGAGGTCGACTCACTTGTGAGAAGCCGATAACCAGGAGGAGCATTGGCAAACCAATTTCTACACAGTTTCCTAGCTGCAAAAATATTATAGATTATACACTGCTAATTATAAATATGTATGAAAATCTGTATTATTCTACTGATATTACACTACAAATATATTGCCTGTGTCACATAATTATATTTCTCTAATATAAGATTTAACTCCATCAACACTCCCTTATACATAACATGATTGGAAAAATATGTAAACTGTATAGAACTATGTGTACTTTCTGCTTGTAAGAATTAATACAGTAATTCTACACACGTTTGACTAGTATACAGTTAACATGAAAATCACGAAATTATGTGGAAACTTTTAGCGTAATTAGCACATACTGCAGGAAATCCTCGTTGAAATAAGCCGAAACCAACCAATCCAACAACAGGTGCCATTCCGAGGGGACTGAAAAAGCTGTGAAGAAATACACTAAAATTCATCAATATGTTTACGAGTGGAAGTTCTTTAGAGTTCTTGAAAATGGGATATAGAAACTATACCGTGAAAAAAGGCCCCATACTTGGCTGTAGCCCAAAATTATTTGTATGCTCGCAGCAACTATTAGAGCTCCTTGGATAGCTCTCATAGTTTGTATAAATCTCTGCGAAAAAATCAGAAATTAAAGAATCATATCCTGTGTCAATTACAAATGAAAAGTATAGGCTAAAAAAAGTGGTACGTACAACATGAGGCTCATCAATCCGTTGCAATGATGAGTCACTAATAATATATGCTACGGGAACTACATAAGCGAAGGACCCTCCAACAACAGCAGGTAACCTGGTTCCAAATAGTGTCTGAAGAAGGGTGTTAATGCCGGCTACGAATAGCAATGTCTGAATAACCCGTGCTTTGTCTCCCTGTATGATTTGCAAATGCATCATAGTGAGAGAATAAAAGAAAACGGACTGAAAATTCATTTCTTGTCCAAAATATTTGAACTTTTTCTTTTAATTTGTGAATCTAAAACAAAATGAGTTGAAGGCCAAAAACTTTGTTTTGCCTCCTTAAACATTAGTCAAGATTCGGCTCTTCAAATCCGTTAAATGGACTACAAATTAAAATAAGAAAGCAGCTTACATCATTTCCACCCATCAATGGGACAAGCATTGTCGGAATCATCACACTTGTTCCAAGTACTAAAATGTAATTCTGAAACGCTAACAAAACCGTTTCAGCTGCATATAAGAAATAGAAGATCAGGGGATCGAGGAAAACTAAGATTTGATCCTTTTACGCCTGAATGTCGATTTGACACATCAAGGTCAATGTGGTAGCCTGAAGAGAAGAACACAATGTAAAAATATCTCTTTTATATATCTTATTATAAGGAACAGCCCTTGTCTTTACTGGCTTGTTTATACAAACCTTGAATGTAAAGCACATGTAAGCACCAACTCTAACATCATAATTCGTGCATATTTGATTATTTACTCCCCAAAGTAGCTAGTTTGCTTTATTTTCAGAATTTCATTAGTGAACTTCTATAGCTCTAAACAGCTTCAGCTCTTACTTTTATTTTTCACTACAATTGGTCATATTTCACATCTTTACGTCTGTACTGTTGAGACACATGGACTCTTGCAAATTTTATCATACATCTTGCATACATCAATAAAAGGCAATCACTCAGATTCCAAATTGGAAAGAAATCAATTCTCACCAAACCAAGTACTCCCATTAAATGATCCCTGCTGCCTTTCACATACAACTATGATTCCATTTCCACAGTACATTTGAAAGAGGGCTCTTTTTCATGCTAAATAGTAGCACAAAAGATTCTTTTTCTTGTCTTCACATAATGCACAGTATACATTTACCAGTGAAGATAAAAATTCAAGAAATTTGAAAGTAAATATATTGCAATCCCACTGAGGATTTGAGATAAAAATTGCATAAAAATCAAGAAATTTTATCACTCAACATAAATATTATATAGCATGTCACATTTGGACCTACAGTTCTTCATGTCAAGTTCGGAGAGAGAAAGACATGAATGAGTAAAAAAGATAAAATGATTACAATTACGTGTCACCCTCTCTCTGAAATTCACCGGAAAATTTTAATGTAGAAGATCCATTTCTTTCTCCACAACTTGATTGAATAATATCAGCCTTACATTAAAGTTCACACGGTACAAAATCCTCGGTTGCACATTTACTCAACAATTTCCATTAACCTCATCATGAATAACAGAAAGTACAGAGGGAAAAACAGACAAATATAGATGCGAGAATGGCTAAAAAAATAAAAAGCAATAATTAACCCCAACAGGATACAGTTTCATTTTAATGAGGTCAATAAATGTGATGCTAAGCCCTACCAACCCCCACCCCACCCCCACCCTACCAACGTGGAATATGCTAACTGTAATTATCAGGGGCGAATTCCATAAAATTTTAGAAAAAATAGAGAAAAAAAAAAAAAAAAAAAGCAAAACACACACTAATAACACACACTCGCATGTGTATGAAAATTGAGAAGAAGAGATTAACGAAGCATACGCCATGGCGGATTGGAATCAATGCAGTACTCGAGGTCCTGTAGCTGCTCCATAGGCAGGTGCACAATGTCACCCATTCCTCCGTGTTTCTCTGCGCGTATCAATGCGTGTTTCTGTGTGAAATCGATATATATATATATCTATATATATATATTGATGAACTGATAGATAAATAGATAGATATAGAGAGAGAGAAGGCGAACGAAGAACAAAGTAAAGCAGCAAGCAACACAGAGAGATATATCTCTAGGAGAGAGAGAGTGTGAGAGGAAGAAGAAGAACAAAGTAAAGCAGCAGGCAAGTGCAGATAGAAAAGTTGGAGAAAGTGCAGCGAGAAGAATATATAAAGGGGAGAGAGAGAACAAATATGCTCACAAAAAAAGTGAAAGGAATATAAACATATAGATACACACAGGCTGTATCTGTATGCGCGCACACACAGTAGAAGCACCTTGAGGGACGTTCCTCATATCATGCGACGATAGGCTTCACCTTTTTGAATTTATGCTTAATCTGTTAATTCATATTCAACACAATTTTTATTTACCGTTTGCACAATTGAATTCAAAAATATTGCTTCTTTTAGTATCTTAATTAATTTGATTTATAATAAAAATCTGGCCCAGAATGAGATTATGATAAATAATAATAAATGATTCGGATTTTGTGTATCTTAGAATTGAAGGAAAATAAAAACTTGGAAATAGTGATATTTAGTAGTGAATGTATATGTGATATGTTCCGGTACCGAAGAGATGTTTGGATTGGATTGTAGGTGTTCGGAGCATATCAACTAGACATATTCGGAATGTGTATGATCATTTGAATGAGTATATAGATTTATTTTGTTTGTTTTATAATGAAAATGTAGCTCAGCGTGAGGTTATGATAATAAATAATTTTGATGTTGCTCTATATTAGAATTAGAGGGAAATAAAAATATATCAAAAAAAGTGATTTTTGTAGTGAATGCTAAATATTCTACTGCTCGTGGAAGTTTGAATCGAGCTGTAGGTGTTTGGAGCATATCGAATAAACATATTTATAATGAGTATGGTCATTTTGAAATAGTATATAGACTAATTTTGTTTGTTTTATAATGAAAATCTAGCTCAATGTGAGGTTATTATAATAAATACTATGTTGTCCTATTTTAGAATTAAAGGAAAATAAAGATGGCAAATTTAATACAGTATTGTACTGTTCATCGGAGGCAATAAAGTACAATCACTTTTGGCAACATTAATAAACTACGTGAAGTCGCCCATACAGCAGACAACATCGCATACGTCGTCACTGTCATGGGCGACACTGCCTCTGAATTTGGTTTCTCCTTTTCTTTTCTTTTTTATTAGAGTCGCCCCTGGTGATTCAATTGTTTTAATTGTCGCACATACTAGGTGACATTTTTTTTTTTTTAAGTGTTGCGCCTATTGTAGGTGACAAATGGTGATTGATAACTCCCTTGAGACATTCAGAAAGGGTCTCAACCAATATCTAATGCATCGATAGAAATTTTGGTACGTTAATAATTTCAAATTGTGTATTTATATATAAATACAAAATATTTATATTTTATGTTCACATATGTTTATTAACCTATAATTTTAGGAAATGATAGTTAAGAGCATGCATCAACTAGTGAGTATCCGAGGGAGCCTACCTAAGGAGTTATATCAGCAAGCAAGTCTTCATTTCCATGATCGTCGTCCATTTTTTCATTAGTCGTAGCCGCACGCACAACACCAAGTTGATCCACCACCCATGCCATATGATACAAATCAATAGGAGATGAGGCATATATAGTATGTCTTTACGTGCTAATCTTAGGCATAAGGTTGATGTTTTATTTTGATTTGACTATTGTATCTTTAAGTGAAATATTGGCATTTTAATTTCAAAATCATAATAGTAAAAAACGATGGTATGTAATATTACTTATTTTCACCAATTGTTGCCTATAGCAGGTGCAACACTAAAAAAATAATGTCGCCTATAGTATGTGCGATTAAAAAAAAAAAAAATTGAATCAATGTCGCCCCTGGCAGGGGCTACTCTAATAGAAAAGGGAAAATAAAATTCAAAGGCAGTGTCAGCCATGGAGTGGTGATGTATGTAGTATCGCCTGCTACATGGGTGACTTTTCGTAATTTATTAACATTTGCAAAAGTGGTTGTACTGTATTAAGCTTTCATTGGGCAGTACATTACTGTGTTAATTTTGCCAATAAAGATCTAGTGAATGAATGCATTGTTTCAGTAGTCAAGAAATTAGGGATTGAGTTGTAGGTGTTCGGAACATATCGATTGGACCGTTCATGATGTGTATCAGTACAACCATTTGTATTAGTATCTAAATTAATTTTATTTGTTTTATAATGAAAATCTAGCTCATCGTGAGGCTATGATAGTAAATGATTCGTATTCAGCTCTATTTTGTAAGGGAAAAAATTGGATTTCTTCTTGTCATCTTCTGTCGTGAATGCATTTTTTTTTCTCGTACTTACGGAATGTTTAGATTGAGTTATAGGTGTTCGAAGCATATCATCTAAACATACCCAGAATGTGTACAATCATTTCAAATTAGTATCTAAATTAATTTTATTTGTTTTGTAATCAAAATCTAGCTAACCCGAGGTTATGCTAAAGGAGGGGAAAATGAAGAATAGTGATATTTTGCTGTGAATGCATTTGTTATATTTAGAGGATGTTAGAATTAGGTTGTATGCCGGAGCTACCCGTCATTCAGCTGAAACAAGTCCGCCTAAACATACTCTGAAGCTGAAGAGAAGTAGTTATTATATAGGTTGATATCACATTTTAATTTTATTATTCCATATCAAAAAAGTTTTTAGAGTAAAAAGATATTCAAAAAATATTTGAGAATTTCTCCCCAAGCATGATGTTGATGATCGAGATGTACTATCATTGTGTTAATTCATGCATAACAAGTGATGTTGACTTATTTAACTATGTGTAACTTGTTGTGTTCGACAACGAAAAAAATTGTTGGTGAGATAAAAAAAATTATTTCTTTTACTTTGACTATTAAAATGAAATATTAACTTTTGAATAAGATTTATTTAGAATAAAAAATGATATTCGATACAACTAAATAAGTGAGCTAATTCATTTATTTGCACTGAAGATACATATCATGATTTGTATTATTATATTTCTATTTCTTTGTATCTTGTTCTTGTCTACGAATTTAAGGATGAAGAAGGATAAAACATATACCCATTTCTTCTATATTTAGATTTAATATGAGTTTTATATATATATATATATATATATATATATATTTAGGAAATAATATGAGTATATTGGTAAGTCAACATTAATTTCATTTGCCTAATTTCATGTAATGAATGATTTCTCTTTTTTTTTTTTTTAAAAATGTCACGAATCTCAACACAGTTGCTAAATCTCAAAAGATGTGTTAATATTCAGTTTTATCAAAGTTTTATGATTTATGTAATTTTATTTTTCTTATTTATTTATTTTTGTGTTGGAAATTCAAAGAATGTGAGTGCTAAATAATTTGGATGTCTGTGCCAATTACGGTGTTCCAATCGTGTTATATACTTAAAGTTAAAAGTACGCCGTTTTGATATCATGTTATAATTCTTGTCAACTTCTCAAAACAACATAATTTTATGTGTGAAACACGACTGAAACATTGTAGCTGGGATGAAAGATCCCAAGTAGCTAAGGAGATGTATATACGGAGACGGAGTGTCTGTAATTGCTTCATTCAAATAATAATGTGATTTTCTATAAAAAGAAAAAATAAGTTCAGGTGGTGTAAAATATGCGTTTGCCTCAAAAAAAATTACTTTAAAACTAAAATTCAAAAGCAGGTTCTCCTCGCCTTAAATTGCAAGTTGGCAACTTTATTTAGTCTTTTGTCCTCACATTTTTCTGTAAAATCACTTTTATTTCAAATGGTGCTCACTATTACTTCAAAGTGAATATTGAATGATTTTTACAAGCAACATATAGGGAACAATGGTAAAATTGCCCTAAGTTTTTAATAATTAGGAAAATATCTTTTAACTTTTTTAATTTATGACAATCTTGTATGATGCAAAACTTTGATAATCGTGCCATGTGCCTGACTATAAAAGTAAATTAACTTGTCAAAGGTGATGTGGCGATTTTTTTTCTAATGTGTTATTAATATATCATTTTAAATTATAATTAAAATAACAAGTTATTTTTCATAAAATTATAAGTTTTATGGTTTTCTAAATAATTTTTTAAAAAATACTTTCAAATATTAAAAATAAAAAAGGAAAAACTTCGACCTACTACACTACCTAATTCGCCTATACTCAGTATTTCATCTGTAGTATTCGGCAAAACCCTGACCGATCAGAGAGCCTCCAATGCACCCCGCACACGTTCTACCCTCCAACATCAACCTCATTGCCCTCAGCATACACTTCCTACAATAATATGCTCCACACACAATAATAACATATTTGGACTAATTTGAAAGTTAGGATTTGAAAGAGGGAAAAATTGAGTGTGTGCAGGGGGGTTTGATGTGTATGAATTTATGTATAATTGATTGAGTGTGTAGGTAAAATTGGGCGTGAGAGAGAGATTTATTTTGTATGTGTTTGTACGATTGATGTGTGTGTGACGTGTGTTTTGAGGGAGAATTATGGATTTGGATCCTCTAAAATACTTCACCGTGCATTTCGAAAAAAGCAAGAGAGTGATACACTTTATGTAGGTCCTAAAATTCTATTTTTTATTCACATATAAAATATATTATTCTCTCTTGAAGTGCATAACGAAGTATTCTAGATGATTCAAATCGAAAAAGAAAAGAATTGCATAGGGCACGAGTTGTAGGGGCCAAACAAGGGGATAATGGTTTTTTTCTAAAATCTTAATGACCAATTATACCCCAAACACATATCACATAGATTAAAAATTAGTGACTAACATTGTCACATCAAATGAAATAGCCACGTCGCTGGATGAACAACGATAATCGGTGACGAATTTTTTTAATATATTTTCTTTTTTTATAATTTAAAAGGCATTTTATAATCTAAAATATAAAAGATATTTCCTAGTAATTAAAAATATGGGTAGTTCTATAGTACATCCGGTGTATTAATAACCTAGTGTTTTACCTGGTACAACAAGTAACAAAAAGGTAATTTTTTACCGACTCTTCGAGTTAAACAAGTTTTGTGGGTCCCTCTTTTTAATAGTTTTTAAGACAATATATTGATCTGTCAAAACTCGAAAGATTTAAAAAAGTTGATTGTTCCAAACTTCCAGTTGAGTATAAAGGTAAAAATCTCTCAAATTTCACCCAAATAAACCAAACAGAATATGGGGAAATTAAATAATTAGATACAAGTGAATGCTGCAGGATTCCAACGAGATTTGTTAAATAGCTATTCAAGATGAAATACCATCAAAAATAAAAAATGAATTTGAGAGACGTAAAAATAATAAAAATGAAGTTGGATTTCAGAATTGCAAATATTGTTTCCTTCTTTTTTCCTTAAAACCACTGTAAATGTTCTTCCCCAATACCCCTTAATGCTATCAGATGATTCAATTTATAGTTCAACCACTGTAAATGTTGAAATTCACAGTTGAATATCTCTCTCAAGTTTTATTCGAGAATCGAGATTCAATGGTATGCTCGCCACTTAACAGAAAATGATTCGATCCTGTACTCAGTTCCAGAAAATTTATTTGAGCTATTTTTTCCGTTGAGCTATATTCCTATCAGCAATAAAGGCTAATGAAGAAGAAGTCAACGGCGGTTATCTTCTCACGAAGCCTTAATTTACCAAAAACGCAAGTTTGTCAAGAGAATTTATTAATCGGTTTAGACAGTAACCTACTATTCACAAAATATTATTTTAATCGTCTTGATTAAAAAAAAAAACTTAATCTAATAATCATGGTTTCAGGTTTATTAATATACCGAATGCACTATAGAATAACTTTAAAAATATATAAGGCATTTTTATCAATTTTCTTATACAAATATTCTAAATTTGAATTCGATTGGCCTGTTAAATAGGTAAATAATATTAAAACTGGTCCATATGGTCAAACGCCCTTTTGTCAACTTCACAGGTCAAAATTGGTTAATAATATGGTGACATTTATTTGACCAGTCTGACCACACGTAATGCTCTGATTTGTACTTATTTTCATTAAAAATATCTAGCATGTACCTATTCAAATTTAAAATTAGTTAATAATTTGTTTTATTCAACTCCATCTCGCTCTAACTTTCTTACTTTTCTTTTCGATTTGTCTCAACTTAACTTTTCAGTTCATAAATGACAAATTTCTCTTACAATCTTCACCCTTAAAATCTCCACCCTCAATCTCCACATTTAAAAAAATCAAGGATTCCATAAATTTTATTTTTTCTTAACTTTCGTGCCTGATCAAAGTAGGAAAATTAAGTCGGGACGGAGATGGTATGTTTCAAAAGTTAACACTCCCCACAGTTTCAAAAAAATACTACCAGAATAAGTGAAACATGATTATTTTACCTTATAGAAATAAGTGAAACATGATTATTGCGTGGAATATTACCAAAAAAATATTCTAGCACGCCCTTTTTGGAAATTTAAGAAATAAGTGAAACATGATTATTTTATGACCAAAATCTGGCATGCTAGAGTTTTTTTCAATTTTTTTACACTCATTTTTAAATTGTCAATTAATTTTATATCGAATTACTATTATGTTGGATTACTATCAGAAGAAAATAATTCAAAAACATGATAGAGTGTCGTAAAGAATGACCGCAACAAAACATTTATCTAAAATGATAGTCAACATTTAAGGTTTTTTTTCTTTTTTTCTTCCTCTGATTATAATCCAACATTATGTCGTTTAAAAATAATAAAAGAATTAGCCGGGCATATCCGTTGGATTACTAGCTCATTGAATTTGAATACACACATGTATATATATGGTATGCATATAAAATTTGTATTTTTCTTAAATTATTAGAGGCCCCTTTTCTCTTTCCATTTCCGCCCCCGTCACGAGCGTCTCTACATGGTCGGGAGAGACTTTAGGAGAAATCTTCTCCTCAAGATAAAACGTGTTCCAAAATTAAACAGAAGTCTCTATGCAATCTACGTCTCTCTTTTCACTCTCTCTCTGCCACCTACCCCCACCCACCCCCACCCCACCCCCCCCCCCAAGGAAAATCAACAAAGATTCAAGAAACACAGTCCAATTTCCCTTATGTTCTTGTTCAAACAATACCCAAAAACTTGAATGCAAATCTCACTGCAAGAACATCTTGTGTTGTTTGTAAGATACAAACAACATTGTATTGATTGAATTCAAGAAATTTCCTAAAATTGAAATTCAAGAATTGGAAATGTGATTGACCTTTTTGCCATCATAATCATCAACAATGCCTAGCAAGCTTCGAAGGGCAATAGGGGCAGTGAAGGATCAAACCAGCATTAGCCTTGCCAAGGTCTCCTCCACTGCCTCCTCCGCCATCGAGGTCGCTGTCCTCAAAGCCACCACACACGACAACATCCCAATCGACGAAAAATACGTGCAGGAGGTCCTCCAGCTCGTCTCATCCACCAAATTCCACGCTGCAGCCTGTGCTCGCGCCATCGGGAAGCGAATAGGCCGGACACGCAATTGGATCGTAGCCCTAAAATCGTTAGTCCTCGTCCTCCGAATCTTTCAAGATGGTGATCCCTATTTCCCAAGGGAAGTTCTCCATGCCATGAAAAGGGGTGCCAAGATTCTCAATCTTTCGACATTTAGAGACGACTCTAGCTCGAGTAGCCCCTGGGATTTCACCTCGTTCGTGCGCACATTCGCGCTATATCTCGACGAGCGGTTAGAGTGTTTCTTGACAGGGAAGCTACAGAGGAGGATCTACAGTCACGGCACGAATACGGCCCAAAAATGTTTGACGATGAGTAGGAGGAGGCCGGACGAGCCGGTTCTTGATATGAAACCGGCAATGCTGCTCGACCGGATCATGTTCTGGCAACGGTTGCTCGACCGGGCTATCGCTACACGGCCCACCGGGGCCGCGAGGACGAACCTTTTGGTTCAGAGATCTCTCTATGCTATAGTGCAAGAAAGTTTTGAGTTGTATAAAGATGTATCAGAGGGGCTTAAACTGATTCTTGATAGCTTCTTTCAGTTACAGTTTCAGAACAGTATGAATGCCTTTCAAGCCTGTGCTAAAGCTGCAAGGCAATTCAAAGAGTTGAATAATTTCTACTCTTTGTGTAAAAATTTAGGTGTTGGTAGAATCTCCGAGTATCCAGCTGTTGAGATGATATCAGAAGAGCTGATCGAGACCTTGCAGGTAGGGACGTAAACAAGTCGAGTCGAACGTACTACTCCCTCCATCTCGCTCATTTTTGCACTTTTTTTTTTGGTCCGTCCCATTCAATTTTGCACACTCTTAAAAAGGAAATTTCTCTTACAATCTTCACCCTCAAAATCTCCACCCTCAATCTCCACCTTTAAAAAAGTCAACAAAAAGCAAAAAACATTTTTTCGTAATATATTTGTCATCCCTACGTGCAAAACTAAGCGGGACGGAGGGAGTATTATTTAAGTTTGTTAGAAATATTAGGGAAATTTTTACTAGAAATTAATTTTAGAAAATGTCTCGATTCATGGCCTGAATTTTAGAAATTCTCAATTCGAAACCTGAATTTTAGAAATAAGTCGAACGTACTGTTTTTCAAATTGTTAGAAATACTAGGAAATTTTCACTAGAATGTCTTAATTTTAGAAAATGTCTTAATTTGAACATGAGTTTTAGAAATGAGTCGAACGTGCTATTATTCAGCTTGTTAAAAATATTAGGGAAAATTTTACCAAAAGATCTTGATTTGAGAATATGTCTCAATTCAAGTTTAAATTTTAGAAATGGGTCGAACTTACTATTGTTCAAACTTATTAGAAATTGTAGGGATAGTTTCACTAAAAGGTCTTAATTTTAGAAAACGTTGCATTTTGGGCCTGGATTTTATGAGTTCTCAATTCGAGGTATAATTTTGAGTTTTTCTTTCAATACAGGCCTTGATTTTAAATTTTATTCTTAATTGATGATTTACATTTGAAAAATAAGACACATTATTGAATGTACAGGAGGATAGTATATTATATGAAAATTTCAGATGTTCCGACGACCGAATAAGATTTTTTATTTTCAAGGCGTAAGCTTGAATGTAATATTCGAAATCTAGACTCCTAATTGTGAAAAGCTCAAAAGTCAGGGAATTAAGAACCTTCAAATTATATGCCTCTAATTGAGTTTCAAAATTAGACCTTCAACTGAAATTCTTTCGAAATAACTAAACAACTGAACTTATGTTTGAACTTATTGGATAAATTAAGCTTGAACGAGTTTCAGTCGAACTAACGCATAATCTAGTTTTAGATTTTTTCAAATGTAAAAGTATGATGAAGAATTACCTGATTTGATTTTCTGATTTTCATCCTACTTGCAGGAATTCTTGAAAGATCAATCTTCATTTTCGTCCAATCAAAAGCCAATAAACCGGATTCCAGTTCCTCCAAGATCGCAAAAATCGAAAAAATGGATGGAAAGATCACCTTCTCAAGTGGAACGGTGCACGTCATTAGAAGAGCTGATCAGAGCCACAGAAGAAGCCGCAAACTGCCCCGCCATTTCCATCGATCTAGAAGCCTATTCCGTGCCACAACGAGACGAAACCCTAGCAGTAAGCGAAACCACATCCACCAGATCATTACCAGTCACGAATTCAATGGTAGATCTCATGTCGATATGGGACGGATCCGAACAAGACGAGAAGGAACACCAGAA
Organism: Ajuga chamaepitys; assembly: GCA_958295605.1. NCBI lineage: Eukaryota > Viridiplantae > Streptophyta > Magnoliopsida > Lamiales > Lamiaceae > Ajuga > Ajuga chamaepitys. The sequence goes on from OY282498.1 coordinate 47,170,627, forward strand.
AACCCTAACAGAAGCAAATTCATGGACGCCGGATAATTGGGAACTCGTACTCACCGAAACGACGCCGTCTCCATCGCCGGACAACGAAACGGCATCGTATACGAATTCGTCGAACAGTTGGGAGGTGGTTTTATTCGAAGCGGCGCCGGCGGCGGAGGCGGAGGCGGCGCCTCAGCCGCCGGACAATTACTACAATCCGTTTCTACAGGATGCCATTGAAGTACCAAATGTTCAACCTACTTTCCAAGCGATGCAGTTTCCAAATCAGGCGCAGAATGAGAACTTTGATCCTTTTGGAGTTGCTTCGTTTTCGAATGAATCAGTGTTGAGTAGTAATTCGTTGGATCAGCAGCAGAATTTGCTCCGAGAACAACAGTTGTGGTTGCGAAATCAAAACAATATTATAGCTAAGCAGATGTGAATTTAGGGCGCCTGTCCATTGTAATCTGCACCAGTTTTCTTACTATATAAGTAATTATTTACTTTTTTCCATTGCAAGTTCGTGTCAGCAAATTTAATTTGGAGCAATCATTCATCTTTTTTAGCTATTCGATGGCATTCGGCCCACCCAACCTATCGGGTTATAATATGATAGGTCGGATCGAAATTTTATCGATCCAATAATTATTGAGCATAGCTCATTCCGTCTCTCCTAAATATATAAAAAAGTATAAGATCGACTCGTAATTTGTCGGATTTTTGTTCATCGGATCGGATCTATTAAGAACGATGGTCCTGCATGGTAAATTTCTATGACTTAGGTCATCTAAAATGTCGAACCGGGCTAATTTTGCCTACTCCCTTTATAAGTAGCTATTATAAAAAGAGAAGACAGAAATACACCCTACTCACGATGTGCATAAGTTAAGATCGTTAAGGAGTAAAAACCTTGTCTTTAAATTATAACTGAGGTAATTAGATTATTGTGCAAAATATTGCATCAATTGGTGGTCGATATAATTTATTTGATCGATTCATAAAGAGATTGTGTCGGAAAATCCACTAGCTTCCTGCTAACTCTGCAGAGACATCGTAGATATGGGAGCTGGACCAATAGAGGATAATGTCTATTGTTCTCTAGTTGTTTTTTGGATACTCTTAAAGTTGTGAAATATAATTCTTTCGTTGCATGTGATGAGGCGGATTTTTTTTTTGTTGAGTTGTTTGCGATGACGGCTTGGATTGTTTGGAGACTATTCGTAAGCAACATGACTCTCAAGGTAAATGTTAAGACAGAGTGGTATGATATCAGTATTAAAATTAACGATAAGAAACAGTATATATCCATCTTGATAAAAGATTCGATATTTATCGATGTCGTATTGAATTTTTAATATATCGCGTTTCGATATTTTGAAAGTTTCAGTATTTACTCTTACCATATCAAATTTCGATATTTCAAATTTTTTAGTACAATAATAATATAATTTTTTTGTATACAAAAAATCTTCGATACAATGATAATATGGATAATACATCTAACAAACCACCTATGTATACTATATTTAATTCTTGTAGCAAATTCTATAAAATAAAATATAACAAGAGTCAACAAGTAGAAACAGTGAAAAGAAAAATTGCAAGACAGAAAAACCTACCTGAGAAACTGGACAAGTGTCGGAAGCTGGCCAGCTCGAACGCTACCTGAGCGGCTAACATAGAATTAACTGTTTTGGGTGGGATTAGCTGTGCGTTTTTCATATAGAGTTTGGATTCACTAATGTTGGAGCCTATTTGGATGCTCGATATGCAGAAAGTCATGGATAGGGAAATTGTTGGACTATAATGACACTTTACGGAAGAACTTCAAAGTTTACTGCTTCATAACTAGAGTTGTCAAAAGAAACTCAGTTTAATGAGTCAGCTAACCAACTCCAAAATATAGACTAAGCTGGCCCGACTTTACATTGGTCCGAAAAAATTTGGACCTGCTTGGCCCAATCCGAGCAATCCAATTTGGCCAACTTTATTTTTTCTATTTTTTTTTTTTAAATAGGAGACTTAACATTACATAAATTATTTGAGATGACAAAATATTTTTCGCTCCAATTAATTTTCAGAGACAAAAGTCACTCCATATTCTTTGAAATTTTAATAAAATCAGAAAAAAAAAAAAAAAATGAATTTTAAAACCTAGCCGTGGCAATACTATTGTTCCACTCCCATTTAGGGGTATGCAGATTTCGGTCAGAACCGATATAACCGATCGAACCGAATCGATAATTGAATTTGGGTTCGATTACATCGGTTTCGTTTCAGTTAGTGTTTAAGTTTTAAAAATTATCGGTTATCGATTTCGATTCGGTTTTCATTTGAAAAATCCGATATGTAACCGGATTGAGCCGATAACTTAAAAGTTGTTATAAATTTGATTTTATTTTTAAAATGATACCCTTAAACTACCCCAAATTAGCCCCCAAATAAAATAAAATAAAATTTTGTGTGTTTTATTTTTAATGTTCTTTACTTAAAAAAAAAATAATAAAAAAATATTGATTATCGGTTTCAACCGAAATCAGACCGATATTTTCGGTTCGGTTTGAGGTCGATTTTATTTCTATTCGGTCGGTTATCGGTTATCGATTATGCCTTATCGGTTCAATTCGGTTCTGGACCGATGCACACCCCTACTTCCATCCAGCCACAACCATAACCCATCGCAACTTTGCTGGGTCTTTGTTCCCTTCCCTTCACACATAAATCAGATAAAAAAGACTTGAGTTTCATCGGCACATTGTCTTTCGCAGTCGTTCTTCATCTCTTGTCTATAAAAATATTTTAATTATAGTTCATAATACTCATTTTATTTTTTTATTATATGAGCATATTTTGTTATAAGTTAGAATTTTTAATAGTTTTAACTTTTAATTTGTGTTTGTATGGAATTTGATACTGAATAATTTTATTTTTTTTAAATGTACAAATGTGCCGAAATTGGCCCGATAATCCAATGGCCTGAGGACGGACTGGACTAACATTTAGTAGCCTAAAACAATCTGACCCGACCCAACCCAAATTTATCTACTGATTCGATTAAACTGACTTGGGCTGATCTAGCCCAGCCCAACCCGATCATTTTGATAGCTCTATTCACAACAATCTTCTAGACCTTGTTTATATCACATATTTAGCTCTGTTGTGTTGTCTTCTGTTGGGTTATAGACCCAATTTCGGGCAGCCCATTTACCTAGCCCAAACCCAATGGCAGCCCCAACCCTTCTTATTTCCCACCAGATACATTCCCCTCATTTGTGACTCTTTGATTTACGTATTATCAGCCATGATTTTCTGCTCCATTATTCTCTATAAGAATGGAGCACCTTCTCTTTGTGAGGTGTGTAGCAGAAAATATAGAGTGATACACTTAGTGTGTGAGGGTTTCTGCCACATAAACGACCCCTTCTTCGTCTTCTTCTTCCTTGTTCCCTTTGTGGGATTTTGGTGGGTTGAGTGTGAGAAAAGTGCGTGGGGTGTTACCGGGGTTTGGGTTGGATATCTACTGTGTGTGGATAGTGCCAAATTTACAGCTGTCACTATTGTCGATCGGAAACGAACTCAAGATATTTCTGAGCCAAACTCGAACCCGACCACGATTCGATTCCTTACATCTTCCTCGTTTTCACTTTTGGTTTCACCAGTTCGTGTTTGATTGGTCAGAATTATCTAATTTTAGGATCTTGCACATCACGAGTTACGTCATGGATAAGTAATAAAGGTCTCCTTTATAAGACTAGAGAATACTTTTATACTATTATCTTCTCAAAAGTCATTAAGGGTACGTTTATTTATGCATTAAGTGAGATGTGGTAAATTCGAGTGTATATATTTTAGGATATGTGAATTTAAGTAATAACGTAAATCTTGTGTTTATTATAGAATGAAATATTATAAGATTTATAAAAATGTGCTATCATTATACTAAAAATAAGGAGAGACGGGGTAATCGAAAGAAAGAGTTGGATAGGCTTGGATTTAAATGAATTAAAGAATCCTAATTTTAAATCCTAGCACAAACACAAGATTGGATTGACCCATCTTCTATTCGGATGGGCAAATCCGTAAACAAACATACCTTAAGGAGGTATTTTCTTTTACTTTAACTTTTGAAGAAGTGATTAAAAGTATAGATTGTGGTAAAATTGCTTAAAATTAGAAGTAGGTAGTGTTTGAGGAAAAAAAAAAAAAAAATTAGTCAAATATCAAAATTAGAGCATTTGATACTAAAGCAATTTTAAGCTTATGAGAGTGAGAGAAAAAACTTCTATTTATTTATTAAACTACGAAAAGTTGGAAAAAAACAATTGTTATCTACTTTTAAGGAGTGTTTGCAAATGCTGAAATTAAGTGTTCTTGGATTTTTAACTTAAAATAAGCTAAAAACGAGTGTTTCTAAATGTCAACTTCTACTTAAATTTAAGTTGATTTAAGCTAAAAGATGCGAGCTAAAACTCCCTCCGTCGCGGCTTAACTTTCCTACTTTGACCGAGCATAGAGGTTAAGAAACAAATAGATTTGGTGGAATTTTTTACTTTTTTAAAGGTGGAGATTGTGAGAGAAATTTGTCATTTATGAGCTGAAAAGTTAAGATGAGACAAACCAAAAAGAAAAGTAGGAAAGTTAAAGCGGGACGAAAGTAGTATTGCTTTCCAAAATCACTTATCTTCATCACTTTTTCAAAAGTAGAAGCAATTATAAAAACCCTCTTAACTTTTGACCTAAAATTAATTTTATCAATCTGAAATAATTTTTCTCAACCTATAAATTAAAAAGCACTAGCAAAAACAATTGCAAAATACGTCAGATATTGAAATTGATAAATTTCTCAGCTAGAAACCTGGTGGAGCCAGGCCCACGACTTATCATGGGATGGAGTCGAGTTGGATCGGCCCAAATTCAGCTTGGGCCCATAAAATCCTTAGCCCAGCCCACTCAAATGTTCAATTTTGTTTATGTCAGTTTGTAACATGTTGGGCCATTGGGCTACAGGCTACTGGATCAGCTGAAATGGGCCCATTTGCATTTCGGATCTAGAAAAATATAGCCAACTCAACCCAATTGCTGAACTATTCGAGTCAGGCTCATTTTGCAGACTAGATTAGTGCTTTAAATTTTGAAGTAAACATCATACTGAAATTGTAGGTGTTGGTGTTTGATTTATTTATTTTGAATCAAAGTCGAGTTAAATCAAGTTATGTTTGAGTATGCTTGATATTTTCATCACAAACATGCTTGTGAACATTTTTTACCATGTTCATAAAGAATAATTTGTTCAATAACATCAAATATACACACAGTTTTTAATTTCCTTTATAAATAAATGAATTTGACCAAATACTCATTTTAATAAGAGTTAAAATAAAAAATACTATATTGTATGAGCCGTATGAATATTGTTTTTTTAATAGTATTACTGTCATTATTAATTGGATTTTGAACAAGGTTGTTTATGAGCTATTAATAAACGAGTTAATCAGTGTTCAAGCTCAGTTAGTTAATTTAAATAAACGGCTCGTTAACAGTTGTTCAATAAAAGCTATGTTCGTTTCCAGATATAACATACAATAATAAATGGATTAATCGTAATTTTGAGTAATTAAAATAATATATAATTATATTATATACGGGATATTCTTATTTGAATACTCACAATTTTTATTTTATCCATTTAATCATTTAGGGCAATTCTATTTACGGTCACCAATTTTTTTTAATGTGGCCATCATTTATTCAACTTTCATGTTTTAGCCTTAAAGTTCATGTCGTCCATTATGCCCCCAAATACTAAGGGTATATTTGTTTCTAACTTAGCACAAACATATTTTGGATATTAAAATACTCAATTTTCGTTTGTTTTAAGATTTAAATTAATAATATTCCATCAAATATAATCATATCTTATAAAATCTACCTACACCTATCCTATACACAATCAAATACATATCTCTATTTTTCAGCATTGATTAAGAGCTTATAAATTAATAAAGTGTTTGGATAAAATAACTTATAAGCTTGCAATTAAATGAAGTTATTTAACTATGAATTTAAGGTCTGATTTGAAAGTTAATATTAAATACTCATTTCAATTATTGTGTGAAATGTGTGTAGTGCATGTAAAAATGTGTGAAATGTGTTGCGTGTGGAAAGTGTGTGAATTGTGTGTAGTGTGTGAAATGTGTGTAGTGTGTGTATAGTGTATGTGAAGTGTGTGTGTGTGTATATAGTATGTGAAATTTGAGTGTAAATTATAAGATCTTAAAAATAGGATGAACTAGAAGCACTTCTTTTTTTGAGCTTATAAGCTCTTAAAGCTTATTTTTACATCTTATAAATTGTCTATCGTCTTATTTTGTCAAACACATTTGAAGAGCTTATAAGTTCATAAACATCTTATAAGATATTTTGAGGAACTTATAAGCTTAGTCAGACACCGTCTAACTTAATCCTCAACCAATCTTAACTTGCTTTGTGAAACCTAAAACATTGCCTTATAGTTCTTGCATGCAGTCCCCATATTAGTCTGTAAAATCTGGTTGAGGTTCTTGAAATGGATTTTTTTTATATGTGAACAATCCCCTCAAAAATCAGATTTTATACCCCAGGAATGCAGGGACGGAGCTCGGATTTGTTAATGATGGGGTGAAATATTTTTTTGGGATATTTATCAAAGTTTTGATAATTTGAAGGGGGTGAAATCCGTTCTTTTATTACAATTACATTATATAAATATATAAATAGGAGTTTCGTCGAAAAATTTGAGGGAATAATCTCCGCTGCCAACCCCCTTTTAACTCCGTCACTGAGGAAATGACATGAAGCTAATTTAATAAAAAATTGCAATTTAGGAGAAAAATGCAATTATTGACGCCATTGATTTTGTAAGACTGATTTTGAATGGTGGCTGCACAAATGAATGAGGGTTGGTTGTGTTGAGGGGACAAAAGAAAAGAAGAACACAATATTATAGGATTAGGATATACTACCTCCGTTTTTTTAAGTTGTCTATTTATTTTATTTATAAATAGTTGTTATTTTAATTTTTTTATCATATTTTTTACAATATTAAACCTAGAGTTATGAAAAGTGTTAACAATATGTAGGAATGATTAAAAAATCAAGGAATTTAAGGAAATTAGTATAGGGTTGATTTATCAACTCTTTAAATCCCTTAATTTTTATACAAAAAGTTAGAATGACAATTAAAAAAACGGATGTAATAAATTTTAAGGATAAATTAGAGAATTTATTACATGGTGACGACAAAGAGAAATATTGTGATTGTAAATAGAATCGTCCAATCATTTATCATTAAGTAATACTAGTATCGCTCCCGTGCGATGCACGGAAATATATTTAAAAATTAATTACTTTATTAAATTAAATATAATATTATCTAATATAGAAAAATAGAATTATTATATTCTAACTAAATGAATATTTGAATATTCTCCGCGGTTCCCACCTTTGCAATCTTTGGTAGCAATTTTCGGAGAGAAAAGAAACTATTTAAAAATAATAAAAATATTTAGAAAATACTACCTCCATCCCAGTTTAACCTGCCTACTTGCCATTTTGGTTTGTCCCACCTTAACCTGTCAGTCCCATAAATAGCAAATTTCTCTCACAATCTCCACCCTCAAAATCTCCATTCTCAATCTCCACCTTTAAAAAAGTAAAAAATTTCACAAAATCTGTTTTTTCTTAATCTCCGTGCCCGATCAACCTAGGCAGGTTAAGGCGGGACGGAGGGAGTACAATATTTATTATTAAATTCTAAAAAAATATTTAAAATATCATACACTTAACTGAAAAAATGTAGAATTATTTTAATAAAAAATTAATTTTCATAAAAAAATATCGAATAATTTTGATATTACTTCAAATAATTTTAAATATTTTTAAAAGAATTTATTTTTTCAAAATAATAATTAAAAAGATACTTATATCATAAAATTAGACTTTTCATAGATACTTTCACCTGTCTTAAACGAAATTTTAGAAATTTTAAAATAATTTTTCAAGATAACTTTCAAATAGTTTAAATAAATTTTTAGAGTTTAAAGGATAATTTTCAGAAATTTATAATAGTTTTATGTTTAAAAAAAAAGTAATAACTTTTAATTTTTCTTGCTTAAAATTATTTGATTTGAAATTTTTTTATAAAAAAAAAACACAAAATTTTAATATATTTTCAACAAGTTTAAGTTAATTTTCTGGTATTTTAAATGAAGTTTAGAATTTAAAAAATATTTTTTAGATTTTTTAACAATTTATGTTATTTAAATATTTTCTAATATTCTTTTATTTTTCGTACTTAAATTGCTAGCAGAGGTTCCAAGCGTAAAAAAACGTGTAGTTCAGGTTGTTATTGAAAAACAAAAAAGAAATTGAAAAACGCGCATACTACATGTTGCAAAATAATATAAACCCAAAATATAAATAATGTAAATATCAATTTCTCCCAAGTGATATGTGGATTTAATATAACTTACATTTTATAAATTTACATTAAGATAAATTATTAAATGTAAAAAATAAATTATATCTACTTTTAAGAATGAATATCTCCTAATATTGAAACCCAAATATATATTTAGTGCGTGTGTGTGTATCCACCTTAACCTATGCGAACACAGCAATAGCTTAATTGAAAATGAATATTAAAACAAACACAAATACATAAGTATCACACGACACACCTAAATATATCAAATAAAATAAATTGAATTGTATTATAAGAAAATTAGTGTTTTCTTTTATTTTTTACAATTTCTTAAATATTTTGATTTATCCAAATAATTTTTCAAATTTTAACTATAATTATTTACTTTATTTTAAGAAAAAATAATTTTCAAGTTTTAATATTTTACATGGTGGTTTAATATACTCAAATACTTTTTAGATTTTAAATAAATCTTGATATTAATAAAATAAAATTCAATGATTATTCTATAGTTGGACTAACAAAATAAAGCATATGAATTCTTCAATAGATCTGAGTAATATATGTATATGTTGAAATTTATTTAAATATACAATTAATATATATATATATATATATATATGTCTGTATATTTTGCTTCGGTTGCAAAATATGAAAAAATGCGAAAAGGTATTGTTTATATTGAAAACTCTAAAAATCCTAGTTAGCTCAAGTATGTTAATTTTATTTTTTAAATAGAAATATAGATTGTAGCACATATAAAATCTCATAGTTTAAATTGCAAAGTGTAATTATTATTTATTAAAAAATAATATTAATAAATAGAAAATATGAATATGTAATAGAAAAATAATTTCAAGATTAATTATCATATATAAATATATGTGAAAGTCGTAGTCCCATGATTAATTATAACAAATTAATATTTGTAAATACAATAATTTAATTAGTCAATCATTAAATTATACATTAATTTTTACTTATAACTTAATAAAGTATATATTCATTTAATAATGAAGGTAATACTTAATATTGTATTAATTTAAAGTAAAAAATATAATTAATGCCTTAAAAGAAATTAAGCATGCATTAAAGATATATTTTAGGCGGAAAAAAGTAATTTACAATAATAACCCTCATTTTACTTTTATATATATATAGATTATGGAATTTTATTAAATTGGTAAGTGCAGACTAGATTGAATCAATCTGATTTACTTTGTTGGGCTGCTATTGAATTTGGTCCAAATTACAAAAATACAATATACCAACAAATTGTAATTATTATAATATTCGCAATATCAATTATATCAATAATTGTATTCGTCTTGATTATTATAGCACATGGGAGAATATTTCCAATGCCACATGGGATATATTATTGAGAAGACATTAAAATTTTCAAATCTTATCTAACAATAATTGTCAATATTTTTTCAATTGAAATATGATACATCATATATCACCGATCAATTACATTTTTATGAAACGGAGGGAGTATTTAATTTTTGAAACACGATATATACTATATTACCGTAATTACTATTTACCCCTACCTCCGTTTTATATTAATAATAATAATAATAATTGTCGTTTTAAAATAAAGAGGAAGGATTAAGAATCTTACATGGGGAATCTAAAACAAGTTGTAATAATTAATCTTCCTCCCTTTTCTCTCACAAAGATATATTAATGGTACGTTGAAAGTAATATTGTAAATTTGTGATAGAGATAGAATTAGGAAAAATTGTGAAAAAATATCTAGAATGACAGACAATTAATTTGAAATATTATTATCAAGCTAAAATGTTAATTAACTTGAGATGGAGGAAGTATTAATTAATAATTATTAATTGGCACCTCAAAATCATATCAAACTACTCGATTTGAGATCATCGTTACAAGTTCATTGAAACTTAAACATATCAAATAAACTCGAAAAGCTCGAACATATTTCTCGTTTAACAGAATTTAAAACTCAACTCGAGTTCGATTTGTGTATGACTTAATTAAAACTCATTCAAGTTTAACTCAAACACTTAATAATATTTTAAATAATTTTTAATGATAATATACCGAGTTCGACTCGACTCATTTAGAGGTGGATTATACAAACGAGAATATGCTGAAATGCCAAAGCGTTCAGATCTACCACCGGCGGGAAGTTTCAGAAGTAGTTTTACCGGATTACCCTTGAGGTTCAAAGCTCTATAGCACCGCTTTAACTGATTGACAGTTCTTTCTCTCTCTAATCACTTTCTCTCTCTCACGCAGAACACGCACAAATACACGCAGTCAACGTGTCCCTGCTCTATGTCTAACACATCTAACCAAGCAATCTTTTATTCGAAATCGGAACTCGAATTCTCTTTGCAATTAATTCAAGCAATCTCGTTCACATTAATGGCGGTCCTGACTGTTTCTGCTGTTTTCCATCCATAGGCGTTCGTGTCTTTATCGATGCGCGTGCTGTTCCTGTCCATTGATTCCGGAATCAGATCAATCCTGGCCGTTGGCTGCTTCTGATTTTCTCACTTTTGGTGATTTTTTTTGTTTAATGAAGTTCGGTGGTGGTCTCTGCTATTGTTGTTTTCCTCAACAACTATTTTTATGGAATTCGCTTGATCAGCTTTCAGTAGGATCCTCTTCCTCAGGTTTCATTAATATATATACCATATGTTATGTTGTTTATTTTTCGAAGCATTGTTTGTTTGTTTGCTGATTCTTCAATTGTGATTTTTTTTTTTTTTTTGCAATTGATGGAACAGTAGACGCTGGTGTAAATTTGAAGAAGAAGGGAGGTGTAGTGCCTAAGTTTGCTGATAATGGCAAACGGCGACAATGGCCGCTGCTTTTTTCCCTTGACAAGCTTGCAGATTGGGTAAATCTCCTGAATTTTCTAGGTTTGGGCTAAATTTTGAACACTGTAACTGGTATTAGTTTGTTCAGAGTTATCGATAATTTGCTAATTGGGACCAGATTCACTCACGATTGAGCTTTTGTATGTGGTGCATGAAGATATTTGAACTTGTATATATCAAAATTGGGTTTGGAAGTATGCAAAATTATTTGTGCTTTCCTCTGTTAGATGATCTTCATTTTAGGCCACCTTTTTGCAGTTCAACCAATTGTATTATCTGTAATCCCATGTCTTCTGTAGTTTTGAAGCACTTTATATTCTACCTCTCCTTTTTGTGGTTGTGTCGATGATTAACGAAGGAGTTGTAAGGACGTGTGATTTGTTAATTTACAGTTTTAGTATAACAGGATTTTTGTCCCTAGTCAATTCCATATTCATACACCGTCTGTGTTCTTGCGTCTTAATCTAATAATGTAGCTCACAAGTTTTTTCTTCTGGTTTTGCATTTTCTGGGTTTTATGTTAGTAATCAGTATTCTGCTGGTAATTTTCTCCAGGGATTTACAGTCCTATCTTTCAGAGCTCAGCTTATTTATGGCCCCCGACAGTGGCAAAATCTATATCTTGCTGGACAACCGGCCATGGTTGGAAGATCTTGTGTCACGGCCAACACATTTGTGGCAGTTCGTGGTCACTAAGGTTGCTACAAATCTCTGTCCCTCACTGCTTAGCAGGATTTCATTACTTTAATTTGAGATGCTAGCTCAGGTGCTTAAAATAATTCCGGAAAATTGTACAGTCCAGGATGTCCCCCTTTGCCAACACTAGAGGGCGGAAGGACCGAAAGATAGAAAAACTTTCAGATTTACAGACTTCTTCATCAAACACAAGTAAATTGAGAAACATAAAAAATTGGTTCGCTTTAATTGATGCTGTGACGTTATCTAGGAAGAGGGCTTTGTTACCTGTAAAGAAGCTTAGGAATTCTTTGATTGCAAATAGCAAGTTGCACAGAACTTTGTATGGCTTTATCGTCTTTGAGGTTTCCTGGGGAGATGTACGTGGTATTCACTATCTGAATGAGCTTCAGGTAGCTAGTCTCAAGCTACTCATTTTAAGTTATGTGCTCTTTTATTGGTTCCATGAACCTGAATATCTGTTTCTTTGTATGCCATGTTAAGACTGATACGTCACTAGCATTAGAGGCTAAAGTAATGAGAAGGTGGGAATTTGACAGCATAGCACAAGCAGCCAGGTCAATATCTTTGTGGTTCCCTGGAACACTTCATGAGCAGATTCTTCTGAAAGAGCATTTGGATGCTACAATAGGTATTTCACGAATTCACCTCCCTCCACATTTTTTCTAGACTTCCTTAATTATTTGCTATCGTCGTTCTTCACACACTCATTAATCATTATTAATGAGGCTTTTGCAGTGAGAAACATGTGAAGGTAGGAAGATTCACTTGGATGTATGTATAACATCACACATTAGAAATTGAAAATGATGACCTTACCCATAGGCATACAGAAACGGACTTCAGTCAGTATAGTTTCTTGACATGTACTTATGTAGTTCTTATGAACATATGCAGGCTAATATCACTTTATAACTTGTTCAATGTTTGCCTTGGATAGAACTTAATGCTACTGTGTATGTTAATTGGCTCTAGCCCGACTTTGAGGCATACCTTAACTCAAAGTAGTTACTATTCTCTAGCATGAACATTATTGGATGAGGAATACCATGATTGCATGTGATCTGACATCTGAGCAATGCTGAAACTTGCTGTTTTATATAGAACGTGAAGTAATGGTGCTTGAGATGTGATACGTCAATTTTCAGAATATATCAATTTACAGCTGTAGCGTCTTCAGATGTGATATGTCAATTTGCAGAATATATCTTGTCTGTCCAAAGAATAGCTCTTTCTTATTTATTTTTTTCTGATTTTTATATGATCGTAAAGTCTAGTGCAAGCAGGTGCAGAGAGTTTTGGAAGTTCTGAATGTTGTATTTGTCTGCTCATTATGGTCTCCTAGTTGTCGAATCTGTTCAGGTCATGTGCTAATATTCTTATTTAAATTATATATGTATTTTCAGTAAACAAATATGCACTGAGCAACTTTAATGCCCTTCAATGATTGTTCAAAGCAAATGCAAAATAACAGGATGTGTTGGTCCGCGCAGACCATTTTGTAAGCAAAATTAGTCCACCTGCTAAAGTGGCCTGGCCTGACAGTGGTTTGACTCCCTCTTCTACCGGCTGAATGCTATGTTTGAGACACTTAAATTAGACATGCTGTCAAAGATTTTGAACCCTGCATTATCATGTGATTGTTCTGTTGATAGTGCAAAGCTTATTTTTAGTGCCTGTCGAAGTACACAACATCTAATTGGGTTCATCCTAAATTTGTGCTGCAGAGGAGGTTTTTCATGATGCTGAAGAAAACTTTCCAAGGACTAATGAAGCTGATATTGATGATACATGTGTTGGAGAAGAATCTCCATGCTCTTCGAGTCGCAGTTTCAGTGTTCATCCAGCAAAAACGGGGACTGTGGCAGATGGACTATTCACACCTCCTCCTCTTGATGGTCCTTACAAAAGAAGGAAGGTAATGCGACCCATTCGTTGTGATCTTGGGGTATCTTCTAGAGAAGCAGACTCTGGAACTGTTGATATATTATCTCACACCCCTGTTTTAAGTGATTGTGAAGAGACACTCCAGCCTACTCTCTACCGTGATGTTTTGATTTTATTCCGCTTTGATGATCGCGACCTCCCTTTCAAATTAAAGCACATAATCATGTCTGATTTGCGGTTACTTACTCTACTCGAAGCTGGACTTCCATCCTGGGTTATTTTCCTTCAATCTTACCCTGTGTTTTGCCATCTTTATCGTCCTTGGATGTGCCCTTTGGCCAGAGTTTGCTACGTGCTTATATCAATCGTCACTGTCCTCATTGGATTCTATGACTTGTACAAAAACGTACCTCTCCTTAAGGCAACCGCATCTAGTTTGTTTGGGCCCTTCTTTGATTGGATAGAATCATTGGAAATGATATCAAGAATCAAGTATCTCGGAACTATGTTATTTCTTCACAATTCTCAGAAGGCCATAAAGTGGTTTCTTATGGTGACGCGGACTATTCGCTCAGTTCTTTCTTTTGTTATAGACCCAATGGCTGGGCCTGTTGCAGAGTTCATGGAATTCTTCCTCCCCCTTTGGAGTATGTCCATAAGACTAGCAGAGAGTCTCTTTTCAGTGACTTGGATGGTGGTTGAGTCTTTTTTTATAATGGTTGGAGATGTTGTTGAGATGTTACTGCTGCCACTATGGTACATCTTGGCTCTTGTATGGAATATTGGTAAGTCACCCAGCTGGCTTGACCACTATGTTATAATTTTCTCCTTTACGCTAGAGACTTCTAAGATTTTTGACTTTACAATTTATTTTATGTTATTTATTTATTTGTCTATTGCAGCAACATCTGTTATCTACCCCATATTCTGGATTCTGTGGGAAATTCTCTATGCTCCAATACGGGTGATCCTTGGATTTTGTAGCCTTGTTGTGTTCTTGTGTACATCTATGTATAACTTGGTTGCAGATGTATTGCTATCTGCTAGTAGCATATTTAATTTAACCAGAGAAGTTCAATCAACCGTGAGCTCCTACGAGCCTTCAATATGGCGCTCTCTTTGGGATGACCTTTTCTCCCAGGTAGTTTATTGTCAAATTCTACCTTTCTAAATGGATTTTCATATTTGCATCTGTGCTTATGTTATGATCTTTTATCAGGTTTTCCGTGCTCTCCGAAGTATTCTTAATGGCTTTGTGGTATTCTTCACTGCGTGCAACAGACACCGCCTGAGGTAACATTTGACTCTTTAAGTTTTCTTCAGTAGATTTTTGATGAATCACACTTTCATGTTCTTCAGCATTCTTGCTCTAAATATGGAAAATGTAACAAAATACCGTACCTTAATATAACAATAGGATGGGAGATTTTTCGGTTGATAAGTAGCTGTTAGTGGAATTCTATGGCGGTTCCAATTTGGAAGAATAGTAACGGTTCTCTATTTGTCGAAAAAGTGACTTATTTTGGCAATCAATGGGAATGGTGGGGGAGATATGGGATGCTAGCTAGTAAAGAGAAGATAGACTAGGCAACTAATAGGAGGGAGAGAGAAAGAGGGAGAAGGGCGAATATATGTGGCAGTGGTGTAGTTAATAAAGAGTCGACTACGATGTCTCTAGATTGAATTTATCCAAACCGAGTGGAAAAATTGAAGATCAAGTATCTTCCAAGGTTTCAACAAGCTTATAGTATTCGGTAGAACTTGGAAGTACATTTGCATTTCAAATATACTCTAAAAGATTTTAATTTGAATGCATTATGGAACTTCTTTTTCCACCTATCTTCGCTAGAACACATAGGAACAGAATTGTCATTTTAAGTATTGGTACTTTAACTTTTGTTCGAACTCTTTTGGTTGGATGAGAAATGATAAATTCGCATGACTTTTATCCAAGCTTTTAACAGAGCAAATCTAGAGAGGCTTATTTGTGATCATGGGTAGGAATAGTAAAGAAGCTAACACGCAACTTTTGAGCGTCTTAGGCTTGTAGGTTCCGGTACTTGTTTTGAAGTTCCTTCCATATCCTACGTCCACTATGTTGACTGCCACTCTAACCATCATTTTCTTGAATGCGCGTGTTTTCCAGCACCTATAATTATATGAAGGAGTTATACCGTAGATTATCACGGCGAGCAAGGATAGCATCTGAAGAGAATAGTCAGAATGTACATAGTTTTGAAGTTCAATTCACTGTAAGTATATATCATGTCAAACTTTTAACTCGTTTAGGTAGAGTATTGATTGATTGTCATTTGTTGAAAGCATATAACAAACTGTTACTTTGTGTGGCAAAATTCCACCGACGGTGCGGTCAGTCTGCCCAACATAACATAACATACCCTACCTGACATATTATGTTCGGCGGGCTGGGCCAGGTGTAGGGATGGTTAAGTACAGTATACCGTACCGGCACATCCATACCGCTACCATACCGAAATTTTTGATATATGAAAAGTCCATACCATTAAAATTCCAGTATACCAAAAATTTGATCTACCAATATCGTACCGTTGTTTTTTGCATACTGAAAATTGGTACACCGAAGTAGTAAAATATCAAAAAGAATTTGGTATATTATATACAAATACCGAATTTTTTTGGTATATATCGAAATAGCAAAAAAAAAAATTGAATTTTCATACCGTACTGAATTTCAGTATTTTTGGTAGTTTTTCGGTGTGGCATTTCAGTATTTTCTTCACTTTAACCGGGTGGTTCGAATTGTCAACTCCAGCTTTCTGCCAATGTTACCCTCTCTCTCTTACATTGTGCAGCCAAGAGGTATGAAGAGTCCCAAGTTGAGGTTGAGTCCAGGAAGAATTAGTTGACATCACACAAAGGTTTACAATTTTTCAGCAGGTCATATCATCTGTATATATTAGAGGAGGCTGTAGTAAAATCTGTAAACTACTATCTAAATGAAATTAAAGAAAAAATCATATATTTCGTGATATTAGTTGGAGTAAAAAGTAAAATAAATTTTTAGTCTGCATAGTCAAATCAATATATAAACGTAGTCAGAGAGTGAGAAATTCCTGGAATTTATACATTCGTCTAATTTACAAGGGAGAGTTTCTGGTGTCTGGTGGTTGTTATGTGGGTCGAGTCCCTGTTCGTGGGTTGGGTCGTATTAGGTTGGTGGATAGATTTCACAATCCAAACTCAGCTCGTTAACATCAACTCTAGTTTCAGATCAACCCATTTAATCCATTCAACCTGTAACTAAACTTACAAGTATGTACATTCATTAGTTTCGTTGAGATCATTTGTGTAACACAAATCAAGGTGAAATTTCTAAAAGGTATATTTTATTTTGCGTTTAGTTTCCATTTTGGACATTCGTTTATAGTTATAAACAATAATTGAAAAAATAACATTTGCTTGATCATAGATACAAAATAGCATGTTCTTACACGACCCCGTTGTTTAGTATTTTAATAATTTAACTATACAAAACCACTACTTTTTCTCTCCTCTCCAAAACTTTTTTTTCCTTCTAGTTTTGTGCAATATTGAATATTGAATACTAAAATCTTGCCCAATAGGTTTGATTCTTCATATTGGATTCGTAACCTACTCAACAAATTGAAACGGGAAGTTCGACCCAAAAGACTACAATCAACGAGCCCGAGAGAGAAATCTAAGATCAACCTGAAAAGAACATAATATCTCAATTTTGACCTGAACAAATAATTTATTTTGTACTATAATAATTATACATCTTAAATAACTTCCTAATGAACAGGTCTGAGATAGGAACCAAAATAGGGAAGTTCTTACCTACTCCTACCGATAGTGTCTATACTCCATTGGACACGATACATGGACGAAAAACAACTTTTTCCACTTTTTTAGTGTCGCACGTATGATAGCGTGTAGGCACTACTGGTAGCAGTAGGTAATAATTTTCCGAAAAAAAGGGAGATGTTAGACGACAGAGGAGAGAGAAAATAAGAGGAAAGATGATTTTGAAAAATACAAAGAAATGAAGATGTTTTAGAAATGGAGATGTATTCAATAAACGGCTAAAAGCCACCACCTTTTTAGCGTACTTCACAGGTTCAACTCATTTAACCCGTAAAACTCCTACCAAACTCGCTTAAAGCAATTCGGGTTCATGAAGGATTGAAAATTGCACCCGTACTTTTATCGAACCGTAATAGGCATAGTTTCATAAAATGTGGCTAAAAACCACCAACTTTGTAGCGTACTTCACAGGTTCAACTCATTTAACCCATGAAGCACCCAGCGGAACTTGCTTAAAGCAAATCGGGTTCATCACTGGTCGAAAATCGCCACCCATCAAATCGTAATAAAATGTGGCTGGAGGAGGCATAATCATTTGCTCATAGGCAAACAAACGCTGTTTTTCTTGCCCATAACTCTTATTTAAGTAAAGCAATTAGATATGAACATATATAATGCAACAAATGTGTAAAATAATCATAAATGACTACCACAATTTTATGTGGTAATATGAAAGCATACCCAATTGGCTTTACAAATCAAGCAGCAAGAACCAGCACTTTGATAGTCCCTCTACTATTTGCAGCTAGCATAGTTGGACTTCCACTCTTCCAGCACACTGCACTGATGAAGTACGACCCCGCGTCTTCTTCGCTATCGTCTACGTCGGGTGATCCAAATTTGTGCCACGTGGCAGGCTTCGAAATAGCCTGAACACAAACTTGTTTCTTAGGAAGTAGACAATAGGGTATAAAATCACTCTAGTTTAATAAGCTGGCAATTCAGGCTGCTTGTCCTAACCCAAGAACGGAGGGGCAGGCATTCTGTCAGGGCGGGAGGTTGCAAAATCAACTCAGCCTGACAGACCGACCTATGCCTGCCCGATATTTTAGGCGTCCTGGGTTGTAGGATCTGAGCTCAAAGTATAATTGGGTCCAACAGGCCAATGGTCAGACAGCCCTCACAGGCCACTGGCCAGCCCGACAAATCTTAGTGTATTTTAAGGCGATGGGCTTGACTGAACAATTTGATGCCTGGCGGGCCCAACATGTCATTATCCTGTGGGCTGGGCTGGGCCATGCTGCCCGAACTACCACCTCTGGAGGACCGATCTAACTTCTGTCCAGAAAATTCATCCGTCCAACCCCGCCCAAGACACTAGATATAATTTGACCTACTTTTGGTGGGCCTGCAAATGGCTCGACTGCTGGACATATCATCCGGGTACCATTTCGGGCCTAGAAGATGCATCATGCAACTGTGGACGGCCCAATTGACAATTTGCCAGCTCAATTACTTGCATTTTGTCATCTAAAGTAAGCGGAAATTGTCACATCACCTTGCAAACGTAGTTTCTCTATACTGATCCCTAAACTATACTTTTTTCACAGTTTACCACCTAAAGGTCTACATGTGAGAATATTCAGCCTATATTCTGTCTCATGCGTTGCACACGAGATTTTAGAGGCTATTTTCTCTTTTTTTTGCCTCCTGAAATATACACATCAGAGTTTTCCATCTCCAACAGAATTTTGTCCGGGTGTGCGAAAAAACATGTAGTGTTTTAAGGAAAAAAATACGTAAGGTAATGTAAATTATGTAATGGGAAGAATTTCGGATACTTTGGAGCTTAAATTAATTCAAATGAGTTTGACGAAGGGGAATCTGATTTAAGTATTGGGGAAAATTAGTACTTTTTTCATGTAAGTTTGTCCAATTGATAAAAACACCCCATATGTTTACGGTTTTTAGGTGGCCCGTAGGTTCCACAAATTCAGTTTTTGGTCCTACTTCAGGTAAAATGAACTGATGCATATGCCCTCCAATTTACAGAAAAATGGTTTTAACTTTTAATTTGAAGTAGGCGGTCACAGGACCAAAAACCTGAATTTGTGGAACTTAAAGGACCTTTACCAAAACGTGACAACTTAATAGATGATTTCATCAGTAGGGCAAACTGAATAAACTAACCAAAACTCCCCAAAATATTATATCCTCACCTTGTGGTAAGCGAACACTTCATTCGTTTCACTGCCACAACCTAGGAACTCATCGTTCACTGTCAGACCGACAAAGTTCTTTTCATTCGTGTGGCCTTTAAACGTACGAACCTGAGAACAAAGGTTACAAATTCATAACAGGCAATGGATTTGAATTGCGTTTGGGGGCTGTCTTAGGTAAGTCGTTGAGGAGGAAGGGTGTGAAAATATCAATTTAATATGAAACTTACGAGCGAATTTTCCTTGACATCCCATAGCCGGAGAGTGCTATCTGTAGATGCGGAAGCCAGCTCATTGCTGTTCAAGAATTTTACGTATGAAACTGCTTTCTTGTGGCCACTGAACACGTAGAGTGGATGGCAAGTATTTCTTAAGTCATAGTAATGGATATGATGATCGGCAGAACCAACCTGCATAATACGCGGTACATTGTTATACAAAATTTATTCAAGATTAACTTGTAAATATCAGTTGCAATTTATCACAAATTGCATAATCCTTGTGTAAATCTCAGGTCTTGCTTTCTTTTTCTCAAGGTATATCTTCCGCTCTATTTACTAAGTTTTTTTTTCCAGTGGAATTTTACTATGCGTTACTAAGAAAAGGTCATAGTGGATAGTTCATAATAAGATGAATTAGGGGTGAAATAAATGTGGCAGCCAGCAAAGCGCCATTAGAAAACAAGAGGATAGCCCATTACATGCTTAATAATATTATTCCAAAATTTGAACAAGTTACAAAAAAAAAAGGTACATTAAATTCTCTCAACTGATTTGTCATTGGAAATCGTGCATGCTAGCCAGGAGAATAAGGGGTAAAAAGGAAAACATAATTACCGCAACAAATTTGCTGGACTCGGGATTGTACTTCACGCAGCATATATTTGCCTTCATATCAATATTGAGAACACTACCTTCCTGCTTTGTACACCAAATTTTGACCTGAATATTCATCACTTGTTATCAAAGAAAGTAAAGAAAAAGTGTCCTCATGAACGTGAACGAAGGACAAATGATTCAAATGTTATCTTAAATGCAGATGCAGATCAGCAATTGAAAACTATATATCAGTTTGACCCAAGTATTTAACCGTCACAAAAAACTACAGAAGAGAAGAAAGAATCGATGACCCTGTGTTTTTCAATCAAGTTGTTTTTTCATCACTATTCATCCTGACAAATAACGGGTCCAAGAATTGGATGAAAATAGTGTGCCGGTTCAATTTGAGTAACCAAAAAAAAAGATTTCTTACTTTACCTTGCAGTCATCACTACCAGACACAAGCATTGATGGTTCTGTCGACGAAAAATCAACGCTCCATGCACGCTTCTCATGCTCCTCATATTCCATAATACTCTGAAGGAGCCCAAAAACCACAACAACCAGTATCAATTTGGGGATGCCTATTTTTTTTCTCTCTTCTTTCTCCCAATGAAGAAAAGAAATTGCTTTTGTGCTACATCTACCTGTCGTGTAGTTACATCCCAAACAGTTACTATGCCCTCATAATCGCTGCTAGCTATATGATTCTTTGTGAACTTATTCCAGCTCAAGCAGCTAAGTTTAGATCGGGTAGCCATCTCGACTACAGGGCAGTGCACATCTGTAGGTTCATTTACAACCTGCAACACACAAGCATTTAATTACATACCATGTTATGAAAAGTGAATTTCCAGATTTACTATAGCCACGTCTGATGGATTTTTTTCTTTTTCTTATTTCCTCATCATTCAACCGCGTGAGTGTTTTTCTAACTCTTCTTGCCTGTATGACCTACACTCCTACAACAGCACCGAGACCGTTCTACCCCCAGCCCTAAGATAAATTAGACCATTCCACCTTCACCAACGCGTACCATAAAAGGAAAAGGGCCATCCACCCCAGCCCAAACCACCAAAGTATCAGGCCATTCCACCTCTAGCAGGCCGTACTACAAAATATTGCTGTTCTAACCCAGCGTGGACCCCCAAAACCCAAAAAGTAGTTGTGGCTTCAGAAGAGTTTTTCTTTCAACAGTAGCTATGTTTGACAGTGTCATCGTATTTTACAATCACAAAGGGGAAATTAACCATTTTTCTAATCCAGATACCATGCACATCAGGGATTATAAATCAGCAACAGTCTGCACTCCAGAATATGATCACAACAGCCAGAGATGCTCTAGTACATCTACAGCAGAATCCTGTTCTGATGGATATAAGTTACTTAATCTTTGTGACAGCATTAATAAAGGGATGAGCATCCACCCTATAAGTTAACGGAAAACTGTGCATATGAAAGGGCAACACAGATCATCTATTAGCAAACAAAACCCCTGGCTCCTTTATATTCGTCAAGCTGGAATACTATGGTTCTCTTCCAACTAAGCCAACTTAAGATAGAATCAGATCCAAAATTATTTTTTGTGATTTTTCATGTTCAGTTTATATCTGTCATAGTTAAAACTCAGATCCTTTAATGTTAAATAAGTTCACAGAAAAAAGGTGATGAATACTAACAAAAGGAAGGCTCATGACCATGAATCAACTCTCAAACATAACTGGGAAAGGAAAATGAAAGCCATAATGAGAAGAAGCCTACTGAAGAGAAATCAAAAACTTTTATGCGCCGTGAAACTCCAGCAGTGGCAAACAGCTCATCATCACGGTCAAACTCTATACTGCAACAAGGTAGAAGAGTTTTATCTAGTTAAGCAGAAATGGAAATAAAACAAAATCGAAAGGTGGGCAAACAAAGTTCAGAGTACTTTATTTCTGAACAGATCTTTCTAGATAGGAGTACAAAAGAAAAACGTCCCTACAGCTGAGCAAATCTTGGAGGAAGTGGAAGAGCTACTCATTATCCCAGAGAAATATATTCTTAGAAGTTAGAACAGAATACTATGAACAATGAGTTTAGACCATAGAAAAGAGGTTTCATGGCAGGATTTATGTTTCAGATTAACTAGTGCCATATTTGTCAAGTTAATCATTTTTTGTTATGTAATTCCTCGTGTATTTATATGTGAAATCATTATCTGGATTGACACTTTCTCGAAGAAGAATCTGTTAAACTAGCAACTTCTTATCAAAAGTGCTCTGCTTTTTCTTCTTCAGATCAGGAGTGAACTTTTATCTCTAACTCTTATATTTGAAAAGATTTTTCTCTGGAGATTGACAATGACTCATAACAGGCATCTCAATCATTTAGTGTAGGATGTAATTCTTCCCATTTTCCATAAGCAAAATTTCAAATTAAGACTTTTCCCAGAAAATATAAACTAGCAATTCACTCCTCCGGTTTGCAACTTACCTTGAAACAATATTGGCTGTATGAAAGAGATCTCCATGCCTGAGTTCAGCAATTACACGCAGTCGACTGTTCCAAAAGAATGTCAAGATATTCTCATCAGAAAATGTTAATAAACACATTTAGTAGAAATTCACAGTGGAACTGAAGCTTCTGATCTACCTGTACCGAGTGAACGTACTGAGAACTGACTGGAAATCTGCTAGACCAGAACTATAACCTTCTCTTCTAATAGTAGTTTTGTCTCCCTTTTCTTTCTTCTCTAAATGGTCGACCAGCTGACATCTCTTTTGCAAGTAAAATTCTTGAAGTTCGTTAAACTGCAGGATAATAGTGATTCCTCAAGGAGAGCATTTGAAAAAGGATTCATCATATTGTTGCCAATTCAATTAAGTGTTTCTTATGAGTAAGTTAGTCGAGAAAGGAAAAGGTAAACCTTATTTGACCAGGCACAATGGAGAGATAATCCATCTAGACGACCCTACACAGTGGGACAAAGGCTTTCTGTGTTGTTGTTTGTGGTGGTTTGTGCTGTATCTATGACTAAATAACACTCTGTATAAGTTTTACTCCAAATCATATTTAACATATAAGACTGTCTCTCTCGATTCTAAGATTATGTGGTTAAAACTGGTTTCGCATAGTGTTCACATTACTGGGTCTTCATTGTCTCGATACAATGAAACCCCTCAATAAGAAAAGAAGATTATGACAAGTGAAGCCTTCAAGTGTGTTAGCTTTAATGCTTCAATAAATAAATAAGATTTATGTGAGTTCAAATTATGGACAGCATATAAGAATATGGATAACATCTACCAAAATAAGGAAGACGGATAATCATGTTAAGACTTTGTGTATGATTTTAAAATCTAAAGGCTGCCAATATATTACTGAATAAAAAATACCTTATGAGATCTTCAATAATTTATTGTTTACAATAATTTACTCATTTCTCAATCAATCTCATATATGCATGCAGTGACGGACCCAGAAATTTAGGTGAGGGGGACCCACTTATAGATCGATCTGGGAATTCGTCTCACAAATTTTATTTTTTTTAACTATGCTCATTTGGCAAATATTTACCAAATTGGGGCAGAGACAGCAGAGTCTGAGTAGGCGAAAAATTAAATTCTTTTATATAATTAGCCCATAAACTTAAAATATTGAATAAATTATATGATAATATCTTAGAAATTAAGGAGGACTACCGTTGTGCGCCCCTAAATATAATCAAATGTACAAATAAAACTAGAAAAGTACTATCAAATTAGATAAGATTAACAAATTGATTTAATCACAAAAAGAAAAAAAATCAAGATATAATGTTTCAATATTCATGATATTTTCTACCATCTATATTTTTGTTGCTTATACATAACAAACATTCATCTTCTTCAAGTTAAACAATTGAATTATTTATATTTATTTAATTAAGTTATATTAAAGTCGACTAAAATACACATATATAATAACACATTATAACGGAATCAAGGAAAACACACATATATAATAGCACATTATGACGGGGCCAGGGGGGCCCAGTGCCCCCATTGGCTGCCCCAGTGTCGGTCCGTCTCTGTATGCATGTATTAATAATCTATTTACTCGAAACCAATTCAGACATCAGATCTGCAAGAAGAACTCATTTGCATACAAGCACTTGTTAATTAAACCTCTTTCCTAACCTGTGCATGAATACGCTTTTTCCGCATAACAGCCAGACCAGATTGACTTGTATGTTGTGAAGTTGGCTCATTAAGAGAAGCTTCCTTCCTCTTGGTTGTGAGGGGGGTAAGTTTAACCTTTCCCTCGTCTTTCTTGTACTGGAAGTTCACAGAGGGTATCCCTCCTTGTGCATTGCAAGAGTTACAAAGAAGGCCTGATATGTTTCTATCAATTGAAGAAGAGCGAGATCTAGTTTCACGAGGATCATCAGAGAGCATCTTCAGTTTGACTGAACACCTTTCTTTTGCTTGGTGTAGTTGTATCCTATGTCTCTCCACAGCATTTAAGTCCTCCTTGATATACAAGAGATCATTTTGCACCTGACAAGGCACATGAATTAGAGGAAACATCACATCATCCATAATGAATTTAGAAAAGAAGTTCTCATTACTTGAAGACATCTCACATGGAATTTTAAATAGCGGATATGCCCACTTCCCCTTCAACAATATTTACAAGTAAACATCATATTCATTTCCTAATTCATTGGGCTGAAGCAAGTGCACAATAAACATAAATCATCAAGAAAACATTTGATAATGAAGGACTCGCATAGCACCAAAAGAACCACCAGGGAAAAGGAGCCCTAACCCATATGCCTATTGGTGTTTTATAACCCAGATTTATCCAAGGCCCAACCCAAAAAGAAAAAAGAAAAGGAATACACAGAGTCTGTCTCCAACAGCCTGCAAGAGTCAGCCATAAGAAATGGATAAGAAAAGAAGGAAATCCTTTAATTTAAAACGAAAAAACTACTCTATAGAAAGTAAAAGTAACCACAATAAAAGCCAAGTAATTACCTCATTATCAAGAATTTTTTAATTAAATGGTGTAATCTATTTCTCTAGTTATCTTATAGTAAACAAACCTCACTGAGTGCATTGACTTTTTGCTTCCTTAAAGTATGTAAAAAGTCCAGTAGAATTTGCATGTTTCTCTCTGCTTCTTCTTGTTCCAATTTTCTCTTTTTCTCTGCCATCAGAGACAATAGAGAATCTAACTCCTTTACTGACACTTCACAGCCCTGTCTAAGGACAAAATACGTCAAGCCTCTGCAGGAAAAGCAGATATAGGAGATATCTCAGCATAAAAGGATAGCATACTTTGTTGCATGAGCAGGACAGAACTATCAAAGTTGAGTATGTCACAAGATTCAGACTCAATTAAGAGAATAATTTTCGCTAGGCAGTGAGCACCACAGCAAAGAACAATGCATGTTTTCCTACTCTAACGCAGTCAGGCGATGATGTGGTTAGAAAACAATGCCAAGATCATTAAGATCCCCATATGTCATCCATCGTCGCACATAATCAAAAATCTTATCACTTCAATCTTATTTAAACCCAGATAACATTCATTCCTATAGTTTATGGTATCCAGACAAAAAACTAGGCATCTGATACAATTAAATGATTATTCAAACAAGAGCAGTATCTAAATTCTGAAACATACCTAACTTATATCTAACTCTGGTACAACCATTAACTAAATAAAAGTAGCTGCGATGCAATAAAAGCACCAAGTATGTTGTTCAAGGAGAGTGAAGAAACATTTTGACAGGGTATATATAACCAAAGTATCCTAAATAATAATAAAGCTTTTAACAGATTTCAAGATCAGATTACCTGTTCCAATGACTGCCGAAACTGTTCTAAAGGAGATGCAGTTTTTGATAGCTGACGGGCAGAAGTCTTCTTCAGTAGCTACAAATGTTGTACAGAGAAACCTTATAACAGTGAGCTGCATTGTGAATTAAACTATTTCAAGATGCAAACTAGGTAGAATACCAAGAAATGGAAGCAAAAATTACAATAAAGTAGTCAAGAAATGCTGACGACAAGGGGGAAAGGATCATCTGAACATTTTGCTTGAGCAGGATTTGCAGATGATGGTCCAAAATATTAATGTTCAGAGCATTCAGTAACAAAACATGAATTGATAGCATACAATCGACTCTTCTTTGGTCTGTTAAAATTATTAGAAGGAATGAAGAATAAATCCTAATTACAAAATATATATATATGTGTGTGTGTGTGTGTGTCTCATTACTTCGCAACAATCATCCCAACTTGCAAAAAGGTTGCAATTTGGGCGCAAAGATGCAAATAGATGGGGCGAGGATATGGTCGCAGTTGACTCGGGTGGGTTGATTATCATGAACTAAAAATCAAATCTGAAATTTATTCCTGTTCCATTAAACCACCATATCCTATAACAGGCAGACCTTGTCCACATTTAACTACTTGTGACCACAATTCCATTTTCTTTTTCTCCAAATGCCAACTGAAAAGAATAGAATGTACACGAACTCTGATAAATCCAGCCTATATATCATCTCTGAATTTCTTACCAACTGCCTACACTCCGAACCACAACCACCACCACTGTTCTCACTGACCCTCCAAAACCCACTTCACCCCTTGATATACAACTGTAAAAGCGATAGGGTGATGTAGTAGGAAATTGTATTGGTTAGTCTAGTTCTAGAGGGTGTTTGACTAAGCTTATAAGCTCCTCAAATATCTTATAAGATGTCTGGGAGCTTATAAGCTCTTCAAAAGTGTTGAGGGAAAATAAGACGTTAAACAACTCACAAGATATAAAAATAAGCTCTTGGAGCTTATAAGCTCCAAAAGTTATAATTATATCTAGTCTATCTTATTTTCTTAAGATCATACAAATCACAATGAAATTACACATGATGCACACACAATACAGACACTGCACACAATTCACACGCAAACAGACATGTCCTTCACACGCACTATACACAATTCTCACACTGCACACTAATCAAAATGTGTGCAATGGTGGATTTCAAATCCGTCCCCAAATCCATGGTTAAATCCTTCATACAATTGCAAGCTTATTAGTTTCACTATCCAAACACTATATTAACTTATAAGCTCTTGAAGCTTATAAGATTTTTGAAACAAGCTTAGCCAAACACCCTTAGTCTGCAATAGCAACCTTAATTGACTCAGCATCAGCATTTTAACAATAAATAAGTAACTCAATCGAGATAACTGGTTTGTCAAACCACCAAAAAACTTCAGATGTGTTGCAGTCTAACACTCGTATATGAAACCAGTATGAACAATATGAACTAGAGAATATAACAACACTAGATAAACAATTAACATATATATATATATTTAGATAATATATGAACTCCATCTTCAACCTAAATCAGGACGGAATAAACCAGCATTACTCCTAAAATCCACAACAGAAAATGCACAAATAGGAAAAATTGGATCGACGATGAGAACCTTGTCGAGGAGGAAATTGGGGAAGAGCTGAGAAGGAGTGAGAAACTGAGCGCAGCATGGGCAATCGCTTTTGTTCTGGAGATGAGTGACAATGCACATGTAGCAGAAGCTATGGCCGCAGGATGTTAAGAAGGCGTCCTTTATAATCTGCATACAGATAGGGCACATCAATTCCTTCTCCACCACCGCTGCCGAAGCATCGTCTCCTCCGGTCTCCGCTTCGTCCGCCGCCGGCAACAGGACACCCGTCGAGCCTCCCCCCATCCAATTGGAACGGAATTGATCTGTCTTCGGAATCAGATAGGAAAGAGATCACATCAACGGCGGGTGGTGGTGCGCCGTAGTGCAGCCGGTGGTGGAGATTATTTAGGGCGTGCACAATCCCAATTCCAGAAGTTGTTTTTGTCTTTTCTTTTTCTCTTTTTTTCTCTCTTTTTAATCATTTTTCCTCTTTTTACCTCTTTGCTTCCTTTTCACCCACTTTGCTTTGTCAATTTCAATGAAAAGCAGTTTGCAAATAATCTAGAGGTTAGTTTGGCGGCAGACTACGGACATAAAAAAAATTACAGCTTTAGACGAAAGGTAAGAGTGTCGTTTTTTTGCTTTAATATGAAGATTTTTACACTTGTCAATATTCATTAACTATTTAATTTAATACAAATTTTATGTGTTTACGTTAGAGATTGAGATAATGTTAAATAATAAAATTAATTTCGATAAAATATAAAAACTGAAATGTTTAATATTTAAACATTTTTTAGCTTATGAGTGAGAAAAAGATTCTATTTATTTATCAAAAAATCAAAAGCTCGAAAATACATTTTTTTTTTCTACTTTTAGTTTTTTTTGCATAAAACCACTTTTATTAAAGTTGAAGTTGTTTTCTCAAACACTCAAACACAACTTTTCTAAATTTTAGTTTTCGGCGAAAAATTACTTTTATTAAAGTTGAAGTTGTTTTCTCAAACACTCTAAGACAAGTTTTTAAAATTATAAGTTGAAAAGCACTTCGAAAAAGCAAACACCCCATTAGGTAAGAGTAGGGAGAAAAAAAGTGGACCGACGATGGTAGTCTAGCGCCTAAACAGAACCTAATCGAAGTTAGACGGGAACTTTTACAACAGCAATTATAAACGACCATTCATCACTACAGAAAATGTTCTTTAGGTTATTATTCATAAGTCTCTCACATGTTTGTTGGCACCATAATTTATTACTCGTTCTATAAAATGCATCTAAAGTATAATAGTGTAAGAAAGCACAAGACGACGGGAACACGTTAATGTAAGAAGCACGCTAATACATATGATATAAAAGGAAGAACGTAAAACACTTTTCTAGAGACACGCGTTAATGCAAAAAACATTGTTAGATTTTTTAATAAAGAATATTAAGTGGCACTCGTGTATCAAAAAATCCGTAAAAATTGTTAAAAATTAAGTTTTATAATTTACGTGACAATTTCGTACACACTATATAGTTCGATGCCAACAAAAAATCAGTAATTTATATGCGAATTTAGTGATATGTTTACAGCAATTAACCTTTTATAATAAATAAACTTATGTCTTCAATGCTCAACGGTAGATATATTGCAAGGTTTTGGGGTCTATTGTCACGCACTTGGGCCAAGACTGCATTTTTCCTCATGGGCTTGGAGGTTCTCCTAAGTCTAGCCCACAAATTGGCCCAAATCATTGAGCTCACTCTACTTAGCCCACTTGTAGGAATTCTCTAGAATAGTGTGGAGTCTTGTACATAGTTCTTGAAGTTATAGAGAATTGTGGAGTGTTCTAGAGAACAACTCCTAACCCTTAGATCAAATTGATCTCCACCGTCCATTAAGGAGGTGGCCTTGTATAAATAGGGGTAGGCCCTCATTTGTAAATCATCCAAGCATTTGGAGTTTGAGCGAATACAAAGCTTTCCCACTAATCTTTCGGAGTTCTTACTTAAGCTTTCACTTAGCACCCACAACACTTCTTTGGGAGCAAGGCTGACTTAGTTACCGCGAGGGGCAGGAAGGAGATAAGTGCTGCACGGGACGTGTTATGGGAACAAGTCCGTGACAAGTGGACACTTCTTCGAGAGCAAGGCTGACTTAGTTACCGCGAGGGGCAGGAAGGAGATAAGTGTTGCACGGGACGTGTTAAGGGAACAAGTCCGTGACAAGTGGTACCAGAGCCCGATTTGGGCTTTGGTGTTGTGGTATCTTGTAGGTGATGGCATCCAACGATTTCGTTGTGGTCGACGAGCGTGGGAGGGAGACCGTTCCCAATACGGTGTCAAAGAAGAAGCGAGACCAGAGCAAGGTGCGTGGTGAAGGGGCTTCCTTTGAACTCGTGATTACGGAAATGGGCGAAAGGCTGGAGATAGTCCAGCACGAGTTCAAGACATTGGAAGACCACGTCATGGAGCAACTTGACATGAGACCAAAGTGGAAGTCGAAGGGCGACTCCTACGGTTGGAGGAACTCATTCACTCGTTGCGTGCTAGCGTCGAGGCCAACATCGAGGGGATGAAGGAGGACCTGACACTATGCAAGAAGGCCGTTGCTAGTGGGGGCGCTAGCACGTTTGGGCCAAGTCCAAGGGTGGAATATCCGAAGCCACAATGCTTCAACGGGGCAAGAGATGCTAAGGAAGTGGAGAACTACCTTTGGCGGATGGAGCGCTATTTTGAGGGAATCGGCCTTACCAACGAGGCCGCCCAGGTAAAGACTGCCACTCTCTACCTTATTGATACTGCGATGCTTTGGTGGCATAGGAAACATGCTGACATCGAGCGAGGCTCGTGCAAAATCGATACATGGGATGAGTTCAAGAAGGAACTCAAGAAGCACTTCTTCCTCGAAAATGTCGTGTACGAAGCAAGGAAGAAGCTAAGGGAGTTGAAGCAACGAGGACCGATGCGGGAGTACGTAAAAGAGTTCACAACCCTCATGCTCCAAATCCCCAACACGTCGGAAGAAGACTTGCTCTTCTTCTTCATCGATTGACTACAAGGATGGGCCAAACAAGAGATACACCGACAGGGCACCAAATCAATGGATGAAGCCATTGCCATAGCCGAGTCCTTGGCAGACTTTCACATCCAATCATACTCGAGCCATACCGACACATCAAAGAGGAGCAACAAGTACCCGGCGGAAGGTGGGGGAGACAGGCCGGAACAAAAATGGCAAGACGAACCAAGGCAACAACCGAGAGGAGGCGACAAGCAGCCATCCCGCAATGCATATGAGGAGAAGAAGAAGACCTTCATTCCCAAAGGTGGATGCTTCGTGTGCAAGGGGCCACACGCGATGAGTAGTTGTCCTAAGCTAGGATCCTTGTCGGCGATGGTGGACAAGCACGAGGCCGAGACCTTAGCCGAGGAGGAGGAGAACATGATGAACTCGCTCCAAATTCTTAATGCCCTCAAAGCAAAGCCAGCATCCACGACAAGGGGTAAGGGGCTCATGTACATGGAAGCAAACATCAATGGGAAACCGACGCAGGCCATGGTGGATACAGGAGCCACACACAACTTTGTTGCTGAAAGCGAGGCCAAGAAACTCGGTCTCACATGGACAAAAGGCGAGGGTTGGCTGAAGACGGTGAATGCCAAGGTCCAACCCTTACACGGTGTTGCCTGAGGCGTAGAGCTACAACTAGGAACTTGGAAGGGCCAAGTAAACTTCTCAATCGCACCGCTCGATGATTTTAAGGTCGTGCTTGGCATGGATTTCCCAAGGTAGGTAACTGCTATCCCTATGCCTTCTTTTGATATTGTTTGCATCTTAGAGAAAGGGTCTCCTTGTATGATCCCAACTATCAAGTCACCCGACGGGAATGCCCACGAGAGTAAACAACTATCGGCCATGCAACTCACCAAGGGGGTGAAGAAGGGAATGCTGACATACTTGGCCGTATTGAAGGAAGAAAGGGAACCCAATGAAAAGGATGAAGTGTCACCAATCATCCAAGAGGTCCTTGAGGCAAGCAAGGACGCGATGCCGGCCGAGTTACCAAATAAACTACCACCAAGGCGAGAGGTGGATCACAAGATCGAATTGGAGCCCGGTGCCAAACCACCCGCAATGGCACCTTACCGCATGGCCCCACCCGAGCTAGAGGAACTACCCAAACAACTTAAGGAGTTGCTAGACACGGGCAAGATCCGACCTTCAAAAGCACCCTATGGAGCCCCAATGTTGTTTCAAAAGAAGTCGGACGGGACGCTTCGAATGTGCGTGGATTATCGGGCGCTCAACAAGGTAACCATCAAAAATCGATACTAAATTCCCTTAATTGCTGACCAATTTGATAGACTTGGAGGAGCCAAGATATATACCAAGATGGACTTGCAAAAGGGCTGCTATCAAGTCCGGATAGCGGAAGGGGACGAGCCGAAGACGACATGCATTACCCGGTACAGATCATTTCAGTGGTTAGTCATGTCCTTTGGACTAACCAATGCCCCGGCGACGTTTTGCACCCTCATGAACTAGATATTCCAGCCCTACCTCGACGAGTTCATGGTGGTGTACCTTGATGACATTGTCATCTATAGCAACTCGATGGAGGAACACGCGGAGCATTTGAAGACGGTGTTCCAAGTTTTACAGGAGAATGAACTATATGTAAAGAAGTCGGAATGCACATTCGCGCAACCGGAGGTTCATTTCTTGGGACACATCATCGGCCATGGGAGGCTCCACATGGACGAAATAAAGATCAAAGCAATCACCGAGTGGGAGGCCCCGACCAAGGTAACCGAACTTCGATCTTTCCTTGGTCTTGTTAACTATTATCGCTGATTTATACAGGGATACTCGGCGAGAGCAGCCCAATTGACGAACTTACTCAAGAAGAATAAGGCGTGGGAGTGGTCCGACGAGTGCCAACGGGCCTTTGAGGAGTTGAAGGCCGCTGTGAGTCAAGAACCTGTCTTAACTCTACCCAACTTCGCTAAACCATTCGAAGTACACACTGATGCATCCGACTTCGCTATAGGGGGCGTTCTCATGCAGTAGGGACATCCGGTAGCCTTTGAGAGCCGGAAGCTCAATGACACCGAGCAACGGTACACGGTGCAACAGAAAGAAATGACAGCGGTGGTCCACTGCCTAAGGGTGTGGCGACATTACTTGCTCGGGGCGCACTTCACAATAAAGACGGACAGCGTCGCCACAAGTTACTTTCAGACACAAAAGAAGCTTTCCCCTAAGCAAGCGCGGTGGCAGGATTTTCTAGCCGAGTTCGACTACACATTGGAATACAAGCCGGGGAAGGCCAACGTGGTAGCCGATGCATTAAGTCGCAAGGCGGAGCTTGCAGCAATTAGCCAAGCCAAGCCAAAGGAGAATTAGTCGAACGCATCAAGGAGATACTTGAGTACGACCCGATAGCGAAGACATTAAAGAGTCTAGCCGAGGAGGGCAAGACGCAGAGATTCTGGGTAGAGGACGGTCTACTCTACACAAAGGGGCTGCGCTTATATGTACCAAAGTGGGGCAACCTGAGACGGGAACTCATCAAAAAGTGCCACGACACCAAATGGGCGGGACACCCGGGCCAAAAGAGGATGTTGGCATTGTTGGAGTCGGCATACTTTTGGCCGCAAATGAAAGATGGTGTCGAGTGTTATGTGCGAACGTGTCTTGTGTGCCAACAAGACAAAGTGGAGAGTCGGCAGTCGGCGGGGCTACTTGAACCATTACCCATCAGAGACTATGGCATTCTATCTCACTTGACTTCATTAGCGCACTGCCAATGTCGGAAGGGTATGGCTCTATAATGGTGGTGACAGACCGATTTTTGAAGTACGGGACGTTCATTGCGTGCACAAAGGATTGCACGGCGAAGGAGGCAGCAAGGGCGTTCTTCAAGAACGTCGTGAAGTATTGGGGATTACCCAAGAGCATCGTGAGTGACCGGGACCCCCGTTTAACAGGAAAGCTATGGACGGAACTCTTTAAGCTCATGGGCATGGAGCTTAATTTCTCGGCGAGTTTTCATCCCCAAATCAACGGCCAAACTGAGAGGGTGAATGCTTTGTTGGAGTGCTACCTCCGACGCTTTGTAATTGCCAACCAACGGGACTGGGCTATGTTACTTGATATTGCTCAATTTTCTTATAATTTGCAGCATAGCGAAGCCACTGGCAGGAGCCCGTTCGAGCTGGCGACGGGACAACAACCCCTGACCCCGCACACTTTACCATTGACCGAGGGACAAAGCCCGGGAGCATCCAAGATGGCCAAGTCGTGGGAAAAGCAAGCCGATATAGCACGGTCATGCTTGGAAAAGGCCTGCAAGCGAATGAAGAAATGGGCGGATGAGAAGCGAAGGCCTTGAGAGTTCGACATAGGCGACCGAGTCCTTGTGAAGCTTTTACCTCAACAATTCAAGGCGCTCCGAAGCTTGCACAAGGGATTAATTCGGAGGTATGAAGGCCCTTTTCCCGTCATTTCAAGGGTAGGCAAGGTTTCGTACAAACTTGACATACCGAGTACGTTGAAAATCCATCCGGTCTTCCACGTGAGCATGTTGAAGCCGTACAACGAAGATGGGGAAGACCTAAGCCGAGGGCATTCGAGTCGAGCACTGCCCGTGGTTACCAAGTCTTATGACAAGGAGGTTGAAGAGGTGCTCGCTAGAAGGATCGTAAGGCGGCGATGAGTTTCACCGAAGACAGAATACTTAATTAAATGGAGGGGACTGCCAGAGTCCGAGGCAACATGGGAACCCGAAGAGGACTTGTGGCAATTCAAAGAGCTACTCGAGCAACACACGACGACGGGACGACGCCGGAATAGGTGGGGGAGAATGTCACGCACTTGGGCCAAGACTGCATTTTTCCTCATGGACTTGGAGGTTCTCCCAAGTCTAGCCCACAAATTGGCCCAAATCCTTGAGCCCACT
The DNA here is from genome assembly GCA_958295605.1 of Ajuga chamaepitys. Classification (NCBI taxonomy): domain Eukaryota; kingdom Viridiplantae; phylum Streptophyta; class Magnoliopsida; order Lamiales; family Lamiaceae; genus Ajuga; species Ajuga chamaepitys. Next base: position 47,205,732 of record OY282498.1, read on the forward strand.
CTACTTAGCCCACTTGTAGGAATTCTCTAGAATAGTGTGGAGTCTTGTACATAGTTCTTGAAGTTATAGAGAATAGTGGAGTGTTCTAGAGAACAACTCCTAACCCTTAGATCAAATTGATCTCTACAGTCCATTAGGGAGGTGGCCTTGTATAAATAGGGGTAGGCCCTCATTTGTAAATCATCCAAGCATTTGGAGTTTGAGTGAATACAAAACTTTCTCACTAATCTTTCGTAATTCTTACTTAAGCTTTCACTTAGCACCCACAACACTTCTTCTTTCGGAGTTCTTACTTAAGCTTTCACTTAGCACCCACAATACTTCTTCGGGAGCAAGGCTGATTTAGTTACCGCGAGGGGCGAGAAGGAGCTAAGTGACGCACGGAACGTGTTAAGGGAACAAGTCGGTGACACTATGGTGTCTTATTTCATAGCAACTTTGATTTTATAATGTCTTCTTATATTCTATATATATCATTAATAACTTTGTTGCTATATTTTCCATAAGTGATGGGAAGGACAAATGAAAATGAACTCTTACATTAAGATATGTAGTTCGGATCATCTGTTCTAAATATAGTGTTTCAATCGTGTTACATACTAAAATTAAGTTGTTTTGAGAAGTCAGTAAGAATAATAAATGTTGAAGGCTGGGATAAAATAATATAGTTTTATGCATGGATTGAATATCGTAGTTGGGACAGAGGATTCGAAATATAAAAAATTAGTTCGAATCTTCTATCTTAACTACATTGTCTCAATTGTGTCTACATTAAAATGAGGCTGAAAAAATGAGGTGGATGATATAAAGATTACTAAAAACAAACCGAAATCTACCAACTGAAAAAAGTGTGTTGACTATTTTTTGAATTTTTCCATATTGAAATGCACACAAGTATGCTAAACCTCCGAACTGAATAACATAAACTGAGAGTCATCAATAATATATGTATATGCATATATATGATTTTATGTTATGTAAAATTAGTGATGCATTTGAATTGAATTTTATAATAATATTAATGACAATAAATCGTCAAAAACTTAGGAAACATAAGCAATTCTACTTTACTCGAATTTAACTATTTTTTTTCAAACTATAACTGATATAATGTTAAGATAGCTATTTTATTATGCTTTTTATTTTATATTCTATTATCATATAGATCTCAAAAGAAGAAGTAAAACGTTTTGATGTTAAAAAAAAGTAAAAAAAATCTTAAACGATCAAAATTATTTATCTTGATTTTTGAGAATGAAACTATTTATCTCTAGTCATAGTCAATAATATCATTTGCCTTTTGAAATTTGACATATCATTTAAGTTTTGCAACTTGACAAATTGATCATAGTACCGTTTACAACAGGTAATGTACAATTTGTTTAATTTAAAAAAAATTAAAGGACCAATTTGTTCAGCTTTAAAAGTTAAAGGATCAAAATCTAAATTATCAAATAAAATAACCTTAAATAAAACATAGTAAAATTTAATGAAAAAAAAAATCAATTTACTGTAAATAAATAACAGCCGTATGGAAAAAATTAATTAGATTTGGAAAAAAAATTAATTAGATTTGAGTCCCTTTGTGTGCTACATGGAAGAGGTCGGTGACATTGGGTCCCACTTGTTGTACCAAAAGAGAACAAATTCCAAACTGTGGGCCCCAGATATCACCTATATCAACGGCTCAGAATTCATTATAGATGATCCACAAATCAACGGCAGAGACCTTCCTGCTTGCAGTCCACGCTACACCTTTTGCCCCCTTCAACGGCGGCGATTTGCCGCATTTTTTATGATATACTATAGTATAATTCCCTGTATTTCGCGCCCGATTCCTCTTTCCTAGTTCTGTTCGCAGTAGGTGCATTAATTATGATAGTAGAAAGACAAAACAACCCTCCTATAATTATTTCTATTTGTAGTTTAATTACCTATAAGTCTACAAATTTTTGATCAATTTATTGGCAACACAGGGCGTATCGAAATAAAAGTTGGATCTTAGTCCAGTCTATTAAATGAGTTCATAAATTTTTTAGTATAAAAATTAATAAGAAAATGTTAAAAGTTTAATTAGTTGTAACATTCTACATATTTATTTTTTCATAGAAAATAAAACATAAATTTTTTCAAATAGACCCATAACTTTTTCTGGTATAAAAGTTTAAAGAAAAAAATGATAAAATTGAAGCATTTGTAACACTAAATAATTATATTATATTAAATTGTAAGAAAAAACACTAATCGTTGAATTGTATAGATTGATTGTTTACATAAATACATTTAATTATGCTTGTGTATTATATATAGTTGCCAAAAATAAAATCGTTCTCCAAAAATATTACAATTTATTGGGGTCTGAGGTGACAGCTCTCCCAACTAAGGGGAGGTCCAGCTATTGCAACATGGTCATTAAATTGTAATATAGAAACACAACCTTTATAAATTTTTCAGTTCAATGTACCTATGCAAGTTTTCGACTCCAATTACTGACGTGTAGCTCGAAATTCTGATTTTGACCCTCCTCTTCAATTGCATGCGTATAATTGTATGAATTATTTTGACCTCTAATTAAATGAAAACGACATTATTTTATTATTAAACATAATCATTAAATGTTATCGTTTTTTATTTAATTTGGAGTCTAATACTGTTATATAATTATACATTTGTAGCTGGGAAGACTAGATTCCCGATTTCGAACTTCACGTCAGTAATTGGAGCAACAAACTTGCTCGGGTACATCGAAGTGAATAAAAAATATAAATATGATAATTTTTATGTTTTTTTGGAGAGTAATGCTTATAAATAATTGATCAACATGTCGTGATTTCACATAGTTAAATATTTTCGTATTGTGTGTGTGTTGAATCATTAGCTAGGACTCCAAATCTTTCATCCGACAATACGAATCCGATCGAGATATACTAACAATACTAACTCGATGTGTGCGTACTGAGAGTAATCCAAAACTAATCAAATACAAACATAATTAATCTGATTTTAACTTAAAAATATTCAAAATTGGTATGTTTTTATTTATAACCTAAGTCGACCTAATTTCAAGCACGAACCAATCACAATTCAAATGAACACCAACAATAATTGTGTTAACAGTAGCTTTCTTCGCACCAATTGCACGAATATAGATCCGTGCAATTCGGATTTTGACATGTTACTTGTTTTGAGTGAAGTTATTAACTTTAGTGTAATTCCTTTTTTAGAACATGACAAATCTAAAATCTATGTATTTGGTGTACATGAGAAGTTGTGCTATGTTAATTATATCATTTAGAAAGTAAAGAAAAATCAAAATGTATGCCAACCACAAATAGGAAAGCATTTCCGGATACGACGTAATCTAATATAAAATATCATTCTGAAAATTTCATTAGTGAAAAAATTTATTATCAATCTTCCACATTCCAACTACAACATCGGCTCATCAGGTTATGATGAAGATCAATACAATCTTCATTTTCTCGACCCCACTAAAAAAAAGGTACAAGTGCTTAATATATAATATTATAAAAAATGTAGTTGTGCTTAATATACAATGTTGTTATTTATTTTGATTTTTAACGCACACTCGTTTGTATAAATAAATATATGACGTTTGTTATTGTTATTCACGACTACCTATTTATTGATATATTTGACAAATAAGATTTTAATAACATTATACACGATTTTAATAAATAAGCAAGATTTATATAGACAATAACTAATAATTAACATTCGTCAAATTTCTCGAAAATAATACAATTTTAAAATCAATATTTTTTAAAGTTACAATTTAAAACAAAATTGAAGCAGGGGATCTAACTTGTAAGTTACATTATGGACTATTTGAATGGAGGGATTTGAGGGATGAATTTGAAAATTCATCATCAAATTCATCCAACTTGTTCCGTAAAATAAATTAAATTAAGAGATTTTAAATTCCTCCTAAATTTCTAGTTTATTTTCAATGCATTTCAAATTCATCTAATAACCTAGTTATTTATAAATCCATCATATACATTTCACACACTACATATACTACCCATATCACACACACACAATACTACTACACGCGCACACACACACTTCACACCCAACACTACTACTTGCGCACACACACTTCACATACTACACACACATACTGCATGCACACACTACACACATACTACACGTCCACACTACACACATCACGTACACACGCACTTCACACATACTACACACACTTTCATTATCAAATATCAATATCCTTTAAAAAATGTTACGAAATAACTGAAAAAGAAAAAGTTTAAACAATTCAAATTCACTCGTTTGAATTTAAACATCCAAATAATATATTTGAAATAAATTTGAAATGAGTGAATTTCCAAATACAAAAAATTAAAAATCAAATCATTTACTTTTCAAATCCTTCAATTCAAACATATCCTTAATTTTTTATTTAGGACTTCAACTAATAGTTGACTCACTTTTTGGTCTTGAACTCATAAAACTCCTTTAGGTGCATATCATCAAATTAAACACGCAATTAGTTACTTAATTTTTAATTTATTGATATATCTAAAATTTGTCACAACATATATTTACTAATTTTATAATATATTATTTTTTATTTAATGTATGCATATTAATTTTATGATGATTATACTCCCTCCATTTTAAAATAATAGCTCATTTTTATAGTTGTATATGTTTGATCAATTCAATTAATGTTTAACACTCTAAGATCTATAAAGTCTCGTTTATGTGATTTTTCCATTAAATTGTGATGATATTTTATTTAACTAAAATAATGAGCTATTGATTATTAAAACACACACTATCTTTTTGTTGGAATTTTTTTTATCTACAGAGGTAGTGCCCCTACACATACAAATACACGACATATGGACATAAAAATAACTTTTTCACCTTTTTTATCTATATGGAATGCATATAGCGGTGAGGGCACTACAATAGGGTAGCTAAGAAATTCCCTCCGTTTTTTGGAACAACAAATATTTTTGAAATTGAGAGTGTCATATTTTGGAACAGATGTAGTATGCATTTTTAACTTGCAACTGTTGGTCTAAATTAACTTAAATTTAAGTAGTAAGAGCTGTCATTGCCAATAGAGATGACAATGATTGGGTTTAAATCCGAACCTGCATAAAACTCGCTTTGATCAAACCTGTTAAAAAAATCGATCAAAAGAATTTTAGCGGGTAAAGGATTATGTTAAACCTGCCCATAAGCCCACCTGAGTGTGTTAAACATATAAATAAAATTATAATTTTATAGATAAATAACACAAAACAAGTTATTTTAAAATAGTCCACACCATCTCGGTGATGATACTTTGTTTTAATATTATAGTTTTAAGAATATTTTGTATTACTCATATGAATTGACGTTTTTATATATGTCTTATATATGTTTATTTTTGTTGGATGAATAATTGATGTAACTTTTTTGAGTTATTTAGTAGTCAATCTTCATTGATATATTAAGTTATTTATTTGATGTTTGATTGAAGAATTATTTTTAAAATATTTAATATTTTATTTAATTTCTTCATTGCACTTCGAGACAGGGTGTGTATCCCGGCAGGTAACCCAGTAGAGTGAAGCGAGTTACTAGTTTATGAATTCTTTCACGGTGCGGGTTATAAATTTAGCCAAACCCACCCACACCCAACCCATTGTTATCCATATTTGCTAATATTATTTTCAACTTCTTTTAAGTTAAAAGTCCAAAAATAAGTCAAGCATTGACAAACATCTCCTAAATAAATGTTTTGTATAGGTTGTCCCTTTAAATGTAGGGATAACATATTCACAGAGTTGATATGTCACAATCTCATAAAAATAAATTAATTATGTTATAAAAAATTATAGTGGATAATTTATATATGAGCAATGACGTATTAATATATGTTCACGATGAGCAGGAAAGTATTTCCGTATATTACTAAATAATTTATTTATTTATTTATTAAGGTGCCAAATTATAGGAGAAGAGAAAGAGATAATTAAAATATCGGGAGACCGAAGAATATCTGTCTTCTGTCTGATAGGTAAATTCCGGAGGCAGGTAAGGTTACAATCGTCTTTTAGCATCTGCAACCAGTTCCTTTTAACTCTTTTACATAAATAAATAATAATAATTAATTATTTCATGAATTTGATTTGATGTAGTCGTACGTGGGTGCAAGAAAATCTTTCGTATAGAATTTGCAGTTCAATTTTGGGATTTTTCTGAAAGATCCGATGGTTGAATTCTAGAGAGAGAAATCGACGGAATGATGATAGAATCCAAGTGATATTGAAATTTCTCCTTTTCTTATTAAAAGTTGGCGTGATTCCTGATTTCGTAATTGATCATAATCACACGCATGTGTATTCGGTGGGGGAACAATATAATCGAAATCTAAAGCTTAATAAAGAGTTAAATTGTCGCATTAAATAAGTGTTGATATAAGTATTTGGAAAATCGATGCCGGGGAATCGGAAATTGCAGAGGAATGGTTCGACCTCCGATAGAGCCGAAGGTATGGATTTATTAATATTTTATTTTCTGTTTTGCTTCATAAATTGTTCGCACTCTATTGTTGTCGGTGAAATTTGAAGTTTCTTCTGTATTCTCTGATGATCGTTTTTTTTTTTTTTTTTTTAATTTCATGTTATGTATATTTAATTTTCTGTTTTGCTTCATAAATCATTCCCACTGTATTGTTGGTGAAATTTGAAGTTTCTCTGTATTCGCTGATGATCGTTTTTTTTCTTAAGTTTATTGTAATGGAGGTTGATTAATTTATTGTTTTCCCCATGCCATTAGTGTATCAATTTCTGGATATTGATATTAAACCTCGTTGTTAAATATTCAATCAATTTCCTTTTTTCTTTTTGTTTAATTTAGTAAGCAATTGATAGTTGCAGAAGCAATGAGACGGTTAAAGGTAGAAGACAGTGATGATAATGGTGGAGTGGCCGATGAGTTCGGCCCGTACCCTAATCGTCCCGGTGAACCCGATTGCATATACTATTTGAGAACAGGGTCGTGTGGTTACGGAACCAATTGTCGGTTCAACCATCCATCTAATCCAGAAGAAGTAAAGAAAAATTATTCTTTCTGCAGTTTTTGTTTGTGTTTTATGGTGATGGAAGATGTTGTCTGAACGATTTCGCTTTGTTGTTGATGATCACGGCCAGGTGAATGGTGTTAAAACGATGGGGGAACTTCCGGAAAGAGCTGGACAACCAGATTGTGTGGTAATGTACTTCACCATATTGGAAGTTTATAGTTTTGCTTGCTCAGACATCGATTTAAGCAATTGTTTCTTATTGTAAATTTTGTCTACAATGTTGATCAATGGCTTGATAGTAAGTTCCGTATCTTTATGGATACCACATTTTCCTTTCAGTTGTTTTTTAAATTTCGATTGATTCAATCCATTTTATTTATCCATTATTAATTATGACACTTATTAAGCACTTCAACTGATAGTTCCTAGTACTAGTAGGTAGGCAACAATATGAACATTTCTTGCTCAGTTTGGAGTAGTTTGATTTCGACTAAGAATTATGTGCATGTATATCTCTTCATATTTGGTAATATAGCATGTTTTACATTAACGGAGTAATAAGATTTCCAGACAAGGTATTTTCCTAGTTAAGTTAGCTAATCTATTTCGCGTTTTCACATGTAGTTCCATTTTCGACTCCGCCCATTAACTATGTTTTCTGGTGGACTATGGTTGTTTTATTATTTTCTGCTGAAGTCTCTTCTGATGTGCGCTGATTATGTTCAGCGACTTTAAAGTTCTCTTTTAAGCTTTCATTGAACTTGTGAACTATAATGAATATTTCAATGAATCAGCATCTCGCTTGTTTAGCTTTGATTAAACTCTAAATTTACATTAAACTCGTGATATGTTAGATGCCTCTGATTTTCATGAATTATCATTTTTGAGAATTTTGTATTAGATAAATGGACCTCCAATAGTATGTAATGGCTACGCTAGTTGTGATCATCTCGTGTGGCGCTTCATGATTTATGTCTTTTCGTCGTCGTATTAGTTGCTGCTCTTGTCTACAACGGGAGTGACGAATGAATATTAATCTATGCTCAAACAATCCTTTTGATTTGTGCCACTGATTTTGGTTTGACAATAAATTAGAAATTTAGTGTAGACTCTATAGCTTGGACATGATTTTGTAACTGATTGCTATTGTCTTGCAGTATTATCTAAAGACAGGCACCTGCAAGTATGGGTCAACGTGTAAATATCATCACCCTAAGGATAGGCAGGATGATGTCCTGATGAATATGGTTGGCCTACCAATGCGTCAGGTGCTTATATATTTTGTATTCTAGTTCATTCAAATTTTAATCCTCAATGTAGCAGGAATCTTAATAGATATGGCCGTGGATAAATGTAATATGATAATGGCTTAATGTTGTCAGTTGTGTATTTCATCAGGACGCGAGGCCTTGCCCTTATTATATGCGGACTGGATTGTGTAAATATGGGTATAGTTGCAAGTTTCATCACCCGCAACCTGCGTTAGCTGCTAATGTCCTACCTGTGGTGGGACCCGCCTATGGTTCTGGTGGCTCTGCCGCTATACCTTCGTCTGGTGCATCGTCTGCAGGTGATCTTTCAGCAGCATCGTTATCAAAGGCAACTTATTTTGCTAGCTCTGTCCAACTTCCACAAAGCTACATGCCCTTATTTTTACCTCCATCACAAGGATATGCATACATGGTATGCTGATTTCTTTTTAAATAGTTCTGTTCGGCATGGTACTTGGTATCTGCCATTCTATGAAATTTGTGATTTTTGTATATTCATGATTTTTTGCATCATTGTTTGTTTCTTGTGGCTAATTTATCATCCATTTTCGGTATGTGCTCTTTAAACTTTTTTGGTTGGTCACAGGCAACTGAAGTATATTGGGCACCTATATATATATACTGAAGTATAAATGTTCGCTGATACTTTTTTGCGTGTGTGCGCGTTCTCTCTCTAGAATGAGTTGTCGTATACACCATTTCTTCTGACGCGTGTATTTCTATTTGCTAGGGAAGCATCAACCCTCTATCTGCTTCTGGTGTACTCACTGCACCTGTTCCTAATGGGCAGTTGCCAGTCGCATATCTGCCCGAAAGACCAGATCAACCAGAATGCCGATATTTCATGGAGCACGGAAGTTGTAAATATGGATCGGAGTGCAAGTATCACCACCCCAGAGAGAAGATCTCACAGTTACTCTCAGGTTCTCGTGGCATAGCCGGGCTTCCTTTAAGACCTGTAAGTTGTTTCACATTTAACACGTGCACGATTTACATTGAAATGGATAGAACATAAGAACAATTGGTCCAGGAGCAAATATATTAATCACAAGGAAGTTTGTTACGCTACTAATACTTGTACTTATAGTCACTAATTTTATTTTGATAGTTCTTTTTGATGCCATGGATTATACTTTCCCCTGACCGGCTATCCTCTAGGGAATAACCGAATAAGGGAAGGGGTCAGATTGACCAGACGGAAGCCTGAGTAATAATACAGTTTATAATGCTACAAGGGCGGGTATAATAAGTAAAATCGCACGAAAAGAGAAGGGGGTGATAAGCATAATTTCCATGTTCTGATGCTCTAGCTGTGTTCAAATGCAGGGAAACCCTGTATGTTCATTTTACAGTCTTTACGGGCTCTGCAAATACGGCCCAACTTGTAAATTTGACCACCCAATGGACGGATACTCCTATGCATATAGCTTAACTGTCCCTCCTCTAGCCACCGCTTACGCACCTCCAACTCCATATCAGAGACCGGTGTCACTGGTGGGGCCCATGGCGGCCGTTTCTGATACCAAGTCATCAAAGTTAAGTGACTGGATCAAGAAGGGAGCAACTGCAAGTAACAAAAATCAGCCGGTGAACACAAAAAGCAGCCCACCCGAGAGGTCTGATTCTCTCCCACATTCGTCAAAAGCCTCTTCTGAAGTTGTTATAGAGGATGAATCTGATTGACATTTACCTGGACAAACCACCACCACCACCACCGCCGCCACAGGTGGTTTATTTTTCCGGCTTTCGTTTCCCCGAAACTGTATTGCCTTTTGAGGTGAATGCTCTGTGGAATTTTTGTTGTGATACCTTTTTGATGCCCATCTCTACCCTTTTTTGGTATGATGTATGGGCTGAATGCGAGAATGGATACATTGCTCATTTTCTGCGTTTTCTTATTTAATGGAACTGCTTATTGAACTTTGGTTTTGTTGATCTTTTTAGCTCATAATTTGATAGATTAGAGCAAATACTACCGTTTTCTGTAAGACTAGAGTTACTTAGGGTATGTTTATTTATGGATTGAATGGGACGTGAAAAATCTGGAAGTAGAAATTTTGATGGCATGAATTCTAAATGTGATGTTTGTTTTGGGGAAAACATGTGGTGAAATTGTAGGACATCGATAAAAAGATGATCAAAATATATTAAAAATTTAATAATTAATAAAATTATTTAAAGTAAATTGTTACGTCTCCCTTCAGTACGTGGGAATCTAGAGCCAGACATATCCTTATAGAGAATGTTGCTTTTGATTAAAAAAGTGTATTTTTGTCCGAAAAACAATTGCTCTTCTATAAATGCTAAACACTTAAGTAATACATCTTATATTAAAAGTGACACTTTTTATGATAAGTTCCGAAAAGAGATTACTAAAATCATTTTACATTTTATGATAAAAGTAACTTTCGCAAATGAATTCTTAAAACGGGCTTATACAAGTGTTCGCTAAAATCATTATACTTTTTATGATAAAAGTAACTTTCGCAAATGAATTCTTAAAACGGGCTCATACAAGTGTTCGCCATCAAAGAGTAACACTTGTGTGGAACTATCATTTAAGTGTTTGCTGTCAGAATATTGTGTAATACTATCTTTCATATTACCTGAGTTTTATTATAAAAATGTTACTTTCTGAACACCGTTACTTTGTATATATATTAACACTCAAGTAAATTTTTTTAGGCTTAAGCCAAAAAAAGCCAAACCTACTTTGTGTATATATATTAGCCCTCAAGTAATATTTTTTAGGCTTAAGCCAAAAAAAGCCAAACCTTCTATTAGGCCGATTAGCCAATTATTAGGAATACTACTCAATTTATATAGAACCTCGCAATAGTCGTAATTTTGATCAACTAGCCAATTGTCGGGGATGTTCCTCAAAAATTATGTGTTGCAAACTTGAGAGTCGATTGGAACATTGTAAATGTTATTAACTTAGGGTTCCAAAAACTATCCAGAATCATAACTAATTGTGTTCATATTCAAGAAATTGACCACATCACAAATAATTAGCAAGGTTGTGCAAAAATTGACAAAAAATAAAGGAATTAGCTAAAATAATCTAAGGAAAAAACATACCCTCACAGTTATTAGGCCTCTTTTTACATTAAAAGTAACACATTTTATTACTCGGCTTACGAAAAGGAATCTTATTTACATATTTGTAGAAAACAAAGCCAAGAAAAAAGACAGCAAGTACAGGGCAAAATTTGTATTTTTTTCCTAGTTTATTGCATCAATGCATCCAATATGTAACTCAATAGAACATCATTTGGCAACAGATGATCTCAATGTCCCATAAGATATTAGTCGATAACTAAACGTTCACATAAACTGTCGTCATTTCTCTACCGGCGATTGCTCAGCCCTGCGCAACCGGCGCAGTCTTTTGCGAAGGCTCCGGCATCTCTGCAGAACCTTCTGGAAGTTTTCGTCTTAGCAAGGGCCGTCTTAAGAACTTGAGAGGCCACCTTTTCGGCTTTATTTGACCCAACAGTTTCATCTGTTCCCGTCTCAACTTCCGGTTGGCATACCACGCGCCACCACGCCAGCCCAACCCGTATCTGCGAATTAACCAATGCATGAGAACACAAGGAGGAAAATCATTAGTGCAGGTTCAATATATAAACAGTAGAAAATGCAGATAGATATTAAAGAATTTCCAAGAACAAGGTTCATAGTCCCTTCCGATAAGATCGATCAGTACAAGATCTGATCGAAGATTAGTAGTCAAAATTCAGCTCAATTGTTCCTTTCTTTAGGGGGGTTGTGGGGTTGGGGGAAACTGGTGGTGGCAAAATCGGCCCGCCCTATTAGCCCACAGCTCAGCCGACATTTTAGACGAGCTAGGTAGAGCTAGCAAAATCAGCTCAATGGGCCAGCCAGGCCCGTCCAGCATTTTAGATGAGCTGAGTCATAGGACCGAAGTACCATCCAGCTCAACACAAAATACTTAGTATATTTAAGGAGGATAAGCTGTGTTGAGCTCAATAATTTTTGGCCCGATGAAATTTTGGACCGGACCGGACCGGACTGCTTGAATTGCCACCTCTAGAACTGGGTCATAGAAACCTTAGTCCAAAATACCATCAAACCCAACGAGCCCCACCGATGGGCCAACAGCCTGTCTTAGTGTAGTTTAGGGGAATGAGTTATGCTGGGCTTCCCAATTTCCTGCCCAGCCATATATGGTGTTGGCCGGGCGGCCCGAATTGCCAGCTCATCATATAGTCTAAACTTGTGAAATGAAAAAGAAAAATATGTAGCCATAAATCAGTAACTGTGTTTCACTGACCCTATAATCAAACTGGTTCCGGCAGTCGCAACACAAGCCGGCAAACTAACAGTTCCGGAGACAAGTTTTCTTAGCTCGGGGTCTTCCATCTGATAATTATTTTTCATCTGCAAAAATAGAGATCAATCTTATATCAATAAAATAAACAGAGAGAAAAAGGGAAGTAGTAAACTGCTCGAAACAAAGATGCATAGAACTATTATATCCTAAAATCTATGACAGTTGAATTGGATTCTCTATCACAGGAGAATCAGCATCAATTTAATTAGGGCTGTTAACGAACCAAGCCAAGCCTAGTTTTGAATTGTTCGAGTAGTGTTTGCTAAATTTTAAAGAGAATCGAGCTTGAACGAGCCTGTTAATTTGATGTTTGTAATTCGCGAATATTAATGTACACCAAGTTTGTTAACATTTTGTGTTCGTGAACACGAACATTAGAAATCATTCTAGTTTTGCATAAAAAATTATTGGGTTTCATTCCTTCAACAACAAATTTATGGGCATTTTAAATAAATGAGTTACATAAATGCTATGAAATGTTACTATTACTGAGTATTATTTTATACGAGCCACAAACAAACGAGCTCTTCAATGTTCAAACTTTGTTCGTTATCAAACGTACATAAATAAATGTGTTTTAACGAGCACTAATCGAGCTCGAACATGAGTTTTTTGCTGAACACAAACACCTGTAACACGAATAAAAGAAAGTACTGATTGATAGTGAATATTCCAATAAATCATGCTCTGTTGTGATGAGAATTAATTTAACTGTCCTATCTATGGACCCCCATAGCATCAACGAGATGAGAAAAAAATTCAAACACACAATACATTAAATGTACTTTTAGATAAACAAGAAACAATGGTAGATTGCATAAGAATGCAGAGTTGCTTACAGCTTTCTCAATCGACTCAAGCTTTTGTTCGACTCTTGACTGATGAATCTGGCGCAAAGTATAACCTGCATCAACACATCCACATCAAATGCAGCCCAAATCTTCAACAAACGCAATCTGTTGTACCATTTTACTCAACTCACTTCTATTTTTCAATCTGGATTATTTCCACAATAGTATCTACAGTCATACTATCAACTCAAGTCATGTTCTTGTTTAAACCGAACCCTACAGTTGAGAACATATCATTCCATCATTTCTCTTGCAATCACAACAACACTCACTAAAAAATTCCGCAAAGTATCTACCAACTGATGTCAAGGAATTGAAAGAGGGTGTTTGACTAAGCTTATACGCTCCTCAAAACATCTTATAAGATGCTTGGGAGCTTAAAAATTCTTAAGATGTGTTAAGGTAAAATGAGATGTTAAACAACTTAGAAGATGTAAAATAAGCTCTTAGAGCTTATAAGCTCCAAACGAAATACGTACATCTAGTCCATCTTACTCTCTTAAGATCTTATAAGTCACACTCAAATTACACACATTGCATACTCACTAGACATGCTACACAAGCACCAACACACTAATCAATGGTGGATTTCAAATTTGTCCGCTATAAGCTCATTATCCAAACACCTTATTAATTTATAAGCCCTATTAACTTAAAAACTCTTGAAACAACTTATACAATGTTGGAGCAAATAAAATGTTTGAAATATGGTAGTCAAACACCCTCTAAATATACTTCCATTCAATTTGTTGCATCAAAGTTGTAAACCCAACCTCAACCGTCCACATTATCATTGGAATCCATTAAAACCAGATGCATGATAAAGATAGAAACCTGAAGGAAATCATCATCCTTAACACCTTTGTTGCAAAAATTCCCGACTAGCTCACATTAAACCATGCCTGGTATCCTATTGGCCGCCTATGTTTATTTCCCGATTCCTCCTTGCCTACACCTATGCCCCGATCAGCCCCGAGTAGTCACTAGGACCCAGTCCACCACCTAACTAGCCTATGTCTTGATTAGGCTCGACTAGTCGCTAGGTCCCAATCCAGCGCTTAAGTAGCGGCTAACGACTTCTACAACCTTGCTTAACACACTCAAATACTGAAACTACAATACCAAAGTGGAGGGGGTAAGGGGCATACCAGCCCATGCTGTAGCAACTGATGCAATCGAAGTGGAGACAGTAAAAACCACTTTATGCCTCTCAAAGGTATCCTGCAACATCAAACACACAAAAATTCCCCAAAATAAAAATTACCAGCAAAACCTATAAAAAATAATCGAACAAATTTCACTACAAATATAAAAATACATAAAAAATGTATGAAATTCTGATTATTTGGAGTTACCTTTATGGAGAAAAAAGTTTCCTGAGCAGCAGAAAACGAATTCTGTACTTTTGTTCTCAACTGCGGCACCGAGGCTCTCAATCGCGGTACACCTCTGTAAATTCCTCGCATTCGGAGAGAGAACGAAGAAATGAAAAATTTATTTATTATTATGATTTAGTCGATAAATAATGGGTTAATTTACAGGCAAACGCATAAGAATCAGATACTTGGGGAAGAGTCTATACTCTAAATTCGAAAATTCCAGAACAGATTAAGGGTTTGCGTTTGCTTATTTAAATTAATCTCTGTTTATAACTTAAATTACGCTAAAAATTGTAAAAGCTTTTTATAAAGTGTTTCTCTGTGAAAAATTATTTTGAAGTGTTTAGAAAAATTATTTTAGCTATAACAAAAATAATTTTAGGTTAAAAGTTAAAAGTAGCTAAGGCTTATTTTTTCCAATCTTTTTATATTTTGGCAAATAAATAAAAAATATTTCTCCTATACGTAAGCTAAAGTTGCAAAAACTCTAAATTTTGTATTTGATAAAAATTAATTTTATTCTGAAACATTATCTTTTTTTTTAATAATTTTATCATAATTTCTACTTTTAATCATTTTTAAAAAAATTAAAGTTGTTAGAAATTGGTTTGGAATTTTAGGTTTTAACCCAAAATTTGCCAATTTAATTATTTCAATTCATTTGTTAAAAATAGAAACAAGTTGCAAATTCATAATCTACATTTCGAGTAGATGAATTTAATGTATTAATATGCTCAAAACCAATTTCGGGTGAATGAGATATTAATTGTCAAATGTTGCAACTTAAGGTTGGAAGTTGAAGAGTTTATAAAGGAAACATATGAGAACTTATTCCACATAGAAGAATTAGAGTAAGTGGATACTTCTTATTTAGTAGAGCACTTGATAAGTAGTTATCAAGTGTGCTCCCCTATGGCGGATCCTTGGCGCACTTTGCACATACGCGTCGTAACGAGGAGCTAGAGGAGCCTTAAAGTTTTGGTCAGGTGATCCAGACGGATAGCTCGTGGGTTCGTGGCGGTTCGATTCAGGAGGTGCGGTGACGTGGACCGGTCCGGGCGGGTTGAATCGGACCGGGTCGGCTCGGATCGGGCGGTGGGTCGAACCGGACCGGGTTGGCTCGGACCAGACGGTTCAACCCAACCGGGTCGGGTTGGACCGACCCGTCAGTAGACCGGGCGGGTCGAACCAGTGCGATCCGTCGCCCGCCAAGGCGCGGGTCAGCCTGCCGGTGCGATTGCCCAGCTAACTGGTGGGTCCAGTCCAAAGAGTGCAACCAAGGGGTGAAGAGGTGTCTTTCCAAAAAGGCACCACAACTATTCAACATATATAAATAGGCCCCTCCACATTTCATTTCATTCACTTCGAAAATTCTCAAGTTCTTCAAATTTTCAAGATCGGGTCGGCTCGGATCGGGCGGTGGGTCGAACCGGATCGGGTTAACTCGGGCCATGCGGTTCAACCTCACCGGGTCGGATCGGACCGACCCGGCAGCAGGCTGGGCGGATCGAACCATGTTCGCCTATTTTATAACCTAACGATCCGCAAGTGTACGGGTGCAAGTGTATATGCAAGCAAGTCGATCCCACAAGGACTGACTTAATGACTAGTTTGATACTCTAAATATCCTAAAACACTCCTAACTAGGCTCTCAATTGAATTGATTTTAACATTAAACTAATTTTACTAAACTATTACTTAACACTCAAGTCCAAGAATAAGAAAACACTTTATCAAATAATCAAGATTGGAAGACAAATTCTAGAGAATTGATTTCGGAATTAACTAAGTATGACAATCGAATTACTCTAAACTCGCAATGATAATTATCGTTATTAGACGGCACTTATATATATTAACTCTCCTTTCGAAGCAATTAACTTGTAGATTCATTATCCCTAGCCACCCTTTCAAGTCGACTAGACCTAACGAACTCCCAATCGATCTGAGACCAATGCCTACGCACTTATCTCGCCTCCTTTCAGAGCGCTCAACAAATACGCATATATTGTCTTTCCATTCACAAATTCCTCCTTTCAAGCGAATTTATGAATTATGTAGAAGTAGTTAAGTGATCAAGTTAACTAGTCATGAAAATAAATCACAACACATAGATAACGAATGACCATCATTAACTAGAATAAAAAAACTTCAATTAATCAAACATTCATTAAAACCTACTTTCAAAACCCTAGAATAATAAAGAACTACTCACTCATGTCCATATTCATAACACACCGATGTTCATAGACAAACATGATTTGAAATAAAGAAATGAGAAAGTGAATAAGCACCCTTTTTGTCGTCTTGATCTTGATCCTTTGATGTTGCTTTCCTCTTCAATATGCCATGTAATGATCTCTAACTCTCTTTTTCGAGTTTGGGAACCCCCTTTTATAGTTAAGGCTAAATTAGGCTCAAGATGGGCTCAAAACCATAAAAAGCGCATATTCAGTTTAGGACTCGGAAAGCTGCCTCGACCAAGTCAGAATCGCCCTCGACCGAGTTGGCTTCAACTCGACCGAGGCAGAATCCCACTCGATCGAGTTGGAATCTCTGACCAACTTCACGTTTTGCTCTTCATTTCTCACTCGACCGAGTTGCTAAACAACTTGGCCGAGTCAGATTTTCTGACCATGCTTCAGCTCCTCTTTGCTATTTCCGACTTTTCTTGCTCGTTTTTCATCCAAACATTGCCCAAACAAACTTTTTGGCCTTTTTATACCTGAGTAACACTAAAACAAGTAGAAACACGTCATCTAACTCAAAAGATGGATTTTAATCACTTTTCGCCCAAATACACATGCATATGTCACAAATTAGGACATTTAATTGACCTAAAATACATGTAAAGCTAGCATGTATCAAACCAGTGCGACCCGTCGCCCGCCAGGGCCCGGGTCAGCCTGCGGGTGCGACTGCCCGCGAACTGGTGGGTCCAGTCTAAAGGGTGCAACCAAGGGGTGAAGAGGTGCCTTTCCAAAAAGGCACCACAACTATTTAACATATATAAATAGGCCCCTCCACATTTCATTTCATTCACTTCGAAAATTCTCAAGTTCTTCAGATTTTCAAAAGCATTTCGTTTCTGCATTAATAGTGTCCGAAAGTTCCAAATATCCGAGTACGTTCGTCGATAACTTCCAACTCGTAGTGCAGCGGTCTGAAATTTTAAAGTCGTTGTATCTTGGAGGCGTTTCGCTATTAAATGTATTGCACCTGAGTACGTGGCAATTTCGTCTTACGGATATAGAGTCAAACCTAGCCTCAACTTTGTCTGCATTTATACATCTTCGTCTATACATTCACATACTGACAACTAACAGCGTAAGACGAAATTGTTTTTTTTGTATATTCGGAAATGTCTTCTACTATTTCTACTCCTTCAATCCCTGCTGCTCATGCTGAAAAACCGGCTAAATTTGCCGGAAATGATTTTAAGAGATGGCAGCAGAAAAATGTTATTTTACTTGACAATTCTCAGTCTTACCCGGTTCTTGAGGGAAGATCCTCCTACTGTTGAAACGGGTGATAAAGAAGGGATGAATGCGTTGGACGCCTGAAACCATAATGACTTCCTTTGTCGAAATTACATTCTGAATGGATTAGACGACTCACTATATAATATCTATTCCATTTTTAAAACCGCAAAGGAGTTGTGGTTGTCTTTGGACAAGAAGTACAAAACGGAGGATGCCAGAATGAAGAAATTCATTGTCGGACGGTTCCTCAACTTCAAAATGGTGGACTCGAAGACGGTCATGGACCAAGTTCGAGAGTTGCAATTGATCCTCCATGAGATTCATGTCGAAGGTATGCAATTATCTGAATCCTTTCAAGTAGCTGCGTTAATAGAGAAGCTACTGCCTCAATGGAAGGATTTAAAAAATTATCTCAAGTACAAACGCAAGGAAATGGGGCTTGAGGACTTGTTCGTGAGACTGCGGATCAAGGAAGACAACCGAAAATCTGAAGTCAAAAGCGACAAGAACCGTGGAGAGGCACGTGTAAATTTGGCTTAGTCAGGAAGTGGCAAGAAGCGGAAACGCGGTGCTGGCTCTAATAAGCAACATAAGACCTCGAACAAAAGGTTCAAAGGTAACTGTTATAATTGTGATAAGCCCGGACACAAGTCGAGTGAATGTCGACAGCCAAAGAAGGTAAATCAAGGCCAAAAGAATCAAGCCAATTTTGCCGAGCACAAATCCTTGCCAGAAGAACTGTCTGAAATGGATCTGTCCGCCGTCGTGTTCGAGACCAACTTGGTAGATAATCCAAGGGAGTGGTGGATCGACACATGGGGTACCCGTCATATATGTTCAGACAAGGAATTGTTCTCCACTTACCAAGAGATCAGTGGCAGAAAGCTTTTCATGGGAAACTCTGCAACGTCTCCAGTGGTAGGATTGGGAAAAGTTGTGTTGAAGATGACGTCCTCGTGGATGTGCTGCATGTCCCAGACATTCGCAAGAATTTAGTCTCCGGTTCTTTATTGAGTAAGGCCGGATTTAGGTTGGTTTTTTAAGCAAATAATTTTCTGCTGACCAAATGTGGTCAATTTATTGGGAAAGACTATCTCGAAAAGAGCCTTTTCAAGATGAATTTAATGACTGTAAAGCGTGACATTAAGCGCAATATTAATATAAGTGAAGTTAATTACTTGTTTGAGTGTTCTAATTTATGACATGGTAGATTAGGACATGTAAATCAAAATACACTTCGATGTTTAGTGAATTTAGATTTACTTCCTAGAATGAATTTTGATTCACAAAAGTGTGAGATCTGTGTGGAGGCAAAATTGGCCAAAACAGCATTCCATTCAGTTGATAGAAGTACTTCACCTCTAGAACTTGTTCATACTGATGTGTGTGATTTGAAGTTTGTGCAAACTAGAGGTGGTAAGAATTACTTCATTACTTTTATTGATGATTGCACAAGATACTGTTATGTATATCTTTTGAAAAGCAAAGATGAAGTCATTGAGGCATTCAAGAATTATAAGAATGAAGTTGAAAATCAACTTAGCAAAAGAATCAAAGTGATTCGAAGTGATGGAGGTGGAGAATATGTAGCTCCATTTGAAGAATTTTGCCAACAAAACGGCATTATTAATCAAACTACAGCTCCATATTCACCTCAATCAAATGGCGTTGCAGATCGCAAGAACTAAACTCTAAAAGAGATGATGAATGCTATGTTGATAAATTTGGGCTTACCCCAGAACATGTGGAGGGAAGCAATCTTGTCTGCCAACTACATTCTTAACAAATTGCCACATAAAAAGAGGGACAAAACTTCGTACGAGTTGTGGAAAGGAAGAAAACCTTCCTACCATTACCTCAAAGTGTGGGGGTGTCTTGCTAAGGTTGAAGTACCTAAACCAAAACAAGTGAAAATAGGAACCAAAACTGTTGATTGCATTTTCGTCGGATATGCGCATAACAGTAGTGCATATCGATTTTTGGTGCACAAATCAGACGTTCCTGAAATGAACGTGGGAATGACTATTGAGTCAAGGAACGTGGTGTTCTTTGAGAACACATTTCCTAAAAAGGAAAACACAGAAGTAAGTTCTCGTAAAAGAACTTATGAAATTGGAAATGATTCATCTGTTGAGGTTAATGATGAACCAAGACCGATCCATAAAATGAAATACAAACGAATCGGATCATCTCCAATTCAGATTGCCCAATCTAAATTCAAATATGCCCTTACCAATTTGTAGTAGTAAAAGATATTCTAAAAAACTTACGGGAAGTTATTATTAAATTGAAATCATATGATACTAATCTTAGTATATTTTTAACTTAGAAGTTAAACAAAAATTATCGGAAAAAAATTGCAACATGATTTAGCATGGATTTCGAAATTGTATAATTCAAGGAAAAAAAATTAATTGTAAATTTTAAATATATAAAAAATCTTGAAATTGAAAATTTTAATCGAAAATTCTGAAAAGAATATGGAAATTAATAAAATTATTTAATAAAAATAAATTATCATTGAAATTTTAAAAAAATGTCGAAAATAATGTTCTCCTTTTTAAACTTTTTCTGATGTATATTCATGATATATACAAAAAAAAAAAAAATACATATATATCATCATCCTCAATCAATCACAATTTTCAATACACACTTAAATTAATAATCAATCATGCAATAACTAATTTCATCACATTTTACAATAGAATACTATAAATCAGCCCACAATGCACGCAACAATAACAAAAAAAAAAAAGAAAATCAATTGTTTCTCACGATTCGGTTGGCATAACTCGATTAACACAACCGAATATCACAACCTTCTCCAACCTTATCCAAACACAACCTAAATTTTATAAAATTCACACTTTGATCCATAATCTTTGAAGTGCTGCACTCGCCTCACTTACAAAAACTCATGTGCACGGATACATAGGTGCACCATGTACAATAGTCGGTTTTTACAGCATTATTTACTTAGAAGTTAGTATTATCTAATTTTCTCAAAAACATTACTTACTTTTAATGTATATCATGCACTTGATATACGAGAGATATAGATTTTTTTTCATAAGGCTCTGAATTTGTACATCATGCACTTGATATACCAGAGATATAGGTTTTTTTTTTATAAGGCCCTGAATTTATAAGATTCATGATTTAAAAAAGAACACTTAAAAAAATTTGTAACTTTGTGAAACATGTCTCGTGGTTTGACATCCAATCAATATATTATTATGCTTTTTTATTTAGTAACTAAAAAAAGGTTTAACAAGTCCCTAAATTTATTATGATTTGTTTATAAAGTTCACACAATCAGGCTACACAGTCCAACACTTTATAATCTAAATATATAATAATATTATTAAGTAATTTAAGGTACTAATAAAGTATCTAATACTACCTCCGTCTCAACTAATCCTTGCACACTTTTCATTTTTTGTCCGTCCCAACTAATCTTGCACATCTTTTAAATGGAAAGTTATAACACAATCTCCATCCTAAAAAACTACATGCTCAATTCATCTTTGAAAAGTCAACAAACACTTATGAAGAAAAATTCTTAATACTTGTGTCAACCTTCCCTGTGCAAGATTAGTTAGGACGAAGGTAACCTTCCCTGTGCAAGATTAGCCAGGACGAAGGTAGTATTTTATAAAAGTTGATTTCTGAACCATAAATACTTATATATGTCGCATGGAGTGACAGAAAAAATCTAAATTTATTTTGAAGGAAAAACTCATATTATCTTTAGAGATAATTTTTATATAAAATATTATATACTTTTATCTACAAGTTATTTTCTATTATAAATCATTTCAAATAGATTTGAGAAATAAATTTCTAATTGAGATGGATATAATCTCCTATGTCCGTATGATTAGTTCGCAAGTATAAATATAGGAATGAGGTGCTTGGTATCATGGTTTGTGAAACCGGACCGGTCGACCGGTTCAACCGGGAACCGGGCCCGGAACCGGTTCGGTAGAGTTAAAAAACCGGATTATATATATTTTTATTTATTTTTAAATAAATTTGTTTTTGGCCTATTTTAAGTTTTAAAAAAAAAGGAATTTTCACCTTTATCTTCATTTGTCCTTATTATTCCCATCTTATTTTAAATTTGGCACTAGGATGTTATTAAAAAAATTAGAGTTAAAAGTATCTTTGGATTAATTGATATTGAAATATGTTGAATTTTTTTTCATAAGTTGAACTCTAGTATCAAAAGTCAACAAGTTACCTTTGACCGGTTGAACCGATTGTTAAACCGGTCGAACATTGAACCGGTGGCTTGTCCGATTCGATCACCGATTCGGTCCCACAAACACTGCTTGGTATAATAGGTAATGGGAAAGGGAATGGAAATGCAAGGAGAGATTAATGGGTTTCGAACTCAATGCGAAGCTGTATAGCTCAACACCAAAAATGGCTTAAAAATAATAACAGTCATAGTAGTGCGCTCACCCAACTACACTAGAGCTGTCAAAATTAGTCAAATTAGATAGGCGTTTGTTCGATATTTTAGATGAACTGGATCATATGAATATAACTTAAAGTATTATTGGGCCTTGTCCCGAAATCTTGGTATATATAAGGAAGTGATAGGGCTCAATAATATTTAACCCAAAAAAATTTTGGACCTCGTGGACAGATTGGGCCGAGTCGGACGCCCAAAATATGGGGTAGTTAAGGGTGTCTGATTAGGGTTTTACGGTCGGATTAAGAGTGTATTATAATAAATATAGAAAAACCATTTCGCAACTCATTTAGCTATTGGACCAAGACTCGTTACCCGTGCATGACTAATTTGGGTTACAAATTGACCCACCAACCTATTTTCAAACCAGAAAAAAAAAAAAAAAATCAAATTAAATTATATAAAAAGACCTAAATTTTTTGTGAAAGTTTACAATTATAGATTCATCAGAGAAAAAATTAAACTGAATTTAAGAATCTTCAAACCATTTTGTTCATGTCCTATACGTTGGTTCATTCGTAACAACAAAAGTATAATAAATATATATTTCCAAAAACTACATATTTATAAAAAAAAATCCTTGTTTATATTTAACTTCTCTTTATACTCTATATCATAGTGTTTATACAGAAGTAAAATATAAACAAAAAAGTATAATAAAATTTAGATAGAAATTACTTATATTTTAATGTAGGTAGAGATTTACTATTGTCATACTGCAAATAAAAACTTGGACTAATATATCGTTTTATTAGTCCAATTATTATTATTTTTAAATCTAAACTTCATTATCATCTGTTGAATGGATCAAACTACATTTATCAAATTAATAAACAAATAAAATTAATCTCCGTCAAAATAGATCTTTTTGTTTAGAATGGACGATGTTTAAATACGTCACTCTAGCAGGGTTCGGATGCTACTCCAACAGAGTTCGTTGGTTGAATGTTTGCAGCGATAGGAGGAGGGCACATAGTTGTAATAGAAGTTGTATAACGAAGTTGTAATTTTTTACAGAGTTTGATTATGATTGAAATCATTTTAATAAGTAAACTTTATCTTACGAATGAAGCTGTCCAAGTGGCAGACGACAATTTTTTTTGGAAATAAAGAAAGTAATGTGTATTTGGTTCTTTAGTTAACTAATATGGATCTCGTGCGATGCACAGAAATTTATTTAAAAAGTAATAATTAAATTAAGTACTATCTAATCTAATATTTAAAAAAAAAAAAAAGAATTGTTTTATTCTAACTAAATGGATATTTAAACATTTTATTAAACATATAAAATTATAGTGTTACTAACATTTTACAGCCTATGCTATGCGTGTTTTTTTAGTTTCTTACCTTATTTTTTGTTTTCTTTACAATCACAACCTGAAAATGCGTTTTTTCACTTTTGCAACTTTTGGCAACAATTTCCACGGAGAAAAAAAAAATTAAAAATAATAAAAGTATCTAGAAAATACAATATTTATTTTTAAATTCTAAAAATTTATTTAAAATATCATAAACCTAACTGAAAAAATGTAGAAATTATTTTAGTAAAAAATCAATATTCATTAAAAAAATCAAATTATTTTTATATCATTTCAAATAATTATTTTTAAAAGTATTTTTTTAAAATTAATTTAAAAAATATTTATGTCATAAAATTAGACTTTTCTTTAAAAATTATAATCTAACTTTAAATAATTTTTTTCTTTTTATAAATCATTTTAAATATTTGAAGAAAATTGAATATGGTCAAAAATAGTTTTAACATTTCATAGATACTTTCACATATCTTAAATGTAATTTTAGAGATTTTAAAATATAATGTTTAAGATTAATTTCAAAAATTTATAGTGGTTTAATGATTTTAAAAAAAAAAATACTTATTATTTTTCTTGCGGAAAATGTTTGATTTTAACTTTTTTTATAAAAAAAAGATCATAAAAAAAAAAAAATTCAACATTTTAAAGTTAATTTTATGATGTATAAATGAAATTCAGAATTTAAAAATATTTTTTAGATTTTTAAATAACTTTATGTTATTTAAATATTTTTAATATTGTTTTGTTTTTCGCACTTAAATTGTTGGTAGTTGTTGCAAATGTGAAAATATTCATAGTTCAAGTTGTTATTGAAAAGAATAGGCAAGAAACTGAACAAACGCATATAATACACGATGCAAAATGATATTAAACCAAATTATAAATAATGTAAATATCAATTTCTCCCATGTGATATATGGATTTAATATACATTTTATAAATATATCATTTTAAAGATTTACATTAAGATAAAATATTAAATGTAAAAAATAAATTATATCTATCTATAAGAATGACTATTCGGAATATTGAAACTCAAACATATATTTAGTGTGTATGTATCCATCTTGACCTATGCGAATATCGCAATAGCTTAATTGATACTGAGTATTAAATTAAAACAAACACAAATATATAAATATCACACGACCCACCAAAATATATTAAATAAAATAAATTGAATTGTATTATAAGAAAATTAGTTTTTCTTTTATTTTAAAATATTTTAATTTATCTAAATAAACTTTCAAATTTTAACTATAACTATTTAACTTTAATTAAAAATAATTCATTTTCAAGTTTTAATATTTTACATGGTGATTTAATATACTCTAATACTTTTTAGATTTTAATAAATTTTTATATTAATAAAATAAAATTCAATGATTACTCAATCGTTGGAATAACAAAATAAAACATATGAATTCTTCAATATATCTTAACAATATCATGTATACTTTGAGATTCATTAAAATGAATTTTACAATTTTATTATGAATATTAGATTTATTTAAATACAATTATTATTATTATGTGTGTGTATATATATATATACATATATTTTGTTAATTTTGCAAAATATAGGAAAATGCGACAAAGTATTGTATATATTGAGAACTCTAAAAAACCTATAAAGCTCAAGCATGTTATTTCTATTCTTTAAATAGAAATTTAGATTGTAACACGAGTGAAATCTCATAATTTAGGTTGCAAAGTGTAATTATTTTTATAAATAAATAATATTAATGAATATAAAATATGAAAGCGTAATAAAATATAATTTCATGATCAATTATCATATATAAATATATGTGAAGTCGTAGTCCCATGATTAATCAAACAAAATTATAATTATAACAAATTTATATTTGCAGATACAATAATTTAATTAGTCAATCATTAAATTATATATCACATATTGTACTTATAATTTAATAAAGTATATGTTCATTTATTAAGGAAGGTAAAACTTAATATTGCATTAATTTGAAGAAAAAATATATATAATGCTTTAGGAGAAATGAAGAATGCATCAAAGACATATTTTAGGCAGGAAATAGTGAATTACAGAAAAACCCCCATTTAGCTTTTATATATATATATATAGATTGTTTTAATGATGAATACATTTTCATGCCTCAATACATTAAAACTAATATCAATTAATTTTTTTCTATTAAGCAAGGCCATTCATTTACAATTTTTTAAAATCATTAAATATTAGCTCCAGTGGTTAAAAAAAACCTTAAAAAGAGGGTAAAAACTTAAAAGTTTACATCTATTCTTTTATTTATAAATTTTGAGTTGTATATACTTAAAACTAAATTATATTATAGTCATATATAATTAAAAAAAAAAATTATCGCACCTCCATTTTTAAAATTCTAGATACACCACTGATTATATTTAAAGGCTTTTAATGGTCAACCTACCAAGAGAGAAATAAAAGGTGGAAATTATTGTTATTTATAGTTTATTACTAATGTTGTCATCCCTGTAATGTGAGAGTATATAATGAGTTTTATTCGATTATGTTTTAATAGACAAATAGCGTAGTTATTTGTCGATATATGTAAAAGTAATTGATTTATCATCAATGAATAAAACTATATAAATATTAGAGACAATAATTAAAAAAAAAAAAAAAACATCTTTGCATGTTTATGGATAATTTTTACTTGAACAATATAAGAAATTTATACATTTCTAAACACCTCTTTTCGTTTTGTTACAACTTTTAATTTTCATCATCACAAATTAATATTTTCAAGCCTCCACGATTCGTGACTCAACAAACTGCAACTAGAGTTGACCATGACTGAATACGAGCCCTTTTAGGAACAATCCAACTTGAGACAAAGATTGACCCCGACTTTTATTGATTGACATGATATATGATATGACACAACTAGAGGAAATTATCAACATTGGAACTTAAAAGATAATGTTGGATTGGACGGTGTCAATGACACTCTGGGTATTTATCAGTTGACTGGCATTACTTTCCATCAAAAAAATTCCCTCGAGAACATAAAAATCAAGTTTTGTGATGACAAATCTCGTACCATTACATATACCAATTGAAGGATTTATGTTCCTCAAAAGCATGACCGGAGTTTCCAACCTTCAAAGAATTCTGGTGTGTGCACTTCACCCAACACTTCTCCATTTGAGTCGGACTTGCAATCACTATCGGAGCTGTAATATATCCTTTCTTCATTTGCATTCTTATGGATCATGTGTTCATTTATAGTAAGTCAATAGTTGGACAAATAATGGCTCGCTCTTGTAAAAATTATTGGAGTCGATAAAATCATCAAGATCTCTGACTCGCATTAACACAAGAGTCCCCTCAAAAAGCAATCCAAGGGTCCAAATCTTGTCTCTCATAGATACCCTCATAAAGTTGGGAAGTTGCTCACATTATTTGCAAGAGACCTCCAAAACGTAGCTGGAATAGGCTGAAAATATAGTATTAAAAAATTAAATTTAGAATTTACCATAATCAATCTTATCAATAATTATTTAGATTTCTATTTGGGGGAAATCAGACCACCCAAGGTGTCACCAGATAATGTTGACTAATTGCAAATTTGCAACGGTGAAACTCTTAAATGAATCAGAAGTCCTTCTTGTAAAATTTGTCACGAAAATGACCAACACTAGGCATTTATCACCTTAGAAGAATCACCAACAACAACACTAGCACCAACCAATGATCCATATATAACTACAGTAATTTTTTTTAAAAAAAAAACTTGAGTTAAAAAATAATATGAAGATATCACAAAAGACTTAATTCAAATCTATTATAATTTTTTTTTTTGGAAATCAAGATTTATAGAACATTAAGGACATAGGGACACACCTTCTGCATATCGCTCACATGCATATTTCACATCCAAATCAAACCGCATATCTGCTTCCATGAGCCTACCAAATCAACCCCCACATCAAATTATCCATATCACACTTGATTGCACGAATTTCAGAATATTACTCAATCGGATAAATTAACAAATAATAAATAGAATAAGTGAATGGTGCTTTTAAGGCATAACATAGAACAATAATAAAGTACCGAGCATAAATTTCCGGACGTCAGTTCGAGGCATCCTCTTCTTGAGACACATCTTGCACTTAAACAAGTGGGCCTCAAACAATTGGTGAGTAACATAAAAAAGACCATAAAATCTTACTCCACAATATAGTTACCAAAAATAAACTTGCCCAACCATACGCTAAGAAACAGTGAGTCTGAATCTTTTGAATTTTGACGCGGAATGGTGTAAACTGACTGTTACGTACACATACCTCAAATTAATTAACAAATCACTTGACTAATTTCACTATCATTTTCAATTGATATCAATGTAAAATGGATTCGTGATATTTTTGCTAATTTATTTTTAGCATAATATTTCAAACAATCCAAAAATATTTAGATATCAGAAAGTAAAGTGAAATAATAACTTATTTTCTCCAGAATATATATTTTCTTGAATAATATCACTTTTTGAAATGATATTTTAAACATCAAAACATATAATGGTTAAGTTAATAAAAGTTTTTTATGTAAAAATTAAGCAACACTTGATATATATTTTATTATCATGGTCTTACTAGTTTTATTTACAAAACACAATACAAATTGTCAGTCAGAATAAATACTTATGTCTAACATACAAATAAAAGTTACATTTTTATAATATAATATTTAATTTTAATATATGCAACATGGTATCTGATCAAAGATCGTGAAAAGAAGACTAATTTTAGAAATTTCGAAATGGAGTAAGAAAAACTATATTATGCTTTTAAGAAATTGGAACAATTTTCCTAAATAAATAAATCAATCAATCTACACTGTCAGTTTTAATCATTTTCGGAACAACCGTCGAGAGCTACTTCGCCATATATGGGGCAATGTGTTACACATACCAATCTCTTTTATTTTGTATATATTTTTTTATTTTTCTTGATTAATATCATATATTTATTTTATATAGGAATATATTACAACTAGCCTCACTTATGTAAGAAATATATGATTATATTCATTATATCTATTGATTATTGTGATTGATGTTAATTTATATCTATGCGGAAATTAAGGAGTCATTTATGTCTATCAATATAAAAGTTAATAACTTAATTTAAGCACATATTTTGTTCTAATTTAACGCACAGTCTATTTTTAAATGAATTTTTGGGTGGAAACTTTTTAATATTTCTATCTATAAATGGATGTACTTATATTTTAAGTAGGATTACATTGACTTTTGTATTTCTGTTACATATCCATACAGGTGACAATTTGGGCGGCACGATCCACCCCGAATTCACGTGCCAATGCCATGTGTCGAGTTGGGTCGTCCTAGCCCAAACTTTCATCTGGTAAAAAAAAAGAGTTAAGCTCAGCCGCCCTTTTACAACTGTATTTGGTGGAATCGACCGGTCAAATCATTAGCCCATTGATCGGGCTCAATTATACCTCGAGCTTATATTTTTATGGACTAGCTGCTAGAGGTGACAATTCGGGCGATTCATCACAATTGAGTCGGGCCCGTCGGGCCTACACTATATTTCGGGTGGGGTTGGGCAAAAGTTTGATCGGGCCTAAAATTAGTTGGTCCGGGTTTCCACTATAATATACTAATATTATCGGGCGACTCATGGCCCGTCGGACTTTTGGCCTATTGAGCCGGTCCGATTAGGTCAAATAGTACTTCGGGCCAAAATTTATATGGCCCAATCCATCTAAAATATCGAGTCGGGTCAATTTTGACACCACTACCAGCTGAGCTGATTTTTCACCTCCACATATGTACTCATAATGATTGATTAAATGCCAAAAAAAATAAATGCTTTCACCAATTAGAAATTATTTTTTATGTGTGTGCGTGACAGTGGCGGACGCAGGGTATTAACTTCAGGGAGTGGTGTACAGTACAAGTATGTGTGATAATTCTTTCTATAAGTATACATTTTTACTATTATACCATGTATTGGATATATTTCAACTATTTCTATATCGACACTCATGTATTTACATATATACATATAAAAAATTATCGTAAAATATTTAGGGGGACGATTTTCAGTATCAGTACTCATATATATACGTATATACATATATATTTATAATAATTATATATAGAAAAATATTATAGTTTTTTTTTTTGGAGAGGCACTGACCTCCACTTGCCCCCTTACTGAGCGTGGGGGTTGGTTTGTGGAATCAACCCCTACTATTTTATATATAGATTAGTGTATTAGATTTTCGAAAATGTATGATTGTTAACTGTTTTATTTTTCTATTGATTCATTTGAGTTTTTATATTTTTGTTACATATTCTTAAAAATGACAATTCGGGCGATCTGGACTAACCCAAACCCACATGCCAATGCCATGTGTCAGGTTGGGTGGGGCCGGCCAAAATTTGTTTGGACAAAAAAATGAGAGTTAAGCCCTGTCCACCCTCCTATACTCCATTTTTGGTTTAGCAACTCGCGGTTCATCGCATTATTAGTACGGAATAATTTTCAATCATGTTACATATACATACGGAATATAAACTAAAACCCTAGTATTATATTTTTGTGCCATATGCCCTAATTGCATCGTGGCAGTTTATAGCCCATTCATCGGCCGGACTTGTTGGTCCAATTATATACTTCGGATTTGGAAATTTATAAATCATTCAAAATATTATAACTAAAAATTATATCAAAACTAAGGCTGATTATGTAAATCATGAGAAAATCTTAATATGAAAGTTTAAATAATAAAAAGATAGAATATTTTAATACTTAAATATTAATAAATAGTTTTTTATTCATAAAATTATAAAGGAGATCTGCTAGTCCATTAATATACGACTAGCCGTTGATTCGAAACTTATAATATACGAAAACCTATAAATCTTGTAGCGGGATAATTCAACTTTTCTAAACCATATTATACAAGTTGTAGGGTGGTTTGTCAATATTTAAAATACGTATTTTGAGCTTTTAGCTTTAAATAAGTTGAAGAGAATGTTTATTAGTGACAATTTCAGATTAATTCTAAGTCGATTTAGCTTAAAAGTGAATTCGGGTTGTTATTTTCATACCTTCTTGAAAGACGGGTCTGATTATTTGTTGCATTATTTATTTATTTTATCTTCTCATAATTATTTTTAATATTGTAACATCATATAAAAATCATGCGATGTATGTTAATTATGGATATTATTTAACATATGTGGCAATGTTGAAAATTATAAAATATAAATAAAACACTAATTGACCAATATAAATGATGGTATGACGTGGAACATTCCTATTGGTCCTAGCTACGTAGCACCAAATGCAGCGGGTTTTTGAACACCCCGGAGCAAACTCTGCTCCAATTGGAAAGAGAAATCCAAAAAATGGAGAAATCGCCATTGATTCCACTCCTACTTCTCCTATTCGTTGGAAATTTAGGGGTTCATGCATTGTACGGACCGTCGTCCCCCGTTGTTCAGCTAAACCCCAATAATTTCAAGTCCAAGGTACTTATGATTTCAATTCGCTGTTTCTTAGTTTCTTCATCTCCGTTGTGGAGCGGGATAAAGTGCTGATTTATGATGCTGATTCGAGTGTAGTTAAGATCTGAACAGTATATTTCAGCGGTGTACACATTGTGGTAAATATGAACATTAAATAGAGGGTATATTTAAATCTGAGTATGGTTTGTTTCAGTGCTTGATGATGATCTCAGTTTCATGGAGATAGTTCGATAATCATTGGTTCTATTTAGTTTGTAACTGGTATAGAACTGCTATCATTTCGCGTCACCAGTGATTAGGCCGGACTCAGTGCTGTTCAAACGTGTGTGAACTATTATCGAGCTTTTATTATTATGTTTGAGTTTGTTTGATTATTGATTGAATCGAGTATAACAAGCTTTAATTTAGCTGAACACGAGTCGAACTTGAGTAGCTTGATATTTTTACACTTGTTTTAATATTTTTTACTTATTGAGTTCAAGCTTGAGTAGAGTGTTAGATTTGATCAAACGTAAAAGTACGGTCAAGTTGTTTGATACTTTTAATCAAACATAGAATGAATGTGCTTTTATCGAAGGATCTTGAATCGAGTAGCTTGATTTGAATTTTGGCCGTACCAGTGGTCTAGCATCTGAGATTGTGTACTTTATGCCTTGCAGGTTCTTAATTCAAATGGTATAGTTTTAGTCGAGTTCTTTGCGCCATGGTGTGGTCATTGTAAAGCACTAACGCCCGCATGGGAGAAGGCGGCCAACGTCTTGAAAGGTGTAGTGACTGTGGCAGCTCTTGATGCTGATGCTCATCAGTCACTAGCTCAGGTTTTCTATTTGTTTTCTGGTTTACAGCATTTGTTTATTCATAGATCTTGAATTTTTCGGAATTAGTATTTTGGTTTTCCCCTTTGCACCGAGAATTTGGTTTACTCTAGAGTTAATTTACAGCTTAAGACGGTGTGTTTGTCATTAACTAAGGAGCATGTAAAGATGTATCCCTGGTGCCTTTGATATCAATGAGTGCAAACTCAGGAATAGTTGTTATGCTATTGGATCATGAAGCTAAGAGAAATTATATCCCCCCCAAGATCTTTCTTATTTTTCATGATTCTGGCTGAAGAAGACGAGGAACATGCATTGACTTTTCATACTCAATTCCTACGGGATATGGATGTGTGTGTGTGTGTGTGGCGAAATAGTGTTTGTTTTCTTGTAAGATGCGTGGATTATGATACTCACGACCCCCTAATTTAGTTTTTGTTATTTATCCTGTAGGAATATGGAATCAGAGGTTTTCCTACCATTAAGGTCTTTGCCCCCGGAAAGGCCGCTGTAGATTATCAAGGAGCTAGGGACACCAAGCCCATTGTTGAATATGCGTTGCAACAGGTGAAGATATTTTCTTGTAAGCTTTATACCAATTGATTTCCTCTGTTACACTAGTTTGTTGGATACCTTTTGGTTTTGTTTGTCTGCGAAGAAGGTAGAAATCATTAATATTTTACATTGTCCTTTTCCTCTTCAGAACTATTCCGGTATTAATATTTTGCATGGTTCTTTTTCTCTTCAAATTTCACCACTTAATCATTTAATATCTTATGGTCATAAAACATTAAGGATCATCACTATAGCATCTTATGTTTCAATTTGTCTAATGAAGTGTGCCTATATTTATATGGGCACTATTTTGTGATTGAATGCTCATCTATGTGACAGCAAATAATTTGAATAGCGGAATGATATATCATTAGTTCTTTGATTGTGAATAGAATTGTTCACAAGGGGATTCAGGAAGGGTAACTAGAGTTCCTCTTGTTCTTGTTCTTTCTTTTGGTAGGTCAAAGCACTCCTGAAGGAACGTCTAGATGGTAAATCAGGAGGAGGATCCAGTCAGAAATCAGAGCCTAGTGCATCAGTAGAGCTGAACTCACGTAATTTTGATGAGTTGGTACTCAAAAGCAAGGAACTCTGGATCGTGGAGTTCTTTGCTCCGTGGTGAGTATCTTGCTATTATGCTTATGTTCTTGCATGTTCCTGCCTGGTGCTCTTACCAAGGAGCTTATCAACCCCCCTGCCATCTGGTTTAATTTTAAATCCCCATGAATTCTTTTTTAATTCACTACTATTGCCACAATATCAAGAGGAGCAGGGGACGATTGCAATAATTGATTGGGTGGAATTTCTGAACTTGGGGGACGTAAGTTTTCGTATTCAATGCGGTTATGATGGACAATTACCACATTGTATCTTTAGCCGATTGAGAGGAGTGGGGCTTGAGGTGGTTAAGGAAAATTTAAGGGCAATAATGGGATCCACAGGTGGGAGGTGGGATTACTAGGGAGAACTGGTTGATGGAATCTATTTTGAAGAGAAGTGTTGTGGACCATCAATGGTCGGAGGGGGGGTTCAAGTTACTAAAGATAATGCCAATAGTTTTTTTTTTTTTTGTTGGGTGGCATCGAAGAGTAGAAAGTGATGGCATGGTTTCTTTGAGGTTGAAGTGGACTTCCGGAGGCAAATAGTGGCCGACTTGTTTGGATGGGAATGTATGGGGCAAATCCTGTTAGTCCCTAACTTTCAAAATATCTCCTGTTTTAGGAACATATATTAAGTCACTTAATAGCTGTAATTAGGTGTAAAAAATGAGCAGTACCCTTTTGCTTGATTAATTTACTTCAATAATCGAGATATGTGACATATACTAAGAGAAGGACAGAGTTGGAAAAAAATATTCAATTTTCTTGGAATACCAATAGTGACAAATAAATTGAAGCATCTTTTTTCTCTAAAGCCACAAATATTTCGAAATGGAGGAAGTAGTATCCATTACAAACAAATCTCAGATTGTCTCCTAATTTTTTCTTTCTGGTTTAATATAGTTCTCTGTTTTATTCTTATTTTTTTGTTATAGTTAGTTTTTTGTTACCCATTTGCTATCAGGTGTGGACACTGCAAGAAGCTAGCTCCTGAGTGGAAGAAGGCATCCAACAGTCTGAAGGGCCAGGTGAAGTTGGGTCATGTTGACTGTGATGCAGAAAAAGTAAGTAACAAGCACTTAATTACCGTTGATGTGCGTCTCTCTTTGTTTCTTTCAACATGAGCTTAAGATGAGTGCTGGGGATATGTATATTGCACACTCTTCCATTACGTTTTAGAAATCGGATGTTTAGCTAACTAGTTCTGTAGTCTATATACTTTCTGCGAATCGTTGCAAAACTAATTTTTACGAAGTTCACATACGTGCATTACATGTGCATTACATGTTATATTATTCGATGAGTTAGGAATCCATTTTAACTAAACAAGCTGCAGTGGAGTGATTATTGATTAAAGAAGGATCATGTGGAGAATAAAATTGTGATTTTAACCCTGAACTTCGTGTAGTGACTACATACCTCGCTTGATAACATGCTATTGAGCATTTTTATCCTAATAATAAATGATCTATAGCTCAATCCTTTTGTTTCTTGAGATCAATATGATATGTCTTACTTTTCTAACCGTTGAGACTTGCCAGTCTTTGATGAGCAGGTTTAATGTGCAAGGATTTCCCACTATCTTGGTCTTTGGTGCTGACAAAGACAGCCCGTTTCCATATGAAGGTGCCAGATCAGCATCAGCAATTGAATCATTTGCTCTGGAGCAGCTCGAGACGAATGTTGCCCCTCCTGAAGTCACTGAATTGACTAGCCCAGTAAGACCCCTTCTCTCTCTTCCCCCCCCCCCCCTCCCCCGATCAATGAGACAGACAGTCATGCTGTGTAATCCTATAGGATGTCATGGAAGAGAAGTGTGGTTCAGCTGCTATCTGCTTTGTTGCGTTCCTTCCCGACATTTTGGATTCCAAGGCAGAGGGTAGAAATAAGTACCTTGAGATTTTCCTATCAGTTGCAGAGAAGTTCAAAAAGAGCCCTTACAGGTAAAGGAAAACACTTTAATCTCACTCACTCTATACATGCACGCGCATGCACATGTACGTATCTTTTCCCTGAACATTGTAAATGCTGCAGTTACCTTTGGGCTGCTGCGGGAAAGCAACCCGATCTTGAAAAGCATGTTGGGGTTGGTGGCTATGGATATCCAGCTTTGGTAGCACTGAATTTGAAGAAGAAAGCTTTTGCCCCTCTTAAGAGCGCATTTGAGCTTGACCATGTCATGTGAGCACTCTTCTCTCTCTCTCTCTCTCTCACTGTCGGAGGGGTGTTTTCCTTTGCTTTTGCTTAATATTAGAATTTGCGTAAAAATCACTCTTATAGGCAGTGTTTGCAATTGTTTGTGCCTTTTAAAAGTGATTAAATTTGAAAATTGTTCAAAAATCAATTTAAAGTAAAAGTATGTAGTGTTTGAAATAGAAGTATTTGTGATAAGTAAAGGTGAGAACAAAAATGTAAAAATAAAGCTGAGAATCAGTTTGAAGCAAAGGGGAATCTGCTTTTGGATTTAGACTTTAAAGTGAAGCCAAAAGTAGATTCCACAAACACTATAAATGCATTATTTAAGCTAAAAGCACAGAAGTGCTTTAAAAGAGCTTTCGCAAACAATGCTGTAGTAGTGTTTGAGAAAAAAGTAACTCCGGCCAAAATTTAACAATTGAAGTTTTTGATAAATAGGCACTTCCCATATCTTAATTTACTTAAAAGACAATGTTAAAAAGCGGATAGAAACAACATTCTTGCTACTTGTTTCTTTTAACTTCTAAATGATTATTTATTGTTGAAGTTACTTTTCCCAAACACTCCATTCACCTTACATTAAGCCAGAATCAACACTGCTTGAATATACGTCTATTCGTTTCTTCAGAGAGTTTGTGAAAGAAGCCGGGCGAGGCGGAAAAGGAACCCTGCCATTAGAAGGCAGCCCGGCAATTGTGAAGACTGAACCCTGGGACGGTAAAGACGGAGAAATAATCGAAGAAGACGAGTTCTCCCTTGAAGAACTCATGAGAGATGACAGTGGTGGCAACGATGAGCTGTAGTTTAACATTTTTTAACCATACGAGAGAGAAGAATTGAGCTTGAAAGCCTAAAAACCAGTTTTGATGTAATGAGTTGTGCATTGTTTCTTGATTATGTTAAAATTGGCATTGCATTTGTGGGTTACTTAGTTCTACACTATATGGTATTAGTGACTTTAATTTCTGATATTTGCTCCATTTCATGCCACACGTGTTTGGTAAAAATTAAAGAGTAAATAGTTTTTCACTGAGTCTTGTGTGTGGTGACTGCATGGATCTCATTTCGTGTGATCGATTCCTATTTACTCAAATTAAAGAGAAAAATATAGAGCCCCACTACCCTTTTTTTACTTAGTCGTTTTATCATTTTCTATTCAATTAAGTCTTAGTCAATTTTAATTTTACTAAAAAAAACTAAGAGTCCGCTTGGTTGCAAATGATTAATGACGATGGTAATGAGTATGAATGAGAGGTCAATCATATTATGGAATAATGTGAATAATTGTTAATGATATAGGGTATTGATTAACTTACACTATAAATCAAGCACCATAAATGGGAACGAGTCCTCATTCATTCCCGTTTTCTACCTTAAACCCTCAACCAAGCGGACCTTAAGTTTTGTTGGGCCTCTGATCTCCATACAGGAGTGTGATATGGTCCGTTTCGGGCTGAGTCTTACAGATTTGTTTCTGGGCTTACTTCCTAAAAACTTCGTACCAATGGAGATATACTTCCATCGTCTCGGTTAAATTTGCAACTGTAATCGGACACGGATGTTAAAGAAAAGATAAATTTTATTTTTCCTTTGACTTTTTTAATGAAAATAATAATAATAGTGCCCTTCAATTAAACATGGTGAAATTTAATGAACTAAAAATATTATTAGCCAATAAATGGATAGTCGTAGATAAAAAGTTTTTACTTTCATCATCTCATGAATTATAATTAAACATCTTATTCCTATGATAAGCATAGTTTCCTACTAGAGGTTGTTATTTGGCCCCTCGAGGCCTCAACCTAAGTTTACTGAGGCCAATGCTATATGTTTGTTAGGGTTGGATTTTATCGGGCTGAAAATTATACGTTGAACTTGGCTCATTTTTTTAGATACACTATAACTTGTTAGGTAGTTAGTTTATTACTCTGAGTATGGTTGATCTAATGATATTTTGAAAAGTTGTCCTTACGGCTTAGTCTATTTAAAATGTTGAGCAAATTGAATTAATTTTACAACCTTTATATTATCAAACTTTGAAACTGGATGAGTCATAAATGAAAATGATTTCACATAAATATATATGGGCCCAATAATATTTTTCATCGATAAAACCTCATTTTTTACATAAAATATAACTCTTTATCATACACACCAAATGTTGTCAAAAAGTGTTTCTATAAACTATGACAAATAACAAAAATAAACTATATATTTGTCTCCACACTTGGAAACACATACACACTTTCTCTTACACAAGTTTTGATACAACCATCTATCCTAAAATCACCTTTCTAGCAGGTATAAGCTCGTAGCAGTTAACGTGGTAAAAGAAATTATACTTTTTAAGCAAGTACAATTTCTGAAAAAGGGGAGAGACGAGAGATGAGAGAAGAGGCTCCAATATTCTTCTTCAATTAATTCCGCAGTTGCAAGAACCAATCTTTTATATTGCAAATATGATATTTGGGGTTCGTCTAAATTGTTCTGGGCTGGCCCAACTCAGAATTGGATCGTATCAAGTTCTTTTCTTTTTTTAATCAAAGGAATTCTTTTAGAGCAGTCTTGACCACATGATCCGCGACCAGTTTATTAGCGTGCTCTGAAGGATGAAATGCGTCCCAAAAAACGTACTTGTTTGCATCAGTACATGTGAGAGGGTTACGATCATCACAAGTGTATCCCATCTCAAACATCCCCGTGGAACAACACGCTCTTTGAGAAACTTCAAATCCTGAAAATCAACCACATATATTAATTATTCCTTTTGGGGTCTATTTCCATAACTTTCCACTCGTTTGATTTTCGTTCCTAATTTTGTTACTTTTTCAATTTCATCCCATAATTAGAGAAATTGCTCCCATTTGAGTCAATTTTCGCCACCAATGAGTAGACCAGCTACAAAAGCACACGTGACTATCACATGGCACCAACTTCCAGCGGATTTCAATTGACATGGTACCGGCACCGACTTTTTTTTTGGACGAAAATGACAAAATATTACACGAAAAGTGATTCACGTAACTGTCACGTGTGCTTTTTCGAACGATTTGCTCATCGGCGGCGGGAATCAGTTCAAATACAAGTATTCTTTTAATTATGGAACGAAATTGAAACAAATATAAAAATTTAGGACGAATATCGAATGAATGAAAAGTTATGAGACGAAAAATAATTTTAGCCTGGGTCCTAGTAAAAAAATCAAGAAATATGAATGTAACAAAATTCTCCAAAAACTTACCACAGGATTTTGGCTTCGTGATTATTTGTAGAAGGGCATAATAGGGATTGGAGAAAACCAATTTCAACCCTGGTATTTTACTATTTAGCTCTGTCACTAAATCATTCAACTTATTATTGAAACTCATGGCAACTATATTATAGCTTTCCATGCATTCATTCCCATTTGCTAGGTTTTGTGCCCTTTCTAAGGGCATGCAACCCATAGGGGGAAGGCCCCCAAGGCTTATTTTACGCGCTCCGAGACCGTGAAGCTTGACGATGAAATTTCTGGCGATCCCAATGAGAAGTTTTTGATATGCATCGATTGTATACTGTGATCGTCTCTGTGAATTAAATGCATAATAATTTTCCAGAAAATCGTTCGTTCCGATACTTATCATGTATAATGCATTAGTGAGAAGATTAATGGTCTTCCCATCACCAAGATAAGCTCTTAGCCTCCTTTGGTAGTCTTTGTAGAACTCCAATTCCTTCCAAAAAGGTATCACTCCCTACAATTCAAATTTTTTGTGTTATAAAATTATAATTGAATATATAACATAAAAAATATTGTGATGTTATATATATATATCATTGTTTTGCACTTATCTATTACTCATTTCTTGTGGTATTATTTATCCTTTTTTTTAAAAAAAAAAATTGGGTGATTTTATGGTACCACTGTAAAATAAAAATAAAATTATATAATTTAGTGGATCTCTCATATTTAAATACATATATATTTTTTTTTCACAATAATATCGATATCACAATAATACGGAAATTGAACTCCTTAAAATAGTTTTATATATAAAAATAACTCCTACCTTACAAAAAGAAACATATGAGACGGTCTTACTCAGTTGAAAAATTGCGTGAAAACAATAATTTATTGTATACTGTTTTATATTATTTTTGCTATTCGGCCACCTTTTTCATAAATTTCTAATGTTCATTTTATATTTTTTCTTATCTCATAAAAAGAATGTGTTCGAAAAATGTACAATATTTTTTATTTTGGTTAATTTAATAAAAGTACAATCTTTTAAAATTTACTAATATGTACCGAATAGAGTTATTTTTATTCTTCATTTGACTTATTTAATCATATCTAACTAATTTTTAAAATTAAAACTTTTTAATTTTTTACTTAAACTATTAAAACAAGACATTAACTTTTGAAACATGATTCCTATTTTGGAACAAAAAAACTTTTCAAACATGATTTTTTTATGAAACGGGGAGGGGTTAAATTCATATTTGGTCCCGTAACTTCTCTTTCGTACAATTTTGGGCCAAAAAAGTTAAGAATTCAATTTATTAACGTAACTTTAGAATTTGTCCACATCAAAATTGGCCAGAAAATATGATCACGTGATCGACACTTGCAATTTTCCTGCTCAATTAGTAGCAGCGGAAAAAATGACT
The DNA here is from genome assembly GCA_958295605.1 of Ajuga chamaepitys. Lineage (NCBI taxonomy): Eukaryota > Viridiplantae > Streptophyta > Magnoliopsida > Lamiales > Lamiaceae > Ajuga > Ajuga chamaepitys. The sequence continues at coordinate 47,246,284 of OY282498.1, forward strand.
AAATTCGAATAAATTCTAAAGTTACGAAACTAACTAATTTTTTTAAAATCAAAATTATACGAGTAAAAAGTTACGAGATTATAATCGCTACAGTGGGGTGCATTATACATGGAAAAACTTACTAGAACATCAGAGGTTGCATTATCATATCCGGTCCCAGCCGAAGCAAATGTGACACCTACAGTAAAATCCGAGATATTAAACGCCGGGTCTAGGTACGCCGGAACGATCGGGCGGAGGCCAAACGCCTCCGAGATGAAATCGGTGGCTATCCGGCCATTGCAGAACCTTCCGGTGGCTTTTCCGCCGGCAAAATCACGGCCGTACGGACTGAAATTGCTCCGAGCGATCGTCGGAATTTGGTTGTTGTTGCCGGCGTCGACCGACGAGTCGCCGAAGACGATGATCGCCGGTACTTTGGCTTTTGTTGTGGCTATGAGAGAGAGAAGGAGCCATGGGAGTAGTGATGGTAGCATGGTAGGGTTATATAGTGATGTTTAAATGTTGATTTTTTGGTTGGTTTTTATAGTGAATTTTGGGAAGGGGTGAAAAGGACTTTTGAGCTACATTTGTGGTGGGAAATTTAATTTTGGGGGTTGGGTGGGGCTTTATTTTGTTACATTAGTGAAATGATTTGGATTTTGATTAACCTGGTAAAATTGGTTCGGTTCGATAGAGTATTTCAGCTTGTTCGATATTTGGAGCTGTCTGATTATAGGATTATCGTAATTAATGTTTTAAAAGACGTTGGATGTTAGTTGGACAGTAGACTGAGTGTAGCGTCTAATAGAGAATCAGATAGGACTAAACAAATCTGAGCGGAATAAAGTGAGGAGTTGGGGAAAACATAGGTGGACGATGATAGTTTAGCGCCTCGCCAAGCCAAATCAAAAGTAGATGAGAGCTACTAGAAAAGTTTTGTACTTAAGTATCATTGGACTTAACATGACCGATTCGATATTACAATGTTCAGTCCCATAAATTTTAGTATACATTACTAGTTCGCCAATTTTCGATCGAACATAATTTTGATCTAGCCCGACCCAACAGATTACATGGCATATGCTAGATAAGCTCGGGTCAACCCGGATGGCCTGGAAAGCCACCACCTCTATTTCTGACAGAGATCCTGATAGAGATAAATTGACTATTTTTTATTTTAGTAAATTTAAGTTAAAATTGTATTTCTCTTTCAGTATATCCAGAAATTTAGTTGAGGGGGACCATTTATAAATTATTTATAGACAGATCTAAGAATTCGTCTCATGAAATAATTTTTTTAACTATGCTCATGTAGGAATTTCTTATCAAATAGAGCAAATTTTGAGTAGGCTAGAAATCAAATTCATTTATATAATTAGATCCTAAACTTAAAATATTGGATAAATTATACTAAAAAACAATATCTTAGAAATTAAAGGAGGACTGACGTCCCCATAAAGATAATCAATTGTACAAGTAAAAACTAGAAAAGTACTAACAAATTAGATAAAATCAATAAATTAATTTAATCACGAAAAGTAAAATAAAATCAAGATATAATGTTTATATATTCATTATATTTTCTAAAATCTTTATCTTTATTGCTTATATATAACAATACATTCACTAAATTCAAGTTAAACAATAAAGTTATTTATATTTAATTGAGTTATATTAAAATCAGACTAAAATACACATATGTAATAACATGTTGTGACGGAACCAAAATGTACACATGTATAATACACCCTTCGTCCCACCTTATTTTGCACATTTTATGTTTTCGTTCGTCCTAAATGAACTTGCACGCCCCTTAAAAAGGACTCCACCCTCAAATTCTCCACCCTCAACCAATCTTTGAAAAATCAACAAAATTTAAAAAAATAATTTTTTTTAATACTTATATTAACCTCCTCTGTGTAAGATAATGTAAAACGGAGAAAGTGGCATATTATGACGGGGCGGGCCCGTCCCTTTGGCCCCAACGTGGATCCATCTTTACTTAGGTGTCCTTTTATTATGATTTATATCTGCATGCATATGTATATATTTTTATGGAAGTATTATGTAGATCAACTACCAACCGGAAAAGTAAAAGTTTTGCCTTTTGTATTTAAAGCTTCAGCAGAAATGGAGGTGCAATGCGGTGCAGCTTCGTTCTTCAAGTATACTTAGAGGGGCCGTTTGGCTAAACTTATTTCATTCTACCTTATAATTGAATAAAATGATTTAACTATGAATTTGTGGTTTAATTTACAAGTTAATATGAAACACACATTTTGATTAGCGTGTAGAGTGTATGTGGTGTGTGTGAAGTATGTGTGTGGTGCGTGTGAAAAAAATGTGTACAGTGTATGAAGTGTGTGTACAATATGTGTGAAGTAGTGTGCGTGTGTAGTATGAAATTTGATTGTAACTTATGAGATCTTAAAAATATGATGGATTAGAGTAATTTTTTTGAGCTTATAGTAAGAACTTTTTTTTACATCTTATAAGTTGTTTAACATATTATTTTGCCAAACACATTGAAGAGTTTATAAGCTCTCAAACATCTTATAAGATGTTTTGAGGAGTTTATAAGCTTAATCAAACACGTTATATTGAGAGGTGGTAAAATTGTTCTAGTCTGACCGATATTTTAGACGAGCTAAATCATAATTTTTGGGTTTAAAGTACCATCAGATCCATTAGACTAACCCCATGAACTTAAAGTCCGACAAGCCATAAATTAACCCAAAAATTATATTATATTTAAGAGAGATGAATTGAGCTTTGCTAACTAATTTTTTATCCAAATTTCTTTTGAATCGGTCACAATCCAATACATGAAATTGGTCCAACGAGCTTGTTTGTTTGCAGAACACATTCGTACATATTAGCCCAATATTTAATTCATCATCTTTGAATTCGGCCAATATATCGCATCCTATAGGATTAGGCACTCAAAACTATTCCAATGGTTGGTAATCGGACCGGGCCAGTATTTTTGCCAACTCTACTTGTAGGCCCAAATTAAAAAAGTGCATATTTCTGGGCCCAAGAGAATTGCTTTTTTTTTTTTTTTTTGGTTTTGTTTTTTTTTTCCATATCACGATTGATACATAAATATATATATATATATATATATATATATATATATATATATATATTTTTTTTTTTTTTTTCTGTGCTTCAAATATTGATGGTTTTCTTTTTTTCTTTTTTGAGAATGATTGATGGTTTATTTTCAAGACTGCATGTTTTAAGTTTCGATAATAGCACTATACTTTTCTCCTCATTATATTTAATTGCATGTTTTTCCAGTTACCATAAAAACAATTACTCATTCGGTCGCGACCTAATTTGCAAATCTGCTTAGGCGTGTTTATTAAAGAAAAAACTATTTTTTACGTTTTAGTTGACTTTTTCAAAGATGAAAATTGAGGGTAGAGATTTCAAGGATGGAGATTTGAAAATTTCTTTCTATTTTGGAGATGTGCAAAATAGGATGGGATGATCGAAAAGAAAAAGTGTGCAAATTAGAACGGGACAGAGTATATATATATTATCTATTGTCCTTTTATATATATATATATGTTCATGTTCATCTCAACCCTGCGGATATAGTGATTGGCTATGTTTTTCACGAAATGCCGTAAATATTAATGACAGATTAAATTATTAAATAATCCACTAAAGCAAATCAAAACAATATGGGAAGAAATTACATATCCTCTAACACATTATTCTCCTACTAAAATATGAACATATACATCAAATTTGAAAAATAAACTCGAGAGTACAAAAAGTATATTGAGGCTACTTAACTCTTCCACTCGTATCTATCGTGTGCTAATTAATCGTATCGTATCATAAACGTGCGAAACAAGTCTAATAAAATAATAATAAATTTTCTCTTCCTCAAGAAGCGTATTTTAATTTTGTAAGAGCCGATTTTTCCTGTAATCAAGCTAAATTTTGTTATTATCTTTAAAAAGCACCACCGATGACGAGATGTTGCATCCATAATTGTAGAAATACCTCATCATGGGCCGCCCCGACATTGTTGGGACGGATTACAACCCCTGCGGTAGGGATTCGCTGGTTTCGGAGGCGTCGTTTGTTTTGGAATACCACCTTTTGCAATAGTGGGATAACCGATAACTTTACCAGGCCTGCCCGATGACGGGACAAACGCGGTAAACACAAGTAACACTACCAAGATCAATGCCAATATTTTTGCCATTACTCGATAAAAAATTGATTAGAGAAATCTACAATGGTTTTTCTCTTTTCAAAATGTATAGTTTTCTGATTAGTAGTTTTTTTTTTTTCGGATTACATTTATATAGTGCAAAAAAACCAGTTAGTGTGCAATTTTATCCATATTTTTTTGCACTAAAATAGGAGGCTAAAGAGTTTTCTATGGAATGTCCATTTGACTAGTTCCAAAAATTGAGTGTGTGAACCTTAAAAAAATGTAAGCTGTTATAAAAACAGATAAATTTTTATACTAAGATATTAAACCTATGTTGTTCGGACTCTTCATTTCGGGTGAAGTATCTATTGACACGACAATGACACGACTCGTGGAAAGTGGACACTGAAAATTCTGAACTTAGACTGAACTCCTATTCATTAGGCCTATAATAGAGTCCTTAATTTTTTTAATACTTAATGTATTACGACTTAATTTATTTATCTTCAGGGACAACGAAAGTGTTTTACTTATTTATTAATTTATTTTTAGGAACAACACCAAGAACAAGATAGAATATTAGTATTATGCCAATTTTAATCAGTGAAACAATATTATTATATATGAAATATTTATATTATTTAAATTTATATGTAGGTGTGTTTTTGTAGCTGTGTCTTAATTTTGGATTTTTTTTTGCTATATCCACATATTCTAATTTTTGGAAGTATATGTATATTTTTGAAATCGAAATGAACCGTTTATATATATAAAGTCGAACTTATTCACTTGATCCAGATCAACTTTTTGGTTTTAGTTCAGTTTTACTCACTCATATTGATACTAAAATACAAGTAAAAAGAATATTCATTTGATACCAATCATACCAATAAATATTACAATACATGGTTAATCTACAACGATCCAAAGAAAAACTAAATGAGAAGATCGATTCCAAATTATGTTCCATCTCGTATTTTAGAATAACCACAACATGTCACATGTGTTTAGTAGCATATGGTGATTATTCTAAAATATCATAAGAAACACATTTTGAAATAGAGAATCTCACCCACAAAAAATTTACTTTAAGAGAAAAATATTTGAACTCCAAACAAAAAAATGTGGATGATCAATATTGAGTCTGATCAAAATATCCAGCATCAATGGAATTTTGTACTCCATGACCAGAAACATAGGGTAAATGTTTAGCACTCAACAATCGTCGACTATATGAATTTGCAGGCCGGGCCTGCGAATCTTGTTTTGGGACACCATCTCTTTCGATAACTTCATAGTTGATAGCGATGTTTGCCTCCACTGACAAAAGAAACGCTTCAACCACAAGCAACATGACGAAGCTCATCACCAAAGACTTCGCCATGCTTGTTTGATTGGTAAAAATCTACGACGATTTTTCTCTTAATAATTTGCAAAAGACCTAGTTCAAATTTTCTTAGATATTTATTCTTCGTTGTAATTCTAAAGTCTGTTAAAGACCTACAATTATGGCCGTTCATTAAAGTCAATGAATGGACTTTAACCATTGTCGGAACAAATTCCATAATATTGAATGATTTTTAAATTAGGTACTATTTTTGGTATCCAACATACTCTCATTTCAAAATACATATCACATCAACTATCATATGCTACCTCCATTTCTTTTTAATTGATCTTTTAACTTCTTAATAATTTTTCGAATTAATTGATCTTTTAACTATTTTTCATTATTTCTCTTAATTTTGCTCATATGTCAATCCTAAAAGGTCTCTTATTTTTCAATTTGGATTTCATCAAATCTTATCAACTGTGGACATATTTGAAAAAATTTGAATTCTTAAGTTTTCCATATTTTTTAAAAGATCAATTAAATTAAAATGAAAGGAGTATAGTTTAAGTTTTTTCATATCCAATCACACCCTTATTTTCAACTATATCATTTTCTATCTAAAAAAAAGCACATTTTGGTACCAAAATAAAAAAATAAATGAAATTAACCAATCACACATGTAAATTCTTATAGTCCCCCGTTCAAAATAAATGTCTTTTTAGTATTTTTTTGAAAAAAAAAATAAAGATAGAAATGAAAAATAAATATTTTCATACATAATTCATTTTATTGGTTATATGGAATAAGGAAATAATCAATAGATTAAGTAGATTGTTTATGATAAAATTAGAAGAATTGTGGTTTTTTGTCCTAAAACGACACTTATTTTGAATTTTTTCATTTTATCTAAAAATACACTTATTTTGAAACGAATGGAATATATCATACAAGATGAAAGCATCTGAGGAGAAAACACACAAACATAATTTTTATGAATCTAAAAGATGATAATTAACGTTAGTCGAACAGTTAAATAGGGTCTAACCATATTCGGGGCTTAGATAAGTTAAAGACTTAAGCGTCTTGTAATTCAATAACATAACTTTTGATTTAATTTAAAGTTGTCTACGATTTCATTCCTATCTCACCCCGATATCACATTGTAATAAAATATTGGATTAATTACGAAACAAATCACGACCTTTAGATCAATTTTCAATTGCAACACGACCTTTAAAACGTGACAATTTCTGTCACATACTTTTAATTTGTTTCAATTACAACATCGCCGCCCAACTCCGATCCCCAAATGCTAATATGGACGGCGGTGCTTCCAAAACGACGTCGTTTCGGCGGAAATCAAACTAGACGAAACGACGTCGTTTTGGGAGCACCACCGTCCACGTCAGCAATCGTGGATCGGATTTGGGCGGCGATGTTGTAATTGAAACAAATTAAACGTATGTGACATAAATTATCACGTTTTAAAGGTCGTGTTGCAATTGAAAATTGGTCTAAAGGTCGTGATTTGTTTGGTAATTACCCCTTATACATATTTTATCAACTAAAAGAATTGTATATTTATAGTTTTATGTAATTCAATAGTGGTGCACCATTAACAGTGCGCTACTTCATTTTTTTTTTTTTTTTTTTTTTTGTGGTAATATCTTTTCTTTACTGTAATATTATATTTTTAAGTATTGTTATGTTTTTATTTTTGTATTAATAATTACTCTTATCAAAATTAAGTTATAAATTGTTTCAATTACAAAATTCCTAAATAATAAAATGTGTAATTTCAATAAATATGACAAAATAATACAATAAGATTGCTAAACGTGAAATAACATAAAATTACAACATGGCATTAAATATAAAATTGCAACAATAAAACACATAAAAAGATACACATTTTCATAATATTCTTACTCGTTTTAGAGAAATTAGAAACACAGAAGTCCATTATACTTTTCGTAACACATTAGTTGAGTAGTTGTGGTTGGAATATTCTAATTATGAAATTAAATATGTAATGTATGTTTTGTTGCGGTATAATAATTTATATTAAATAAAATTGTATGTATAAAACTAATTTTGAAAAGCAATACAATTAAATGTAAAGTAAATAATTTTAAGGAATATCATGGAATAATCTTTTTTAGTGCAAAAATAGTGCAAACTGCTGGAGAAAAAATATATATTTTGTTGTAAAGTTGTGCAAAATCTACAGTAGAGGGGTGCAGACTACAAGAGAAACTGAGTTCTCTTTTACACCAATTGCACATATCTGTCATGAATAGTTTTTCATAAAAATGTATTAGTGATTATGTTAAAAGGTATATTATGGTGAAAGAAATAAATATATTATGCTGAAATGTAATACTTTTTCTTATAACAAGTAATATATTTCAATATAAGTAGTGATATATTTTTATGAATTCATCCTTTAATTCGAATTGCTCGGATCTTAGGACCCGCTTGGTTGCAACTCATCAATAGCAATGGTAATGGGTATGAATGAAGAGTTAATCATACTAAGGAATGGAATGAGGGGAATTGTTAATAAAATGGGGTAATGATTAACTTATTTATTATATATCAAACACCATAAATAAGAATAAGTCTTCATTCATTCCTATTCCTTACCTCTGAACCCCCAACCAAGCGGGCCCTTAGTATATATGAGAATTAATGATCCTTAGAATAGTCTTGGTGATTTGATCAGTACTCGAGGGCTGTAAATATAGTTTATTTTAATCCACCTACACTACAATGAATACATAAAGATTACTTTGAAAGTTATGATAAATTGTAAAAATGGACCTGCAATTTATCAGTGGTCTTAAAATAAGTCATTTATCTATTCGCTTGTACATTCCCGTTCTTTATATTTCAAATTACTCAAAATTTCATCATTTTTTAATCAAAATTTAAAATTGTCGCTAAATAATTGCACGTACACCTTATAGAGACACGTCAATTGAGATTCTCCTTTTTCATTTTTTGGGTGTTGTAGTTAATGTAAACGCGCTTCTCTGATAAACAAAATGTCATGCACATCAAAATTGACCAGAGAGATTATAAATTCTTCTGTAAAATATAAAACTCTAACTAAACACAATCATATGTTGTGTACATGCATTTATCCAACAAGAATTTCAAATTTCCGCTAAAAGGGACCAAGATTGAGCACTACAAAGATAAATGACTAGTTTTGGGACCACTAATAATTACGGAACTAATTTTACGATTTTCCTTTTAAAAGATGTGGCAAAGGCAATCAGTCCTGATGGGTCGATCCGGCTCATCCGACATTTTAGGCTGGGCCTTAAGAATATGAGCCCACAGTACCATCTTGCCAAACAAGCCAGATCAATGGCTTAGTCTGACGGACCTCGACAGGATCTCTGGCAGGCCCCACCAAATATAGTATATTTTTAAAAGTACGTGCCACCCTTAACACTTAGTTTTGGCCTTTCAAGACGGGTTAGGTGTGTCCGTCAAAATCGTTCTCTTTTTCTTCCCCTATTTTCAAATGAACGATAATTAAAACACTAATGGTCACTAATTCTCTTGACAAGGTCTTAGGCTTCTTGGGAGGCAACCATTGCACGAGAGACCAATCAATGGTTTTCTTTAACTAGTAATTTTAGGCCATAAGAATTCATATGGTATGAAAGTGTTTGTATATTCACCCTTTATTTATTAGATCTACCCTAAAACTTTTTTCTATATATAGACAACATTTTACAAACAAATGAAACACAAAGCTAAATAATTTTAAAGTAACACAATCACATCTCATTGATTGCAAAGATGGGTAGGATGATGATAATGAGCTTGTTATTGCTCGTTGTGGCAAGCGATTTTCTTTTACCGTTTGCAGAAGGAAGAATGATCGATCCCAGGATTTTTGGAGAAGAAATTATTTCGGGTCAGAAGTTACCCGCAAACCTTTATAAGAGGCCTTGCACGGCAAACATGCAATGTCGTGGCGGTCGAAGATTATTATCCTCCAACCACCATCCAAGAGTTTCTTCTCATGGATTGCAACATCTTATAGGCCATAGACATTGATTAATAACAGGATATTGACATATTGATCCCTTATTTTGTGTAGCATTGTGGATCAATTGTCAATTACCTATTAATGGTTTACCTTAACTAATGATGGTATGGTATGGTGGAGAGTATAATTTCTCATAGTATATTATGTTGTATATATTGTCGTATCGTATTTCTGTATAGATCTTACAAGGCATTTGTACAAATATTTGTTTGGATAAATGAAATTAAACTATATTCAAGAAAAGTTATTTATTTGTGCTATATTTGGCCTAGGTCGCGGGGTCATAATATATGTCGAGCCATGTCATGCATGTCAGACTGAAAGATAGTGATCAAAGTCCGACTTCATTCCCTAAAATATACTTAAAGTATACAACTGTATACAACCATTTTTGTATTTTCCAGGGAAATGACCAAAACTCAGTGGTTCTACGACAACACCAGTTATAATGATAGTCGCTGACCCCGTACAACAACAATTTTTAGGCGTTGCCATTTATACAATAACGACGATGAGGACAACAATTAAAAAAGTATTGTCTTTGACAATGAAAATAAAATATTTTAAGATTTTTTTCTCGTGATATGTAATAATCTACAAGAAAATAAAATAACGGTACTGAATTTCGCAAACAATAAGAAGACAACAGGGGTTCAATTGATAGTTATTACGAGCAAAAAGTCCCATTGACAACAGTCAAACGACAATAACTACTGATTATCGCTATATTTGAGAAAAAATATCTCAAAGACTACAATTTAAAGAACAACAACTATTATTTATGAATCGACAACGAAATTTTTAAAACAAGAAAACTTGTCCTTTAGGCATTATTGTTGATAGTTTTTGTAGTTGCGACGTGACATTTGAAATGGAAAAGGATAAAATATAAATTATTATATTCATCTTTAATTTACGGTAAAGAAAATACAAAATTGTAAAACTATAATATATTTACTAACGCTAATTGGCTATATTTTAACAAAAAAAATTATATTAGTGATAAGCAAATCATAAAATCATAATAAATCAAATGTCATTGATCTAATTTCTACGAACTAGTTCTTGAGTTCAATAACAGACGAGCTCTAAAGATGACAGATCGAATATTGTCAAATTTAAACTTAATATATTTATTTAAAAGCGGACCACAATAAACAATTTTTATCAAAATATTTATTTCATCCCAATCAAGATTTATACTAAACGAATTCAAAACATTTATCAAATTATTATCCGAGCAACCCAATGGGCTTGGCTTGAGTACATTGGTTTCAATAGTAGCCTATCCCCAAGATTACAATTTTTATGGCTAGGCACATAAACGGGTCGGATAAAATATGAGTATACCTCATCTCTATTTAATTTGAGTAGCATACAGATAATAAACCGTTGGACAAACTAGAATGCTCGAGGGATAATCGAATAAACTGATTAATATATAAAAATATATAAATATAATACGATATGTATATATAATAATATATAATATGATAATCGTGTATATTATGTATTATACGTAAATGTAACATTTATATGAAAATAAGAGTTATGTTTCAAAAATCAATATTTTGTTTTAATAGTTTTAAGTAAAAATTAAAAATTTTAATCTTATAAATTAATTAAATATGATTAAGTAAGTCAAACAAAAAATTAAAAAGAATCTGTTAAGTACGTATTGGTGAATTTTGGAGAGTTGACTTAATCAAATTGACCAAAAATAAAAAAGTTGTTCATTTTTTAAACACTCAAATAATCTATATATATAAGAGTGAGTCTTGCGTGTGAACGGTCACACGTGTGACGGAATACAATTTTACAGAAAACATTGATACTTTTACGAGAAAAAGTGATATTTTTACTACATTGATACTTTTACAGATAAATGTGATACTCCCTCCGTCCCAAGTTAATTGTCTTATATTGGCCTGACACAGAGACTAAGAAAAAGCAAATTTTATGGAATCATTGACTTTTTCAAAAGTGGAGATTGAATGTGGAGATTTTGATTGTGGAGATTGTGGGAGAATTTGTCATTTATGGGGTAGGACAATTAGTTTGGGACAAATAAATAAGGCAAGTATAATAATTAGGCCGGGACGGAGGGAGTACTTTTTTTTTTGTTAAAAAATGTGATACTTTTACAGATAAACGTTTTTACCACTTTTTTCCATTACATCGTGTGACGATCACATACGAATTTTTGCGTATATATAAAAGTAGGGTTGACACACTTGGAAAAAATTATAAGTTAAAATAGTGAAAATGGAAAAAAAAACAGAGATTTAGGGAAAAGAAAATGAAGAAGGCTTATGAGAAGCCCAAATCCAGGGATCAAATCTAGTCAACATTACTCACTTTGTTTCAAAACAAGTGTTTTTAAAGATAAAATGATTTTTTTTTTCTTTTTAAATGTGTTGTTTTAGTATAAAAAAGAACAATTCTTTTAATTTTATCATAAATAACCTACTTAATTTATTGATTATTTTCTTATTTCACAAAATATATTCAATAAAATAAGTTATGTATGAAAATATTTGTCTTTTATATCTATCCATAATTTTTTTTTTAAAAAACTAAAAGGACATTTATTTGAAATGAATTGAGTATTAGATACTCTATATTACTATTATATGATATATTTATATATATAACATATATTTTATTGGATTCTGTATGAATATATTTGTCTTTTATAATTTATTAAAAAAAAGACATTTATTTTAAAATGAATGAAATATTAGATACTCTATTACTATTATATGATATATTTATAATTATATATATATATATATATATCATATATAATACTCTCTCCGTCTCACCCTAATTTGTACATTTTCTTTTTCGATCCGTCTCACATTAATTTGCACACCCTTAAAAAGAAAAATTCTCTCACAATCTCCACCCTCAAAATCTCTCCTCAATTTTCACCTTTAAAAAAATCAACAAAAAAATATAAAAACAGTTTTTTCTTAACATATGCGTCGGAACAGGTATGCAATTAGATTGGGACGGAGAGAGTAAACGGACTAATATACTACCCGATTATCGTCGGTAATCCTACCCTGATAAAATTGATAACGGTCAAGATTCGAGATTGTTCTCAGCGCACCCTTACGTCAGCCCACACATGATCATTTGCGCTAACCGCTTACATTAGCGGTGTCTCCGCGGTAAGGCTAACGTACGCCTCCCCTCCATTTTCGAACTATAAATAATACAGGTACGAAGATATCGTTTTTCCTCATTTCCGCTTCGTACATTATTTTTCCTTTTCAACCTGTCTTGAGAAAGAAGAAATCATCAAATCACAAAATTCAGGTTAATTATCTCAAACTTCCTTTTTGGCTACTTAGATTTTATCGTTTCTGTGATAGATTGAAGGATTGGTGTGTATAATTGGGATTTGAAATCTCTGTTGTAGCATGATGTATTGAATCAAAAATTCAGATCGTGTTTTTGCATTCAGCTGAAGAATCTCCCCATATTTTTGAGTTTCAAGTTGGTGCGATTGCCGATTTCGAACAATCAAATGATTGAATTTCATCTTAAAGTTGTGAAACATGAGCTTGCAGAGTTGTGAATTTTGGGTTGTTTTAATTGATTAAATTTGTTAAAGATGTGGTTTTTAGTATCTCAACCGATGAAAGTAACTATATATTCGCGAATCCCCATAGAATTTGAAATTGATCGGCTGATTGACTACAATTGATTGTTATTAGATGATGAAACTTGGTCCTTGTTGTGATTGTTGTGAACGATACTTATCTTAGTCTCGATCGTTTTATTTTAATTTATTCAATTTGAGTTCTAGGGTATCTTGAACTTACCGTGAAAAAGGAGAGTTTATATGTTGTTCTACTGCGGTATATCTTTGAGCATTTTGTTTTGTTACAGCAGTTTATATAGCTCGACAATGGAGGATTTGTGTAGTTGCTTATTCGTATGGAGGGGACAGAAGTTTGTGGTTGAGATAAGCCCGAGTGCCACTCTTAAGGAGTTAGGGGATAAGCTGCAAGAACTCACGAATGTTGAGGCTGATACCCTACGGCTTCTTGTACCCGTGGAGAAAAATCCTAAATTGCTCTATCCTTTTTCTGATGAGCACTCTCATTGGAGTTTGGAGTCGTTATCAGTTCCGAAGGTGCAAAAACTTATCTCCACCTGCCTTGAATTTGGTTTTAGTTAGAAATTATGAAGAAAATACTGGTTTTTGAATGGTTGTACTCTTTGCATTAACTTCATATCTGCAAAAGTGAAAGGATGAAAATACATGTATTCAGAGGAGTTCATGATGCACTCACCCTCAATGGGCTGATAATATTGTTTGTTCAATTTTCTGTTACATTTCCTTCAAACTGATGACCAATTATTAGACCATTAAAGATCTGAGAAGATCTAATGGGTCACTGTTCTTGATTCTTATAGAGTCGACCTCTGATTTGTTATCTGATTCTCTACGGTATATTTCAGGGAAAATCTATTAGAATGATGGGAGTTCCCAAAAGTGAGATCGATGAAGTCCTTGAAAATGCAAAGGCAGACCTCAGGATTGCTGGATTTGATGAAGAAGAAAAGAGGTTAAGGCAGAGAAGTGCTTATAGATCGTATTCCTCTCAGAAACTGCCTCAAGGAAATTATATCTTTTGTGATTTTCGAACACTAAGTCTTCCTGGAATAGAGGTAAATTTCACACTTCTGTCTTCGTATCTGATGTTTTGACGGATTCTGATAGGCATCACAAGGTTTATCTGGAGTAGGATCTAGGGTTTAGTAATTAGATTGAGGAGATACTAATTGACCGTATTTGGATGGTTGCAGTTAAATCCTCCGGCATCAAAAGCTCTGGAATTGCTGCATAAGCTTGCTTCAGATCCAGGAATTGTTGCAATTATGAACAAGGTACGGTGCATGTAATTCTATTCTTAGTCTGTTATTCGAACACAATATCAACCAAAAAGTTGAATGTGGAAATTTTCAAGTTCAGTACAACAATGCTCAGTTGTTTGTTAGAAGATTCTTTCACATAGGCATATAATGTTTACATTTAGTTATGATAAGCTTTATTTTGATTGACTTCTTAAAGCATCGTTGGCGGGTGGGGATTTTGACTGAGATGGCACCAGTTGGCTATGTGGGCGTCAGTCCCAAGTGCATCCTTGGTGTCAACAAGGTGAGCATCGTTATAAAAATGTTCCTTTTTTTTGCTGGCCCTCTTTAAGTTGTCCTCATTTGCTTCCTGATCTCCTGGTTCCTCCTTCACTTACCACAAATCTAGTTCGCTATGTGTTTCTCAAGCTCCGTGTGTGTGGATGTGTGTAGAATCAAGGAGAAGAGATATCTCTGAGACTTCGGACTGATGACCTCAAGGGTTTCAGGAAATATGAAAGCATTAAGAAGACGCTTTTGCACGAGTTGGTATGTAGTCGTCTTTACATATCTTCTCCATCTAAATAGCATATTCGCCTTTTTATTTAGTTGTGTTTGTAGCTATTGCGTACTGGCTGACCCTGGACAATTTGCGTCATCTTTTTCAGGCTCATATGGTGTTTTCCGAACATGATTCAAATTTCTTGGCTCTAGATAGCCAGGTAATGGAGAATGTCCTTGTCTCATACGATGTGTGTGTTTGCACTATCACGTGTATTGTCGTTCCTATTTCGTCGAGAGTTTCCTTTAGTCATACATTTCTTCTGAAGTAAAATATTGTAAGTTGAATATATGGAATTCAAGTGGCTTTGTTGATGTGTATTTTGGTGAAACAGCTTAACAAGGAAGCTGCTAGTCTTGATTGGACTAAATCAAGAGGCCATACTCTGAACAGAGTCACCCATTCAGAACACTCCGATGAGGAGTTTGATACTAGCACCAATGCGCCTTCATCACGGAAGCTCGGAGGCCACGTCTCTGTTCTTCCTAATGCCCGTTTTGCTTCAGTGAATGCGGCTTTTGAGCGTCTGGCAAACATATCATCTGAGGTATGTGAAGATCTCTCCCCCCCTCCCAAAAACTTTGTTATTGGATAAAGAAAAGAATCTTATGTCACAGATGATGTGCAGGAACTCACTGGACCCGGTTCTGATGCCCGTGGTAATCAGAATGTGCCTGAGCCTGATCCAGACGATTCTGAGGTTGATAAATCCATGTCAATTGAGCCCAACGGTTCGGTGGTTAGTCCCATCGAACCAAACTTCGATGGAGATTTTCACAGAAAGGCCACCACTCTAGAGCCTAAACTTTTTGACCAAGAAGTGGACCCTAATCAATCAAGATTTCAAAATAACGTTCTACTTCAACTTGACCAAAAGGACTTCGTTTCACCTACCCCTAGTCAAACACATCAGAATGATTCTTGGGCCGTAGAGATGCAGGCAGAGCGCGATTCTGGCGAGTCAATAGTGAGTGGACAAAACTTTGAGCCTGATCCAGATGATCCCGAGTTGCAGGTTATCCAAGATCCAGTTACCATCTTTTGTGGCCGTTTGCAAAGTGCGATGCAGTCATTGAAATATGAAGCTACACCTTCGGAGACTGGAAGGGTTTTACAAACTTTAACCAAGATAATAAGGTACATCTTTTGACTCTAGTTAGGGGCACGACCATTCACACTTCCAAATTTACTAAAAAATACTCCAAAACATTTCCCATTCACTTCTGGTCGAACAAAATATAATCACTTCTTCAACAAAGAGTGATTAGACATTATTTTACGTGTTTGGTCAGCATTGATCAAACACCTCAAAGAAAAAGGCGGGGCGTCTTTAGGTATGTCGGGGGTGCAAATAGTCGTGCCCATTTGTTGGTTACTATTGGTCATGTACGACTCTTTTACGCTTTTATATATTAAGATAATGAATGGAGCCTTTTCTTTTTAACTGAATGCAGTAATGTGATGCAGCACCCAAATGATATGAAGTTCAAAAAACTCAGAAAGGTATGTTATTTGAGTACCTTATCCGGTCTATTCGGTCCTGCATTAAAGCCCTTCTCTTTTAACCTTCCCTTGTATGTTTGGGTTTGATCTTTGGCAGGCTAATCCAATGATACAAAGAAACATTGTAAACTATAAAGGTATGGATTTTTTCACCTGGAATTCAATGTTACTTTTCTTTTTAACTTTTCCCCCCTTAGTGGATAGCGATTCTGATAGAGCATGTCCGATCGTGCATGTTTAGGTAGACCTGTTGGAGTTATTGGGCTGATTCTTTTATATCTTTAGACCTAGTTAGGGTTGTTCAGATAGTTGGTATTTTGCAACCTTGGTTGTGGCAGAGCTTTTGTCTCTGGGGCCTCTTTTGAGGATGTCGTCTATTACATTGTTTATTTCTTTTATTCCTGTGTCTTGACTCTATCAGATTCTTCTGCTTCTTGTAGCTGCCGTGGACATACTCACCCTGGTCGGGTTTTGTGAAGAGGTCATAATTGACGAACAAACAAAGCCCGAAGTCTTTCTTATGCTAAAGCGAAACGATCCAGGTTTGTTGTGGCTCGCGAAATCATCGCTTGAAAATTGTGTTCTGTAGCAGATCAGGTTTATGGTATTCACTTGAAAGAGATGCAAATTGTTGTTCGTGTACAAAAAAGAGGAGCCAAATCGGATAGATGTAATTATAAAATCCCCAAATCGCCATTCTTGCTACTGTAACAACAATAATTGTTGTAAAGTCATTTGAATAAGAGAGAAGAAACGGATTTGCTTGAAGAGGTTATACGAGTATGGATAATGAAGTTTATAAGTTTACTACTGATAAATATATTTAGCTATATATTTGAGGGGCAAATTTGAAATGCCCTATCGAACCCATATCTTGATGACTCTGTAAAATGTGTAGTGTTTGGTGTTTGTGAATGTAGTACGTATGAAGGATGTGTAAGCGTGTGCATTGTCTGTGAGGTGTAGCACGTGTACGTGATGTGTATTATGGTCTATGTGGTAATGGGGCGGCAGGCCCATGCAGAGAGCAGGAAATCTTTTCTGCCATTATAACTTATTAAAAATATATACACATTATCATGTGTCCCCAATTTCTAAGTCCAACTTTTGTGCAACCGTTGCGCCCATGCAATTCTTTTTTTTTCGCTGTTAGATTTATTTCATTTCGATCTGAACGTTCATTTAATTCGAATAATTTAAAAAAAGAAGGGTTGAAATGTTAAATCATTCTCTCCTCTTCCCATTAAGTTATTACAAGTCCCCAATTTTTTTTTTACGAAAACTAAGTTCAACACTCTATGTTCTTCTGTTTTGAAAATAATCCTCCAATAGTCAAGCTTTTCAAACAAATTTTTCTCTCTGCTTCTGTGGAAAATATTGCGATTTTACATTAATCCATCTTCACCCCTCACATAGACGTACCATGTCGAATGTGAGCAAAGCTTTCTCCAATAGCGTCGCCCCCACCAACAGGCATGTCCACCTTCGTCGGGACATCCCTTTTTCAGAGATCCTCTATTCAAAGTATTAAAAAAAAAAAAAACAATAATGGAGTGGATTCAAATTATTAAAAAACAATAATGGGTCCTAATGTAACACTTAAAATGCCAAAAATACCTTACGATTGTATAGGTGCAACGGTTGCACATAAGAATTACCCCCATTTTTTATTGGGTTGTGTTATTCTCAATTTGTTGCGACTCACAAGTCACATTAGTTCACCATGTATAATACACGACATATGTCATGTATCATACACGACATATATCGTGTACGAAATGTATAATACACGACATGTTGTGTATGACATATCGTGTATCATACATAACATGTCGTGTATGATATACGACATACACGATATGTCGTGTATCATGTCATGTATGATACACGACAAAATCATACATTTTAGTACACGACATGTCATATACGACATACACGGCATGTCGTGTATCATACATTTCGTACACGACATATTGTGTATCATGTCATGTATCATACATTTCGTACACGACACATTGTATATCATGCACAACATCGTGTACGAAGTGGGTGACGGTGAGAGAGTGAGAATACATTAAATGAAGGGTATAATGAACATCACAGTCAAAATGTGGGTATTTTTACAATTTAAAAGTCAAAGTGACAGAAAAGAGTTTCTACTCTCTGCAGGGGTACAATAGTTTTTTTCCCTTTTCTATAGCGTGCAGTATATGTGTGTGTCAAGTGTGCATAGCACTTGCGAAGGAAGTGTGTGTAGTCGGATTTTTTGTGAAGTGCTTAGTGTGTGTGAAGAATGTGTTGTGCCTGTATGTGTATAATCTAAATATGACTTATAAGATCGTAAAGAAACAAGATAGACTTACGAGTACTTATTTTTCATTTTGGAGCTTATAAGCTCCAGATACATCTTATAAATTGTTTAAAATTTTTATTCTACTAAGAGTTTATGAACTTCTCGAAATATTTTTAATATAGTGGAATAATAAAAGAAATTAAATATATATACCGTTTTAATATCATTAAAAATGCTTATGAGTCAGGTGCAATACACGTTAACTAATACTCCATGCTTGTTATTAATATTTAATGATTTTAACATGAGTAACATTCACCAATATTATTCTGATCTGTTTGTAATTTGTGAATTATTGTTTTCATTTATTAAAATTATATATTATCCATGCTTGCTTTTAATATTGTAAGTTATTGTTTTCATTAAGTAATCTCGTATTCTTTTGGAGTTATAGTAGATTATAAGTGGATTGATGTTTTGTTGTAATAATTTTCATAAATTTATATTTTATTATTTTTAATTAACTCAGTGTTATGAGGTATAATAATTATGTTTTGATGATATGTTCTCCTTAATACTATAATTTTTAATTGTTTGTAAATATATTTCTTAGAACAACTTGGGTTTTCAATTTGATTGACGTAACATTCATGTTTTGGGCGTTTTGAAATCTAGATTTTCTAGTTATGCGGGTGTCCATATTCTTAATAATCATGTGTTTCATGATCTTATATAGTCCTCCAATGAGTAAGAATGTCAAAATCAAGTGTTTTATATAAATTTTATATAATAATAATAAATAGTTTTGACTCATAAGAACCTCAAAATTGAGTAAAATTTGTAAATGTTGGATTTGAATATATATCTTTGAAATTATTGACTTGAAGCAGATAGCGACCCAACTAGCCTTAAAATCGGAATGGCTAGGTGTTAGCTTCCGAATATTTTATCTATCGGTGGAAATGGATCGATTAAATCGATGTTAGGTTAGCTCGAAAGTTGCTAAAATTAGCCTGAAATTATAAAGTCGGTCGGATTAACATTCCTTGGGCCACAACCGCCAAAAAGAGTTTATAAATCATCATTCTCGGCTAGAAGTAAATCGTCATTTCTTAATTATGCTCATTTATTAATTTGTTAGTTTTACTTTATCAATCATGTTTAACTTGATTGGGTTTTTATTATAACGATATGGAAATTTAAGTAATCGAGTTTGACTTTTTTAGGCAGGTTTACATAATAGATTTTTTTTTTTTCTGAATGACAACGGTTCTTGGGAAATGATATACCGCAGCGGTTAACGATAATGTTGTTGAAAACTGTTGTCTGACTTTAACGGTTCAAGAACTGAGCTGTTTAAGCGTTGTCTTTTCAGTAAACGACAACGGTAATTACCGTTGTAGGGACAACGATTCCCATACCGTCGTCGTTCAGCGATTGCCCTTGGATGAGACGACAACATCTATCGCTGTTTTAGTTGAAAGAAAACGGGTTACTACGTTTTATACTTGTTTTTTATTCTATGACAACGTTTCCATACTGTTGTCATTCACAGTTGTCTTTAATTGAAATGACAACAGTTTCAACTGTTAAAACAAACAGGAAAAAATTGGAGAAAGAATGTGAGATGTTACTGAAAATAATTACATTCAAAAAACTAGTAAATACCTATTAATTGCTCCTATTTGTCCAAACTCCTAACTAATACTACTATCTAACCCACATAACATGTGGCACTTGCACGTGACACTTCGTCACAAAGAAAAATACAATTGAGACCGGTGGTGTAAACGTAACAGTATAGATGCAACTTATTGTTACATGTACATAACATAAACCGTGGCATTTAACTAATATGACAACGTTTTTAGTGACTGTTGTATTGGTTGAAATGACAGCATTTGAACCGTTGTGTGTGACAGAGATAACAACAGTTTCTAGCAAAGGTCTCTAACCGTGTCATCCACCCTCAACACTAAAAGAGAGTCGCGGAAACTCAGGAAAAAACACGCGTTTCTCTCAGAAAATTCGTAAAATTTTATTTAATTTATTCTACCTCAATCCCTCTTATACACGTGTCTCCTTCTCCAAGGAAAAAAGCCAGACCATAGACATGGTTGATATGAGAAACAGACGGTTTCTTTCTTTTCCGGTAATCATGGTGTGAAACTGTCGGTCATATTTTTCAGTTATTGATTCTTATCTGTACTACATGTTAAATTTTCTTCTGAGTTTTTATTTTTTTCCTTTAAAACACGTTCCGGACGTATCCCCGGTAATTATTTATGCTTAATAACGCTCTCCATTAACAACTGCTAAAGAACACGTTTCAGCATTCAATTTTCAATATTTGAAATAATTTTGCAAATTAACTACTGTACTCATTAACCCTTATCCACCACTACAACAACTGAAGGAACTAGGGACGATTTGTTTTGGGACGATTTTTAAATCATCTCAAATAGGTTGCGTTTTGTGACGTTTGGCATATATTGTCCCAAATAAATTATTGTGTGACATTATTTAAAAAAGGTCTCTAAATGGTATACTATATGTGATGTTTTCTTAGAAACGTCTCAAAATGAGGCATTTTTTTTTGACCTTTTTCTAAATACGTCTCAAATGGTATATATTAGTGACGTTTTTCTTAAACGTCTCAAAATGTTACATTATTTTGTGACATTTCTAAAAAACATCTCAAAAGGATGTATATTAATGACATTTTCTTAGAAACGTCTCAAAATAAGACATTATTTTGTGACATTTTTCTAAATACGTCTCAAAATCATGTATATTAGTGACGTTTTTCTAAGAACATCTCAAAATATTACAATGTCATTTTCTTTTAATTTTAGAATTACTTTATTACATTTTGTGACATTTTCCCTTAAAACGTCACAATATTATTTTCTTTTTAATTTTAGAATTACTTTATTACGTTTTGTGACGTTTTTCCCTAAAACGTCACAATATATTTTCTTTTAATTTTAGAATTATGGAGAAAACGTCACAATATCATTTTCTTTTAATTTAAAAATTACTTTATTACATTATGTAACGTTTTTCCCTAAAACGTCACAATATCATTTTCTTTTTTAATTTTAAAATTACTTTATTACATTATGTGACATTTTCCCCTAAAACGTCATAATATCATTTTCTTTTAATTTTAAAATGACTTTATTACATTTTGTGATGTTTTTCTCTAAAACGTCACAATATCATTTTCTTTTGATTTTAGAATTACTTTATTACATTATGTGAAGTTTTTCCCTAAAACGTCACAATATTATTTTCTTTTGATTTTAAAATTACTTTATTACATTAAGGGGAAAACGTCACAATATCATTTTCTTTTAATTTTAGAATTACTTTATTACATTATGTGACGTTTTTCCTTAAAACGTCACTGTATCATTTTCTTTTGATTTTAGAATTACTTTATTACATTATGTGACGTTTTACCCTAAAATGTCACAATATCATTTTCTTTTTAATTTTAAAATTACTTTATTACATTTTGTAACGTTTTCTCCTAAAACGTCACTATATTATTTTCTTTTAATTTTAAAATTATTTTATTACATTTTGTGACGTTTTTCTCAAAAACGTCACAATATCATTTTTTTAAATTTTTTTACTTACTTTAAAAAATACACATACTGTATAATTTCTCTTTTACTATTAAATTTAACTAAGGAAATAAATGTTGTATTTCATTTCTTATAGCTTCCTTGTGTTCCCCTTTTAATTCATTTCCAACGATGATGCCAATCAAAGCAACTCAGAATTAGGTAAAATAAGAAGAGGTTGGGGTGACAGTTTAAAGTATTTGGTTGTTGCATGCTGAATCTTCTTTTCCTGTTTTCTCTTTTGTTTTTGAATGTTATTTTTCTTCTGCTATTTTTTTGTATTGGGAAGTAATTTTGGTTACATATGACGGTGAAGGTGATGGATTCAATAGTTGCAACGGTGGTGGTGATCTGAGACATCTACAAATCACTACGGGATATTTGAATTGGGATGTAGAAGAATGTGACTCATTTGCTGGGCACATCCACCGATGGTTTATCAATAAAGATATTTTTGTTTAAGGGTATAGTAGAATAGAATGTGCATTATAGATGTCACATCAATATGTTTTAAGTGATGTAAGTAATGATTGGTTGATTGAGTAATGATAAAATGGTGTATAAGAAATGGTAAAAGTTATAGTGAGAATCGTAAAAGATGATGTAAAGTATTAGATAATGATAAAAATGTGGATTAAGAATTGTAAAAAGTGATGTGGATAATGATGTAGCTAATAGGGGGTGGATAGGGAGGGATGGACAATTCGGATGATCAGATCCATAAAATGAAATACAAGCGGATCGATTCATCCTCAAGTCAAATTGTCCAATCCCAATTCAAATATGCCCCAATGTGATTAGAAAGAAGGCTAAAGAAAATGTACTTTATATCACGAAAAATTGCTGGAAAGTTACTGAATGTTTTTTTGAAACTCATTGAAAATGTACATTTCTTTGCATCCCAAAATAACTGTTTATAGTTTAGTAGTATCTCTCGTAAGCAATTAGAATAAGAATTTGTTTGTTTATAACTAAACAATGAATACAGTTTTAAAATAATGATCATTCCTTTTAATATAAAAAAAATAATCTCGCTGACTTATCTTCTTTGCAATTCTCGCCAATTTTTTCATTTTTTTCGGTATTTTTTCGCTTAACTGATATGTTATTTTTTTCCACCTTACTAATATTAATAGGGGTGGAAAATATCGAAATGTCAAAATATCGCACATACCGTATTGAAAAATTATCAAAAATATCGAAATTTTCGATACGGATGATACCGTACCGAAAATTTTCGGTACGATAACGGTATGATAATCTAAAAATTTCGGTATTTAGATATATAGCGAAATACCGAACTATGATAATCTAAAAATTTCGGTATTTAGGTATATAGCGAAATACCGAAAAAGTTCGATATTTTCAATATACCGAATTTTTTTCGTTATTTTGGTATTTCGGTATACTAAATTTGTATGGATCGATATATACCGATACCGATACAAATTTCGTCCCTAAATATATTCCTATTCAGCTTCCACCCAAAAAAAGAAAAAACAACGGACCCGGTAATGATCGGGGGATTGAACCCGACGTGAATCGAACACGCAACCTTCTGATCTGGAGTCAGACGCGCTACCATTGCGCCACGGATCCCACTGTTAAAACTCTGCAGAATGTTTCTATATATTTCCAAGCACCAATATTGCATTATATTAAAAAAGGAACAATCCGAATATAATTTTAATACTTCTTTTTTAAAAATGTAATTTCTTCTAGGATAAGAGTACATACATCCGTAAATAGTGTAGCAATGAAACCTAAGGAATGAGTCTACTGAATTGTGACAAAACACAGGATGAAATTCGAGACAACAATTAATCATTCACATTTTATTTTTAGGGAGGACAAGCACCAAAGAAAATTTTGACGCCAGATTTTCCAAGAACTTTCCAGTTCAAATCTAATCTATCAAAGATTTTGAAGTGAATCAGGAGATTCACGAACATTGGTAAGATTTGTTAAAATACTTTGTTGATTTAAAATTGATTTAAAATAATCTATTTCTATTGTGTAACTAATGTATGATGTATGATATTTAATGTTTGGTACTCCCTTCGTTTTATATTAATTGACGTTTTAGGATGTTCTTCACTTTTTCAATTAATTGACGTTTTATATATTTTTCACCAATTCTACCAATTTTCTTCCTGGACTCATATACTAAAATACCTCTACTTTTCAATTTATCGTAGATATTTTGATTTTGTCAAATCTTTAGCTGAAAGAATATATGTCAAAATATTTCACTCTTAATTCTTCTCTTTCATCCTAAAGCGTTAATTAATATGAAACGGAGGGAGTATATGAAAGGCAAAATGATAATTAGTTGTGGATTCAATTGTTATTTTTGGGCCAAAATGAGTTGTGTATAATTAATGTATGGATCTTTAGATTCATTTACGAATATCTAGAACCTATGACCTCTTGATTTTATACTACAAATGAGCCGTGTATAATTAATGTATGGACTTTTGGCATTGTTGATATGGTTTTAAAATTCTTCATTATTATTAATTACACTATTTTAATTTTTCACATCAGTTTATGACCCATTTAACAAAATATGGGGACTTCATTTTATTAGGATATTTTTGGAAATTAAAATCACCTGAGTCAGTGGAAGTGTTGCGTAAGGACATTCGGATACTTTATATTCAAGCGTCTCGAGTTAAAATGGTTTCAAAGTTATGGTTTGTAATGGGGAAGAAAAAACATATAAATACCACTCTTAATGTTGTACTCCCTCCGTCCCGCTCAGATTTGCACGTAAGGACGGGCACGGAGGTTAAGAAAAAGCTATTTTTTGCTTTTTGGTTGACTTTTTTAAAGGTGGAGATTGAAAATGGAGATTTTAAGGGTGGAGATTATATAAAAAATTTCCTTTTTAAGAGTATGCAAATCTGAGTGGGACGGACCGAAAAGGAAAGTGTGCAAATCTGAGCGGGACGGAGGGAGTATAAAGTAAAATCTTTAGAAATCTATAGTTTATAGAATCCTAAATTAATTTCCCAATATATTCCTGGAAATTTTCAAATTTATGTATCATTTAATTATTCTTACGTACTTACAGCCATCTAACTTATAGCGAAATAAAAAAAAAAAAAAAAAAAAAAAAAAACTCATATTAACATTTCTAAATAATTTCATTTCTAATGTTTGTATTTTTTCCTGGGAGGAGGAGTGGGGTCGGTGAAATTTGATTCTTGGTCACTGACCAAAATTACAAGATGCTCAATCAATTGAGCTACAATCAATTCTCGATTTCATTTCTTTTAACTAATATATGAATGTCTGCACACACCATTGCAATATTACTACCTTTGAAAGGAATAATTAAATAATTGTAGATCATTTTAACATGCTTCGGCGTATTCATTTTAGGTGTAGTTGTGTGGAGTTACTAAAGTTTTTCAATTTATCTTGAAATTTTGTTAAATCGCATGGATGGACACCTAATGTCTAAAATAAAAGGATAGTTTTTATGGAATTCTTTATATATGTTGTTGGATTTTGAATAAATAATAACTAAATCATTATATGACTTTGGCCTGTATAAATAACAATTATTAAATAATTTATTTGTTTGCTTTAATCTTTTTTATTTAAAAGAATACTCCCTCCGTCCTGCCCTAATTTGCACACTTTCCTTTTTCGGTCGTCCCACCCTATTTTGCACACCCCCAAAATGGAAAAGAATCTTACAATCTTCACCCTTAAAATCTCCACTCTCAATCTCCACCTTTAAAAAAATCAAAGATTCCACAAAATCTGTTTTTTTTAATATACGCACCGGAGCAGGTGTGCAAATTAAGTCGGGACGAAGGAAATATAATTTAACCCGTGCATGCACTGATGGACATCTAGCAACTCTTTATGTGATCTACAACATTATTCTACTGTTGTTGTCTTTAACAAATATGACAACAGCTTTACATGTATCATAATGTAGTATTGATTAATAGAAAAAGTTAGAAAAATTCATTTTTAAGCCCTTGAACAATTACTTTTCGTTCTATTGAGCCCCTATACTTTTATTCAGTCACATTAAGTCCTCGAACTTTTATTTTGCAAATCATTAAGGACTTTCTTAACCACAGTTAGTATGCGTACAATTCACGCTCACTAATAGCGTTTAGGATTTAATCATAATAAATATATATCCTTCTATTTGAATTCCACTCTGCATCCTTCAAGCACAGACATTAATTTCAATTAAAACAACAAGAGAGTGCTATCACTTCTCCAAAAAAGGCCAAATCATCTATGTCTTAAGGATAAGACCCGACGCTGCTAGCAGTGACACCGTTTGCAATTCTGTGCGGTTAACCGCAGGAAGGAGTGTGGGCACAACCACCAGTCATGGACCAATTATTTTGTTTTATATTTGATTATATAAGAAATTCAAGATATATGGATGATTTTAAAAAAACGAAAATAAATGGTTGTATATTGAGGGTAAAGCCTGCGGAGGGGTTGTAAACGAAGAGGTACCATAAATCAAGACTGTAATGGCCACTGTCAACACTCAAATTTTGTAAAAAATATTGAAAGAAAATATTGTATTTTTAGTGTTGTACTTATAATAATCATTTTCCAAAACATATATATATATATATATATTATGATTAAATCCTAAACGCTATTAGTGAGCGTGAATTGTACGCATACTACTTGTGGTTAAGAAAGTCCTTAATGATTTGAAAAATAAAAGTTCGAGGGCTTAATGTGACTGAATAAAAGTACAGGGGCTCAATAGAACAAAAGGTAATTGTTCAAGGGCTTAAAAATGGATTTTTCCGAAAAAGTTCCAAGGCATTCTTTCTTTTGATTAATCTCCCAGTCATATTATAAATGAAAATTAATAATATAAAATTGTTGTTAAGAAAATAGAATTTCATACTTCTCTTTTCTCAAAAGAAAAGAAAAAAAATTCATACTCTCAAATAAGTATTTTATTAGTTATTAATTTCTGTATTCTTCGAATAACTTAAAAGAGCTTTTAATTTATAGAAAATCAATTTTCAATTTTTTTAAATATTACTTAATTTTGAAAGTGCGTACATATAAAAGAAATGTGTGCAATGTCTGTTTTTCCAGGAAGTGTGTGTAATACGTGTGAAGTACATGTATAGTACTTGTGGAAAAAAGTCTGTGTAGCGTGTGAAGCATGCAGTGTGCAACTTGAATGATACTTATAAGACCATAAAGAAACAAGATAGACTAGAAGTGCTTTTTTAGCATAAAAATTGTAAGGACTTATACTTACATTTTATAAATTGTTTAATATCTTATTCTACAAAATATGGTTTAAGAGCTTATGAAATCCTCAAAATATCTTATAAGATCTTTTGAGTAGCTTGTAAGCTTAATAACAAGATACCAATATATATTGAAGATAAAATATCAAAAAATCCTAATCTCAGTGTACTGAGGCAGTGTAGCATCAAAAAAACCCGATACAGAAACGATGCAACCAATATAGAGATACGTACACGGATGGACGATAATATGTGAAGACGAATCACTCAGATAGCTATTTTCTAATAAAAATGTAGAAAGGCTGAAAATATAAGCTGATCAGTAATGTGCAAAAGTTGAACCTTTAACATATACCAACGCAAGGCAGTAAAGAAGCAATTTAAATTATTGTTTTTTTAATTACCCAGAAAATTCTTAATGGCCCCTCTGTCCTCAAGCATATAAATTCAAGAACAGGCAAGGTGGCAAGGCGAACTCAGTTCAAGATCGAAAATATCAGAGCATTTCTTTCCCGCCTTGCGTCCCAGTTTTCAACGTAAAAACCCTGGGGAGACGTACCTTATCTTCTGCCAGTTGTACTTTTACAGGGGAATGTACGGTAAGAAGCCAATGATCAAGAGCCATCCATGGGAGTGTCGTTAAGGGGAGAGATATTGGAGGAGTTGTTGAAACCATTGTCACCCGAGGTGGTTTTCTGGGTCTGCCCAGCTCCAAAGGTGAATTCTTGAGGGGGGATGTCAAAGGGCGTACGGGTAAATATTGAAGAGCTGCTGGTGTTGTTGAAAACTGGGGGTGGAAAATTTGGCTGTTGTGAGAAGCCAAAGCTGAAAGACGACAAAGTTGGCATGGCGTTGCCGCTGTTGTCAGTTAAACCGAATATCTTTTGCTCGTATTCCTGTAATTGCTGGTAGACCGCTGAAATCATGGGAAAAGAAATGCATCAGATGTAAGATTATATTTGGAAATTGTTTGGTCCGTTATATTTGAAAAATTCTTGCTAAACTGTGGAGTAGGATTTGATTAGGTGATAGATGACATAACTCATGAATTGGAAATACAAATAACGTATTATTGTAAAAAGTGGTGAAATATTAAATGCAAATATAACACAAAATGACTATAAAGGGTTCACTACCCTAATAATGAAAAGAAGAGAACATTGAAGCTTGAAAATAATGCGTAAGATTAAAAAGGGAGGAAATTTAAGGGTGTCTACATGTGCTTGAAATAAGTACGTTCTTAAAATAATTACTTTTAGCTTAAAAAAAGTTGAAAAGAGTGTTTGCAAATAACTTCTGCTTAAATTTAAGATAATTATGGCCAAAAAAAGCATAAAAACCTGCTTTCTGCTTTTGGCAGAAAACAATTTTTTCTGAAGAAAAAGTTGTATGTCACACACTCTTAGTTAGCTTTTCTCAAACTAGAAGTTAAAAGCCGCTTGTGAAAAGCAGGGCAAAGCCGAAATAACAGGGGCTGGAACAGCCCCTGAAACAAGGCACTAGCTGGTGGGGAGAAGGACGAGGCAAATCTTGGAACAGGGGTAGTAGGATCAAGCCACTACTTATAATGGATCTTCCCATCCATGGGTCGTGAATTATTTTGTTATATTAAGTTTTTTAAAACCATAGTTTTATATAAGCATTTCTTCCCAAAACCTCTTGAAAAAGTACTCAACCCCTCTTACATACGTTTGAAATCCATCTCCTTCGCCAAATCATAGGATTCTATTAGCTTGCTCCTCGTAAGTAACTGAACGATATTTTGTTGAGCAATCTCTACTATTCAATAGTAGTTCTATTTTTGTGGGACATTACGCAGTGTTGTATTCATATGATAAATTATTTATCGATTATAGAACATGCTGGTACAAGTTCCGCAAGTAGCAAGGACGGTGTTTGATCGAACCTTGATTAAGTTCGACTGAAGGTCTGCGTTCTTTCACCCATTGATAACTTTGTGCAAGTCTCCATCCCTTGCTTTTCATCAAGTATGCCATCACTATGGCAGGTGACCTATCAGAAAGAATGAATGCTATGTTTTAGAATTGTACTACAATCATCTCTTCGGATCTAGTGTAGAAGCAAGAAACAGAATATATTTCAAATGTACAAGTTTATCGTAGTTATATAGTTTCTTTCCCATGGTGATGGTAACCATATGGTAGCATATTTGTTACAAATTTCACTACTACACTAGCAAAACCTGAACTCTCCGAATCCGAATAGACCGTTGCCCATAACGAACAGGGCAACCAAAATATCAAGAAGCAAATGACAATCCAAAAGAGGAAAAGAAAAAGAAGTAAAATAATTTCACCTGTTTCTGCCAGACATACAATGCACAAGAACCCGAGCCTTATCTTTTTCGCATTGTTCTGCACACAATATACCAGAAGAATAAGTTCAGAAACTGTATAAAATGTATACAAACTCCAGGAAACATTACATCAAGACCACACTGATAACATATCGATAAACAAGCAGTGACTGTGAAAACTGAAGATCACTCTTTGCGAGAACCGAAGAACAAGAGAAAGAGCACGGATAAGAATCATAATCATAGAGGAATCATATGGTGCTACTCAAACTATGTAATAGAGTACAACTAGTGTTGAGCTTTCTATCAAAGGATTTGGGGATGGATTTTAAATCTGTGGTAACATATCAAATGGTGCTTGTTTGGATTGCATCGAATTGAAATCAATCAGTTCCATTTTCAACTTATTTTTGAGGGATTTTGGTGGATGTGAATCAATTGATTTTTCAAGTCCATACATTCAAAACCACATCCAAATGCAACCTTAAGGAATCACTGTGCCATTTTCACAAAAAACACATCAGTCAATATGTCAAATAACTTGGGGTGCTCTTGTCTCTTAACCCTTCAGTGAAGGCGAACTGAAGTTTCATAAAATGTTATAAGCCATTCCATATAAGCAATGTAACAAATCTCGCCAAGAAATTCAATTCCTCGCGAAATTAACGCGATATTTCGATAGGAAGTAATAAATCCACTAAAATCGCGAGCTTTTCAAAATCTCACGATATTTATTGAATTATCGCGAATAGAACACATTTCTCGCGATAAATTGGTTTAAACAATACAAAAGTTCGCAGGCACGGCAAGGTTTTAAGCATAAACATTATCCGTTTTAACAGTCATGTCTGACACAAAAGTCCAATTCTAACATATCACAAATGTTTACAAGGATAAGTATTAAAGTTGAAGGACTCACCCAGAAACTGAATTGCATCATCAAAGGGTAGTTCCTTATCATATTGGAGACAGTGATACGTAAAAGAGTTTTTGTACAAATTTTGAAGAGCAGGTACAGCCTGCACAGAGAAAACCTTCTGTTAGGAAGAATACAAAGGTCTTTTTACTGACCAAATATCACAGAGAAATCTATGTTACAAGAACATCCTGAATGGGATATAAAGCCAGCATGTCACAACTGCTGCCTGAATTGGGAGAGTCAAATTCAAGCTAAATAACAAGAATTAACCATCAATGCCTTGATATTGGAAAAGGTGTTCTAATGTTGAATTAGAAAAAATATCATATACAATTATTCACCAAATCAAATTTCACATGAAAGTCAATGCTTGGAAGACATACATATATTTTGCAAGGACAGCAAAGAAAATTGTAGGTTCCCTTAGTGTACGCAAGTTTTTATGTGAAACACCAACAGAAATCTGTGATTCTGAGCAATATAGCAAATCAAGAGAAGCCTCATTGGTGTGGCACCAACCATGCAAGAGACTTGAATGTGTCATTAATGATTTATTGCAAAACACTAACAGGCAGAGAGAAAAGAGGCACTACTAGCTCTTCCATAAAGTAGCTTTTATGGGAAGTAAATATCGTAGTGTAATTATGTCCTCAAATGAGTTATGTATTTCCTTTCGGGAAGCAAGAACTTGAAAAAAAACTACCACGCAGGTGGTCTAAATTAATTTGTTGCCGAAACAGTAGCATATGGATAACCAGCACAATTCAGAGTTTAGAGTATGCACTTTTGTTGTCTTGTCAAAACCATAATGAACCATTCAAAATAAGGGTTTCTCTTTTCTTTTCCTTTTCCGGTGGGGACCGCAGGGGTGGACCGGAAGTCGATGGGGAGTAGATCCCATTAGTCAATCAGTCCACAAACTTAACAAGTACAGATCAGAATAGATGAGGTAGAGTGGCAACATGTTGGTGAAAACATATGAATGTACAAAGTACTTCAGAACCACAGTACTTTTCACATTGAGGTAGAACTCAAATCACATCTTCACTAAAATATGATAACCAGAGTTACCAGGCAAAGCATAGCCGTTTAAAATTCATTACCCAAAGTGCTATAACTTTGGAGTGGGGGGCATATATATAAACCCCTTCATACTTCTTTGCAATGAATCATACAACAATCAATAAATACTTGCTCCGACTATTTCGGCATAAACGTGTTAACGACAGATTTCAGCACTGTTATCCCACTTAGATATTTAATCTGGCAAATCCAAGAAATACGTAAACAATTACTTCTATCTAGAACTTGAGGGACTGCCACCTTCCAAGAATGCTCGAAAATGGCAAATAAAATTCACTATAGCCGGAATCAAGCCTGATTACCGCTAGAATTTAGCAAAAACAAATTTCTAAACTATATCTTATCACATAACGAAAACAAATTTCTAAAGCTACTACAATACAAATTTTATTCACATCTATTCCCGAATTCGAATTCTTAACAACAAAATTTGAGTAAAACAGACAAATCAACAAATCTTGAAGCGTTAAATCCCAATAGAACAAGGAACTAAAAATTAAAATAAACAATCGCAAGAAATCAGAGATAGGATTATTTTACATTAAGAACACGGGAGATGCCCTGCGACTTGAGAAGCTCCGCCCGGGCAGCATTATCATAGCTGCCCAAATAGAGGAACTCGGGCAAGATCTCCGACGGGAAGGCGCTGACGTGGACAGCGGAGGCGGCGGACTTCTCGGCGCCGGCGAGCAATCGGTGGCCGCAGACGCCGCAGACCTCCCCCTCCTCGTACTTGTGGTAGTGCCCGCAAATTCCACATGGATTCTCCCTCTCTCTCTTCCTCATGATTGGTTTCTAGAAGGTTCAACAACGCTCGCAACTGATCCAATGCTTTTTCTGGATTCTGAATTTTCAGGGTTTGATTGAAATTCCAGGGTTTGATTTTTGTGGGAAATATTTTGAAGTGATTTATCAGAAAAACGAGATCTTGTAATCGATTGCGCAGATTTTCGACGGTTATTTTGTGTATAAAATCAAATTTTGTACTATATTTACTAAATTTTCTGGATATTCGGCTATTATAATCAATAAATGGGCACTAAAATTGATACAGGATGGCTAATGTTAAGATAAATATTTGGGAAATTTGACACGGTATCCTGTCACAGTTGTAGTGAGATATTTTTGGGCTCCTTGATACTGTAGTCATGTAGGAGAATAGTGTAATGTTTATGCTTAATTTAACTTTTTAAAAGGAAAAGTAGTCAATTGTGTCAGAAGGGCCCTCAATTGTTAATACCACCCACCCCATTTACTTCTACCTGTTCCTCACCATCATGAAACCCATTGCTGCAAATTCAACATTGTCCGTAAAAAAGTTTAGAGGAATTCACGAAGAAGATGATTTCATAGCAGAGCTTAAAGACAAAACAGTATGATTTATGTGTTTTCCTTTATTTTCGTTTAAAGTTAAATGTTCTGCGTCGTCTTTGGTGTGTGGGGAATTATTTTCTGTGTGTAATTTCTTATACACGAGTAATAATAATCGGTACACGATGTTAATATATTGCTACACGATAACTACACGAGAAGTTAT
The DNA here is from genome assembly GCA_958295605.1 of Ajuga chamaepitys. Taxonomy (NCBI): domain Eukaryota; kingdom Viridiplantae; phylum Streptophyta; class Magnoliopsida; order Lamiales; family Lamiaceae; genus Ajuga; species Ajuga chamaepitys. The sequence continues at coordinate 47,279,827 of OY282498.1, forward strand.
TTATGTTACACGATGAATAAACGATATTTGTACATTGTGCTATCATTTATCGTGTAGAATTATTTAGTGTGAATTATTGTGTATCTCGTGTAATGTTCTTTACGTGTAGACTAAATTATCATTTATTGTTCTTTACGTGTAATGTTAATGTATATCTCGTGTAAGTTATATGTTATCTCGTGTAGGTTATTTTATTTATCGTGTAGACTTTGTTTATATGTTTTATCGTATATATTGAGTACGAAATACCATATATCATGTAAGCAAACACGATGTTGTTTTATATTTTTTGGTATAATTATCGTGTACATTATTTATTTATTTATTTATTTTTTTACGCAATTGTCAGCATCATAATTTTGCACATGTTATGGAAGGAGAATTAATTATGAAAATTTTAAAAAATAAACCTTAAAATTTTGCAGATAATTTTTTTTTTCCATGCAATTGTCAGCATCATAATTTTGTGCATATTATGAAAGGAGAAATAACTATGAACATTTTAAATAATTTTATTAAAATTATTAATTTAAGTGCAACTTTATGTTTCTCCTCTTCATTGTAGGCTATAATACCCAACAAGGATGAGTTGGAAAAGGATTGTTGTTCGGTTTGACGGACGTGGGAAAATCTACAGTATGTCGATGGGGAAGAAGAAATAATCCTGGTGCCTCCGAATGGTATAAGTTATACCTCGCTGCTTTGAAAATATCCAATCAATAGTGGCAGCAGATACAAATGAAGTTTGTTACGTATTGTATTCCCTTGATGGGAACGGCAGTCGAGTAATAAAGCTAAAGATAAAGAATGACACCGATGTGCAATACTTGTTGGACTCGAGCCCTGACCCTGTCATATTTATTACATTAAAACGGGTTAATGTTGGCCCACTAGATAGCAGATATGGTCGGCCGCATCCGGATTATGTTGAATCTGCTGGCAATTCTAGATATGGTGGTGGGCATACGTATTACGCACAAAATCTACATTATTCATCAAGGGATAATGCGGGTCCTAGTTCAATTCCACTATTCAACATGGATACCAACCGTGTAGATGGAGGCACATGTGATGAATTTGTAGTTAATCTTGGATAAACTGACCCTAATATATGTAACGAAGTTTGGGGGCCACGTGTTGGGGGCCTAGAATCGCCTATTGATGCAGATGTAGATGGGTCAATGCCGGAGCAATTAAATGGTTTGTACGTTGTGGGAACAAGGAATACCGCACAAACTTTTATGGACTATTGTGGTTTTGCTCATGAATCAATTCGTGATGTTTTCAACGATTTGCCATCACAAGCTAGAGGTGAAGAAGACCACAATTACTCTTGCGATTTCAACAATGTCCCTGCCGATGACCTGCCCTTTAGAAAATGGTATATATCTTCCATGCCTGCTCAACCTTCTCCGACTCATGAAGAATCTGCTTTAGTCGACTCTTCTGTCGTTCTTTCGGAGGGGGCCATTTATGAAAGCAAGCAAGAGTTGATCACGGCAGTCGGTATTTACCATCTGCATAGTCAAGCGAAGTTTAGGGTTAGTCGCTCAAGTACGACTCGTTACCAGATATTTTGCAAATGAGCGGATTGCTCCTTCAATCTAGTAGCGAAGGGATCGTGTGGGATATGGAGAGTTTCCACAATAGTTGAGCATAATTGTCGACAGGACCCTAATCGCAGTGCACCAACCGGAATATCGTCAAAGGTTCTTGGTGGGTATTATGAAAAGAATTTAAGATTTGAAGGGGCTTCTTTGACACCAAGGCAAATGATGTCTGTATTGAAAACGGACCACTCCTTTGAAATTAAATACGACTTGACATTGAAGGTAGAGCACATTGCTTATGCTTCAATATATGGGGATGTAAAGGACTCGTTCCGTCAGATCCCTTACTATCTACATGTCTTGAAGGAAAGCAATCCGGGGACAGTAGCAGAGCATGAGGTAGATAGTGTAGATACATTTCATTCTGTTTTCTTCGCCCTCGGTGCATCTAGGGCCGGCTTTGGTTACGGTAGACCGGTGATAGTTGTCGATGGCACTCATTTGACAGGAAGCTACAAAGGAATTATCTTTGTTGCTGTGACAAGAGACGGTAACAATCATATATTCCCATTGGCAGTCGGTATAGGGCACGTGGAATCTGAGGACACTTGGACTTGGTTTTTGCTTCAACTAAAAAAGGCATATAGTTGTCCCCCTGATCTTATCATTGTTTCTGACGGGAATGCTGGTATTGCGCTTGCAGTGGAAAACAGTTTTCCTGGAGTCATCCATGGTCTTTGTTGTTTCCATTTGAAGCAAAATCTTGCCGTGTATGGAAAACAGGTAGTATCATTTTTTGAAAGAGCAGCGTATGCGTACAGGGTAGATGATTTTAATAGGTATATGGAAGCAATTCGAAGCAGTTCTCCAAACGCATACCACACTCTATTTAGGAAAGGGTTCCGAAGGTGGTCTCGGTCGATGTGTCCTGTTCGAAGATTTGATGTTATGAACTCAAACATTGTGGAAAGTTTTAACAGTCGAATCTTGTGGGGAAGACATTTACCAGTGTGTACAGTTCTCGAAGACATTAGGAGCATCATGGAGAAATGTTTTGTTGAGAGGCGAGACGTGCACATGCTATGAATGGGCCACTGACTCGAGACGCCGCATCTAGACTGCTTAAGAATGTTCATGTGGGTGCAAAACTTGCAGTGACCAACATTGACACATTAGTTTTCAAGGCCGTGGATGATAAAAGGGTACACGTTGTGGATTTGAGAAGAAGGTCGTGTTCATGCAAGATGTTTGACCTTGACTTGATTCCTTGCATACATGCTACGGCTGCAATCAGGTGCTTAATTATGTTTTAAAAGTTTTGTCCCTGGATTAATTTTGTACCATTCATGTATTTAATTTACATAAAATTGGGATACAGGAAGGTGAAGCACAACCAGAACGACTACTTTGGGGATTGTTATAAGCTGCACTTCTTCAAGAATATGTGGGGTGGGTTGGTTTATCCAGTGCAAGACCCATCTCAATGGAATGTCCCAAAAACTGTGAAGGTGAAGCCGTGTGAGCCCCCCGTGAACCCTCGACAAGTTGGTCGTCCTAAGGAAAAGCGTTATCCCTTTGGTGAAAAGTCTTCTACCCGCCGTAAACCCCAGGTGTGTAGTCGTTGTAAAGACGAGGGTCACAATATAGCCCACTGTACTTGTCCATCGCTACCCCACATGTCAAGTGAGGAGGACGAGGTTGTTGGGCCAGGCGGACGGAAAAAGAAAAGGTGTCGTGTATACAGGGCGAGGGATCACATTAAACAAAAATGCCCGGACAGACCAGTTGGCACACAACAAATGACGCCAATTGACCTAAACAATCCAGCTAGGCCGTGATTTTGTCCTAGGTAAGTACCCTTTTATTAAATTAATTGAGTTTTATATGTGAAGGATGTGATTGTCTGAACTAGATTAATGTATCAGGTGATGGAGTATGGTCCGTTGAGAAGTGCAGCACGAAAGTCATGGTGGAAAATTTATGCCTTTCTTTTTTTTTAATTGCATGTGGGTCATGGCATCAGTTTATAACAAAACTGATTTGATTTTAATCGCTTACTATGTTTTGTTGTAACCAAACCCAGTAGAAACTATTGTAATCAATTTGCTCATTTCCATTTTTAGCGTGTCCTTGTTATAGGTGCTTGAAATTATATTTGCCAAAAAGGCTAACAAAACAAATTAGAAATAACACATAATAAAATTCAACCATTACATATCAGAAAATGTTTAATAGGGATGGTTGGACTCCAAATATTGACCCTTCTGGGACCCACTTCCTGATCTCCAATCAATGCAAAGTAGAAGCAACGTAAGATGCAAAATCTGGGTCGTGAGGCTTCAGTTCAGTAACTTGGAAGATAATCGAGGGCAAGTTCGTAATGTTCGGCGGAAAATACAAGGGTTGAGCCTATAGTGAGGTAGTTTGCTTCAATAAATTTCTTCCAACCACTAACATCAAACCTTGGAGATGGCAGATCACCGTGATATTGTAATTGCCATGACTTGCCCCATAATTTAAGTGTCGTGTCCACTGTTGCCCTGGGTAGTCTTTGAACAATGAAAAAAAAGTGGAAGTTCCTGGCAACATTAATGCCGGATGAGAGTATGATCGGTTACATAGTATACGTGAAATACATAAAAAAATTAATTGTTAGTTAACACATGTTATTGCCTAATCATATAGGCTGCTTACCATTATGTAACCTGGCGCAACCTCTTTTTGTCCAAGCGATATAGCAAAGAAGGGCTTCAGAACGTCCGGGCGAGGGCTATCATCATCACCGACGTCAGTACTCATGATACATGAATGAAGAAATGTAGTCACCATTTAACACAATGACGGTTTATATAGTGTAAATTGAGAAGATGTTGTAAGATGCAATGTCCTCTCCTGCACAGTTGTCTGGTAAAAACACAAAATCGAGGTGACTGCCATCTTATCTTTAGTGGAATTTTTAGTGACCATTCAATGCCTCTTGTGATGTAATAAATAAAAATGAAGACAAACGGATTTTAGTGATCACTCAATGCGTCTTTTGATGTAATTGAGGTGACTGCCACCTTATCTTTACGTCTTGCTGCCATAACCCCAAAACTTTGATCAAACGCCCAAGCCTGAGGTTTGCAGTGGATCATTCGACAAGTCAATATTTATAGAACACTTCAATGAAGCATGGGGTATGTTTAAATTACAGGGTTGTAGGGCAAAATATACAAAATTAAGCTGTGTGTGAAATGTGAGGTGATTGGTTTCCCTATAAGTATGCCCTTATTTGGTTATCAGCTATCTGGAAGGCCTCATTTTTTTATTGTATTATCCAGATAGAAGACTAAAGCACATCAATAAATATACACATCAGCAAAAAAACATAAAGGTTAAGCCACTGAAATATTACAATTTTAAAATTAGAAATATAAAAATTCTCTAACAAAACACAAAGCCCAGCCCAAAACACATCAAGCTTGGAAGTCTATATGTATCGTATCCTCACCCGTACTAAATCTATACAAATTATACGCCATATGTCTTCTAATGGGAGCCATATCACCAAGGTTAACACTGTGGTCCATAGTCTTTGTTAGGAGGCACTCCACCTGCTTAAGAGCAATAGGACCGCACGAAATCGAGTCAAGCTGACGATACACTTGACTCTGTTTCGCAAACCGGGTATGAAAAACCGGGCGAGAGATGATGTCATCATGTGCAGTCCATATCCCCGACTGATGTAGTAATGCACTCAGCATCCGGGGAATAGGTCGCGCAGCTACATGCCGGATCTTCCTGATGTGGTTGCAGTCTCCATGTAGCAATGAGTCATATAAGATGAGTTGGCTCATCTTCAACTCAATGCGTGCCACAACCCAATGGCTGCCACAATTCCATATGGAAATGACCTGTTTTTGCAGGAACGCTACATGGTAAGGAGATAATAGTGTAACATATAAATTTCTCTAAAATTTAGACATTAACCGTATCTAGCTCCACCCACGGCTTTACATTTGCCCAGAAAGGACGCTCCCCTCTCACGTACTCCATCAACAGAGCAAGCATTGGCGGAGGTACAACTTCCAACACATCCTCTTTGTACCTCGTGTTAGGAGGATCATTCTTGTGCAAATCATTCCACGCCAATCTCATTGCATCCTGTAACATAAATTTTATAAGGGAATATATTCAAAATGTAATAAAATAGAAAATTACCAAATTAAAAGGTGAAGAATAGTATAGAAAACCCAGAAAGTCAGATCAATGATGCCGATACGACCCTCCCAAGTAGGGTTAATGGAAATTCCAACAATGTCGGGACGGGATTGCATAAGTCCCAAATATGCTTGCAAGTGCTGCAAAATAAAAGTATACGATATGGGAAAGACGTTTAAAAACTAACACGTAAAAATGTGAAAATTTAAGACTTACGTCAGTTGCGGTTTCCTGGTTCGGGTTAATGAGCTCAAGAAACCACGAAGGATCGACTCCGGAACCAGTACCCACGTTCCTTCTGTTAACGGTCACATGAAATGGTAAGTATAACATATACACACAGAGATTAATTAATAATTAATAATGTTACAAAGAGTAACTACTTACAGTCCATCAGGATTGTGGAGGAATGTCTGGAAGTCTATCTCTGTCGCATCGGTTCATCTAAGATCAATGCTTAGGTAAGGACTGCATAGCGCTGCGGCTGGGCGCTTCAAATGACGAATACATATCTCACCATCATACGTCTGTCCCTCGTCAATGTCGAGGTCCGTGTCAGAGTCAGTACCCACGTCATCATTCAAATCAATGTGTGTCAGGCAGCCACCAATCGGTGGCTGAGTATCTATCCCGGAAACACTAGCATCCGAAGATCCATGAGTGGTAGGGGGCATCATCTACGACAACTGATCCTACATCCCGCGCGGAGTCTATAACAGCCGCATCAAACTCGGGTCTCAAAGTCCTAGTAGTAGGCTGATCATCTGCCGGCGAAGGATCTACGGAAAAACACCGACCGGGGCTACAGAAGGCGGAGCTATGATACTGGGATCTGTGTCAAAGTCTACCGTAGGAGGAGCATCTGCATCAGCACGCTGACTGCCTTCACCTACCTCTGTAGTGGCCGCCCTAAATGGAATCCCAGCAATGAAAGGGTCGTCAAAGTCTATCGGAGAAGACCCCCTCAGAAATGCTGCCTGAATCAGTGACGGGATCTGACGCTCCAAATGCTTCTCCAAGCCTGAGATCTGATGGTCAACCCTCTTCTCCAATCCTGATAAACGGTTGTCTATCCTCTTCTCCAATCCTGATATACGGTCATCTACCCTCTTCTCAAACTGCTCCATCCTCGTCAACATCGTCTCCATTTGCCCCTCAAAGTACCTAGTGAGCTTAGTGTAAAGGGAGGAAAGATCCGGAATCTGACATGTAGAAGATCTGTCAGTCTCTGATCTTGGGACTTCTGCACCACTAGGATGAACAGATGGTTGTGGGTCCGACCTTGGCTCCGGTGGCGCTATGGGCTCCTCATCCGAGGTGGAAACACCTAAACCACTAATCACTGGCGGGTCGGTAGGGGCATCGTCCACCGATCGACTACTAGTAGTGTCCTCTAGACGAGCATCTTCTGGCACGGTTTTCATTCCACAAACATCAGATGTATGGGCCAACCTTCGCCTACTGATGCTGCACGAGTCTAGGACCCACTAAATGGTCTTGCAGATGTACACCGCCATCACCAACAGATGTACCTAATTCAGTGGATCGCCCATGGCCAGCCGCACGATGACCGCCCCTACTACCTCTACCTACCCCCTACGCTGAATCTGACTAATTTGACTAGGGCCAGGCTGAACGGGTACAAGTGCAGGTGCTACCCCAACCCCCCGACCCCTAAAGGGCTTAGGAGTATAGCGAACTACCCCATCATCAACGTCCTCTAGGACAGATAACCAGTAATTGGTAGTCGCCTCATCAGTGGTAGGCACAAGAGAATCTACAGACTCAATCTACATATATAAATATAAAAAACACATCTAATTTTTTATTACCTTAAACGGAAATAAACATAATTTACTGTAGAGATGCAAAAGTTTAATGTGAATCACCTCGCCATCGAAACCGGGAAGTACATCGTCCGCCGTCTTATCAAAGCGCCAACATAGCCAACGTGGTCTATCTGCTCGTGGTTCTGGTATCAGGCTAGCACATTTACTCGCCAGTGAAGGGATTGCCTCCACAGCCCAAACCTAATAATTGTATTAGTGATATAAACAAAGTGTCAGGTCCACCGCAAATTTTTTCATATTTTGTTATTCATTACTATATATCTAAAAATTTAAGATCAAACTGATAGTAAACAGAGGCCAGTATCATACCATGAATGCGAGCTGACAGCCATACAAGTGGTAGACAAGTCGACCGCCTAGATTCTCACTTTCCTCTAACTTCATACCAACAATCCGAAGCTTCTCAACCAATATCTGAAAGATTTATTTCCCCCAAGGAAAGGTCTCGAATAAATCAGGATACTCGATCAAAACCCAGATCCATTTCTCCAATGTGGCCTGCCTCTCATCCCAGCAAAACAAAGTCAAATATAACACAAGGATCTTAGCTATGATAACATTGTGCTCCAGATTGTGCCTGAAATCGCCTCTTTTGAATTTGTTACGGAGATCTCCCAACTTAGGCATCGCTCGACCCGTGCGCACCACTGTGTTGAAAAAACCATTAGGAGGTAATGCGGGTGGAGAATTCAGGTCAAAAGTATTGTCCCCAAACCTCAATCCAGTCACCAGAGCGTACTCGTACTTCGAGAATCTAATGTTACGTCCACTAATTCTGTACCACAACTCGTACTCTGGATGATTGGGGTTTTCCACCTCAGACACTAGCAAACAGTGTCTGAGGGAATATAGAGTCGATCGGGATATTAAGTAATTTCCCTAAGCAACATCTCTCAAAAACCTCTAGTGCGTTTCCGCCCGTCAACCCTAACTCCGTCTTAACCTCACAAAACACATTGAATTTAAAATACCCATTTATGTTAGCCTTATGAAGACGTAAATTGGGTCTCCGCCAAGGCCACAAATCCTGTTTACGTTACGTTTATGATGAAATAATTAAAATTGATATAAAAAAAGCAAGCAGAAACAAAAAATATAGGGAAAAATAAAAAGCACAACCCTCAAAAGGAAATACTTACAATTCAAATATTCAATTTTTGGTTAATTTAAAGGACTTGAAAATTAAAATATTACAATTCACATTCAAATGTTTAGATATTCAAGTAATTAAATATATTCTTTATAATATTTTCGATTTTAAAGTTATTTTAATAAAATGAGCTTACATTTAAATCTTTTGGTTATAAAAGATTTTCAATATTTTAATATTAGAATAATGAAATATTCACAAATATGAATTAAATTTTTACACAAAATTCATTCATCAAATAACTAAATATTTAGAATAATGAAATATTTAGAATAATGAAGTATTTTCAAATATTAATGTTCAAAAATTTATATATTACAGTTTTCAAAAATTTATATATTACAATTTTAAAAAATTTATATATTAGAATTATCAAAAATTTGAATATTCAACTTTCTCAATTTTACAATTTCATCTTCACTTACATCTAAATTAATGAATTATTAAATATTTTGAAAATGGTAATATTTATTTTTTGGAATATACTATAAATATTTTTCAAATATATAAATAATTATACTGCAATAATCAAATATTTCAATATTCATATATTACAATGAAAATATGTTAATAAATTGAAATATATAAAAATTTATTGTTTATAAATATTCATATACGTATCCTTTTGTACAAAAATCACAAATTACAGGTTTAAAATGGTAATAATCATGTAAACGATAAACAATAATCTACAAAGCATTTCTACACGATAAGTAAATATCACATATAACATCGTGTAGGTATAGATAAATAAAACATCGTGTAACATAAAAAAATTAAGAAGATTTATCGTGTCATGTAAACGATATACATGATTTTCAAACGATATAACATCGTGTAAGTTTACCTAAATATAACATCGTGTAACATAACAAAATTAAGAACATTTTATCGTGTAATGTAAACGATATACAAAAGCTACTAAATATATCGTGTAGGTTACCTATTTCAATTTCGTGTAACTACATTTACATCGTGAAACATAAATATTTATAATTTACATCGTTTACAAACAAAACATCTAAGATCTTAGATAAAACATCGTGTCACTAACCAGTGGCGGAGGGACATGAGGTCCAAGGGGGGTATTGGGCCCCCCTGAAATTTTGAAAAAAAAACAGGGGTATATTAGTCTTTTCACTTATACATTTTAATTTTTTTTTTTAAAAAAAGAAATTATATACTACATTTTGAGTTGAAGATGCAGAATTCAATTCTCTTTCTTTCTTTCCTCTGTCTGCGCAAGCTGCCAAGCTCTCAACTAGTCTCAAGGTAAGTGGGATGGTGGGGACCTCATGGAAGGCCCACCCACCATCTTCAATGATATATTTTATATTTTATTTTTTATTTTATTCTTTATTTCTCTTTTGTCCTACCATTAATTTGTATTTATTTATGCCTCTTTTCATCTTTTTGTGGATTTAGGGTTTTCTTCAAATCATCAACTTGTCATCAAAAAGCTAGTATTTGACAAATTTGAGGTAAGTTCTCTATATTTAAACCTTATGATTTCATTTTTGTTGGATTAGTATTTTTATTTATTATCAATTGTTATGAAATATTAAATTTAGGGTGTAAATATTTTTAGTTAGTAATGAAAATCATAATTTTTTTTATCTAGTTAATTTTGGCTTATTTTATTGAACTTTTGTTGTCTTATTAACAAAACAGGAGCCTTCCTCAATTTTATTTTTTGATGTAATAATGTAATAAAATATAAATTAGTACCCTTCAAATTGTGGAGATGTAATGGATAATTAATACTCTGCAATTTGTCAATACGTAAACACCACCCTATATATATTTGATGTAATAAAATATAAAAATAAAAAAAATAAAATGATCATAAATAGCTTATAATATTGCCTGTTACTTTATGCTTCTTTTTAGATCAAAGTACTTATTAATTTGAACTTTTATTAGATAATGGAGCGATTTTATCCAAAAATACCACCAGTTGCAAAGAGATCATCCACATTAGTCGATGCTCCTGTTGTTTTCCTTCAAGAATCATCAAGCCAAGATAATGTGAATGTTGATTTGAAAAATCTTCCAAGTGATCCGGGACTACGGCCTAACATAATGAGCTATTCACCTAATTTGATTGAACAGGTACGTAGAGCTTACTTACTAAAAGGTCCATGTCAACCACGTAAGCATGATTTTCCTGGAAAGGTAGGTGGAAATCGAAAACGCAAATTTGTTGAGTCTTGGTTTGATGAATTCAAGGATTGGTTGGAGTATAGCATTACAAAAGATGCAGCATTCTGTTTATATTGTTATCTTTTTTCGGCTGGGAGTACCGAAAGAGGACATGATGCTTTTGTTTCCGAAGGATTTAGTGCTTGGCGTAAGAAAGAAAGATTAAGAGAGCATGTTGGAGACCATAGTAGTGATCATAATAAATGTAGACTTGCTTGTCAAGATTTGATGAATCAAGATCAACATATTGAAGCATCTTTTTCTAAAGTATCTAAACAATCAAAGATTGATTATAGATGTAGATTAAATGCATCAGTTGTTTGCTTGCGTTATCTTGTTATGCAAGGATTAGCTTTTCGAGGACATGATGAGTCAAAAGAATCATTGAATCAGGGAAATTTTATTGAACTTCTGACAGTTATTGCTTCGTGTAATGAGGGAATAAATAATGTTGTTTTGTCTAATGCTCCTGATAATCTCAAACTTACATCACCTGAGGTTCAAAGAGATATCATAAATGCAGCTGCCATTGAGACGACAAATTTAATCCTTAAGGACATTGGAAATGACTTTTTCTCCATTTTAGTTGATGAGTGTCGGGATGTATCAGTCAAAGAGCAAATGGGGGTTGTTATACGCTATGTGAATAAGAGTGGTTGTGTCATTGAAGTTTTTCTTGGTCTCGTACATGTTAGTGATACATCTGCAACATCACTTGAGAAAGGTATCGATTCTTTGTTCTCCACTTATGGTTTGAGTATTTCCAGTTTGAGAGGTCAAGGCTATGATGGGGCTAGTAATATGAGTGGTGAATTCAAGGGGTTGAAAAGTTTGATACAAAAGAAGAATTCTAGTGCTTATTATGTCCATTGTTTTGCTCATCAGCTCCAGCTCACACTTGTTGCTGTTGCCAAAAATCATGCACTCATTGGCTCTTTTTTTAATACTGTGACACGTTTATGTAATGTTGTTGGGGGTTCTTGTAAGCGCAGAGATATACTTCGAGAGAAACAAATGGAGAAGATTATTGAAGGCATTGCAAATGATGAAATCAAGACCGGAAGAGGATTGAATCAAGAAATGACATTGAAAAGACCGGGGGATACACGTTGGAGTTCTCATTATGGTACTATCATCAACTTGATGGAATTATTTTCTTCTGTAGGTGAGGTACTTGACTATGTTGGGGAGTATGGTAATGATAATTTACAAAAGGCTGAAGCTTTTGATTTGCTTGACATTATAAAGAGGTTTGAGTTTGTTTTCATATTGCATCTAATGTGGAAAATTTTAGGAATCACACACGAATTGTTGCAAGTTCTACAAAGAAAGGATCAAGATATTGTCAATGCAATGAATCTTGTCAAAGTATCAAAAGCTCGTTTGCAAGCAATGAGAGCTGATGGTTGGGAAAGTTTGTTTAATGAGGTTTCTGAATTTTGTTGCAAACATGAGATAGTCTTACTTAATATGGATGATGTATATGCAGCTCGTGGAAGATCAAGACGTAATGTTGAAGACATGACCAATCTTCATTATTACAGAGTTGAGTTATTTGTTTCAGTGATTGATAAGCAGGCCACAGAGTTAGAGAACCGTTTTGACGAAGTGAATACAGAGTTGCTTTTATCTATGGCATGTCTGGATCCTAGAGACTCATTTTCTGCATTTGATAAGAAAAAGCTACTTCGTCTTGCACAGTTTTATCCATCTGAATTTTCTAAAGTTGCATTATATGAACTTGAAACTCAACTTGAGAACTTTTTTTTTGATGTGCGTTTGGATGGAAACTTCTCTGAAGTGACAGGAATAGGAGGTCTTGCTGAAAAGATGGTTGCAACAAGAAAACATGATGTTTTTCCATTGGTTTTTTTGCTAGTTAAGTTGTCATTGATCTTACCAGTAGCAACTGCAACAGTTGAAATAGCTTTTTCTGCAATGAAAATCATCAAAAGTTCACTACGCAACCGAATGGGAGACCAGCTATTGAATGATTGTTTGGTAGCATACATCGAAAAGGATGTATTTACTAAAGTCAGCAATGAAGCTATCATGCAACGGTATCAGAATATGAAAAATAGAAGAGAGATGTTATAATGGACTTGTATTAGTTTCTCATTTTAAGTGTTATTGTAATTAAGTTAGTATATTTTACTGTGTTAATGTTTATATTAATGTTTAGTTATAATCTCTAAATTTATTAATTATTTGAATTCTACATTGTTGTTGGCCGGGCCCCCCTGATTAAAAATCCTGCCTCCGCCACTGTCACTAACAAATATGCATATTCATCGTGTACAAACAAAACTATACATCAGTAACATTTATCGTGTAGAAACCTAAATTATATCGTTTTTTCAGGCACGTTTAGTGTTTACAGTATCATTTATCATGTAACTATAAAAATCATCGTTCATAAACCTAAACATCAGTAACTACACTATATCGTGTACATTCTAATTATCGTTGACAAACCTAAATTCTAACGAAAATCCTAATTTTGACGAAAACCTTAAATTTTAACGAAAATCCTAAACTTTAAAATTATCGTGTGGTGGAAAATGTACCAACCTCTCCTCCGCGCGAAGCAGGTATGGAAGAAGAAGAGGGTTCCGCCGTTTGCCTAAGATTCACCTCCGGTGTCATTGTCGTGGGTCCAAGATCCGCCGCCGTTGTCGTGGGTCCCAGATCCGCCGCCAATTGGGCTTCGGCGGCGCCATGAACAGCTTCAGAAATCCGACCGACGCCCTCGTTAGTGGAATGAGTGGCGGTGCCGCTGTCTGTGGACACAGATCCACCAAAGGAGTCCCCACCCGTCGCCATTTCAGAATGATTATGGCTATCGTCGTCGGCCATTTAAGATAATAAACGATGTAGTTTGGGTTAACGAGTACGAAAACGAGTTTCTGAAAAATGATTGAATGCGATGGATGAGAACGAGGTAAAATTGGTAAAACACGAGCTTGTGCACGAATAATAGTTGTGTTCACACGAAATTAAACCAACGGTTAAAAAGGATGAAAACTATAAGTTGTACTTGATAAATATGTGATACACTACACGATGAAAATCTTAAGGATCTATACGATATATATGTAGTAGAAAAAACGAGCTGTAAATAAATATGCACACGATAAATATGTAGCAAAAAAACGATGAATAAATAAATATGCACACGATAAATGAATAAATCAGAACACGATAAATATGTAGAATAAAAAACGATAAATAAATAAATAAGCACATGATAAAATTATATCATACACGAATAAAATATTTATCGTTTATACTTGTTACACGATAAATAAATAAATAAGAACCCGATAAATTTTTGGGTACAGAAATTTTTTTTTATCGTTTATCTATTTTACACGATAATGTACGAGACCTGTACACGAATAATATACACGATATTTAGGACGTCTGTGAGTAACAACCATTGACCTTATTCCTCCTGACACAGTCTGGCTACTTTTTCAATTAAAAAGTTAAACTATCACAAAACGTTTCACTATGGGTCTGATAGGCCACTACGCACCATTTCCACTATAAATAATTTAAATGCATAGACATTATATTAACTCCATATTTTGGTCGTAAAAAATTCCTTAGATTTTAACCTTATACTACTATCGCAATATTGCTAATGTTCAAAGTTAATTCCCAAAATTATTGTTATGGATATAAGTTTTACTTAAGGTTGCCGCGAATAAAATATTAAATGTGTATAGATAGGATAGTAGTATATATCAAATATGACCGGATAACCCGACTTATAATAAAAAATGGTCTTTCTTATGTTTGACTTAATTTTTTAAAAAAAGAAAAATAATATTTTCAGATTTTAAAATTCAAATTTGAAAGAGAATTGATTTCCCCCTCTTTCTTTCTCCTATGTATTCCCTATTTTCTCTTCTCTTCTTACTTTCTCTCATTTTTTCTCTCAACTCTCTCAATTCTCCATTTATCATCTTCTTTTCTTTCATAGCTTCATCATCATTCATGTTCAAATTATTTTTGCAGGTGAGGGTTTGTTCTTATTTTCTTTCATAGCATGCTTTATTTTGCTTCTCAATCTATAAACATTTTATCTAAACCCCACCCGATGCATTTTATCTAAACCCCACCCGATGCAAAAGATAGGATAATAGGATAGGGTATAAGTAGGACATTTTATATATGTGTAAGGCATGTGGAAGTCTTACTCGTACAGTACCAAACCTGTTGGCATCCCTAATCATTGTATGTTCAAAACTTAGTTTTCGAAATCACGCTTTGGAATAACTGTGCTTTGTTAGTTTCTGAATGGATCATGGTACGTTCAAATTTTAGTTTGTCCATTGTATTGTTCAAAATTTACTTTCAAATATGTTCATTGTTTGTTCGAAATATAGTCTCCAAATCATGAATTGTTTGTTGAAAATCTATGACACACTTACTTCGTTCGAACACAATTAATAAACTACCAGAATTGCGAAAACGATTCTCTACGGATGTAGATATGTAAAGATTGTACTCATAATTATCTTATAAGATAATTAAGTTTTTTGGCGAAATTATAATAATCAGCAACTGGACATGCTTCGTGCTTACAGTGAGTATGAGAAAGTGCCTGATCAAAACTGTTATTTTATGATATAATTGAGGTTGAATATTGGGAAAGAAAATTACTTGTAAGATTTGGAAAATAGTAACTTTATTTTAAAAATTAAATTTCAAATTTTTATATGATGGAAAATATCATCATAGTTAAGACGGTAACTAAGTATAACCCATAACTTTTCTCAACACAACTCACCCACTTAATTCTTAATAATGAGAATAAAATATAAATTGTAAGATTATTATTTCCATACAAACCACATTTATCATTTTGTATGAATTATGTTATATCAATTATCTAAGGCACCTTCACATAAACAAAGATTTACTTAATCTTTACATCTATCTTCTTTCCAATACCATCAAAGACGGCATGTCCACCACCACCGTTACCAGCATATATGACGAGGGATAATTTTGTAATTATAGATGTGACATGTGACAACATAAGACTACGACACGTGTACTATAAATGGGCATATAAGGAGATATTATCCGAGGTGTTGGGCGAGGGCTGAGGTCTAAGGTCTCACAGTCTAGACCTTGGAGAGATATCGGTCGACGTGTTGGCCTAGAGTCGAGGTCCAATGTCTCTCATATATGGACCTCGACCAAGGTAAAGTAGGGTAAGTAACAAATAGCAGACGTCACGTACTCCTTTACTCTACCCTCACTAAACCGTCGACAGAGACTAACTTAAGCATTGGAAGATCTATCCTTGTGGACAACCCCAAGGTCATGTTTTGCAGGTTAATACCGACGTTCGGCCAGTCTCGAAGATCTCAAGAGTAGCTAGACCTCGAATCCGACCTTTCCGGTTCCTGACATCATCAATCCTCATTTACTATTAAAGAAGAATCGCAGGTACGTGTCTTTCTTTCCTCTCTTTAAACTCCTTGAATTTCGACTTCTTATTTTCTTGACGCGTGTCCTTTGTATTTTTCTTTTATTCTTTTCCACGCCGCACGCTGATTTCTCCTTCAAACGCGAATACAAAACGGTGGAAGATAGCAGGCGGTTTCTCCCTCAAATGCCAAATACAAATCTCTACATGTGAAACCGCTCCACAAACGGTTTCTCTGTGCATCCACAACGTGATATCTCCACTTTTTTTACTTCTCAAATTCTCTCTCTTCCCCTCTTCTTCTCACTCTTTTTTTTTTTTGCGCTCACCCCGTCTCATCTGCCAAACCGCCGGCACCCAACCTTTCCCCTGCCGCAACTCTCCGTAGCCGGCGCCGGCCAAAGAGGGTGAAATTGACCATGAGAACAAAACAAATGCGTCTAATTTAGAGCCGAGGGAGAAGTCCTCCGGTGGAATGAGCGGCGGACAGAAGGCCGGCGTAGCAATCGGACTATCATCAGCGTTCGTGTAGTAGATGCCGGAGCGCTGGTGTACAAGAGCGACATCAGATTATCCAGACCTTAAACCTTCCCCCTGCCGCAAGTTAAAAGCAAGGGTTTGATGGTTAACATTATCTTTACATTCTTTGCCGTGTATGATTTTCTTTTTCCAAACCCTAAACCCTAAACCCTAAACCCTAAACCCTAACAATCAAAGTTTCACAAATCTACGAAATAGAAAATATCAATAGCAAGACAGGTGAGCGTAGAAGATCGCAAACCTTATATTTCAAATGAGTGTCTTCTAAGGTTCATCATCAGAAATTTATTATTTTCATTCTTCATCAGCGGAATCCCAATGTCAATCTCAATTTGTGGATTCTGGAGCAAAAAACACTCTCAATTCTATTTTTTCTTCCAAGTTTAAGTTAACGATCAGAGTTTCATTTTCTGCAAAAAAAAATCAGAAGAGATGGTGGGTTTATTATTTGATTGATTCTTTTATATGTTCATCATCAAAATCAACAGGTTACAATGCTGCCTTTTTTGATTGATTCTTTTATATGTTCACTTAATTTGTTGATGGTAGATCATGGTTGGATCTATTAGAATTGAGGATTATTATTATTACTATTACTTTTTTGTTGAAGAAGAAAGAAAGAAGCAATTGATGCATTAATTCTTCTGATTTTCAGTATTTTCCGATTTTTAACTTCTTTATATTTATATTATTCTTAGATGAGACTACATATATAAAAATGAAGAGGGAGAGATGTGATTGATGAAGATTTGGTTTTGTTTCTGCAGATCTTTTAGTTCTCTTGGTCACCCCTCACACGATAGTGAATGCCATCATACAAATTGGTATATGATGAACTACTACAGAGTAGGGGTTCAAGAAAGATACAAACATCTACCAAAACATAAATGACTTGCAGGTTGCAAGGATTTTTATGGATCAAGCCATAAGAGATGGTGGGTTGATTTTGTTGCTAATTATTTAACGAATAATTTCATCTTTTTAACTATTCAATTTTGTAACAACTTTTCAATGGATGAATATGACGAGCAATAATATATCAATGGTTTAAATCATTAATATTTCTCATTACTACTTCATAATTATAATATAATTCCTGTAACATTCTTATTTGTTTTATTTGATTATTTGTATACATTCAGCTACTGCACAAAAGTAGAATTGTGAAAATTGTTTCCACCAAGTTTGTCAGTGAAGTTTAAAATTTTATTTGGGAATCACCATCCAAAATTGTAGTACAATAAGATTTATAGGGTGTTACAGTTTTTGTTCAACTATATCATCTTATGAGTTAATTCCCCATTCAATCGTAAGGTTGTCTATCTTCATGAAAGAGATGGAGAGTAAGAGGGAAATATAACCTCAGAAATTGGAGTGGTGGAAGAAGACTGTCTTTTTCTGGAAGGTTGATCATGATATTTGCATTTTTTTTAGAAATCAATTCTCACTCCTTTAATGTGATTGAAGATTTTCATATGTGGTCAAGATATTGAACATTGTAATTCAACTATGTATATGGTGTAAAGGTATTTTAGAACTTTTAGTTTGCAAATTCGTTCAGAAATTTAGTCATTTGTATTATGTACATATTCATTTATAGCATGACCTCTTCTTTGTTATGCTATTATGAGTTTTTAAGATGTTTTCCCCATGAATTTCATAGTTCTTTATGTAGTAGTGCAGTACATTTTATTTTTTCTATTACACTGCACTTTGTCATGATCATCCAATATTATAGAGTGATATTACAAAATTGATGTTTAGATCATATATTGATTATTCAAAGAAATCGTTACCCCGTGCATCGCACTGGTGGATAACTAGTATATAATAAACCATAATCTAACGCTCCGACGGAGGAGCAGGGTCATCTATGGTGGCAATGGCAGTGGGAACTTGCTTAATGTTGTCATTTAACGGGACACAAATTTGTATCAAGATAGCCTGCATTATTCAATGTTTTTTGTTTATAATATTTTATGATAAATAATTTAATTTATTTAATAAAAAAGGATAATATACTAAATTGGTTGTATTAAGAAATTTGTATTTACTTTCAAAATATAATAGGATACAATGAGAAGTGAATCGCATTAAGAAATTTAGCGAATTGCGAATAGTTATCGCCTCAAAATTATATATATATTTTTTTTATATTCAAAAGGTTTGAAAATAACATTTACATATGCTATGCTTTTAAATGTTTATTTCCTAGTCCATGGCTAGAGTTGTTGAAACGACCCAAATTTATCTCACCCATCAAAGAGTTGGATTGTCGTTTACTAGTTCTATAATAGGTTGGTCCAACTGAAATGGGGAGGAACATCGATAAGATGGGTCAGCTGACCTGGGTATTTATGATTATTTGTATTCTAAAAAGAATGTATATATATGTTATTTCATAAATGTTATCAAATATGTATGTGTAAACGTAATATGTATTTATATTTCATAAAATTATTTAATTAAATATATTTTTCGGCATATTCTAATATTTTTCATCTAAAGGTATTTTTATCACATAATTATTATTTTAACATTGATTAATTTAGATTTTATTGTTGATGAGAATAATACTATGTGTGAATCATTTTCCCTTTTCCTTATAATACAATTTTTTTTTTTTTAAATATCAATAGAATATTTACTAAATATGTGTGTGTAGAGAAAAAATGGAGGGTTGCGGGTTAGCCAACTTGACTAGCATATTGTCAGCTCTATCCATGATTTTGCACAATATGTTTTCATACCAGTTTACTCGTGGGGTAGGATTATCTACGGGTAAAATGCTAAATGGATAGGCGATACCAATTATAGGGCAATGGATATGGCATCGATGTATTCCATAACTTATATTAGAGTAAGGGTAGAATATCAGGTGATATATATCAAGTATGGTCAGATAACCCGACTAATAATAAAAAATGACCTTCCCATGTTTGACTTAATTTAAAAAAAAAATAGTATTTTTCAGATTTTGAAAATTTCAAATTGAAAGAAATTGACTTCCCCCTCTTTTCTTCCTCATATGTATTCTCTATTTTCTCTCCTCTTCTTACTTTTGCTCTTTTTTCTCTCAACTATGTCAATTCTCCATTTATTTCATAGCTCCATCATCATGTTCAGATTATTTTTGCAGGTGTGTGTTTGTTCTTACTTTCTTCCACAGCATTCTTTATTTTGTTTCTCAATCTATAAATATTATATTTTTTACGATTTAAGGTTGTGAGTTTTCTTTTCTATTCTTTAAGTTGTGCAAACAATATGGTAGATTTGTATTGAAAACGACTGAGTTGTTCAAAACAACATGGTTGTTTTGTGTTTAAACAACCGAGATATTTAAAACACTGGAGTTGTTTTTTAATCAAATAATTTAGTTGTTTAGACAACTCGGTTGTTTAATATGTCAAAACATGAGTTGTGTAAAAAATATGCTATTTTTTATTGTTTGGAATAAGTAAGACCATTCTTGATAAGTAATATTTTGACTAGACTAGTTATGAAAATTCGCGAGTATCAATGTAGTGCCACACCCGCCTACCCGACCCATTTACTCAATATATATTATGTATAATTATTATTCCCTCTGTCCCAGTTTAATCTGCCTACTTGCCATTTCGGTCCGTCCCACCTTAACCTGTCAGCCCATAAATGACAAATTTCTCACACAATCTCCACCTTTGAAAAAGTCAAAGATTCCACAAGATCTATTTTTTCTTAACTTCCATGCCCGATCAACCTAGACAGGTTAAGTCGGGATGAAGGGAGTATTATATATATAAATATATATATATATGCATATACAGTTTTTTACATTGTTTAATCACTAGCTATTATGTTAATGTTACACAGTGGGTTTGTCAGAATTATGTGAGAAGTCAATATGTAAAAGAAAAAGAATAAATCATACTTGGTTTGATTTTAAGTTATCGAATCTTTGCTTGATTATTATGAACAGGGTAGCTCGTGTACTTACAAGTACTCCACCGGCACTCATACACTACCCAATGCGAAATAGAGGGTAATAGGATAGGGTAATGTGCGTAACATTTTATATGCGGGTAGAATATGATAAATGCTTATCCGTACCTTATTCTGCCCATTGACGTCAGTAGAAATGTAGTATTTATTTTAATGGAAGTATTATTATCAGAAAAATGTTATTTAAAGAAAAATATACTAGTGTTTACGTTCAAATCTACTCTTAATATTAAAAGAGAGTTGTAAAATTTTCGCTAAAAACACGTGTCTTTCTCTTATTTTTTCCGATTTAAGTTATATTTTTGAAATCCCTAGCCCAAATTGGGCAAACGTGGGTTGATGAAGCGGAGATGCAGTTCCTGCCCTGGTGAAACTGCTTCTCAATGCTTATTCTTATTCCTATTGCTTTGAAATTCTGCGTCTCTCTCCCCATCGATTATCTCCATAAATCAAAGCAAGAACCTATAATGAATGATTTACACATACGTCTCTCTCCCCGTCCATTATCGCTGAGAGTAAAGCAAGAATCTACAGTGTACGATTTTTACAATTAACTGTGAGTATCTCTTCCTTTTCTCATTTTCTTTTTCTATTTCTTCTTCGTTGCGGTGATAGCAGTTACTTCTCCTCTGTCGTTTCTTTTCTTTTTTTCTTATTCGATTTTATTTGATTTTCTTTTGGATCTTCTTCCTCCAACCAGATATAAGATGTCTCAATAACAGATCTGCGATTCCTACAACTCAAACAAGTTTTTAATGGATTCGCGATCAGAAATTCCATTGTTTGATTATATAGTATTTGAAGTTGGTTTCTGAATTTCTTTTACCTCGAATTGTAGTAATATTTTTTATATTTTTCAGTATCTGCATTTAAAATATATCTTTGTCGTCTTTATTCCTCTATATCCTTAAATATCTATTTTTGTTTAAATCATTCCTCCATATTTGTAAACTCAGATCGTCTGTCTTCTCCTTAGGCTGAGAATGGAGGAGTAAATTGGGAGAATGGATGATTTGCTTTAATTTACGCTTAGACTAAAATTTCTGAACTGTTGGGTTTTTTTAGTTGTAGAAAAGTGAAAAAAGTTGATTATGTTTATGTTTCTTTTATTATGTCCTCTAAAACCAAAATGAAATAGGATATAGTAGTTTTTTTCTTGGGCATGCAAAAATTGGACAAGGTGGTGACTTGACCTAATTTCATGGAAAAAACTGTTTCTTTTTAATTTGTGTGCCTAGCAGAGTAGGAGTAGCAGTAGGCGGCCCCAGGTTTATGCATTTTGAGATGTTGAATTGGTATAATATGTAGTAATTGATATTAGGGGTAGGATATTTATTAGCGAAGGGAAAGAGCCGAAGCGGAAAGAGGAAATGGTATACATATTTGCAACTCTACATATTTTATCATTTCCCTGTTTCATCATTCCCCTCTTGGCAGGCTAAATGTGAGACAGGATAAAGAGAAGAAGGTAATGAGTAGAAAACATTAAAACAGGGGATGCGATAACATAAAGACCAGAGAGAGACATAAGGCAAGTGAAATAGGTTGTGATAGATCCAATCTCACAGTCCGGAAGAGAATTGAAGGTCTGTTTTATTGTGATTCTTGAATTTTTTGCTTATCTAATCCCATGAATCTTTTCGGTTTTTCTTTCATTTTCTTGATAAAGGACTGCGGTTAATTCTTAACTTTAACTCTTGATAAAAAAAAAAAATCATTTTAGGTTTCAGTTGATTGGTTAAATAGGATCTATTAATGTGGTTTCCCTTTTTTCTATAATCCATATTGATTGGTTTGTTCACCAAGAGTCATGTCCTAATTCCAGATTGCAGTTGTTGCATATTCGCACCATGTTCGTGGAACCGGACCGGACCGGCCGGTTCGACCGGTTCAACCGGGAACTGGTCCGGTTGAGTTAAAAAACCGGATTTATTTATTTATTTATTTATTTTTTAAAATAAAGTTGTTTTTTGCCTATTTTAAGTTAAAAAAAAAAAAAGATTTTCACATTTATCTTCATTTGCCTTATTATTCCCATCTTATTTTAAATTTGGCACTAGGATGTTATTAAAAAAATTAGAGTTAAAAGTATCTTTGGATTAATTGATATTGAAATATGATGAATTTTTTTTTACAAGTTAAACTCTAGTATCAAATTAGATTGTATTACACATAAAAACTATTGAAATTCAAAAGTCAACAAGTTGCCTTTGACCGGTTGAACCGGTTGTTGAACCGGTCGGACCGGTCGAACCTTGAACCGGTGGCTTGTCCGGTTCGATCACCGATCCGGTCCCACAAACACTGTATTCGCATTTCAAATGGAAAAATATATTGCTAATATTTGCAAATGTGGAATATATTGCTAATATATGCAAATGTGTTTTATTTAGGTCAGGTTTATGTTACTGTCGGTATTCCTGTATTCTCCGGCACTGATCTGCAAACAAAACGACTATAGTAAATCAAAGAGCGACTATTTATAGGCTTCTAGATTGGCAAATGTTAGAGTCAAGAATGGACCTGTATCAAATCATGGAGCAGATTGGGCGTGGGGTTGGTGCAACCATTTTGGTTAATCCACAAATTGGAAACGAAAAATTATGAATCAAAAAGCCAATTCGTATTATTTTTGAAATAAATACTGATTGTCAATTTATGGAAAAAAATTAGAACTTTTTTTTTTTTTTTTTGCCAACCTGCATGTTTAGTATATAGTAATAAGGCTAATAGCATATGCCAACTCCAATATGGTAATTTTGTTTTTTTCTTTGTGTGGTCCTTAAGGTAGGGTAACAATCTCTAACTCGCCCCAACGTGAGGACGAAAATGTCATTTTTAAGAAAATATCGGTGTTTTAATTTTATGGAATATCGATCAGTAGAAGTATTGGTGTATCCTCTTTTTTAAAATACTAGAAAATATTTTAAAAATCGAAAAATTTAACATTGATATTTTATATATATGAAATTTATCTCCCAAATATTCAACATTAGTAAAATGGGCATCAATATGATATGATATACCATTAACTCCCCACCATTTCAAATAAAAAAAATCAGAACTAACCAAAAAAAAAAAACTTCAAAATACCGACGATATTACAACAAAATAAACTTTCAAATTATATATACTTAACGATTGGCCACATTTGTATCTTATGAACTTTCAAATTATTATTCCTAAAAAACAATTTCTAATTATCTTAAAATGGTCTAACCCGTGCATCGCACGGGTGGACATCTAGTTATGATATCAAGGTTCATGTACTATCTCCGTTTTTATTTCGATGTCCTAGTACATATTATTGAAATGCCACCTCCTTTGATTCTACATGCTAACATTCCGTAATATTCTTTAAACCATTTATGATTAAGTGTCTCTTCAGCTGTAATCCTTTGATCTGAATCATATTCCAAAAGTCTTTTCAACAGATCAAATCCAGTAGTCGTGAGGGCTGGGGCTCTCGATATCAAGGTTGCATGATGAAGCTTACGCTCAAGCGTATCACCCGGTGTGCCTATCATCTGGTATATGAGGGTGCGCTGCTCATCTTCTGAACTACCTTGGAAAAGTATTTCCCTTAACACCAACTCCGCCATGATGTATACAATGGACCACATATCATTTTTTTTTATGAATATGTTTATGTTTCGTAGAGAAGTTCGGGAGCTCTGTACCAAAGTGTGATAATCTTGGAAGTGGTGCACCGCCCGAAGGTGCCTAGTTCAAGCTGGAGCGACATACCAAAGTCGTAGAGTTTGACCTGAGTTTTAGTCGTGTTGAAGAGAATATTTGCAGGCTTGAGATCCCTATGAAGCACACCATTTTCATGTAGAAATTTAACCCCCTTCAGAATTCAGTTCAATTAAGCACTTAATCTCACTAATTGTGAAGGGCTCTCTCTTTACGTGTATGAATCTACTGAGATCGGTTTCCATATACTCCATCACCACGTAAACAAGACCGTTCGGGTCTTCGATTATTTGTTTGAATTTGACTATGTCTGGGTGACGTGGAAGGGTCATGAGGATGTTGACCTCCATGATGGTAGAAGGATTCATTCCATTTTTCTCCATTTTCATAGCGACATTTTGCTCGTATTCTTGTCCACTACTCTAAAGACGACGCCATACAATCCCGAATTGATAGTGTTGAGAAGGTAGTAGTTGTCGAAAGTATTATTCCTTCTTCCCCATGAATGAGATGAAATTCGAGACTGCTGGTTATCAACTTCGTGCTCCAGTATTAGCGCCATAACAGTTATTAATCTAAACTAAAGAAGCGAAATAAACAAATAATGAGAGGAGAATAACGAGAAACTTAGAGGAAAAAATTAGGATATATGATATATTTTCTTCCCATCATGAGTTGCATGTGTATATATATATATATATACTACTATATTAATGCGCAAGTAAAGCCAAACATACTTAGGAAATAAAAAGACCTATTACATTTGGAAAGGAAATCTTTAAAGCATATCTACGTGATATGTTATATTTAAGTTATGCAAGAAAGAATTTAATAAATAGATGCATAGTTACGATTACTAAATATAAAAAGGCAAGAATTCCTACTACAGTATAAAGATTTGATGAACTAACATATCTATTATCACCAAAAAAATTGTTCAAGTACTTTATAATTTATAAAATCTGAATTGCAAATCTAGTAGATATGCATAAAATATGATGTGTGTAGATCTTCTGCGTTCATGAAATCTGATTAGCAAATCTGGTGGAATCCAGCTTCATGTTTAAACGACTGCTTTTACATTTGTTGTTATCTTCTTCTTCGTTTTCCTAAATCTAGTTTGCAAATCTAGTGGAATCCAGTTTCACGTTTATAAAAAATTGGCTAGAAAATGTAATTATCTTTTTTATGCATAAATCTGGTGGATATGCAATTATTGGTTGTATGGTTGTACTTTAAATTTTCAAACCATGAAGATATGTATTTTATTCCAGATTTGATAAATTTATTTGATTTAATATGTTGTTTAAGGGATTTAGCAAATGAATAATACTTTTGAGAATTAGGTTAGTAGGGCTTTAAAAAGCATCGTTTTGGAGATTCTTAAATAGTATCTTTATATCTATACTCTAGTTTATGATAGACTTATTGATTATAATTATATTATATATATATATATATATATATATATATATATATATATATATATATATATATAAGTAGTACTTGAATAGTTGTTATTTAAATTGGCACATCAAATGGTAATCCAATGGACAGAAAGTGTAGGTTGACTCCTTGAAACACCATTCTTCAATCTTTCTTATATCCTTCTATCTTCTTCTCTAACCAGTCCCCCCTATCTCCGTAGCATAATATATATTTTTTCGGTGAAACTCGCTCCAATGGACCATTTAAATAAGTCGTGTACACAATAAAGTTGGTATCATACTATATAGCAATAAAAATAAAAGACTAAGGAAAGGAAACTAGTCATTGCATTTGAATAGATTATTTACTCATTAAAACTGGTATTACATTTTCTGGGCATGGTTTGTTAGGCATATAATATCCAATGCGATGTTGTTATGAATACAAAGGACGATGACAGATACATTTTAACATTCGATCTATCAACATGTTCTTTCCTCGACTCATCTTGCAGCTCATTTTACCTCTCGTCTACATCTGGACTTAATTTATATTGTAATTTATCTGCAGTGATTTTTGACAGGATGCCATGAAGGATAAAAGAGGGCAAGTTTGTATTGGAGGTTGTACATGATGATTATTTGTAGTTGAAACAGAAAAAGAACTTGTTAGGTTAAGACCCATAAAATTGAGAAATTTTGAAATATTAAAAAATCATGTAGATTGATATTTTCCATATTCGAAGCTATTTATAGTTCGAGACATTGTTATTCCACATTTTGTTGCGTAATATGTTTCTAGATGTGGATAGTCATGTTGTTCATTCCTCAATTTCCGGAAAATGAGCACTTACCAGATTGAATAAAGTCCGACTTTATATATTTATAAGTCAGCCTAATTTTTTCGAAAAACAAGCACTTACCAGTTTGAATGAAGTCCGACTATTTCAAAAAATAGTTATATGCTCAAATATATCATTTGCTAACAAATACATTACTGTTTATGTTGAAATATAGTACTTCACATGTATTTTTTTAATGGAACCTACTACGGGCACCCTCAAGGCAGGGTTAAGGCATGACCTCCTACTAGTATATAGATCTATGAAAAAATCATGTACATGACAATGGGTACCAGCCACAAACCAACCAGTTACCCAATAAATCGAACCAACGAGAAGCAAAATTGAGTATAATGAAAATAAAACAGTCTATAAAATAAAAATAATAAAAGCAGAGGCCTACTGCAACAAGTCCAATGAGAAGGTCACAAAGCAACTCCATCGTCAACTCCAAAAAGTCCGATAAAAGAATGGATCAGGATCCCCTGCTGAGGAGACGCCCCAACATACAGTGTTCGACCACAAAACAACGTCGTTTTTATCTTTACCAAACAACGTTGTTTTTTTACCAAAACAACACCATTTTATGCCCCAGTACTATGTGATGGGGCGCTTGTCCAGTAGAGACGTAAACAAATTGAATCGAATCGAACCGAACTGAATATTAAGAGATCCGCTTCAAATTCGTGATTTTGGCTTTGATTCGAATTCCATTCGATTGGTTGATCAAATTTTAAATTTGATTCGTGATCGTAAATTCAAAATTTAAAAAAAAATGTTGTTCTTTTGAAATTATTCGATTCGGAAGCAAATGAGATCAAGTAAAACCCTAGATGTTGTAAAATACTCATAATATATATAATATATATTTATCTTAAAACATATATTTAGAATAATTAAACACACACACACACACACACATATATTGAATCGAATTGAATACATGTGTATTTGTATTCGTTTTGAAAACTAAACGGATATAAAAATGATTCGTATTCGAAGTTGAATCATAAACGGATTCGAATCACAATTGTTTGATTTGATACCCCCCTACTATCCAGTAGAGGATCCGTTTTCTAACACAATGTTGAAGTATAGTACTTATTTTAATGAAAGGTATTAGAGTTCATGCATAAATATATTACTTATCTTGACAAAAGGTACTTGACAAAATATATCATTTTCTATGCTAAAAGCTACTTATATTTACGTTAGGATACAAAACATATGATAGTAAAAACAATTGAAATAAAATAAAATGGATTTGATATGCGGATCTCAGCCAAAAAACTATGGTGTGATCCAAAATACTATTCAGTCACGTGAAATAATCAAACTGGACACATGATCTATTTGAATAACTAGGTGAATTAAATTATTTTCTTACTTTTTAGTTTTCGTTTTGTGTTTCCTTACATGTGATTGTACACGAGTCAAGGGGAGTCGCACGTACTGTTGCTCAAGTTTGTTGAAATATTATCGAGTTGCTATTATTATGTTTGAGTGTCAATCAAATCGAATTTGGACGAGTTTTAATTGAGTCAAACACAAGTGAAACTCGAGTATCTTGACATTTTTATACTTGTTACAATATTTTTACTTATCGAGGTTGAGCTCGAATCGAGCTTCAAATTATATCAAACGTAAAAGTATGTGTAACAAAATAAATTATGCGAATTCAATTATGTGATAGAGTTAAAAATTTGTGTGGTATAATCTCTATTTCTTCATTTGACTCTCCTTTTGAAGTTGACTTGACGTGACATAACATTAATTCGAAGGGCTTAACACGATAGACGTCATTATTTGTCGGTCTCCACAACGCCTTTGAATCCGCCTTGACCTGTCTTGAATAGTTGAGAATTTCACATCGTTTTTTTTAACTTTCTTGAATTGGGTTTATTTTTCTAGTGTGTCTTGGAATGAAGAAAACGATCATTTCCTATAGATTTATGATGACATGTCTTTCCATATGTAGCTCACCAAATGATGCAATTTGATTGGTTATCCTTGATTTGATGATATTCCTTATCTTTGATAGACGATGTGATTTGATTTTATTAAAGACATTGATAATTCACCTCCAGATTGGCAAAACTTGGTCTTGATTCCCAAGAAAACAAAGATATATCCACTTAACAATATCCGATTGACTATTTGCTTGAATATATACAGTTTATGTGCTTATTAATACCCCCTTGAGACGTGTTCACGAAAAACTTGTCGTTGAGTGCTAAGCCTCGAATGTTTTTCACAAAAAATAAAATAAAATAAAAAAATAAAGTCTCTTGAATTTGTCTTGATATGTAGATACTTTATACTTGTATCTAATTTATAAATAGTTTATAATCATATCTAGGCGCTTTTCTTTGGATTTATTTTTGATAGATAATTTCTATTCATATTTGAGAGACTTGAATTTTAATTTGGATTTATTAGATAGTTTATACTCATATCTATGAGCCTTCATTTTGGATTTGAATTTGACAGATAGTTTCTACTCATATCTAGGAGTCTTGTATTTGGATTTGGGCTTCATATATAGTTTATACTCAAATCTAGGAGCCCTCATTTTGTATTTGAATTTGGCCGATAGTTTCTACTCATATCTAGGAGTTGTATTTGGATTTGGGCTTCATATATAATTTATACTCATATCTAGGAGCCTTCACTTTGGATTTGAATTTGATAGATAGTTTATGCTCATGTCTAAGAGTCTTAATTCGAATTAGGGTATGTAGATAGTTTATACACGTATCAAGTACTCATCATTTTTGACTTGTTTGATAGTTTGTACTCATATCAAGGAGTTCTGGAATTTGAATTTGATTGGGGTGGACATTTCAAACTCACGTCAAAGAGCCTGATTACGATTTGGATTTATTTTGTATAAATTCTAAACCCGTGTAAAGGAGTATCCATTTGATTTAATTTGTAGACATTTTAAGCCCGTGTCAAGGAGCCTTGATTTGAACTTGACTTGTAGACCTTTTAAACTCCATATGTAGCTCATCGAGTGACACGATTTGACTGATAATCCTTGATTTGGTGATATTCATTGCCTTTGATAGAAGATATCATTTGATTTGATTTTATTACAAAAAATATTGATAATTTACTTCCATATTGATAAAATTTTATCTTGATATTAATAATTTGATTTGACACAAATCTTATATGCTTACAGTATATTCTAGCTTATTGATATATCTAATTAAACATAATTTAAACATTGTTAATTAACAATTTCGGATCAAACATCGAATAACTTGATTTGATTTTTCAGATATATTACCCACTACTCTAGACTCTCAAGGATAAGATTAACAAAAGTTTATCATATCTAGGGACATTCACTATCTATTTGAGATTTTTAGGGTAGATTAATTATAAATTATTAATATTGGGGCTTATTTGATAATATACAAATATTTAAAAAATAAATAAAATTGGGATTGGGATAGTTAAAAGTTAAATGGCGTCCACAGGTCTAAAGACGCAGAAATTAACAAAAATACCCGTTACCTAGATCAACGTCTTTCTTCCCCAAGTCATCATTTTCAACTGGACACAATACGACGTCGTTCGACATTCGGCGCCGCCATTGCTACGTCTTGGTCGGCCTGCTTTGTATTGGTTGTCAGTCTCTTTTCGACTTTAGTTTGCTTCTATTAATCGAACTCATAATTTTGCTCGCTGCCATGGATTTCTGTGGTCAGTTGATTTAAGCTTTTCTATTGGATTCAAATATTAAGGGCAATCAACAGTAGCTTCAATTGGAAATCCGTATTGTATTTAATGGAATTTGATGCTCAAATTTGATTTCCCCCAAATTGATTGAACCCTAGAAATATCTGTTGTTTTCTGTTTAAGCATGATCGCTTATGTGCAATTGATTTGAGCATGTCAAAGTTTCTGGATGGATTGATCGCTCCTTGGGTGTGTTATTCATGTGATCAATATTTTCGGCACTTCAATGTTCTGAGCAATTTGATTTAGTGTGTTTCCGATTTTGGGCAAGCTACAAATTTTATAAAGGAACTAACTTTCGGTGTTTAGTGTGTGTAAGTGTGCGTTTTTGGATAGAATGTTTGCTGCTTGCTCGAAAAATACGGGCATCTGATGTGCTTGCTCAGTTAAAGTGGAAAACACTTGTCCTAGTATTCTCTGTGTTTCAGTTGATCCCAATTACTTAAACATCTTATCTAAGATTTAGGTTTCAGGATTTATATTTATGCCATTTGTAATTAGAGATTCACTGCAAACTAGTTATTTTGCATGTATGAATGTGGACAATTTACCGAGATGTTATTTGTTGGATATTTCCAGGGCGTGTACATGATTGGGTCCGTTAATAGTTCAGCATTTTAACTATTATAAAATTCGAAAGGAAGGCACTATGAATAATGTGAACTCCTATTTATTCACCATGTTATGCTTCAAAGTTGAGACTATGCCTAGCATTGTAATTTTGGATTTTTTTGGTCATATTTCACCTTCCTCACTTGTAAAATTTCTTACCGGATTCACTTTACAAGTGTGCTGACCCGGTTCGGCTGCTCTTCCTTTTTTTACAGGTCGGAGTTGACTAAATAAAGCTGCAGTTGTTCAGCTGGTTTATTATGCTTTTGATTTCTAGATGGAACTCTGATTTCATGTTTGTTCTGCCAAATATACAATGAATTTGCAAAACCACCATTCTGGGCAGTTCTTTGGGCAGGTACCAAATCAAGCCGGTACCATGTTGCCTGGGCTACCACAGCAAAATGGAAATCCTGTGCCTAACCAGATGCAGAATCCTAGTGTCCACCGTGGCGTTCATAACATGGACCCTGAATATGTAAACACACGCAGATATATGCAACAAAAGATGTAAGTTTTTGGTGTTGTTATTTATGTATGTGAATGAAATGCTGAAGTTATTATAGACAACTGACATATGCTTATTTTATGTCAATGTAATGATTTTAAATGTAATAAAACAGGAAAAAGTATTTAGAGCAACTTCTTGAGTAAATGTATGCTTAAGAATACTGTGGTTGCTGTAGGATTGTTGTCCCTAGAAGAACTAGTTTCTCCTTGAATTAATAGAATTTCTTCCCCCCTTCTAGTTCAGTGGAAGTATGTACAGGTGGTTGACGGAAAGGCACCAAGTGACATGAGAAGGAAATTTGATACTTGACCTGTAGTACGGGACCTATTCTTCATTATTGACACCAAATGAGCTATTAGTTGTCTGGGCAGCTTAGCTTCCATGTAGAAACTTTATTTAGCACAAAAAAAGAACTAGTGTGTTGAGTTGCTGCACTCTGTTGCTGACTTTGATGAAGGTTTTATTTTGCGTGATCCTAATATTATAGCTTTGCTCTGTTGCAGCACGGATTTTCTTATGCAGCGACGTCAACAATCTCAAGAGCCACCTACTAAGAGAATGATTGATTTAGTAAAACGTCTAGAAGAGCTTTTGTTCAAGAGTGCCAGGACAACGGTGTGTTATATTATGTTTCTTGCTCATTTATAATGTATGCATAAGAATTTTGTATCTAAATCTAGTGGTTTTTGTTAGAAAATTCTTTTTATGTGCACCCGCATCAGTGTATTGATCAGGATCTTTGCATGGTTTGGTTTCTGTTCTTACCAGGATGAGTATCTAAACCTAGCAACTCTGGAAAATCGCTTGCATATTCTGATTAAACGCCTGCCTATGAGCAATCACAATCAACAATTCTCTCATGCTAATACTTCTCATTCTATTGGTACCATGATTCCAACTCCTGGACTGCAACAAACTGGAAACTCTAGCATTAGTGGTACTCCATCTGTCGATAGCTCTCTTGTTGTTAACAATAACTCCAACACGATTGCTGCCAGCAGCGCCAATTCAGGGAACTACTTGCGAACCGGAAATGGGTTTTCTGGCCATATGCATGGTGGTTCTTTTAGTTCTTCTGAAGGTACTTTTAATCTTTGATCTGTGGTGCTGATTTAGACTTGCCCGCAAACTCACAACTAACACATCATTCTTTTAGGAGCTTTGGCTGGAGGATATCAGCAGTCATCTTCAACTTACTCTGTAAATTCTGGGGGAGATAACATGTTGACGTCCATGAGTGCACAGAGAATGACAAGTCAAATGATGCCTACCCCTGGATTTAATAATAGTAACAGTAATGAAGTGAATAACAATGCTAATAACCAGTCGTTTATGAATATGGAGTCGTCCAATAATGCTGGTGCATTTTCAGCTGGTGAATCTTCAGTTGTATCTCAGCCTATGCAGCAAAAGCAGCGTGTTGGTGGGCAAAACAGTCGTATCTTACATAGCATTGGGGGTCACATGGGTGGTGGAATCAGATCTACATTACAACAGAAGTCTTATGGATTATCAAATGAGCCCTTAAATGGGGGACTGGGCATGACGGGTAACAATATGTCCCTGGTGAATGGTCCTGGAAGCACCGAGGGCTATTTATCAGGAAACATGTATGGAAACTCCACCAAACCCTTGCATCAACATTTTGACCAAAACCAGCAACCAGTAACACAAGGTACTGTTGTTCAGTTCTCTCTTCAAGATTCTCAGATTCCTTTTTAGTGTGTGTGTGTGTTCTTTTATGCACTGCTGAACACGTCTAGGTGCAATATTAAAAAATTTAGTTCCAATGTAGTAAACTTCTGTACTCACTGCAAGGTATTCCATGTGATAGGTGATGGATACGGAATTGGTACTGCTCAGGTTTCAGGGTCAGGAAACTCGTATGTTCCTGTATCCTCTGCTGGATCAATGATGAACAATCAGAATCTGAATGCCATATCCATGCAGTCTATGCCGAAAATAAACTCTTCATTGATGGTCAGTGGTCAGTCGAATGTACATTCTACCCAACAGGGGACATCTATGAAACCTCAATTAACTGATCAATCGGAGAAAATGAATTTTCAGCAGCAGTATTCTGTTAGAGAAAATTTTGCACAACCACATCAACACCAACAATTTCAACAGCCTTCTAACCAGTTTCAGCGCCAGCAATTTGTCCAGAATCAGGTCCAACAAAGGCAAACTCAAAACCAATTTTTGTCGAACAATGATACTTTTGGTCAATCTCATTTATCACCAAATATGGTTTCTGAGGCAAAATCTGGACATGGGATGGAGCATGGTGATGAAGGTATGAAATCACAAGTCTCTGACCCATTCCAGTTCTCTGATATGCAGAGTCATTTCCAAAACAACTCTATGGAAGACCGTTCTAGAGCTACTCAGTTGCTGCCCCATGCATCTGGCACGCACAATGTCAGTTCATCACTGACTCAAACTTCAGATCAGATGCAACAATTGTTGCATCCTCAACAGTTTGCTAACCAACAAAGTGATTTCGGTGGTCTCTCTGGTGGCATACAAGATGCGGGATTGAATGGTCAGTTTTATTCCAAGTCTCAAGATATGTCTCATTTACCAGGGGGGGTCACACAAGATCAAATTGTGCAAGATGAATTTCAGCAGAGATTAACTGGGCAAGATGTAGCTCAACAAAATAATATATCATCTGAAGAATCAATAATGAGTCAATCAGATGCTTCTAGACCAGCAGTACCTGCCAGCGCGGGCAATGAATGCAGATCTGGTCTTAATCGTGACCGGGAGTACCTGAATCAAAAACGGTGGCTTCTATTTTTACTACATGCTCGTCGATGTCCTTCTCCAGAAGGGAAATGCCAAGAGCCCAACTGCTTAAAAGCTCAAAAGCTATTAAAGCATATGGACCATTGCAATGTATTTCAGTGTTCATATCCACGTTGTTGTGCTACTAGAGTTTTAATCAATCACCAAAGACGCTGTCGAGATGCAAGCTGCCCTGTTTGTGTTCCTGTGAATAATTACGTGCAACGGGCACAAATGAAGGCACTTGCTCGCTCTGATTTCAGCTCTGGGTTGCCAAATTCCGTTAATTGTTCTTATAAACCATATGAGACTGCGGAAACTGCTGGGAGATCAACACCAATGACAAGCCCAATAATGGCTGGAACTCCTGAAGATCTACAACCTTCTATAAAACGCATGAAAATTGAACAAGGCTCCCATTCTGTTGTTTATGAAAGTGAAACTTCTGTTGCATTGGCTTCTACTGTAAATGATTCTACTGTGCAGGATGCACAGCATTCTGAACAACATCATGATTCTCATGTCCCTCTGAAGTCTGAAACTACTCCAGTAAAAGTAGAAGGGCCTGGAAGTGTTGGGCAATCAAGTTCTAAAATCGTCGAAATGAAAAAGGATAAGTTACAAGATTTCTACACCCATAGGCCTAAAGAAGATCCTAATGCACCAAACGACCCTGTTGGATTTAGTGTACAGGAGGTTGTTAAGAGTGAAAAGGAAGCGGAACAAGTTAAGGTGGACAATCTGCCATTACCTTCCGAGAGTACATCCAAGTCTGGGAAGCCGAAAGTTAAGGGAGTTTCAATGATAGAGTTGTTCACGCCTGAGCAAGTCCGGGAGCATATCACTGGTCTCAGACAGTGGGTGGGGCAGGTCAGTCTTGTGCTCATATGTGCTGTTTATTAGTCTGGTTGATAAATTGCAGCCCTGCTGTGCATATGCTTTTGATGGCCATTATAGGATCCTGATTATTATTCACATTTGGAAAACAGTTGTCATGTGATTTTCATTCTTGTTAGACTGATATTTAGCTTGTGGAACCCATGAAAGAAGAAAATTGAAAGCGGAAGCATATAAAGAAGTACCTTTTGTGATTTGTTAAGTTGAACTTAATTACATGTTATATATTGCGGATGGCCGAGTTTGTAGACATAGAACAGTGCTGGTTTCTTTGGCAGTAGTTACTTAGGCATTTTAATTATGATTTGTTATCTACCATACGAATTTATAATTATATTCTTGTGCTTATCTATTTCTTCAAAAGAGGGAAGCAGAAGCGTAAGGGTTCATATGAATCACAGCTGACTCCTTACAGTTTTCTTCTTTATTATATATTTTGGCACTTCCTTTTCATGCATCTTGATGTACCATATAATAAATCCTCTTATGCGTAATTCGCCATTATGCTGAATTTCTATTTGTATTTTGTTGCTCAGACCAAAACAAAAGCAGAAAAGAATCAAGCCATGGAGCATTCAATGAGCGAAAATTCTTGCCAGTTGTGTGCAGTTGAGAAGCTTACCTTTGAACCACCTCCTATATATTGTTCACCTTGTGGTGCTCGGGTTAAAAGGAATGCTACGTATTATACAATTGGAGCTGGTGAAACTCGTCATTTCTTCTGCATCCCATGCTATAATGATGCACGTGGAGACTCCATTGTAGTTGATGGCACTACTATTCCAAAGGCAAGGGTGGAGAGGAAAAAAAATGATGAGGAAACTGAAGAATGGGTATGTCTTTTGTACTTAACTGAATGTTCTTTTCCCCTTAAGAGTTTTTCTGAGAATGCACTGAGTGCTTTTCTTATGCAGTGGGTTCAATGTGACAAATGTGAAGCTTGGCAGCACCAAATATGTGCATTATTCAATGGTAGAAGAAACGATGGGGGACAAGCTGAGTACACTTGTCCGAATTGTTATACAGAAGAAGTTGAAAGAGGAGAACGTGTGCCGTTACCGCAGAGTGCTGTCCTAGGAGCAAAGGATTTGCCTAGAACAATTTTAAGTGATCACATTGAGCAGCGATTATTTGCAAAACTGAAGCAGGAAAGACAGGATAGAGCAAGGCAACAAGGGAAAAATTATGATGAGGTGATTTACTTTTGCTTATGTGTAATACATTTCATTTTCCAATGATCTGGAAGTTCACATCACGATATTCTTTTTAAATGTCTCTTTTATTTTTGAGATTTAGTATAAATAGGTAGTAGGGATGCTTCAGCATACACGTCTAGCTAATATTTTATGAGGATCCTTAGTGCAAATTCAAGCAATAGCTTGTTAGGCTTTCATTATGAGGTAATGGTCATATACAGAAAGTTTCTCAAGAAGTCTGGTTCTTTTAGTAACACGTTCGTGTCTGCCCTTGGAGATTAACTAGATAATCTATTGAACTTTGTGGTTCTGTTTTGTTCCCATCTGTTAAATATGATGATGGGGCACTGTAATTTTGAAGTCAAATATTGTACGGACAGTTATTGCTCAGATTTTTTCTTATGGGTTTCCTAATTTAGGCTACTTGCGTCAATAGGGACATGTCAGCATGGACTTGTTATAATATTTGAAGACAAGTGACTTATCCATCAGCATCCTTGTTTCCTTGGGAGTCATTTTCAAAAGTGTTTTGGAGAAAAAAAACTCCAAAATGTTTTGTGAAGACAGTTAAAATGAAAATTCAGTTTGATGGTGGAGTTTCTGTTTGATAATTGAGTTGATAAGTTGGTTGGGAGGTTTCATCCTTCAGAAAATATGTTGGTTCGAGCTTTCTAATGTAAAATAAACATTGTTTTAAAATGATATGTACGGTTTTGAAATATCAGGTGTAGACATTGAAATAGAGATGGTAACATTGATTTAGGTTCTGAGTAAGATAATTTTTTTTTTCCTTTCTTTTCTTTTTCTGGACAACATTTCCAAGAAAAAAGGTGCCTGAGAATATGCTAAACCAAGAACAATTGGCCTAATAATAAATAAAGTCCTAACCTTTGCAAGATTTTGCTGTTTTATCCAATTCTTTAAATTTGTCAATTTAGCTATGATTTGGTCAGATGGCCAATTTTTTAAATGTATAAAATTAGGCGATTTGTGCGATAACGTGGAAAATACAAAGAAGAACTAATTTTGGTTCTTTCTATATGATGTGTAATTAAGATCCCCTAAAAATCAAGTATCATCTACAAAGTTTTGCATTCATCTACAAAGTCACAGCTAATCGACAATTTAAAAGAGTTGACCTAAATGACAACATCTCCAGAAAGGTTTGGCTTTTCTTGGAAATAAAGCCAAAACAATTTCATTCCAAGGAATGGGAACTCTTTTGACAGTATAAATCCAAACACAGTACTATTGCTTTTTGTAGTTGTATTTTTGCAGTGAATTGGACAAAAGAACTTGATTTTTTCTTTCTACTGGAGTAATAAATATTTGTGTTGATACCTCTAGCGTTTTCTTTCATTATTCAAGGTCATTTGATTTTTGGTTGTAGGTGCCGGGAGCAGAATCACTTGTTGTAAGAGTGGTCTCATCAGTGGACAAGAAGTTAGAAGTTAAACCACGGTTTCTTGAAATTTTCCAGGAGGAAAATTATCCTGCAGAGTACCCATACAAGTCTAAGGTGCGCCATGTACATAAATGTATTGGATCTTCCTTTAATATTTCTTGAAATTATTTGTCATGTTGGTGGAGATAGTTTGAAATGCTGAGCAACTCCTTACATTAGTTTGACATCTTGTGTGTAACAATAGAAGTTGAGTTGTCAAATTCGACAATTATGTTCCATCTATAGGTATTTAAAACTCTGGTTCTATCTTCTAGGTGGTACTGTTATTTCAAAAAATTGAAGGTGTTGAAGTATGCCTGTTTGGCATGTATGTTCAAGAATTTGGATCTGAGTGTCAGCAACCAAATCACCGCCGTGTCTACCTTTCTTACTTGGACTCAGTTAAGTATTTCAGGCCAGAGGTCAGAGCAGTGACAGGGGAGGCTCTTCGGACATTTGTGTACCACGAAATTCTGGCAAGTTTCTGAATCATTTTTCTTCTTTTCCACTTACTCTTGTGGCTGGCTCAATTTTGGTTGCTAATTTATTGTTTATATCGGCATACAATATGCTTCTTTTTTCAGATTGGATACTTGGAATATTGCAAAAAACGTGGTTTTACTAGCTGCTATATATGGGCTTGCCCCCCATTGAAAGGGGAAGACTACATCTTGTATTGCCACCCAGAAATTCAGAAGACACCAAAATCTGATAAACTTCGGGAATGGTAAGTTAGATAATGCTTATGAGACTATTAAGTGGGGTAGTCCGCTAATGCATTACACTGTTTTACTTAAATTGTATATTTGGTTTCAGGTATTTGGCAATGTTGAAGAAAGCTTCCAAGGAAAATATTGTAGTTGATCTTACCAATTTGTATGATCATTTCTTTGTTACCACCGGTGAATGTAAAGCAAGGGTAACTGCAGCCAGGCTACCATATTTCGATGGAGATTATTGGCCCGGTGCAGCAGAGGACATGATATATCAACTACAACAAGAAGAGGATGGGAAAAGACCCCGTGGGAAGGGATCTTTAAAGAAATCCATTACCAAAAGAGCTCTTAAGGCATCCGGCCAAGCAGATCTTACTGGCAATGCATCAAAGGATATTCTACTAATGCTGAAAGTAACTCTTCTACCAAACTGGCCTATGTTCTTCAATTATTTTGTTCAAATGCTACAACCTATTTTTAGCATCTTATGAACAGAGTTGGCTCTCGAATAGCTCGACCCAAATCCTACGGGCCAAGACATGGTGTTGGGCTGGGCCAGAAAACCCTTGGCCCTCCCCAACCCATGTGATGTATTTTAAGCTGTTTTTGGTCAGATTGGTCAGGCCATGGCCTGTCAAGCCAACACTAAATGGGCTCAATCTCATTTCAGGCCTAGAAAACATAGCCGTGCCTGCCCTAATTATCTGGCCAGTTTATTGGGCCGGGACAAAATTTCCAGCTCTTCTTTTAGGGAACTGCGTTGTGCTGTTCTGTAGCATGACTCCAAAAATCGAACACCTAGAGTAACCCTGTTATTCTATATTTGCTATTTTTTGACTGATTTTAATTCTCTTCTTTTGTATAGCTGGGGGAGACAATATCTCCAATGAAGGAAGACTTTATCATGGTTCACTTACAGCATGCATGCACACACTGCTGCATTCTAATGGTTTCTGGAAATCGTTGGGTTTGCAAACAAACCCAATGCAAAAACTTTCAGCTCTGTGATAGGTTGGTATATTTTACATAAAGCACCATTTTACTTTTATATGTTGATGACCTATGGGCTAGTTATTGTAGCGTGTGATTAATAGTGATTGCTGGCACTAATTTTGTATTTTTCTGATTCTTGTTATGTCAGTATGCTATTTCTAGCTACATTTGACATCAGTATGATAATTATTCGGTGTACTACAAATTTATGGAGCCAGTTTATTGATATGTGCGGGGTATTATGATATTTAGGGATAGCATTGTTCTTCTAATAGCAGTATTTTCTCTTTATTACTTTCTCATCTCTAGTATTCCCCATCATTTTTTTGGTAAATTTTCCGTTTCTCATAAAAAAAAAAAAGAAAGATGGAAATACTATCGATGATTCATCGAAGGTCCCTTTACATTTCAGGTGCTATGATGCCGAGAGAAAGCGTGATGACAGAGAGAGGCATCCTATCAACCATAAGGACAAGCATCCACTATTTCCTGTAAGTCCATAATATCCCACCAGACCTTCTTTCCTGCACTCATACTCTCGTCTGTATGTTCCACATTTTATCATTTCGAGTAAGACATTCATGAATCTGCAGGTTGAAATCACGGGTGTTACTGAGGATACCAAAGATAAAGATGAAATTCTTGAGAGCGAATTCTTTGACACCAGACAGGCGTTTCTTAGCCTTTGTCAAGGAAACCATTATCAATATGACACCCTTCGCCGAGCTAAGCATTCCTCAATGATGGTCCTCTATCATCTTCATAATCCCACTGCCCCAGCTTTTGTGACAACATGTAATGTATGTCACCTTGACATAGAAACGGGGCAAGGTTGGCGCTGCGAGACATGCCCCGACTATGATGTATGCAATGCATGTTATTCCAAGGATGGAGGAATTGATCACCCTCACAAATTGACAAATCATCCTTCAAATGATTGCAATGCTCAGAATAAAGAAGCCAGGCAATTGCGAGTTACACAGGTAATATATTATATTCATGAATTTGTCATTGTCTGCATCTGTACTCCTTTGTTCTCTGTTACACCTGAGATTATAGATTTCTTTTTTGTTGATTTTTTTGAACTCTTATCGTCTTAACCAGGCAAAGCTGTATTATTATATTTGCCTAGAATATAATCACTATTCTGAGATGCATCTTTTACTAAACACAACACATCATGATTGTTGAGCAAAAAATTATACTTGATAAGTGGGAGTAGAACTATGTCCAAAGTAACTGAAATGTAATGCTAGTCAATCACCTGATCCTGGTAAAAGTATGTATAAATTACTGTATAAGCTATCCCTATCATCTGTTTTTAATGTACCCACAACCCCACCCCAAAAAAAAAAAAAAACCGGAGAAAGCTGTATAATTGGCCGAGAATCTAATTTTTTCAAATGAGTGACCCGCGAATATGAGATGCATCGTGGACGTAGTATCCACATCCTAATGAGATATAGCTTTGTACTCTCATCAGCTATGACTAGGCTTGTAAATGAGTCGAATCGAGTCGAACATACTGTTGTTCAAGCTTGTTTGAAATATTATCGAGCTTCTAATATTAAGTTTGAGCTTGGTTGGTTATTTATCAAATCGAGCTTGAACGAGCTTTAATCGGGCCGAACACGAGTCGAGCTTGAGTAGTTTGTCGTTTTACACTTGCTGTAATATTTTTCACTTATCAAGCTCGAAGCGTAAAGTATGGTCAAGTTTGTTTGATATCTTTAGTCTAACCTAGTACAAACAAGCTTTTCATGAACGATCTCGAATCGAGTATAGAGTAGCTTGCTTTGATTTTCAGCTCCAGCTATGAGCTAACCAAAGTGTCCGTACTGCTGGACTCATTGAGAAAAAAAAACATGACTAGGTTACTATTTCAAGGTCGTCAAATCCAAGTGTCAGAACACTCATAAGCATCCACTTGCAGATTCATATTTTGTTTCCATAGTTATTTGTGTCACTATCCATCATATTTCTATAATTTATTCTAGCATTACGTAGTTTTATGGAGGTGTCAATAAAAAGAGAATCTGAGTGGTAACTTCTACTCTTTGGCCTTGCAGTTGAGAAAAATGCTCGAACTCCTGGTGCACGCTTCTCAATGTCGTTCTCCACATTGCCAATATCCAAATTGTCGAAAGGTGAAGGGACTTTTCCGCCACGGTATGCTTTGCAAAGTCCGTGCTTCCGGAGGTTGTGTTCTGTGTAAGAAAATGTGGTACCTCCTTCAGCTTCATGCTCGAGCATGCAAGGAATCCGAATGTACTGTACCACGATGCAGGTTTGTTCAGAATTCTCTCATTTAACTTTGACTAGCACCTGGTTGTTCATCTCCCATTGTGACATGTTTTCATTTTAGTTTGCGTTTCGACTAAGAGATTTGAATTCCCATTATGTGAAATGAATAGATTTCAAACTCACTCAAACTAGAGATTATCCAAATCGCTAAAAAAATTGTTTATACTAAGTGGGATGGATTTCAAATCCATGACTTGAAACTTCCGAACCAATTAAACAAAGAACTACCAGGTTGCATGTATTTTAGGATATAGTTGGAATCAATTGCATCGAATCCATTGATGGTTGTTTGGATTAATATGGATTTGAAATTTATTGCTTTCATTTTGAACAAATCTCTTGGGTTGGATTTGGATGCAAGGATTTGAGTATGGTTGAAATCAATAGTAGCAAATCTATCGATGTTGTTTAGATTGCTATGTATTTGAAATCCATCCCCTCCATTTAGAGCTATCTTTTGAAGGATTTGGATGGATTTCGAATCCAGTCTATCTTAAGTGGATTTTGAATCCATTGATTCTAGATTCCTGCATCTGAATCCCTCTATCCAAATGCAAGGTAAATAAATTGATTTTAATTTCTACCCAAATTCCTTAAAAATTAGTCCAACATGGAAGTGATATTATTTCAAATCAATCAATACAAACAACACCAATGGATTTGGTAGTATGAATTTCAAATTATTCCCGTATCCTTCAACCCAAATGCAACCTTAGAGTTTGAGTGATTTGGAATCCACTGATTTCATTTCCATACATTTTACATCCCTCAATCCAAGCACAACCTTACATTTCAGTATAATATGTCTTCTATAATAGTTACAAACTAAGCTTTTTCCCTCTCCCTCCCAGATTCAAGTTAGGGAGTGTGTGCGATTGTTTTACTTTAAAAAAATTGATTATCATTGAAAAATTGCTTAAAATCAAATTTGGCCAGTGTTTGAAGAAAAAGTACTTATAGTAAACTCATAAATTGTAGTGTTTGCAAAACAATCGCTTTTTCTAACCATTTTTATTAAGAACAACATATCCCTATTTCAAGATTCTAACTTAAATATGCTAAATTTCAGCACAAGCAGAAGAATGCAAACACTGCTTTTTAGCTGAACTTTAGCCAAATGTAGAAATTTGCTCAAAACAAGCAAACGCAAACACTGCCCTAATAAATCTCCACTTTGTATATGACGTACACGTGTCCAAACCATTTCTACATCTATTCCGTGCACCCATCATTTCTGTTACTCTTATTTTACTTCATGTTCATCGCGGAAACA
This sequence comes from Ajuga chamaepitys, assembly GCA_958295605.1. Taxonomy (NCBI): domain Eukaryota; kingdom Viridiplantae; phylum Streptophyta; class Magnoliopsida; order Lamiales; family Lamiaceae; genus Ajuga; species Ajuga chamaepitys. Next base: position 47,323,200 of record OY282498.1, read on the forward strand.
ATATTCACAAATTCGCTAATTGTCGGTACAGAGACTTGAAGGAACATATGAGAAGGCTGCAACAACAGTCCGATTCTCGTCGAAGGGCTGCTGTGATGGAAATGATGAGGCAACGAGCTGCAGAGGTTGCGGGCTCTTGATATCCACCAATGTACATATACTTATAGCCGCTTTCAAGAAAGAAACCCCATTTCCAAAGCCCGAATAATTCGGTGTGACGATTTGCATTGTTTGAAGTCATAAGTGTATGAGCTCCATGGCAAAGTTGCAGGAGTTCTGTTTTCATAGTGCACGGTTTTTGTCGATGCTTCTCCGGGTAAGTTTGCTAGGGAAGTTTATAGTTCATGGGCCTGGCCGGGCTGGGCCGACTAACTGTTAATTTAGAGGAAAAAGGGTCCAGAAGAGAGTGTAAGTCTGCTGTTAGATAGTTAATTCTTTGATATTGTTTCCTTGTATTTTTATGTCTGGGTGTACAATAGTTGTTTTGATATTTAAAAAAATGTATTGCAATTTTCCAATAGTGTTTTGATAGTCCTATATTTCATTTTTCTGATTGATACTATTGTAATTAACGTAATTATGAGTTCTGAATTTTGCTGATTTAAATAAATTCTCAGTAGGTATCATTTTGGTTTGAATACCAATATAAGTAGTGTCTTGGATGCTATATTTGGTAAGGTAATCTCTGTTTTCTCTTGTAAGGCCAATCTCCAACAATGCATCAAAGTAGTGGTAAACGCTGTTTTTTCATCTTCAATAATGCAATATATCCCACACTTTTTTGATGTTTAGGTAAATTTCACATTATATTTGGTGTACTTTACTTTATTGTACTATTTATTTTTCTATTCTATTTTTTTTTTAAATATTGTATTGAATTATTATGTATATTTTTAAGTATTAGATAGTGTATTTCTGTATCCAAGTTAATCTTATAAAAAATAAGTTTTTAAATAAAATTTTGAAAAAAAAAACAGTAACCAGAAAAAGCACCATATAATTTGAATTACTACACAAGGTATTGTAATGTTAAATAAAATTACAAAAATGCATGAAATACAAAATTACAAGAGTACAAAACATGTAAATAGCTACAGAAAATTACTACACTAAACAAAATCAAATACAATATTACTAAAACGGAAATACAAATAGAATATAAAAAATAAATTGATTTTTTCTAGTAAGGTTTAAGTCCACTTACCGACCCTCCTCCAGCACCCTGATAAAAATATCCATGCATATTAAATTGGTTGATATGTTCTTTTGTTGCTTGTTCTTACCTTCTATTTTGAAAAATTCGTTGTTGATCTCCCCGGAAGAATTCACGTACTTCGGAATCTTCAATGGTGCTTAGATTTATTTTTAAAGTTTTTTTTTTCCTTTTATATTTATTGCTTCAATTTTTTTGGATTGCAACTTAAGATAACAATCTTTTAAAAATACTAGCAATTTATCACGTGCAACCAATATTTTATTGAAATATTATATTATTATGTAATTTTGATAAATATTATTTTCAAATAATATATTTTCTACAATAAATTTTATCATTGTTATTTAATTATAATATTTAAAATTATTTTAGATATTATAATTTTCATATATGTTGTTAAAACAACATAATGAAAAGATTCAATAAAATCTTTTAAGCGCTAAATATTTATGTGATCAATCTATGAGTGTCATGATTTGATAGAAAAAATCATAACATATTCCTAATATTCTATAATTGGAAAGTAAAAATATCATAAAATAAAACTATAATACTTTTAAAAACTTATTAAAATAAAATAGATCCTTATACAAATAATATTGAGATCTCGATATATTATATGTAATTTTAGTTATATTCGAGGAATACATAAAAATCTAAAATTTTATTTTTTTATTCTCATGTTCACGCGATCTATTTTTTTTTTTTTTCTCAAGAAAATGGACAAATAGGCCTTCCAAATTTTAATTATAACTCAAATCAATACCTAAAACCATCATTTTGTCCAATAAACACCTAAACTTTTTCATTTTGGACCAACAAACACTTTAACTTTTTTTCTAACAAATTGACACATTCGTCAACATTTTAAATTACCACCATCAGTTTCTATTATTTAGTGTTGTGGACCCAATTCCGTTTGAAAAATTAGCCCACCTATTAAGTTGGATTTCTCCGACTTCTTCAGCTCGGTCGCCGCCTTCTCTCCTCTTTCCTCCTTCGTGCTCTTCCTCATAGACCCATAAGTTATACACCATCTCCTACTTCTTTGTGGGCCCTTCTCCCTGTTTCACCCTCTACAAATGGCTTTCCACCTTTGATCAAGATGAGAGTGATGAACTCTACTACTCTTCTTCTAATGGTACTACCGGTACCGGCTCAAAAGACGAAGACTTTGACAATGGTATCTATTCCTTAAATTGTTTACCCCATCCAAATTGTTCCTTTTCTCCAAAACATATCACCACCTTCTACTTGAACCATTGCTAACTAAAAACTAATTAGGTTGAAGGGGATAAAATATGACAAATAAATGATACACTTATTCTATAGGATACATGTAATAAAAGTAGGATAAGTTGAGATTATAAATTAAAAAATAGTACATGGGTACCGTATGAGATTTATGCAACGTGGAATAATTAAAACAATCAAGAGTCTGTTCTTTATATGCTGGGACCTACATATTACCCATATTATATATGAGTCTAAAAAAATTAAAAGAACATGGATTGATACATACTCCCTCCATCCAGTTAACTTGTCCTATGTTCCATTTCGGTCCGTCCGACATAGCTTGTCACATCCATAAATGGCAATTAAAGGCAACAATCTCCACCCTCAAAATATCCACTTTCAATCTCCAACTTTAAAAAAGTCAAAGATTCCACAAAATCTACTTTTTTCTTAACATTCGTGTCCGGTCAACTGTGACAAGTTAACCGAGACGTAGGGAGTATAACATATATGTATATAGGCCTGTGTGAGACGTGTGTGTTGGAACAAATTATAGCATATATATAAAATAAAATAATATGAATAAATTGGTATAAAGGCTTGCCTTTGGCAATGTCCTAAAACATAATATTCAACCATTCTCTGATGTGCTGAAGACTACGGTGCTCTATCCTCAGGATTCAACTGTGTATTCTTCTTCAAATTTCGCACTCTAAAATTTAAGAAGTCAGAACTTTGTACTTTATGTGTCTCTCTAATGCGGTGAATCTCCGATTCATTTTCAGAATCTTTTTTGGCCACTCTATACTCTCTAATTTATAGAGACTTAAAATGATCCTCAAACAGACATGACTAACCTCGTAGAAAAGACACATCTGTTCGGTTGGAAACCAGTTGTCTAATTTAATAGTCGCATCTCTTGGTTTGTTTTTTTTAAAAGACATATTGGTCTAGTAAGCCAATTTTAAAACCAAACAATATATATATATATATATTAGTTAATGTATGATTCAAACATAAAATATCCGACTGTGTGTGTTTTTAAGGGATATAATTTGTTTTTGTAGTATATATTTGTCTATAGAAGAGATTTGAATGTTAATATATAAGACACAATAAAATCAAGATATTATGAAGGAAATTACATCACTAACCCTATACTAATTAATTTAAAAGGGACAAAATAGGCAAAACGAAAATTAGCTGAAACTTAAGGCACTTTTATATTAGTGTATAGATAAACTGAAATATTAATCTGAAAATTATTAAATTCAAATGATTAAATGTGATTTTATGCATATATTGTGATTTATATTAGAAAAGAAATAAAAGTAAAGAGAAAACAAATGAATTATAAAAAATATTTTTTTCCAGTGCAAAAAGTAGTGTAAGTTGTTGAAAAAGGAGTGTTGATTTTATGCAAGTAGTGCAGAATATGCACTACTTTAATTTCGTTGTTGGAGATGACCTTAGTATCTCACTTGACTGATTGAGTAAGAAATAGTTTTTAAAAGGAATTGATTGACTAATCTACCCTATTAGTTTTCACAAATTTCCATATTTTGCTTCCTGTCTTTGGATACTGATACCAATTGCATGAAAGGGCGAAGTTGGAAGTTTGTTGATTTTTGATATTGTATGGATGCGTACCTGAAGAAAAGAATGTTAAGAGACCTCTATTGAAGATAGGAGAAGAATATATTGAGAAGTGGCAATTCGGGTGTTCATTCCACCAATTGAGATAATACTATATGTAGAGGTAGTAATTCGGGCAACTCAATCTGCTTCAGTTTATTAGGCCAACACTGTATGTTGGATTGGGTTAAGTTGGCCAAAAACTTTATTTGGCCAAAACTTATTGAGCCCAGTCCAATTTATCCTGTCGGGCCCGATGATACTTTGGACTTATATTTCTATGATCCAGTTTATCTAAAACATCGGGCTGACCGAGTTGGTTTATCGGAGTGTGTCGATCTTGTTAGCTCTAACAATATGTAGCCAACCCACTTCTCCATAATACACTGAGATTGTTGAATTGATGTAGAGTCCGTCGAACTATTGATTCGAGCCTAATGGGCTCAATGGTAATTCTGGGTAAGAATTCAATTAATCTGTGACTTGTCGGATGAGTGGTTCTAGTCTACAAACGACTAAGAATTCCAGGGTCCAGCTTGTTTAAAAGATTGGACCAATTCAATTTTACCAGTCTCTATTTGTGATGCTCACACGCTTGATGTTCAACTTGAATATTATTATGTTATTATTCTCCATGTGCATAAAACATGTACGTTGATGTACTTGTATGTCTTTCGCGAGATTAAAATCCACCTCGCACGGAAAGATTAAGAGGATGTTTGGCTATATTAATTTTAAACATTTTATAAGCTCTAATATCTTATAAGTTGTTTCAAGAATTTATAAGATGTAATTTTTAAGGAGATTACAAGTTAACAAAGTGTTTAGATAAAAAAAATTATAAGTTTGCAATTAAATATAGTGATTTAGCTATAAATTTGTGGTCTAATTTAAAAGTTAATATTAAACACACATTTTGAATAGTGTGTGAAATGTGTGTAGTGTGTGAAGTGTGTGTAGTGTGTGAAATGTGCGTAGTGTGTGAAATGTGTGTTGTGTGTGTAAGTGTGTGAAATTTGAGTTTAATAATTAAAATCTTAAAAAATAAAATGGAAATAAGATGGGGTATAACAATTTTTTTTTTTTTTTTTAATCTTGTAAGCTCTTAGAGCTTATTTTTTGGTCTTATAAGCTTCTAAACATTTTTTTTTTTTGCCAAACACTTTGCAAGAACTTATAATCTCCTAAACATTTTATAAGATGTTTTTAAGAGTTTATAAGCTCAGCCAAACACCCTCTAAATAAATAATCTGAATTTGCTCCGCTTTCTCAAAAAACTCGGTCCTGCCCCGTCCCGCTTCGCTAACCCAACGGGTTTTCCTGCGTATTGTTTTTTACTTTTTGATTTCTTCCTTCAATATGTACAATATTATTGCACCGCCTTTTACTATAATGATTCTATATTTGAAATACAATATTAAATATGTTGAAAGAAAGATAAAATTAGTGTGTCTTCGTCAAAAGTAATTGATGAAAGACAATTTAGGTATTCACTAAATATTACTACCTCCGTCCCGCTCTAACTTTCCTACTTTCCTTTTTGGTTTGTCCCAACTTAACTTTCCAGCCCATAAATAGTAAATTTCTCTCACAATCCCCACCCTCAAAATCTCCACACTCAATTTTCACCTTTAAAAAAGTCAAAGATTCCACAAAATCTATTTTTTCTTAACCTCCGTGCCCGATCAAAGTAGGAAACTTAAGCCGGGACGGAGGAAGTATGTAACTGTGAAACTCTTGTATTTGACACCCTATATAAAAGAATTTAATGAATAAAAGAATTTTGATTATTCCGTGTCTATTTTTCTTCTTTACTTTTTTACTTTTTTACAACACGTTATGAGCACGATCGTCCTACCCTCAGAATCCACGGTACACGAACAATACATTATTCTTGTAATCTGTTATTGAATTCGAATTGCATGTTTGTCTTTTCAATTCGATAACTCTAGTCCGTTTTTTATGTTTTCATGTGTGTGTGAAAAACGATAAACGTTGTCCTTTTTTTATGTTTTCATTTATAAATTCATCCTACGTCTCATGTATGTATAGTTATATTACCGTACATATTTCACACACTACACACAACACATTACACATACCACACGCACACAAACATGCTTCACACACATACTACATACACTTCACACACATTTCATACACTACACACACTTCTCACAAACACAACACTGCTACACGCACACACAAACACACACACACACTACATACACTTCCCACACAAGAGCTGAAAAATAAAAAGTTTAAACAATTCAAATCCACTCATTTAAATTTAAACATCCAAATAAGAAATTTAAAATGAGTAGATTTCCAAATACAAAGAATTGAAAATCAAATCTTTTGCTTTCCAAATCATTCCATCCAAACACAACTTTAGGCACTTTACAATCCTACAGGATTAATTGATTAGTTAGTTTACTATTGGGCGGCAAAAACTTATATGAGACCGTCAAACGGTGTCACGGGAAAAATATTACTTTTTGTAGTAAAAGATCACGTTTATCAGTGAAAATATTACTCTCTTTTAACAAAAAAATGTATCACTTTTTGCAGTAAAAATATCACTTTTTACTTTTATCTATAAAAATATCACTTTTTCGTGTAAAAGTATATTTCGTCACACGTGAAACCGTCACACACAAGATTTACTCCTATTGGGCCTATCTCTGATTTCCAATACTAAGGTTAATTGTTTCGCATATTTTCAAATATTCATCTTGAATATATAAAATCTATGATTTTGTTATTTAGATTTATGTTCGTAATTTAACGCTTATTTATCTTTATTGCATAAATTTGATTGGTGTATTCGAGCCGGGTTTATTCACACTAGTGTGAAGATTCAATTGGAAGTCTATGACAACTCAAACAATCAAAATTATCTACAAAGTTTGTAGAAGACTGTTATACTAACATGATATTAACAACCCAATTAGTGTTGCCTTTTGTATAATGAAGGTGTTGCTAGCTGTTGTGATTTGATGCAGCATTGCAATATTACCAGAAATGGAAACAATGCAGTCTGCTTTATTTTCTTTGCAGTTTATGCATGTTTGTTTATAGCAATGCATTAAATGTAGATTGTCTTATGCTTAATGCTAGGGCTAAGGTTCATTACACTACATATAAATAGTGATTCTATTCCATTTTGTAACATGAGCCGCATTTATGCTCAAGAAACATTCTAAGCTCATCAATGAAGTTCATTCAATTCCAATGATATTCTGATATAGTTTATTAGCATTTATATGTATTATGGAATCTGGTTTCTACATGGTACCAGAGCAGGTCATTTTACACATGAATTTTGGATCGCATCCTTGGAAACCAACTGGAGAAGACTGGCCACAGTTTGGATCCAGATCTACCACTCAAGCTGTTATGGCAACAGACACTACATCTCAAACTTCTGCCTTAAACCTTGCTGATAATGATCTACTGAATCTGCATGGCTTAGACTATCCAGGTACGAGCCTTGTTTCTACCAAGTTAACTGGAAATAATTACTCACCATGGAGCAAGTCCATACAAATAGCACTTCTTGCTAAAAACAAATTGGGTTTCATTAATGGAAACATTGAAGTCCCTCTGATGCTAAGCTGAGAGAGCAATGGGAAAAGGGTTGATGGCATGGTAAGGGCATGGTTAATCAACTCACTAGGAAGGGAGATCTCCGAAACATTCTTATATGCTAAAACGGCTAAGGTTCTGTGGGATACTGTCTGTAGTCGTTTTGGAGATAGCAATGGCCCCCAACTGTTTCAGATCCAAAAGGACATTTGCACTTTAACATAAGGAAATCAATCTGTAGCTGTTTATTACAACCATTTGCATAAGCTCTGGAATGAGCTATCTGTGCTTAGGGCATTGCCAGTATGTGCTTGTGATGCATCTAAGAAACGGGAGGAATTTGAAATGTCTGGGAATTTGATACAATTTCTGATGGGATTACATGAATCCTATGATCCCATCAGAAGTCAAATATTGATGATGAACCCTTTGCCCAACATTGACACAACATATTCCATGGTCCTGAGGATAGAGAAGCAAAGAAATGTAAACATGAGTGGATTTGATAGTTCAGAAAGCAGTGCTATGTTTGTTAAGTCAAACAATTCTGGAAGGGGTTTGGGAAACAGAGGTTCTGCTCACAACTCCAATTCTAGAGGAGGTTTTTCATCAAGAAGGGGGAGAGGAAGCCCAAGGCTCTCCAAAGAAGAAAAGGCCAAGCTTTATGTGAGCATTGTGGGACACATGGCCATGTAATCTCAGATTGTTTTAAATTAAAAGGATATCCAGATTGGTACTGCACATCAAAGGAGCAGAGAAATTTTGCAAATGCAGTTGATGGAAACCAAGGAAAGGAAAATGTTACTGATAGTTCTTCAGGGAATGGGAATGATTGTAGTAACATCTCAGCTATTGTTCAAAATGAAACACAATCCAAAGGCTCTACAGACTCTTCAAAAGGGAAAGCACTAGATTCAACATATCTTGAATTATTGACACAGGTGCTAGTAGGCACATGTGTAATGATCCATCACTAATGACCAATTTGACACCCATACAACAATCAGCACTGATAACTCTGCCAGATGGTGCACAAAAGGAAGTGACACACTATGGTGAAGTGATTCTCTCAGATAAGCTAATTCTGCAAGAGGTATATCTTGTACCTAGCTTCACCTGTAATCTATTATCCATCTCACAACTGACTTTGGATAATCAAGCCTAAGCCAACTTTGATCATGATTCTTGTATTGTGAGAAGTATAAAAAATGGAAGCATACTACTCACAAGACATCTGGTTGGAAAGCTTTACATTGTTCAACCAGCTTATTCAGAAGAGGCAATGGCTGCCTATGCACTGACTGTAACACACTACACCAAGATATTCAGATGCTGGCACAAAAGGCTGGGGCATGCTTCACCATCAGCAATGCAACACTTATACTTTCTAAAACATATGTGCACCCCACCAGTAATTGCTGCACACAAAGACTGTGATATTTGTCATGTGACCAAGCAAACAAGATTGAGCTTTCCCATTAGTTCAACCACCACATCAAGAGTGCTGGAATTACTGCATGTTGACATATGGGGTCCTTACTCTCAACCAAGTATCATTGGAACTGCATACTTTCTTACTGTGGTAGATGACTTCAGTAGAACGACTTGGATAAATCTGATGGCAAGCAAGAAATAGGCTTTCACTTCACTGAGGGACTTTATTAAAATGATTACAATACAATTGGAGTGGCAATGTCAAGGCAATAAGGACATACAATGGTGCTGAGTTTCTGAGCAAGGAATGCAAGGATTTTTTGTCCAATCAGGGAATAGTGCATCAGAGAACATGCACTTACACCCCACAACAAAATGGAGTGGTTGAGAGGAAACACAGGCATCTCTTGGAAATGGCAAGAGCTCTTATGAAGGAATCAAATGTTCCACACATTCTATGGCCATACTCCATTTTGACAGCAGCACACATCATCAACAGCCTTCCCACTAGAGTGTTGAATTGGCAGGTGCCTTATGAAGTTATGTTCACCAAAGTGGCATCTTATGGAACAATGAAGCCTTTTTGGTTGCCTTGGATATGCCACAGACACAAATCCACATAAAACCAAGTTTGAGCAAAGAGGGAGAAAATGCATCTTCATACGATATGTTCCATACCAGAAAGGATATAGAATATATGACATTGGTATTCATCAAGTAATAACTTCTAGGGATGCCATTTTTCTGGAAAATACTTACCCCTATAATGATTCCAACACCAAAATATCCACTGATGAGCCAACTGTACCTTTTCCTTTCTTCACTGAACAAGAAACAGGTGCTTCACCTCTTCAAAATCCTGCTGAAAATAGTTCAAATACTGATATACCTTCTTCCTCTGGGGAAGAAATTCTAGAACAGGAACAGGAAGAAAATGAGCAAGAGGGGGATACTGAAAACCATTCTACACAGCTCAGAAGAAGTTCTAGAATCACCCACAAGCCTGTCCATTTGCAGGACTATGTTCAATCAATCTCTGATGCAGCTTTTCATGCCCATCATCTCACCATACCAGAACCAAGAAACTATAAGGAAGCAAGCAGACACACTGAATGGAAATCAGCAATGAATAAGGAGCCTCAAGCATTAGAGGAGAATGAAACCTGGGAATTGACTACACTGCCACAAGGAAAGAAGGCTATATGGAGGAAATGGGTATACAAAGTAAAGATGCACCCAGATGGAACAGTGGAAAGATACAAGGTAAGACTAGTTGCCAAGGGATACAACCAAATCCACGGAGAAGATTATTTTGAGGTTTTTCACCAGTGGCATAGTCAGTAATAATCAGATACCTTATTGCTCTAGCCTGTATCAGAAAATGGAAGCTGCATCACATAGATATCAACAATGCCTTTTTGCATGGGCATCTGGATAAGGAAGTGTATCTAACACCACCTGAAGGTTATACCAAAGCTGAACATTATCAGGTATGTAAACTGAGAAAGAGTCTATATGGTTTGAAACAAGCATCCAGACAATGGAATAATGAATTCTGCACTAAGCTGATTGAATTTGGTTTTGAACAGTCAATGCATGATAACTGCCTTTCACACTCACCAAGGAGAATGACTTTCTTGCTGTGCTGGTATATGTGGATGATGTCCTGATAACAGGTAATAACACGACCCTTATTGCCTCTCTGAAGCAATTCCTTGATGAATCCTTCACCATCAAGTATTTGGGCCAAGCCACATATTTCTTAGGAATGGAATTTATTAAAGAGTCATCAGGTACTCTGCTTTGTCAGACAAAGTATGCACTTGATATAATAAATGAAGTTGGATTGGATAATTGTAAGGCTATGTCTACACCACTTCCTTACAATCAGAAATTAAGTGCCACTGATGGATCTCTTTTGGCAGAACCAGAGAACTATAGAAGATTGATAGGAAAGCTGCTTTATCTCAACTTTACCAGGCCTGATCTCAGTTATGCCACTCAACAACTGAGTTAATTTGTTGGATCACCAAGAGAATCTCACTGGAATTCTGCTATGCAGCTTCTCAAATACTACACATTTGGGTCTGTTTTATCCAAATTCAAGTGATTTAAACATCAAAGGAATTTGTGATTCTGATTGGGGAGCATGTGTGGACACAAGAAAATCTATCATAGGATATTTTATTTTTCTGGGTGATTGCTTAGTGTCATCGAAATCAAAGAAACAAACAATAGTGTCTAGAAGTTCAGCTGAAGCCGAGTATAAGGCAATGGCCTCCATTACTTGTGAATTAACTTGGCTTGATTACATTTCTGCAGACCTTGGAGTGACTGTGTCCAAGCCCTTATCACTATGCTGTGACAATCAAGCGACCATGCATATAGCTGAAAATCCAGTTTTTCATGAGAGGACTAAGCACTTGGACATTGTAAATTCTAATCATAATAACATGTTTATTTTGCATCCTTCTTATTTACTGGATTCTAGATTTGCATGTTTTGTTATAGTTTTGGTATTTTTTTTGTGATATTACTTTACTAGGCAGATGGAGATAACCTTTGAGGGCTATCCAAGTGATAGGAGGTGGGCCTCAGAAGTGATTAGCCCATTATCAGGCTGTTTACCTGGCCTGATTTCTCCATTGGGATACATGCTGGAAGTGGCAATGTTGTAAATTATTTTCAACACCAGGTAAAGGTTGTCATGTGGTTAGGAACAAGTTCAAAGAAAGCTTTCTGCGTTTCAATCCAGTCTCCTCCATAAATCAATTGGCCAATGTTCTAACCAAGCAACTGTCCAAGCTTGGAATGAAACTGAGATTCATTCCAGCTTGAGGAGAGAGTGTAGAAGACTGTTATATTAACAGGATATTAACACCACAATTAGTGTTGTCTTTTGTATAATGAAGGTGTTGCTAGCTGTTGTGATCTGATGCAGCATTGCAATATTACCAGAAATGGAAACAATGCAGTCTGCTTTATTTTCTTTGCAGTTTATGCATGCTTGTTTATAGCAATGCATTAAATGTAGATTGTCTTATGCTTACTACTAGGGTTAAGGTTCATTACACTACATATAAATAGTGATTCTATTCCATTTTGTAACACGAGCCACATTTATGCTCAAGAAACATTCTAAGCTCATCAATGAAGTTCATTCAATTCCAATGATATTCTGATACAGTTTATTAGCATTTATATGTATTATGAAATCTGGTTTCTACAAAGTTTGAGAAGTGCCACAAGAAAAAATCTTGTCTTTCCTGCAAGGTAATTCGAATCACCCTAGTTTGCAAAGTAATGCAAATAATTATATATGCTTATGATATCATGATGTATTTGCTTAAATATTTTTGTGAATAAACACGAGAAATATCATGAATATACATTTCTCCCCATGACTTATACATAAGTATGACTTTGGGCAAATTGAGATAGATTTATATGTGCATAAAACATTATTATGTATAATTTTGGCAATAATGAATTTTTTCTTGGTTTTAAATGATACTCGTGGAACCCTCTAGTGTTTTGGTCCGATTAATTACTTTCTTATGAAATTAAAAGTTGATACTTGAATTATTTGCACTAAGAAATTTGATAATTATCAGTCGATAGTAAACTATTTGCATGATTATGATGAAGTTTGATCACTGCTTTGTACAGTATATATTTTATCAGGTCATTATACATTTGACAGGTGCCATATTCAAATATAGTTTATTTGTTTGACCTGTTTTATTTTATTGGCTGCTAATATACATATGTAAACTTAAGTGTTTATTTCTTCTCATTCTCCGTTAATTGCAACAACCTCTGACTCTCCATTTGTGAATAATGTTGTATCTTCGCACAAAAGACCAGCTAGCTTCCACTTCCATATTTCTTGACCTTCACATATCTCATTAATTTCTGTTTCTTTGATTGGAGTACTGCGATTTTCTTCCACGATTGAACTGACTTTGAGATAATAGATTATTATTTTCGATGATAGATGATATTTTCGACTGAGAACTGCAAAGAAATGAAGTTTCTGCGGAATTCTTCAATATAGCCATGGAAATGAACTGAAGAAAACGGTTATTTTATTGATCCTGATATATTGTTCATTTCAAGCTGTAAATGAGTACAAAGAATGATATTTATACTAGAGCTATTCTAACTACTTAACAAACTTTTAGCTGAAAATGAATGACAAAACTATTACACGTGTCCTATGCATTTTACACATGAGAAAGCACATGCAGTGAATGCACATGCAAATTTATTCCAAATTTCATGCAATGCAACATTTCTACATCCCCCCAAGCTGGCGATGGGTGCTAAGCCCAGTTTGGACAGCAGAGTGCGGAATTGTGTAACTCCAAGCTGCTTGGTAAGTAAATCTGCAATCTGCTGCTTCGTGGGAACATGAATCAGCGTCAAGAAGCCTTCTTTGTATTTGTTGCGGACTATGTGACAATCGATGTCAAGGTGTTTCGTCCGTTCGTGGAAAACGGGATTCTGCACAATATGCATGGCAACAGCGATGTAGCTTAGCCAAATCAGTTGATTGATTGTCACAGAGGAGTGCGATAGGTTTGGAAATCGGAATGCGTAAGTCAGAAGCGATGTAGCTTAGCCAAATCAGTTCACAAGTAGTGCTTGCGAGAGCCCGGTATTCTGCTTCCGCCGAGCTACGAGAAACCGTGGTTTGTTTCTTCATCTTCCACGAGACAAGACAACGTCCTAGGAAGATACAATAACCAGTGAGTGATTTACGCGAATCGGGACAAGATCCCCAATCAGAGTCACTATAACTTGTGATCGTTAACTCATTATCAACACCATAGAATAAACCAAGAGGAGCAGTACCCTTCAAGTAGCGTAAGAGATGAATAGCAGCTGTCCAGTGCTCAGAACGTGGGGCCTGTACAAACTGGCTAAGCTGCTAGACTCCATATGTAATGTCTGGTCGTGTGAGGTTCAAATATAAAAGGCTGCCGATTAAATGTCTGTACTGCTTAGGGTTTGAAAGAAGTGTGCCACTATCTGCTGAGAGTTTGAGACCTTGAGGAAGAGGGATAGAAGTTGGGTTACAATCTTGCATACCACAATCATGTAGAATATCGTTAATGTATTTCCCTTGAGAGGGATGGATACCTCGATTATTATGAGCTATCTCAATGCCCAAGAAATAGTTGGCCAATTGGTACACGTGTTCCGTGCACGCACTTTAGGGCACTTTTAGTGTCATTTTAGTGTCAATAATGTGCATAATTACGTGTATCTAGTGCTTTTATATTCTCATGGGCAAAATAATGCGTTTGTGCTATTTTTGTGTTAAGACAGGTGAAAAAGGATCGAAAAAGAACATCAACGACCACGGAGTCGAGAGATCGATCGAGGCAACGAAAGGAAGGGCTAACTGAAGATCTCGGCCGAGACAGGATGCAAATCTCGGCCGAGATGAGTCTCCAGGGAATTTCATGAAGAATTGTAAAATTGAAGATCTCGGCCGAGATGCAATCCAATCTCGGCTGAGATGAGTCTCCAGGGGATTTCTTGAAGAATCTAAAAAATGAAGATCTCGGCCGAGATATAATCCAATCTCGGCCGAGATGAGTCAAATCCTAAAAGCCCTAATTTTCTCTTTTCACGTCTCGGCCGAGATGCAACCCAATCTCGGCCGAGATTAGCCTTCGACCCACAATTCTTGAAAACCCTTTTTCACGTCTCGGCCGAGATTCACTACCCTATTTTGAAATCCTAAATACGTTTTTGCCTATTTTTTACTAGCACTTTCTGTCCTTATATATATATATCATCTCATTCGAATTTAACCTAACTTTTGATTACTTTTTGATACTTGGAGAGCACTATTCAGCCACCAAGGAAGGAGATTGGACTAGAGATTGAAGGATCATCTTCTCCAATTGACATCTTTGGATTCATCCGTATCAGTATCATGTTTCTTTATTTTTCTATTTATTTTCTGATTGTATTAGTTAATATGGGTGGCTAGCACCCTCAGTTCATCCTTGATCATTGTGGAACCTTGAGTCGAGACATTGATGTGATTATTGCGGTTAATGTTACCGAGATTATTGTGTATTTAAGTGTTTTGTGTTATTTGCTCTTATTGACTCACATTTATGAATTGATTATTGGATTGATCACCCTTTAAGGGATTTGTGAATGTGTTGCTAGAATAGGAGATTACTATCCGTAATTGTAGGATTTCCGATTCCCGTGTAGCAAACAATAGTTATTTATTGGGGATAACACAAAGTTCAACCACTAAAATCGAGCTTTCGAGTTTTATGTTGAATTTATCTCGTTGTCCTAGTGTTTAATGCATTTGGTGATTGAATCTAAGAGAGCTTGTTCGAGGATTCGGTTAAACTGAATAGGGTTAGTCGAAGAGCTTATTTTGATTAACTAAGATTAAGGGACAATAAGGCTATTAGAGCTTGTTAATAGTCTTGAGATAAGGGCTTAAATCACAATTTAATCGGGCATTAACAATAGTTGCATCAATTGTCTAAGACCAAGGGGAAGCATGATCAAGGGTGACTTGTTTTACTATTTGAAAACTAAAATCGAAAAAGATCTCTTCTATTGTTTTTGGGTACTTGTTTCTTTAATTTTGAACGTTAAAGGCTTTTAATTCCGTTAGTACTTCTATTTGCTACTAGTAGATTGTCAGTCCTTAATCAACCCCCCTCTTTATTGCTTTCTTAACTATTTATTTCTTGCATACTTAATCATAAATTGCTTGACATCAAAATCAAAAACTGTTCGGCCGTTCCCTGTGGGATCGACCCTTATTTACCATTCTACTCAGTAGGATAGTTAGTAAGGTTTAGTGTATTCTTCATACACATTAATTTGGTAGTAAGAAATGACGCTACCACCAGTCCAAGATCCTTGATAGTGAAACTCTCATGTAAAAACTGTTTGAAGGCAACAATTTGATCATTATAATTACCAATGACCAAAACATCGTCTACGTATACTACAAGTTCCATAAACGCAGTTTGTGAAGACCACGTGAAAATATAATGGTCGTGGGCAGATTGTGTGAATCCATATTTGAGCAAAGTTGAAAAAAATTGGTTATTCCATTGTCGAGACGCCTATTTTAAACCGTAAAGACTTTTCAATAGTTTGCATACCTGTCCCGGCTTGGCTGTCTTATAACCCGGTGGAGGTTGCATGTAAACGTCCTTGTCAATATAGCCGTGTAAGAATGCGTTGTTAATGTCTAACTGATGAATCGGCCAATGTCTTACAGCAGCTACGACTACAAGTAATCGAACTGTAACTTGTTTGGCCACCGGGGAAAAACTGTCAAGAAAGTCTTCGTCGGGGACTTGAGTGTATCCTTTGGCAACCAAACGGGCCTTATGTCTGTCGATTGTGCCATCTACTTTCAGCTTGGTCTTGAAGACCCATTTACAGCCAATGGCTTTCTTGTTTGGTGGAAATTCTGCTAGATCCCAGGTATGGTTATTTTCAAGAGCTTGGAGCTCTTGATCCATAGCATGGATCCATTCTGGATAATGTTGCGCTTACTTGAATGTCTGGGGCTCAATGACATCCTTGTTATTCAACATGAATGCTGAAAATTCTGGAGTAGAAAGAAATAATCCATCTGAATCAGTATGGATGTGAGAGTTAGTGTGAAAATCCTGAAGATAGGCAGGTTTGATTGGCTGTCTGGAGCTTCTTCTAAGTGGTTAGGGATCTTGGTGAAGATGTTCAGCAGGAACTGAAGGTATGTCAGTAGGTGAAGAAGGTACAGGACAGCTGCCTGTTTCAGAAGGAGCAGCAGGTGTTGCTTGAGTGCTAGTTGGGTGTACATCATCTGTAGGAATATCATCAATCGGGACTGGAATTGTGGGAGTGTAGGTTGGATTAGTTTGTGAGACATAAGGGAAAACACTCTCAAGGAAGACCACATCCCGAGAAATGATGATCTTGTGAGATGCAATATCAAAAATCCGGTAAGCCTTCTGACCCGATGGATAGCCAAGCATGATACCTTTGATGGCCTGAGCAGAAAATTTGTGTTTATCAGAAGAGTTATTCGTGGCATATCACAAATAACCAAAAGGCTTCAACAATTCATAAGCTGGAGGCTGTCCAAACATTACTTCGAATGGTGATTTCCAATCAAGAATAGATGATGGTAACCGATTTATAAGATATGCAGCAGTCAAAATAGAATACGGCCAGAGAAAGTTTGGAGCTGCTGCATCTGTCATGACGGCCCTTGCTATCTCCAATAAATGTTGATTTTTACGCTCCACAACACCATTTTGTTGTGTAGTGTATGTACATGTTTTGTGGTGACAGATTCCAAGAGCAGAGAGCATGGTTTGACATTCATGGCTGAGAAATTCAGAGCCATTATCCGCCCTGATTGCCTTAACAGATTGTGAAAGCTGGACACTGATCATCTTCAAAAAAGTGCCAAGAGCTTTTATAGCTTGTTTCTTGGTAGGTAATAAACTAATCCATGTGGTTCTGTTGAAGTCATCCACCACAGTTATGAAGTATGGTGTGTTGGTGATGCTCGGTCGGCTATACGGACCCCAAATGTCAACATGAAGGAGCTCAAGCAACCTGTTGGTTTGGATGAAGCTACGGGGAAATGACAGTTGGGTCTGTTTGGAGTAATGGCAGATATCAATCACAGAGATGTTTGAGGATGTCCAGGTGTTGAAGTGTAGAAATTGCCGCATGGCCAAAACGTTTGTGCCAAGTATAAAAAATCTTGTTATAATGTGAAGCATTGAGACCAAAGGCAATAACTCTACTAGAGGTGGAAGGAATCTAAAAAATGTACAGCTTGCCAATCATGCTGCCTGTATCTATTACTTGATGTCTGTCCATGTCCCTGATTTCACAACCCAAACCATTAAAGCTAGCTTAGATGTTGAGTTGAGAGGCCAATTGAGACACATAAAGTAAGTTAAATTTGAAGGTAGGAACAAAGAACACTTCTGTGAGGATTAGATGATCAGAAATTATAACTTGGCCCATATGAGTGACTTGCTGTTGAGAGCCATCAGGCAGTGTGATAAAGGCAGTGTAGCTAAGAGGAACCAAATTAGTAATCAGGATGGATATGGTACAGATATGCTTGCTACAGCCCATATCGATTATCCAAGAGTCGGCAGCTAAATCTGCCAAAGTGGTAAAGGCAAAATTGTAGTTTCCCAAAGATGTGCAATCAGCCATGTTGGTGAAAGACTGATTAGGAGATTCAGCAAAGGTCTTGTGTGAGTTGTGAGAAGCAAGAGCTTTTGCTACTTCTTTCTGAATCAAAGCAGATAACTTAGAGGCAGTACCAGTGGATTTGGCTACAGTAGCTGACTCATTTTATGCAGGAATTTCGACCATGTTAGCATGTCTTTGCTCCTTTGGTTTATAATACCAGTCGGGTTAACCCTTTAATTTGAAACATTCTTGAATTTCATGACCTGGGAGTTGGCAATGATCACATATCAACTTCACTCTTTCTTCCTTGGTTTTCCGAGGAACACCCTTGCCTTTGGCACCTCGAGTACTAGTATATGAACCCCGTGTATTACTCGAATTACCTCTACCTTGGTTAACTTTGGTGAAAAGAGCAGAAGTATCTGTGTTTTATGGATAGGAAGATTGAACAGATCTTTGTCTCTCAACCCTCAAAACCAAAGAATAAGCCTTATCCACATCAAGGAGAGGATCCATGACAAGTATGTTGCTCCTAACATCATTGTAGCTGTCGTTTAAACCCATAAGGAACTGAATTAGCTTTCCATTCATTTCAAATTCATCCCATTCTCTTGAAGCTCCACAAGTACAACGAGGTGTGGGTTTTAACAAGTTAAATTCATCCCAGAGTTTGTGCAATCTGTTAAAATACACCACAAGAGGTTGATTGCCTTGAGAGATTGTGCTTATATCCCGTTGTACTTGATAAATGTGGGGACCATTGCAATCCCCAAATCGACGTGTGATTGTTGCCCATAAGGTCTTAGCATCTTTTGCATATAGAAAGGACTCACTAATATCCTTAGAAATAGCATTCAAAAGCCATGAACGAACCATGCCGTCAGCTCTAATCCACTGACCTAAAAGGTTATTTTATTGATCCTGATATATTGTTCATTTCAAGCTGTAAATGAGTACAAAGAATGACATTTATACTAGAGCTATTCTAACTGCTTAACAAACTTTCAGCTGAAAATGAATGACAAAACTGTTACACGTGTCCTATGCATTTTACACATGAGAATGCACATGCAGTGAATGCACATGCAAATTTATTCCAAATTTCATGCAATGCAACATTTCTACAGTTTCAATGCAGTTCCGTACCATTTATATGACGACTTTAAACATATTATCTACTTACTTGTATTGGAAAAAAATTGCTAAAGGATTTAGTATGAATTTAATACAGGATGAGTTCATGATATGCCAAAGAAGGCAATCTATTTTTTTTTTAACAAATTAAGAGTTTTGATTTTTCTTTTTATGATATCATTTGTTGATTAAGGGTTTAATGATTCTTTTTGTGATATTTGATGATAAATATGATGATTTATGTTGTGTTTGTTTGTTTTTTATCAGTTGTCCCCCTCAACTACTAATTCTGGGTCCGCCCCTGAATATAAGCATCGTCTTAGAAGCTATATTTGTTAATATATGTATCTCAATTGACTGACTAGAGAGAGAATTTTAGAAATGACTGGATTGACTAATCTAACCTACTAGTTTTCACAAATTTCCATATAGCTTCCGACTTTGGATACTGCTACCAGTTGTATGAAAGGGTAAGGTTAGAAATTTGTTGATCTTTGATATTTTATATATGCATATTTTGAAAAAAAAAATGTTAAAGAGACATCTATTGCAGGTAGGAGAGTAATATTTGTGAGTAGAATTGTCAATTTGGACCGACCATTCAAACTTGTTGAGACAAAACCATATGTAGTACAACCATCCCCAGAATATATTAAAATTTTTGGGTTGGTTTGTTGCCCGTTAGGCTATTGGGTCGAGCCTAATGGGCTCCATGGTACTTTTGGCTAATATTTATATGGTCCATACTGTCTAAAAGTTGGATCGGTTCACTTTTGCCACTTCGACATGCTCACACGCTGGATATTCTTCTCGAGCAGTATTTTTCTCTGTTTGCATAGAACACCTCCAATGGCCTAAGTCGAGTTAAAAAAATGAGGCCCCTGACTTGTGCCATACATTATAAAATAATAAAACAATACCTGATATCAAAATAATTATATTGTATCTAAAATAATAAAACAAGACCTGGTATCAAATAAGTTACTTAAAAACAACCCTGTCTTTTTAAGCTGATTTGCTACCCTTCCAGATGGACTAGTCAAATTAATGTTAATATTTATTCTTTTTCTTCTTCAAAAAATATATTATAGAAAATGTAGGGCAAAAACTATACATATTTCATACAAACTTTTTGAATATAAATAAGTGCTCTAACTTTATTTATTCTTATAAGCTCATCACATGGATAGTGATATTATGTACATCTTAGGGTATAAATTTATTTCCTATATTACATTTAAACATATTTCCAATATAAAATATTTTGCATCTAAGCTCATATAATATTCTATATTAGAACTATTTTTTAGAAAATAAAGAATTTTGCTTTAAGTTTTTAGTTTTTATATAAACACAATCATTATCTTTAATATTTTTTCTTTGACCAATTAATACTAAAATAAAAAACAACACTAGATATAATATTTTATTTTATCTTAAAAATAATTATACATTTTTTTCTATTATAAAACTACTTATTTTACGTTACGTATTTGCTCTTGTGAATATATGAACTCTTTCTCTAGAATAATTATGCAACTATCATCATTGTTTATTACTTCCTTTTTTTCTTTTTCGAATTTGAAAATCAATTTTGGATTGAATTTTTAAGCATATGCAAAAATAAAAATGTATACATCATTACATTTTTTTGTGTTCTTGAATGCATCACCTTTGTACCTAGACCTCTTCATATTGCCATGAAGATGTCTCGCACAGAATCTATTTTCAACAGCTGGTAACACTCTTTAACAAATTCTCTTTAACAGATTCAAAAACCAGATCCAAATTCTCCTTGTTTTCAGTTCCCACAACAACATATGCCAAATGGTATGGATCATTATTTGGATCCATACACACAGCTGTTAGTAGGACCCCTGGTGTATTGCCTCTCAAATGGAAACCATCAACCCAGTCCATGGTCTGCACCTATATTTATATCCCAACTTCAAAGCATGCTAGTAGATGTAAATTCTCTTGAATTTGTTCCCCTGTGAAGTTGTATCAACCTCAAATATTACAGTGGAACCTGGATTCTTTGCCAACAAGGTGTCAATGTAATCCACAGCTTTGCATAGTGATCAGTACTCCTTTTGTTTAGCTCTGTAAGCCTGAAAAGGTGATATGTAAACTCCAAGTTGTTCTATTGCTTCTGCCCTCCACCCTCTCACATTCCTCTTGGGTCAGCTCTGAAAATCTTTTCAAATTTCTGACCTAGCCAATTAGAATTGGCATTGTCCACATAATAAGATTTGGCACATGTATGCTGAAGATCAATTTCTCTTATCTGAAAGCTTTCTTCACCTTTAACTTTCAATGCAATGATATGCCAATCACAACCATCTTGCTTGCACCTTGCATAAATCCTCCTCCCATCATTCTTTGTGAACCTTGTAGGGTGGCCATGCTTAACAGAATAGGAGTTGACAGCTTGTTTGAATAGTTGTTTTGTGCTGAAGATCTATCCAAGTCTGAAATCTGGGTTCAAAGCACTGGAGGCTCTGAAGAAAATGTTGTCTCTATCATCAGCTGCCTCCTCATCGGACTCAACACTCTCAAATCCACTCTCATCAGAGTGTATATCCTCCTCATCCTCACTATCAGAATCTGTGTTACCTTCATCATTCACCTCTCTTGCAAGTCTTGGGCCTACCCACTCCACATCTAGGTCTATATTCTCATGAAAAATTATATCATCCAGTAAATCATCACGACTATCATAGTGTTCTACAAAGTCCTCATCACTCTCATCAGTTAGATCATCATCTACATCAACGCTCTCATCTCCAGCTAAAGCCACCAGCTGATTACCTTCAGCAATAGAATCCAACATGTTCCTCTCATCAGACACCTGTTCTGGAAACATTGTCCTTTGAGGCACATCTTCTGTCCTTCGAGGCACATCTTTCTCTATTGCTACCCTTCCCAAAGCCTCACTCGCTTCTTTTTCTCCTAAATCACTACCATCATGCCAAACAATCTCTCCCTCAGGTTCTTCATCATCATCTGAAGGCACACAAGTTATGTTTCCCTCCATGAATAAGTAAAATTCTCTGTTCTTGGCAAAATGTAAAATGCACCACAAGTCATATTCACATTCAATTTTCTTCAGGCTACTGCCCTCAATAAACTCATAAATTTTTTTCTTCCCCATGTATCCTAGTTGCTCAGCTAAACCATCCAAGTACTTTAAGTCCAATCTCCTAGTATCCACACAGTCAAATGCAGATATAATACCTTTCACCCATGTCAAACAATTAACATCATTCAAAACTAGACCACACCATTATGGAGCTTAAGTGTATACCACCAATCTTTGCCTTATGTGGATTAATGGAAGGAAAAGAAATCAAATTATGAGATAGCATACACAGAAAAAAAATAAAAAATAAAATAAATAAATAAATAAATAAAAAATAAAAAACCAAGAATCTCATTTCATAGTCTTCGAGATTGTAAAATTACTAATGTGCAGACTTTAAGAGGGTAAAGGGGAGGGGGGAGGTGGTGTATATGGGTCTGGGGGACAGTGGTGGACCACAAACAATGAAACAGAGCTATAAAATAAAAAAATGAATGCAATGTTGACTACCCCACCCACCTACATACCCAATTCCAACACATATGCAAACAAGACCTACCAGATCATCAATACTCACAATAAAGCAACCCTGGACAACTAAGCAAAGGCAAACAGACAAACCCACATACTTCAGTACTTCACTATACAAAATCTACTTAAAATGGTAAAAAAACCTTCCATTCAAACATTAAACTAGGGCACATTGCCTAAAAACAACACACAACAAGTTGCTAGCGCATAATACTTAAAATGAAGAAAGAATAATTTTGCAAGATGAAGTTTGAATCTGCTTACGAGTAGAGTTGTAGTCTAGGCCAGGGTATTTGGCCATCCACTTCCTTCTCATCATCATTTCGCCACTCCAGGTTGAAGGATTGTATCAATTTTTCCGATCAATGTGAGAATTTTAGGGAAGAAATCGAAGTAAATGTGGCTAGGGTTTATACGGGATTTGAAATTGAGGGTGTTATATTAAATGTGGTAAAACGGTAACATTTCTTGTATTTAGTGGTAATATTTTATTTTATTTTTGTTAACGGTGTGGGACTAAAAGAGCTAATGAATGTGACTTCTTTTGTAATGAAAATCACATTTGGGACCAAAACTACTGCAACAAAAAACTTTTTTGGGGTCATTTTTACAAGGACTGAGACCAAAATGAAACAAGCTCGTGTCCTGTGGGACCAAAACTGCAATTTTCTCTATAACTTGCCTAAAAACATATACAACAAATCAATATGTTTCTCATGTTCCGTGTTTTCTTTTTCTTAAAAATCCACATTCAAGTGAGATTTTTTTCCTTCTCAAAAAACCGTAATGTATTTACATTATAAATATTATAAAAAAACACATAAATATGTAATTGTTGATACTTCTCAACATAAAATGATGAAATAATATAAAAAGCAAACTCTTACTTTTTTGTTTATGAAATCCCATTTAAACTTTCCATCCAAAAATAATGCATAACTTAAGTAAAAGTTCCAATAAAACAAAGGGTGTTTCTATTCACACTACTATAACCTCTCTGCACACCACAAAAAAATTTGCACAAAATTATCTTTGTATCAAATACCTAATTTACCCTTTTTCACAAACTAACTCTCAGCCCTCCTACGGTCCTACCTTCTTCCTCTCTCACAACTTTTACCGATTTTGCGTTTTCGGAAGATGCATCAAATGGTTAATACGATGCTTTTTATTTCTTCAGCAAATTCTTTATATAAAAGATGATTTTGAATTGGAAAAAATCAAGTTTATACTATAAAAAAATTATTTTTCCTTCATCTTCCGTTTTTACAGATTAAGAGATGATCCAAAAATACAGAAGATTTCAAGAAGGTTTGTTTGAAGCTAACAAGCATACAGAATTTTGTTCAGCAAGTACCGAACAAGAAAAATCGTCTTATTAGGCACCCGAACATTTACAGTCGTGTTCGATCACTACGTTTCAAACATCCTCAAACTTGTCCGACGGACTAGTAGCAAACGAGACAATTATTATTATTATTTCAGATTTTCTTTTCTTTGGTAGTTCCTTCTCAGAAGAAGAATACCATATACCATCTAGATGTTCATATAAGAATGAGATTTCTAGAATTTATCATCAAGCTCGATTGCTTTTCAACATAGGGGTGATCTGGGGAAAGAAAGAAGAAAAAAGTGCTGGAGAGAGGAAGGGAGAAAGTGGTTTCGGAAGGGTGAAATTGTCACCTGATGTGGTGCGCAAAGTAAAAAAAAAAAAATTATTTTCTAATTTAAATGTGGTGTAAAAAGTAATGTGGTGTGAAGAGTAAATTTTTTAGTGTAAATAGAATTACCCTAAAACAAATTCAAATACTGCTCATGTTCCTTCAATTATTTTATTTAGATATTCACATTGTAAGTAGATACTTGATCTTATTATATTAATCTAAAGATTCATAACAAATTCGATCTCTTAGTTCTTACTAATTTTATACAATACTTAGATCAATTTGTTTAAATTGAAGAAGTAAAAAATACTTAACTATTCATAATGCTTCACTTAAAATGATGAAATAACATCAAATAATTGTTTAAATATATGCTTATGATATATTATTTGGAAGCTCTTGAGATGTATTTTAAAATAAAATTAACTTTATTACAATTTTTTAAATATTTAAGAAGTTACAACCTAAAATGTTGACACTAATACATCAAACTTATTAAAGTACACTATTACCCTTCTCCCATAATTTTTATTTCTTACTTATTAAGGTTATAATAATAGAAAATTTACTAATTAATTTATTAATATCCTCATAGTCTTTATTAATTTATAAATTACTTTATTAGTCATTATAATATAAGGATGTTTATCACTACATCAATTTATAATAAACATGTCATAGTTTTATAGATTGGTGATGGGGATTGGAATAAGTAATCAATTCAAGAATTTGTTAACAAATGCAGTATTTGTAGTATTATTAGAAGCCCAAAGAAGCAGATTCAATAAATTAAAAGAGAGAGAAAAAAGAATAGTAAAAGGATGATTCTAAAACACAACCATCCTTTCTCTCTTTATAAAATTACAATATATTATCTATGTTCACTTCTTTACCCTTATTTTCTTATTTACAACCATATATTTTTAGAACTTCACAGCGGCAATGTAATTCGTAAATTGTTCAAGCCCTCGGCTTCCATGGCTGAACCACCATGGGCAGGACCGTTTCAATGTTTCAAAAGGCCCGGTGTAAAAAATAAGGTCCCTTAAAATATGATAGATGAGTTGGTTAATGTTTGGGCCGAGACCCTATTAATTCCTAAGTTGAGACCTAATTGGAAACAATTTATTCAAAATAAAACTATTACGCTTGAGAAAATTCGACCACGCGACATGAGCAAAGCATGCTCACTTTATGACCAATCCTAATCAAATTTGCTACATCACCTATTGGGTTTCCATCTGTAACTAAGATATTATATTAACTATCTACAGGAATAAAATAAAATATAGTGCTAGAGAGGGGAATGGAACTCTAGACCTCATGGAAGTGCAAAGATTCCCTAAGCACACTAACTAGTTAAGCTACAGGAACTATACATACTAATTCTCATCTGTAATAGATATATAAAGTTTATACAGGCATATATATATATATGATCCCTCTGATTTTGTGTTTTAACACAAAATAATTCTTACAAATTAAAAATTTCAAATCAAACAATATTGCGGTACGATCCCTAAAATCCCTCTGATTCTTCTCTTCAATTTGTTTGATGCCTTCAAATGCGGAGTTGACTTCGATCTTCTCCGGATCTTAAGCTTTAACTTGAATAACGTTGACCCAAAGGCTTGGAAGCTTAATTTTGGATCAAACGGTCTTCTTGGATGGATGTTCGAAGAACAACTTCAAAGATTTTGATGAACGTCGACGAACACCTTTAGATATTTATCTCGAAAACGTTGATTGGAGGGGCTCAGCACCTTGATCTCAAATCAAAATTCGTTTCTTGGAGAACGCCGAAGAACGCTTGGAGTTGCTTGAAGAATGCCGAAGAACTTTGCTTTGGAATTCTTCACTTGCTTCTTGACTTGTGTTATTGATCTGTGTTGTTGATCATTTTGGTGGAGAATGAGGCCCTATTTATAGTTGTAG
The DNA here is from genome assembly GCA_958295605.1 of Ajuga chamaepitys. NCBI lineage: Eukaryota > Viridiplantae > Streptophyta > Magnoliopsida > Lamiales > Lamiaceae > Ajuga > Ajuga chamaepitys. The sequence goes on from OY282498.1 coordinate 47,349,865, forward strand.
GATTGGAAAATCCTAACGGGCTCGGGTCCGAATGGAGTGATATGATTGGTCCTCCACAATATCATTATCCATAAGATAATTATTAAATTAATTGTATTTAATTTAATAATTATTGCAACAATTTGACACGTGGAGCATTTTGATTGGTCCACCATAATTTGATGTTTATCATCATCTTCTTGGATAATTACTAAATTAATTTAATTTAATTTAGTAATTTCTGCATCATTTTTGACATGTGGCGGGTTCCGATTGGCCAATAAAATATCTAGTAAATCACCAATTAAATTGATTATTTAATTTTAGGAATTTTATTTAATTAATTCCTAATATTGAAATAATCAATATAAAATTGATTTTCAACTCATATTTTATTACGTGGCGCATTTTAATTGGATACAAATTTTGTGTATCAACAAATGCCCCCTCTTCGTCCTTGGGTGACATGCGAATTTGATTATATCCCGATGATCCATCCATGAAGGACAAAGCTTCGTGCCCTGTAGTTGCATCAATCATGAGCTCGGTGATCGGCAGTGGGAAGTCATCTTTCGGGCATGCCACATTTAGATCTCTGAAGTCAACACAAACTCGGATTTGTCCATTCTTCTTTCTTACTGGGACAATGCTGGATATCCATGTGGGATATTTGACTTCTCGAATGAATCCAACTTCGATCAGTTTGTTTACTTCTACTTCTATCGGAGGGATCAATTCAGGTCTAAAGCGACGTTGAGTTTGTTTAACGGGTCGAGTGCCTTTCTTTATGGCCAAATGGTGGACGGCTACCTTCGGGTCTAATCCAGGCATCTCTTTGTATGACCATGCGAATACATCTCTAAATTCTCGCAGCAGTTCAATGTATGCCTCTTCTTCATTGGCCGTCAATAGGGCGCTGATGTAAATTGGTCGTGGATCATTGACATCACCTAAGTCAACGTCTTTCAGCTCGTCCACTGTTGATTTCACTCCTTCTTCGAGTTCTAGGGGCGCAATTTCGGCATCTTCCTCTGCTTCATGGACCTCTTCACTCAAGGTAATATGATTTGTTGAAGCAATGTCCTCATTTACCTCTTCATCTTTCTTAAAGTCCACGCATGCTCTCATTTGCCCGTTCCTTTGCCTTATTTGGATTGTGTGCATAGTACCATTCCCTTCGTTGATGTAGCCACCTCTGACTAGTTGAATGATTTTCCTTCTTAGGTTTCTTGTAATGCTCTGGGGGGCACATTGAGGGACATGTTGGGCGCCACTATTGACAAAGTATGAAGAAGCCACACTTTCTCTATCGTCTTCATCTTGTGTTTTTGTGAAGATGATTGTTTGCATTCTAGCCTTCAGCTCTTTATCACATGACATAATTAAAGTGGTGCGCCTCTTCATACGGGACGGGATTAGGCTTCTAATCCTTTGATTGGATTTTTGCTCATTGCCCCCTTGTAACTTGGCAGCATTTATCCTTTGGCGAATGTTTCTCCCACGTCTTTTCACTGGGCCAAGTCTTTCAAAGACGGAGACCCGACGTACTTTCCTCCAATTTCTATCAAAAGTGTCTTCTGTTGACGAGACTTCTCCCTCAATGACATAATTAGTGGTTGCTCTTTTGATGCTGATGCGAACATGATTTGCTGGCGTATAACCAAGACCTATCTTGGAACTTTTGCCTAGGGGTGGATCGGTACGGTATACCGTACCGAAACACCGATACCGAATACCATACCGAAATTTTCGGTATAGCATAATTCATACCGAAACCGTACCGAAACTTTCGGTATACCGAATTCGGTATACCGAAAGTTTCGGTATAGAATTTGGTGATACCGTACCGTACCGAAAATTCGGTATGCCGAAATGGATATACGGTAACGGTATTACCATTTTCATACCGATTTGTTTAATACCGAAAATACCGAACTTTATTTATACCGAAATTGCCGAAAAAATACCGAAAATTTACTAAAATATTACATCAAATTAGTGTCAATACAACAAAAGATTAAAACAAAAGTAGTCTGATAAGTAAACCATAAAGTCCAAAAAATATTCCATCAAATAGAAATCACAATAAAAGAACAACCAAAACAACTTGGGGTCACTACAACAAAGCGCACAAACAAATTAAGTCAAGGATTGAAATCCTTATTTAAAATCCACTTCGAAGCTATCTTCACTTCAAATCCTTGGAAATGAACTACCTGCATTCAATAAAATTCATATAAACTTACTAGAAAAAACTCAAATGGCAAATCTATATTAATCAATGATTATCAATCCAACACAAGTCAACTTAAGCGAGTTATTCTGACGAATGCCACACAAAATTCATATTAATCAATATCAATCAAACAGAAGTCAACTTAACCTTGACAATGGTATAATACCACATAAAGAAACTTAATTGTTCTAGAGTATGTTGAATATAGTGAGAATCTCAATAAGTGATGTAATGCCACTACACAACAATCATAAATCAACTTCTCATATGCAATTACACTTTTAAACTACTCCAGCTAAGCCTGTTTTCATACTTAAAAAAATATATTACCTTAAAATGCTCCACATCCAGCAGATTAAGATGTGGTAAACAAACTCAAACACAAGTCCCTAAACCACTGAGTTCAAGAATGTAAATATTTACCTTGACATCTTTTACACCATAGATAATGTGGAGGCTGGAGAGAAAGTTTGAGAGCAATCTTGATTGGCATTTACCGCTGAAAAAAAAAAAAAAAAAAAAAAAAAAAAAAAAAAGACGTGATTAGAAGATTCATATAAGTGTAACATAAATAAAGGATAAAAATTTAATGTGCTTAATTAATAAATAAACACTTACTCTTTTCAATTTCTTCAATTTCCTTATATAATTCAAGGTCATCATCGGTCGGATCTTTATAAAGGCTGAACTCCTCCGCTTTTAGCCAATCATTAGTGCACACCAATGCCTCTACCATTTTAGGACTCAAACTACTCCTAAAAGGATCCAAAACTCTTTTGCCTAAACTAAAAGCGGACTCACTAGCCACAGTTGAACTTGGAATTGCAAAAATATCCTTGGCAATAATTGAAAGAACCGGGTACCTAGTTTCACTTCCTCTCCACCACTCCAAAAGATTAAAAGACGAGTTAGATCGTTTTTCAATCTCATCGGCTAGGTACTTATCTACTTCATTAGATATCTCTTGAAGTTGTTCTTCTTCATTTTGTGCTTCCACTTCATTAAAGAGTTCATCCCATAGGCCATCACCATCACCGGTTCTAGTACCCTCTCCACCATCACACTCTATCTGCATACTTTGTTTCTCAATTTTCAAAGTATCATTTATTCCCTTATACTCCATCCACAAAGTTACCAAATTTTTCTTAACCTTATCAATGAATTCTTGGACCATTTCCGGAGTACCTCCCAATTTCTTGACACTAACTTTAAACATTTGAAGCTTGTTTCTAGGGTCCAAAACATTGGCGATAAAAATCAATGGGTTCATGTTATTCCAATTTCCCCAATACTTATCGAATTTTATCTTCATGGCACTTGCAACCTTTTTAAGAATTTGATCTGAATCATCATTCTTTCTTTTCTCAATCTCAAATTGTAGAGCAATCATTGATGGATAAATCAATTGGGAGGTAGGAGTCTTTGATGCACTTAGTTCTAAAGTGGCATCATAGAACTTCTTTAGAAAGTGCACAAAGGCCTTTGCTTTCTCCCAATCCTCTTGAAGTGGAGGCCCCATTCTTTCTTTGCCCTTTTCATCCTTCTCACGGAAATAATTCACAAAAGGCAACCATTCCTCAGACATCCTTTCAAACACCCTTCTATACTTCAATGCAACTTCAAGCATTTTGTAAGTTGCATTCCACCTAGTTTTGACATCCATAGGTACTGTTGACGTACTAGCAAATTTTGCTAGCACGGCAAATTCCCTAAACTTATTCAACCTAGAGGGGGAAGAATGAATAAAAAGAACTGCATTTCTTATGGATTTAATTGAGGTACTAAGCTCCTTCAAACCATCCTTAACAATTAAGTTAAGAATATGACATGCACACCTCAAATGTAAATATTTTCCATCAAACAATAATGTATTCTCACTTTTCATTCTTTTTTTCAAATAATCAATTGCAGTATCGTTAGAAGAAGCATTATCGACTACTATCGAAAATACTTTTTCTATCCCCCACTCTCTTAGACAAAACTCTACCAACTTCCCAATCTCTTCCCCTACATGACTAGTGATTTTTGTGAAATTTATGATTCTTTTATGCAATTTCCAATCACTATCCAAAAAGTGAGCAGTCACAACCATGTAATTGATGTTTTGAATGGATGTCCAAGTATCGGTTGTGATACTTACTTTTTGACCGCTAATCACACTTTTAATCTTAGTTTTCTCAACTAAGAATAAATCATAAACCATACCTGCCACCTTTTTCCGATCAGGAATTCTGAACCTGGGTTGTAGTTCATGCACCATACCTTTATATCCCTTCCCTTCCACAGCTCTAAAGGACATCTCATCGATAATTTGTTTAAGGGACGGAAGTAGTAATAATTATGATCCGTCCATGCCCTTAGCTAGCTACTCAAACTTATAATCTGTAATCTGTATGACTCTAAATATATCAAAATAGTTTAAACGAAATAATTTTAAGTTAGGCTCGACTCGACTCGACTCGATTCAAACGGTTCGAACCGCAACCTACATTATTGTTCGCTAAAAGTTAGTAGTAGCTAGATTAAACTTTATTCAAATAATTTATTGATGAATTACATTAATTTACTGTCCAGAAAGTTTGATCGAATTAATAAAGCATACCTTGACGTCTATGAATATTACAGTTATGTCCTTTAAACTTGAAAAAGAAAATCACATCATACCTTGACCGTAGTTAGGGGTAATTAGTCCAAACTCATTCAATTATTGTTGATGCCACTTTTTAATAAGAAGTGTTAAAGGAGTCCTAATTAGTACAAAGATCAACGGAATAGACCAGCATAAGGCTTGTACACAATGGCAAACAAAACCACAGCCTCATAGCTTCCATTTGAATATTGAGTCAAGAAGAACTTCTATGTAGTACAGTGTGAGCTAAATGGACACCATTGTTGCAGGTAAGGCAAAATCGTAAAGCAAACAAAGGAACTTTTGTCTGAGTTCTAGAGCTATAGCTTCGAGGAACATATTTCTATATGACAACAAATTTTTCTTTGAATAAGCTATTTATGGCTAAGTCATTTCACAAGATTGTGGATCAGACATTCCCCCAGGGATCCAATATGCAAGGCCAAGCATGATGATTGGTCAGGCTTTGCATTTCCTAGCTGACACCCTGACAAGCAAATGGACTAATGGATTTAAACATTCCCTTATCATATAAACCTCGAGCAAGTCGGGCCTATTGAGTTTCAAGACAGACCAAGACAGATAACTAGCAAGAGTTTGCAATCAAGACATCAATGCAAAACGATATATAGATGTAATTTGTAATCACAAAGAAAGTAATTACCAATTAAACCTAATATTTATAACCTCAATCCTGAAGAAGGAACATTATTATAGAACTATATGGACAACTTGATTACACTGAATAGTTCACCTTGTTTCTTTCAGTTTTTTTCTTCTCCAATATGAATAAAGCTTACATACAGAAAACTGAAGCAAAAAATCAAACTCCAGAATCTTACAGTGCGAGGAAGATGATGTCGAAGAGCTGGCGGCGGAGCAAGCGGCGGAGCGAGTGACGCGAGCGGCGGAGCGAGTGGCACGAGCAGCAGAGCGATTGGCGCGAGCAGCGGAGCAATTCGACGGAGCGAGCAGCGGAGCAAGCGGCGGAGCGAGCGGCGGAGCTAGTGACGGAGACGGTGGAGAGGAGCGCGGGCTGCGCGGCTAGGGTTTTAAATTTTTAATGTTGTGAGTGAGACTTCAGAGAACTGAGAATCAGAATCAGAAATGAGTGAAATTAAACGTAACTACTAACTCTCACTAATACTATTCGGTATATACCGATTTTTACGGTATATACCGGAACACCGTTAATACCGATGAGTTCGGTATATACCGAAATACCGTACCGATTTGCTTCGGTATTCGGTATATACCGAAATACCGAAAATTTGACATTCCTATACCGATACCGTACCGAAAATCTTCGGTACGGTACCATACCGTACCGAAAATATCGGTATACCGAAAATTTCGGTATTTTCGGTATTTTTCGGTATGGTACGGTCGGTATACCAAAAATTCGGTATTTTTCCCCACCCCTACTTTTGCCACCATGGCCAGCCTTCTTTACTGTATTCGTGACAACATCGGATTTACTGGAGCTACTTTCTTGTGGGTTATACCCGGCTTGGACAAGAAGTTTAAAGGCTTTAGGGCCATAATGCTTGTCGTCATCAGGTAATGGAAGTGTTCCATGCTCAGTTCTAGCTCCCAATGTCGGATGGACGAATCCTTCAAGTGGTTGACTTAACGGGATTGTTGCATCAAGCTTGTGTAGTGGCAAGGTCAACTCTTTCAGAGGTTCTTCTCGGGAAAAGGAGCATGTTTCCCTTTGAGATCTTTCCATCGCAACAAGGTGAAGGTTTACATGGTTCGTCTTTAGCAGCTTGGCCCTTTTCAGATTTCCTGCTTGAGAGAACTTCTTTGGCTTTTGTTGTTTTTGCGTCTTTGAAGTAGTATTTGGCATCGGCAAAATGTGATTCAGCCTCAGAGAAAGGCTTATCGTCAGCAACGACTTTTCTTACGACACCATTTTCATAATATTTCAAACACTGGTGCCAAGTAGACGGAACTACCCCATTCTCATGCAACCATGGGCGGCCGAGGAGCATATTATATGATGTTCTAGCATCGATCACATAAAGCAAGGTCGTCGAAGTCATCGCATCCATCAACAAGTTTAGCCTTATAACTCCAAGAGCTCGTTGTCCCTCCTGGTTAAATCCTTGGATCATCAGTCGACTACTTACAAGCTCATCTGTGGAGATCCCTAACTCTTTCATTGTTCGTAGAGGCATGATGTTCACGGCAGAGCCTCCGTCAATGAGTATTTTGTTCACCTTTTTCTCACGAGTGTATGCAGTCATGAATAACGGCCTATTATGTGGATCAGAGCCGAGTTGCAAATCCTCGTCGGCGAAAGTGATTGCTGAAGTATGATCCCTATCAGTAGAGCGATCCTCCGTCTCGGATAGGCAGGCTTCTTCATTTTGATGATTTGTTGTGGAGCATGTAACAGTGATGAGATTTGTTGTAGCATCTTCCTCTAAAAGGATTTTTCCTTCCCGAGACAACCGCAACACTTTGTCTTTAAATACAAAGCAATCTTGAATTGGGTGGCCCAACAGCCGATGGTATTTGCAATACGTTGGGTCATCAATTCTTCCAGCCTCTTCCGATCGCTTCATTTCTGGCAACTCGATCAAACCTTCTCTGAGCAGGTCATCAAAAATCCCGGGAACATCCGAATCTAGGAAAGGGTATTGTTTGTTCTGCATTTCCTTCAAGGTTAACTTTCTTTGTCCCGTCTCTCGAGGAATGTTCTGCTTTTCACCTTCTTTATCATCATTCTTTGTTCGGAACTTGATGGATTTAACATTTACCGCCATAGATTCTTTGGTTGATGGTTTGACGAATGACTTGCCCCCTTTCTTGATTTCTTGTCTTTCTTTGGATTTTGGGAAGTCAAGGGTCGGTGGTCCTTCAACTCCACTTGAAGCCATACTTAGCTCCATATCATGCGCTCTAGTCGCTAATTCTTCAACTGTCCTTGGCCGAATTCCTTGGAGGATGTACCAAAGACCCCATTGCATTCCTTGGGTGCACATTTCAATCGCAGAAGCTTCCGACAAACGATCTTTGCAATTAAGGCTTAGATTCCTCCATCGGTTGATGTAGTCAACTACGGCCTCCTCCTTCCATTGACGCGTGTTGGTCAATTCAATCATGCTTATGGTTCTCCTAGTGCTATAAAAGCGGTTGAATAATTCTTGCTCCATTTGCTCCCAACTATCAATGGAATTGGCTTCTAAGTCTATGTACCAGTCGAATGCATTCCCCTTCAAAGAGCGGACAAATTGCTTTGCCAAATGATCACCATATGTCCCAGCGTCGTTGCATGTCTCGACGAAATGAGCGATATGTTGCTTGGGGCTGCCTTTACCATCGAAGAGTTGAAACTTCGGGGGTTGATAACCGGGAGGCATCTTCAAGTTGTCAATCCTCAGAGAGTATGGTTTGGTGTAAGTTGAAGATGACTTAGATGTCCCGTCAAATTTGTCCTTTAGGGTTCCTAAGATGATCTCTTTTAGTTGATCAACATGGACCATACCATCGGAGGAGACTTGCAGTTTATCCATGGTTCTCTCCTTCTCGTTTGGTTGATATTGATGTCCCGCAGATTCTTGAGCCTCATCTTGATCCTCAACAGGTGCTTTTTCAGGAGCACGACTTGTAGTACCGCTATCAACCTTACTTATCAGTTTTGCGATCAATGAGTCTTGCTCTTGTGCATGTCTCGTAAGCCCTTCAATAGCTTTAGTCAAGCTCACGAGTTGTTCTTCAAGAGTTGAAGCATTTGTTGTCATGATCGGAGCTGCTTCTGAGCTTGATGAAGAACGAGGTGTAGAACATGCAGAGTTGTCCTTGTCATCCCTATTGCTATCAGCAATGTCTCGCAAATCCTTCTTTGTAGCCTCGGAAGAAGTATTTCCCTCTGAAGATGCCAACGATCGCGAGTTACTTGACATACTCCTTGTGACAACGTTGACATTTGCAGTTGGAGAGTTTGTTGCAGCGATCTTTGTCAGCATGATCTTATGAGGCGCCATAACACTATCTTCAGTTGTTGGTTGAGGAGAAGAGATGAGAGGTAGAGATGTCCCACCGGGCGTGCCAAAAATTTGTAACAACAAATTTTGTGTTTTAACACAAAATAATTCGTACAAATTAAAATTTTCAAATCAAACAATATTGCGGTACGATCCCTAAAATCCCTCTGATTCTTCTCTTCAATTTGTTTGATGCCTTCAAATGCGGAGTTGACTTCGATCTTCTCCGGATCTTAAGCTTTGACTTGAATAACGTTGACCCAAAGGCTTGGAAGCTTAATTTTGGATCAAACGATCTTCTTGGATGGATGTTCGAAGAACAACTTCGAAGATTTTGATGAACGTCGACGAACACCTTTAGATATTTATCTCGAAAACGTTGATTGGAGGGGCTCAGCACCTTGATCTCGAATCAAAAGTCGTTTCTTGGAGAACGCCGAAGAACGCTTGGAGTTGCTTGAAGAATGCCGAAGAACTTTGCTCTGGAATTCTTCACTTGCTTCTTGACTTGTGTTGTTGATCTGTGTTGTTGATCATTTTGGTGGAGAATGAGGTCCTATTTATAGTTGTAGGATTGGAAAATCCTAACGGGCTCGGGTCCGAATGGAGTGATATGATTGGTCCTCCACAATATCCATAAGGTAATTATTAAATTTAATTTAGTAATTATTGCAACAATTTGACACATGGAGTATTTTGATTGGTCCACCATGATTTGATGTTTATCATCATCTTCTTGGATAATTACTAAATTAATTTAATTTAATTTAGTAATTTCTGCATCATTTTTTACATATGGCGGGTTCCGATTGGCCAATAAAATATTTAGTAAATCACCGATTAAATTGATTATTTAATTTTAGGAATTTTATTTAATTAATTCCTAATATTGAAATAATCAATATAAAATTGATTTTCAACTCATATTTTATTACGTGGCGCATTTTAATTGGATACAAATTTTGTGTATCAACAACACCACCTTCTATATTTAATGGATAACTTTTACAATTTTTTCTATTACAAATTTAGAACAAAGACGCAAAGGATAATCGGAATCACAAACTCTACTATGGTTGCGAAGAAAATTAAAGAGAACACGAAGAGTCAATTAAAAAGACCTAATTATAACTTAAAAGAATAGGGATAAAAAGGAGAATTAGTGTAATTTATATTATTTTATTTAATTGGTGGCTGTTTGGAGAAAACTTGGGGTTGTATTTAGAATTGTTCATAGTAAAAAATATGTTGTATTATTAGAAAGCCAAAGACATACCTAATAAATTAAAAGACAACGAAACAAGAAATAAGAATTGTTGATAATAGAGTAAACAGATGTTGTATTATTAGAAGTCCAGAGACAGACTCGAGAAATTAAAAAAAAAAAAAAAAAATGAAGTGTGGATAATAAAACCAAAAAGCTTTGAGATGCACAAAGAAACAAGTTTGAGTAAAAAGATGAATTATTAGAAGCCTAGAGGCAAGCAAATCTATATATATATAAAAGTAAAATGTAGGATATTTATGTAATTTTAATTTTTCCTCCTAAATTTTAAGCCATAATTAGTAACCTTTTGTTATTTTTGCTAAATTAATAACTTTCTTTCATTTTTTTAAAAATACAAATAACTTTTTTATTTGTAATCAATTTTTTATGCATAATATATCAACTTATTCAACTTTTCATGATCTTCAATTTGGCATCCATATTGCATATATTATAGTGAGATATTTGATTTAAGATAATAGATTATTTGTTGGTAATTATTTATTCTAGATTTGAGTGTTAATTGTAAATTGAACTACACTATGTTGGCTTGAGTTGCAACTAAATATTAGTAAAATAATTATCTTATAAAATACTAATTGAGTATTTTTTTACGAAAATACAACTAATTATTTTATTTTATCTAACACGATTTTTTTGAAACTAAGTTACACGGGAAGAAAAATCATTGTTTAAATAATGAAATTCATGTTTTATTAAATCCAAGGCCAAAACTAATCTATTTATAATCATTTTATTAACAAGTCTACTGATATATTTATTTTATCACAAAAGTACGGAGCTTTGAGTATATGTATAATTATGTACTAAAATTGTTATTGAAATTATTTTTAATTACTTATTGATATTTTTATAATGTATATTTTGTTAAACTTGCTGTTCTAAGAAACATTATCCTTTGCAACCTAAATTATGACTTTTGTTACACTTAGAGATCTTTTTACTTTTTTTACGATAATTAAACCTCAACTTCATTTTTTTTTTTTTGTCAAACTAAACCTCAACTATATATTTTTACATTTGGTAACCTACACAATACTATGTCACACCAACTAACCTCAACTATGTTTTTTTACTCTTAACAACCTAAGTAATTTTGTTTGCATTGATCAATTTTTTTCTTTAAATAAATAAACTATTTATAAGAAATATATATCATTTATATAAATAAATTACAATACCAAATAAAATATGAAAATATTCAAATATTATGAAGAACTCGCAAACTTTAATTTGGTATTCGAATTATTAAATAATGTTTAGATCATAATTTGCTAAAGTAAGAATTTATTGAAAAATAAGAAGTTTTTAAGTGTATTTAAAAGTACATAGTGAAATGTTAAAAATTGCAAATAAGAACACAAATTTTGAAAGAATTTTTTTAGTATTAATGATTAGAACTTGAAAATTTATTTGGATAATTTAAAAAATATAAAATAAAGGCAAGAACAGAAAGAAAAAGTATACATTACAATATCCAAATAAAATATTAGCGTCTTTTATAATATATTTCATGATTATTTTTAATTATTTATAGTTAGAGTTTAAATATTATATATAGTAGGGGGAAATTCTTTAAGTATCATTCCAGGTTAAAATTATGGACTTTAATTGGTAAGTTGTCACATTGACAAGAATCAAAATTGATTTTAGATTTTAAAGTTGCAAATAGTTTTTTTCATTTCTAATTTAATTATTATGTATAAGATATCAAATTAATCCTCTTTTGACGATATAATTAATTAAGATACTCGAATTATATATTATATTATTTGTTCGTTAATTATTTGAGTTAGATTTCAGTGTTTATTTTGGTTGTACTATATAGTATTGGTCTGAAATACAACTAAAAGTCAGTTAAATAATTCTCCTTTAAAATTAATTTTACTTGATTATTGATTAAAACTATAACTAATCAATTTCTTTATCTAATCCGAATTTTCTCAACTTTTCTTCATTTATTATATTTAGAGAAAAATAAATAAATAAATAAATATATATATATATATATATATATAATTGACACATACTTTAGTGAATTAAAGTGAAATTTAATATTTGATTTATAATCAGCTTATTAAATCATTAAATTTGCTCATATCTATTTGTTATAATAATATTTTTTTATGATTAATCACTAAACTACGACTTTTGCGTATATATATGATAATTAACCTTGATTTTTTTTTCCTTCATATTTTACATTTATTAATATTATTTTTAAATAAAGAATTACACTTTGCAACCTAAACTTCTTTCAAATACGCAAAATTAATCAACATGAACTATATATCTTTTAAGACTTTGCAACCTAAAAAATTAATACTTGGTCACATTAACCATCTCAACTATGTCTTCTTTTTTTCTTCATATTTTGCTACCTAAGATTTTGTTTTTTTACACTAATCAATGCGTATCCTTAAATAAATCTACTATTTACAACATAAATGTGTAGTTTATTTGAAAAATATCATGACCATATATATGAAATATTAAGAAATGTAGAAGAACTCATAAGTTTTATTTTGTTGTTGAAACTATTGAATAACTTTTGAATTTTATTTTATTATTTTGTTAATTTCGTATATCTGAAATCATCAAGTAAAGTATTAAAATTTGCAATGAGATTTTTCTAAAGTTAAATAGTAATAGTTAGAATTTGAAGCTATATTTAAATAAATTAAAATGTCTAATATAAAATGGAAAGATTAAAGGAAACTAATTGTTTTATAATATTATTCAATTTATTTTATTTAATAATATGAATTGATATTTAGATTTTTATGTGTGTTTGAACATTCATAAATAATTAAGCTATTTGTGTAAGCATACTAGATCTGTGTTTGAATTTTAGAGATAAGAAAAAGTCAATTGAATTTTTTTTTTTTTTTGTATTTAATATTTTGTTTTAGTGTTAATTCCATAATATACATACAGTAATTTATATTAAATTTATATATAACTTGGGAGAAACTTATATTTATATTACTTATAAATTTATTTATGTTTAATCATAAATATTTATTTTATTAGGATAAAACAATCGCATTTTTTATATTAAATTATATAATATTTAATTTAATTAAACTATTTTTAAATAAAATTTCCGTGCATCGCACGGGAGTAATACTAGTTAAAAGAAAAAGAAAAAAGAAGAGCAGATAATAAAAGCCAAAAAGCTATAAAATGCAGAGAAAGGCAAGCTAGTTTCAAACTTAGGTGCAATGTTGTTTTCTAGGCAACTCCCTACCACTAAATCACTAGTACAACTTTGCTATTTTTTTACTCGGAAAAATTAGGTCTCCTAAATTTCTTGTTTTTATGGAGCCTGAGACGATCGCCTTCTCTTGCCTCATAAGAGGTGTTGCCCTACGTGTATGTGCAATGAGGAGCTTTTAAATTTTATGTAGTATGACCGTGCCAACTAGTTCACACATATATTTACTAGTATTGCCCGATAATGAGCAATCAACATGATACTCATAAATTACGTAAAAAAAATCATGGCATTTCGATCAATTATTATTTGCAATGTGATCTTTCAAGTGTAATATAGAAGTACATCACTTCTATAGTTTTTTCAATTCAATGCATCCAAGAAATTATACGAGGAAATTTAACCCCAAATTAAATGAAAATAATATTATTTAATTATTAACCATAATTATTAAACATTATTATCTTCATTTTATTCCGGGTTCAAAAATATCATGTGATTCGACTTCTGCAGTTCGGATAATCAAAATCTTAATTCCAGATTCCATGTTAGCAAATGGACCACAAACTTGTTCGGGTCCATTTACATGAAAAATTATAAAAGTGGTTCATTTCTATGTTATATTAAAAAAGTCATGTTACAAATGGTAATTGATAAAAAAAAAGTCAGAGAACTTTTACATAATTAACCCAAATACTCCCTCCATCCCGTCCTAATTTGCACACTTTTCTTTTTCGGTCGTCCCACCCTATTTTGCACATTTCCGAAATGGAAAGAAATATTACAATCTCCACCCTCAATCTCCATCTTTCAAAAAGTAAACTAGAAAGCAAAAAAAATAGTTCTTTCTTAATATATGCGTCGGAGCAGATGTACAAATTAGGTCGGGACGAAGGGAGTATATGTTGTATATAGAGCATATATATTTGTCTAAGATTTTCAATCATTTGAACAAGGATAAGGTTTTTATTGCATTGTTTGAAGCAAATGCCACTTGTGACAAAATCTTTGTTATTTTCTGTAAAAAGCAATGTTCACATGCAGAGGCTAAGGCAACAATTTTGGAGCATAATGTAAATTTATTGGGTAAAATATAAAAATAATATATAGGACCAATCACGGGTTTAACAGCAGCTAAATGTTAAAATATGCTCGATTCCCTTTGTCCTTTAAAGTTTGAAATATGAGCCACAAAAAAACCCAACTTGTTGACTAGCTAGTAATTGATGACCAACACATAGCATCAATGAGTTCGGGGCAAAAATTTCCGACTAAGTCTGACTAATATCTACGTAGATGTTAGATTTTTATTGGTCATTCATGTTTTTTTTTCTAATTCCTTTCCGACTGAACCTTAATTAGTCCAATCTACCATCCGACTAGCATCTAGTGACTTGTACAATATTGATGAGTAGATAAGTTATAATGATTTATTAGTATTATTAAGATTTAAAAATATGTTTTAAGTTGCTAATTAATACACAATCAAGTTGACGATCACTAATCTAGTCGAATATGGTCCAGGTTTTAAGCAATTTGATATTTTTACTCTCTTTTATTTTATAACGTTGGATAGTTTTAATTAGATATTCAAATATATGAATATGGTTATAAATAAGTTGATCCGAGCGTACTGTTATTCAATTTTTCTTTTTTTTTTTTTTGAAATATTATCAAGTTTTTTATGTTATGCTTGATTTTGTTTGACTATGATCAAATCGAGCTTTCATCCAGTCGAACTAGAGTAGTTTGACATTTTTACACTTATTTTAATATTTGTAACCTATCGATTCGAGCTTGAGTTGAACTTTATATTTTATCAAACATAAAAATATTTTTAAACTTGTTTAATATCTATAATTGAATATAATCTAAATGAACGATCTTTAATCGAGTATTGAGTAGCTTAATTTAATTTTCCGTCCTATATACATGAGTCACCATTTTGTTTGTAGCATGTATCACTAAATTAAGTGTCGAGCCATTTATTGCCCTAACTCCAAAAAATAAAAATACTGAGCACTTCAATACTTTGTACACTTGACACAAAAAATTAAAATTATAAAATCCAATATAAGATAATAGAAACAAACTTAATGGAGTTATATATTACAACTAGAGAAGCACATAGTTTTGGTTCCATTTGCCTATAAGTAGGAAGTTGCCCAATCTATCATCTATTCTCACAATCATGGCCAATCTCAATTTCATTCAAACCCTAATTCTTCTTCTCAATTTGGGGATTTTGCATGCTTCTTTAGCATGCCCATATTGCCCCTCTCCATCTCCTCCTTCCAAACATCACCCAATAGTAAAGCCCCCCCACAAACACCCACCAAAGGTCAAGCCTCCGACGACAAAGCCGCCCTCAGCCGGCCCCAAACCGCTGCCCTGCCCACCACCATCTCACCCGCCAAAACCTCCTACGGTTAAGCCGCCTCACATGCCAAAACCACCTTCACACGGCCCCAAACCGCCCGTTGTCCACCCTAAACCACCATCACATGCCCCGAATCCGCCCATTGTCCACCCTAAACCACCCCCACATGTCCCAAAACCCCCCATTGTTAAACCCCCACATGTCCCAAAACCCCCAATTGTTAAGCCCCCCATTGTACAACCCCCAACTCACCCTAAACCCCCCATTGTTAAGCCCCCCATTGTACAACCCCCCATTGTGACCCCTCCAATCACCCCCACACCCCCAATAGTGACCCCTCCAATCACCCCCACACCCCCTATAGTGAAACCCCCAATAACCCCTACACCCCCCATAGTGACCCCTCCAATCACACCCACACCACCAATCACCACCCCACCTACACCATGTCCTCCACCACCACCATCCTCGCCGCCACCGGAAACATGTTCCACGTTGAAACTAGACGCGTGCGTCGACATACTAGGCGGCCTCATACACGTGGGAATCGGCAGCGCGGCGAAAGACACGTGTTGCCCTGTGTTAGGAGGGCTATTAGGGTTAGATGCAGCCCTATGCCTTTGTACCACCATTAAAGCTAAGCTTCTAAATATCAACATAATCATTCCCATTGCTCTTCAACTACTTGCTGAATGTGGCAAAACCCCACCTTCTGGTTTTCAGTGTCCTGCTAGCTAGTTAAGGTACAATTTTATTATTACTATTGTTATTATTATTATTATTATTATTATTATTATTATTATTATTATTATTATTATTATTATTATTATTATTATTATTATTATTATTATTATTATTATTATTATTATTATTACTACTATTGTTATTATTATTATTATTATTATTATTATTATTATTATTATTTTCGTTTTTTTTTTTTTTTTTTGCTAATCTTTATAATGCATGCAGGATTTTGTCATCATGAATAAAAGTTGAGGTCAAAGGAGGGACAGTGACAATCCTAAGAAGTGTTGGGGATTTTGGTTTTTTGTAATTTTCACTTTGGAAATGTATTTCGAACTAACACCAATTATATATCGCAATTTTCAAGAAACTCTTATTTTTTTCATTTTGAGTGACTCTATCCTCTGTCGATGAGTGTGTGTTTGTGTGTGAGAGAGAGTGTAAGGAATGAAAGAATGATAAGAATCTTTAGAAGCTACAAGATCCATGATATCGGTTAGGGGGTAAGAGAAATTATATTTTGATGCAATATAGTGCCACCGTTTTTTAGCGGATAAAATCTATCAATTTCAAATTGTGTTTCATCATCTATTTTAATACTATGATATCACACATAAATATGTGGCACGTATTAATAAAATTGAAATAAAAAATTAAACACAAATTAGAATAAAGGATCACGTATTGATAAAGTTGGAATAGAAGATGAAACGAATTAGAATAGATGATCTCATTTGTTTTTTCAGATGCTGATTGACCGATAAATACACGTCTTTTTAGTTTTTCACTTTTCACATTTCTTTTAATATTATCCCTATAAATTAATGAAAACAAATAATATAAAGTAAATGAAAAAAATACTCCCTCCGTCCCGGTCGAATTGGCCAACCTTGGGCGGGCACGAAGACTAAGGAAAAACAAATTTTGTGGAATCTTTAACTTTTTCAAAGGTGAAGATTAAGAGTGGAGATTTTGAGGGTGGAGATTATGAGAGAATTTGTCATTTATGGGCTAGGACAATTAGGTTAGAACAAATATGGCAAGTTGGCCAATTAGGCCGGGACGGAGGGAATAATGTAAAAAAAGAAACAAAAAATTAATAAAATATCAATAAATATCAGTAACACATCACAACATAGTGAAACGAGATATTAATTTTTTAAACACGACTCTTATTTTAAAATAATTTGTTTTATTTAATGCAGGTTACTTATTGTAGGATGGAGGGAGTATAATCAGTTCTAGTACCAATCTATAACACAACTTAAAATTATGAGCGTGTGTGTTTACCTTAATCATTGAATATAGTTGAGAAAACTATTCAGTCAGAAATACTATCTGATCACTAACCAAATATTAGTCCATTATATTTCACCATTTTTAACGACGTTATTTTTTGACATTCTAATTTAGTTCTTTAACTTTTGAAATTTAAAAAATTGGTTCATTTACTTTCAGAATTCGACAAGTTTGATATTTCTTGTCATACGCGGTGACAAGTCAAATTTTGGAGTTAAAGATTGAAACCGATAAGATCAAAGATAATGTTATTAAATAATAAATAAAAATTTGTGAATTTTCATAGACTAAAAAAATTATTTACACAAATAAATATTTGGGCTTAACTCAACGATTTATTGCATTGAGGCCTAATGCAGCCCAACCCAACAGAATTATTATTTTGCGCGTGATCAACTTGGACCGTTGGGTCCAGTGGGCCGGGCTGCAAATAGGCTCATAATATTGTTGGGCCAGCTAAAATTGGACTTGATCTATTGGGCCGAGTTGGGCTGGGCTACAAATGGGCTCATACTATTACTGGGCCAGCTAATATGGATTGGGCCCATCGGCAAGTAGCACCTGAGCTTGGGCTTGTACTTTAAAGCAAATTTCATCTTTAAATGCTGAAAATTCTGCATATATAAAACAAAATGTCGTATTCTACACAGATCACATCGTTAAATTATATTTACAAATTTCGAAAAAGACAATTTTCTACTTTAGCTGGGCTTCAACCTGAAAGCGAATTCTGTTTTAAATGCTGAAAAATCTATCATAAAACAGAATAATAAGGTAGTTTATACTCCCTCCGTTTCAAAGTAGTATTGTCTTAATTTTTTTTGTAAAAATTAAGAATTGATTAAAATGGTAAATATATCATACAAAATTAATTTAATTTGATATATTTTGTGGAATAAGAAAGTTAACTAACTAAATTAGTAGGTTGTTTAAGGTAAAATTGGAAGAATCATGGTTTTTCATTAAAACGACACTTATTTTAAAAAAAAAAAAAAATCTCTTAAATGACACTTATTTTAAAACAGAGGGAGCACACGTTATATAATTAAATTTCCATACTAAAAAAATAAAAAAAATCCTCGGTAGAAACTTGCAGCCGACAATTACTTGGAAGCTATTGCTTGAGTTACCTCCTGTATACTCCATCCGTCCCGGCTTAAGTTTCCTACCTTGATCGGATACGGAGATTAAGAAAAAGTAAATTTTGTGGAATCTTTGATTTTTTTAAAGTTAGAGATTGGAGGTGAAGATTTTGAGGGTGGAGATTGTGAGAGAGGTTTGTCATCTATGGGCTGAAAAGTTAAGTTAGAACAAACCATGAAGAAAAGTAGGAAAATTAGAGTGGGACGGAGGTAGTATATGACAAGCCAAGAATTTTGGTTCAACTCCCCTACCCTCCAACAAAAAAGAAAAGGAAAAAAAAAAAAAAAAGTGGGCCCACTTTGATAATTAGTGAGGCGTAAGCCCGAGGTAGTTTCTAAGGAATTGAGATTAATTTGACTACTTACAATTTGTCAAACGCAAGCTTGGAACTTCTGATTATCGAAAAAAAAAATGTAAAGAAAGAGAGTGAGTTTCACTTTGGTCAAAATTCAGTTAGTTGTTAACTTTTATATCCCGCGATTTATATGAAGCAGTTCTTAAGGAATCAACCACTGATAATTAGTGCGGCACAGATCTGAGATAGTTTTTAAGGAATTAAAATTGACTACTTATAACTAGTTAGACACAAGTGCGAAATGTTAATTACCAAAAAAAATCTAAATAAAGAAAATGAATCCCACTTTGGTCAAAATTCAGTTAGCTACGAACTCCCATATCATGCAACGTATATGAGGCAGTTCATGAGGAATCACTACTTATAATTAATTAGGCGTAAGTTTAGAATTTCGATTATAAAAAAAAATGTAAAGAAAGAGAATGGATCCCACTTTGGTCAAAATTCACTTAGCTACTAACTCCTACATCTTGATATAAACCAGTTTATAGGGACTCGGAACACCCTAAGATTATCTGTTACACTTTGGTATTACATCTTGTGTTTCATTATATGCATTAACCGATATGTGTATAATATGATATCATAAATTAATATGTACTCCCTCCGTCCCGCTTAAAGCTGCCTACTTGCCTTTTCGGTCCGTCCCAACTAAAGTTGCCACCCTAAAAAAGGAAACTAATCCCACAATCCTCACCCTCAAAATCTCAACCACTCAATCTCCACTTTTAAAAAAGTCAAATAACTGTTTTTTCTTAACATCAGTGCCCGGTAGGGATGCAAACGAATCGAATTGAAGCGAATATTAAGAGATTCGATTCGAATTCGTGAAATTTGGCTTCGATTCGAATTCGATTCGATTCGTCGATCGAATTTTAAATCTGATTCGAATTCGATTCGAATCTTTTTTCCGAAGATATTCGATTCGATTCGTGATTCGTAAATTTAATATTTTCAACAAAAAAAATATTGTTATTTAGAAAATATTCGATTCGAATTCGATTCGAAGTTAAATTTGTCTAGATTCGAAAATTATAAACCATATGTTTTACTAAGGAATTTGTATATATTTACTATTAAATATATTTTTATTTATTATAATTATATTATATATTTAATATTTTATATATATCGAATCGAATCGAATCATCGAATTTGACGAATCGAATACATATATATTCGAATTCGATTCGAAATATAAACGAATATAAAATATGATTTGAATTCGAACTCGAATTCGAATTTTACCGAATCGAATTATCCTAAACGAATTCAAATCACGAATCGAATCAGTAATATTTGATTTGACTTGCATCCCTAGTGCCCGGTCAAAATGGAAGCTTTAACCGGGACGGAGGGAGTATTATGTAGTGAATTGAGTGTAATGGATGATGAAACACCTACTGTAACAGAGAATAAAAAATGCTTGGGATCTACTTAATTTTAGTAAAGTGCAAACCTGAAATTTCGATTATCGAAAAAAGAAAATTAAAAAAAAAAAAAGAGAGTGTGGGCCCCACTTTAGTCAAATCCAGGTAGTGCTAACTCCCAAGTGAGGCTGTCAGAAATTTCAACTCTGTAAATCTGTTAGAATGCCATGAAAATAAAGCAAAGAAAAGAGTACACTTCACTCACTCTCTCACTTCACTTGTGATCCCCCACTATACAATACAAGCCACACACATACTTCTTTGTCTTCAATCCCACTTACAAACATTATTTTTTTGTCCATTTTTCAATTATTTGTCACATACCTATCGATAACATGATATCAAATACAAGATCCAAGATGAATTTTTAACAAAAAATATTCTCTGTGAATTTCTTCCCCTATTTCAGTGTTCAAATTTTGTCCCACCAACTAAGTGTTGCAGTCATGAACACATCAATTGGAACTAATCAGAGAATTAAGATAATGTTGTAAAAGGCGTTAAACGTTCGTCGGACAGTCTAATATTTAGTCGAAATTTAGGCAGGATTAAGCGTGTGTCAATCTAACAAACAGATCCAAATTTGAGTTAGAACGGAGCTTTTAGAACATAAGTTCTAAACAAGACATAACTACATTTATAAGTTCATTGAGATTCAAGAACAATCTTTAATTAATATTGAGTTGGATAGACATTTTACTTAAAGATCATGAATTTGAAAATCATGAATAATGAGTTGGTGAATCATAAAATATGACAAGAATTATACAGAAACCATAATGCCTTATGTTACATTTTGAACTTCAACCTAGAATCTAAACAAATTATGAATTCTAAACAAAAATTATCAACTATAATCCTATTTACTACTAACTTCATTCCGATTAAAGTTGTCTATTGCATTTTCGATCCGTTCCAATTAAACTTGCAACCACAAAAAAGGAAACTAATTTTCACAATCTTCACCCTCAAAATCTTAATCCTCGATCTTCATCTTTAAAAAAGTCAAAGAAAAAATAGTCAACTGTTTTTCTTTAACATTCGTGCTCGATCAAAGTGACAACTTTAACTGAAACGTAGGATGTATTATATATAAATAAAAGTAACTGCAATTTCTTGTTCTTTTACTTAAAAAAATGTCATCCATCTCATAGTGGAGTTATATGTTGCCACATGATATTGCATTTACTCTTGTCAGAGTTTATAAATTTACATAAATTCACATAAATTCTTAGTACCGTCTTTCTTTTTGTTTTTATCAAAATTGGTAATAATGATAGTATTAAAATATAAATATGTAATAATGAAATAATCCATATAATTACCACGTTATATCTAAATAAATGTTATGGAATCCTCCGTTGCTAGCCAGGCGGCGGATTACGATTTGATTAGGGGTGTTAATTTTTAATTCGATACGACGGATCCGATTAGAATGTATTTAGAGAAATTCTAGAGCAATTCAAAATAAACTCAATTAACTCAATTTTAACTCTTAGTTATCTAAAATTAATAATTTATCTTAAAACATATTCTCTTCTTTTCGATCTAATTGACTTATTTTGGTCGGGCACGGAGACTAAAGAAAACAAATTTTGCGAAATCTTTGACTTTTTTCAAAGGTGGAGATTAAGGGTGGAGATTATGAGATAAATTTAACAGCTGATCAATTAGATTGGGACAAATAAAAACAGAAGGTAGGCCAATTAGGCCGGGACAGAAGGAGTAGTAATTATATATGTTAATATTTTTTTTATATATAAGCCGAGTCGACGTGATTCGAACACGAAACCCATCTGATGATGTGGATCGTCATCCCTAGCTTTAGCTATTAATCGGAGCCTAGATAAGATTGTGTAGGTAAATATGATTAGATGAGGAGAAATTTAATAAACAATTATAAAAATTAATTAAAAGGTAATGACTAAACGAGATTAAGTTAGAACTAATCGAAATTTTCACAACACATCTAAAATTGACCCTCTGGACGAAATTTAGTAGGAGCTAATGAAATGTGTATAACAGATATCTTAATTGACCCTCCCCTCACCGTCACCATATACAGTCACACTCTGTCTGTCTTTCCGCTCCCTTGCACACACACTCACACAAAATCTCTCTACTCTCCAAGAATGGCTAAAAGATTTCTCTCTCCTCCATTTCTAATCCATCTCATCTTCTTCCTCCTCATCACAGCCTCAGAATCACTCAATCCCACCGACTTCGCCGCCCTCCGCCGTATCAAAAACTCCCTCACCGACGTCCCTTCCGCCGCCGCGCCGCCCTTCTTCGCCAGCTGGAACTTCTCCGCCGCCGCCGATCCCTGCTCCTCCTTCGCTGGCGTCACCTGCTCCTCCTCCCGCGTTACCATCCTCTCCTTAGGCACCGGCCTCTCCGACTCCCCCGGCCTCGCCGGAACTCTCTCTTCCGCCATTGCAGACCTCACCGAGCTCACGCAGCTTATCCTCTTCGCCGGCATTGTCACCGGCCCTATTCCACCAGCAATCGCCTCCCTCCGCAACCTCAAAGTCATCTCTCTCACCAACAACCGCCTCACCGGAGAAATTCCAGCTCGAATTTTCACATTGCCGAATCTCCATACCATTGACCTCGGCCGTAATCACCTCTCCGGCGGAATTCCGCTGTCGTTAACCGCCATGAATCAGCTCAAGGTCTTAATCATCGCCTCCAACAAACTCTCCGGTGAAACTCCCCAAATCCTCCCGCCTCAGCTCCTCCACTTAGATCTCAGCAACAATTTCTTCTCCGGTAACCTCCCGCCGCGACTTCCAGCGGCGCTCCGGTACCTTTCTCTCTCCAATAACCGCATCTGGGGCCCACTCAAGGCCTTAGAACCACTATCAAACCTGGCGTACCTAGACCTAAGCATGAACCGGTTCACTGGACCAATCCCGTGGTCCCTATTTCGCCCAACCGTCACATCAATTCTCCTCCAACGGAACAATTTATCCGGTGAAATCCCCCAATCCCCGCCATGGCGGTCAATGGTGGGCTCCACCGTTGACCTAAGCCACAATTCCCTCACCGGCGAACTCACCACCGCCCTAATCGGGGCGGAGGCGCTGTTCCTGAACAATAACCGCCTATACGGCGCCGTTCCCGAGGAATACGTGGCAAGCGTGGAGGCGGGTACAATGAAGACGTTGTACCTTCAGCATAATTACTTAACGAGATTCCCGTTGGAGGTGGGGTCCATTCTGCCTGACACGTCAGCAGTCTGCGTCTCCTACAATTGCATGGCGCCGCCGCCGCTTGGGCTGGCCGCGTGCCCCGCCAGCGCCGGCGACCAGCTTTCCCGGCCAGCTTATCAGTGCTCGTCGTTTCGTATTAGCTCGATTCCGTTGAATTAACCAACGGTTCGTATTCAACCAATGTTTTAAAATACGCTACGTGCTACTCAACGGCTAATTGAAAAATATGGATGGTCGTTAATGGTCTGGCACATAAACAGTGTTTAGTCGGAGTCCGATTCAAAAATCACGATTAACTTCGATTAACCTCTGTTTAAATGCTAAACTTTAATTGATCAACTTAATTTTTCGTTACTTTTTCCCGTCTAACAAAGTTTAAGCGCTAGGTTCAATAGTTTACCGTTTGAGTAGCATTTAGTAATTTTTATAACATTGATTAGGGACGACCAACAACTTTTAGAACATAGTTTTCAAGCAATACTTCAATTTTTTTCCCTTCATTTATATTATTTATATTTTTTTTATTTTGTTTAAATTAGCAATGTAATAGTCAAGGAGAGTCAACGCAACACATGATGTAATAATATATATTCGTACAAAGGGAAAGAGGAACAAATAGATCATTATATCATGTGTTAATAGATTTTAGTTGTTTGTTGTTTGTAATTATGATTAAAAGATCACCATATTATTACATTTTAGTAGTTCTGTTGTCTCAAAACTTGTTTATTTTTGCTAATTGTTACTCTTTTCGTCCCGGTTTAATTTACCTACCTTGATTGAGTACGGATGTTAAGGAAAAATAAATTTTATGAAATCTTTGACTTTTTCAAATGTGAAGATTGAGGGTGGAAATTTTGAGGATGAAGATTGTGAGAAAAAATTGTCATTTATGGACTGACAACTTAAGATGGAACAAATTGAAAATGAAAATAGGCAAGTTAAAGCGGGACGGATGTAATATAAATTATGACACATCATTTAGCGTATTTTCTCTATTGTATTGAAATTAACTAGTAATATTCCCGTGCGATGCACGGAAGTTTTTTTTCAAAAGTAACGATTTTAATAAAACTAAATATGATATAATCTAATATTTAAATATGTGATGGTTTTATCCCAATAAAATATATATTTTTTAAAATGTAGGATAAAACATAAATAAAGTTATAAGTAAATATAAGTCTCGCGCATCATATATGAATTTAATATAACTTACTCTATATATATGAATATATATATATATTATAGATTAACATTAAGGTAAATATTCAATATAAAAAAATATTTTTTAAAATGATCATTTCTTATCTTTGCAATCTAAACACACATTTAGTGTGTTTGCATCATTCTTCACCTATGTGCATAATAACTTAATTAATTATGAATATTAAAACAAACATAAATATCTAACTATCAACTCATATTATTAAATAAAATAAACTGGATCATGTTATAAGAATTTATTTTTCTTTAATTTTTTCCATTTTACTTTAAATATTTGAATTTATCCAAATAAAATTTTAAAAATTCTAACTATAACTATCGCCCTTTTAAAAAATCTTATTTGCAAGTTTTAGTACTTTACTTGGTATTTCTAATATACAAAGAATAACGAATTAACAAAATAAAATTCAAAAGTTATTCAATAGTTGGAATAACAAAATAATTCAATAGTTGGAATAATGCTCCAATATTCTTAATACTTTCATATATATTTTGAAAAGTTCCAATTAAATTATACATTTATATTGTAAATAGTAGATTCATTTAAAGATATACATTCGTTAATGTTAAAAAATAAAAGAAAAATGCTTAGGTTGCAAACTGTGAAAAAAGAAGAAGACATATTGAGATTGGTTAAGGCGGCCCAGTATTGTTTAGGTTGCAAAGTCTAAAAAACATATAGTTTAGTTGATTTATTTTGCTTATTTAAAAGAAGTTTAGTTGCAACTTTTATATATAGGTTGAAAAATGTAAATATTTATAGAAAAATAACATTAATATATCTCAAATATAAAAAATTCTAAGATTAATTATCATATATAAAGTTATATATATGAACGAAAGTCATAGTTTTTTAATTTATGAACAAAAACAATTATTATAGCAAATAAGCATTAGCAAATTTAATAATTTAATAAGCTGATTATAAATTAAATATTAACTTGAGACAATTCATGTCAGATAAAACAAATTGATTAGTTGTGGTTTTAATGAAATAATCAAGTACAATAATTTGTAAAAGAGAATTATTTGAATGATTTTTAATTGTATTCCAAACCAATACTATATTTTTGTACAATCAACAATAAACACTGAAATCTATTTAAATAATCAACGAACAAATAATATAATATTTTAAATAGAATATCTTATTATTACATATATCATATGGATGTCAAACCAAACATCGTCAAAAGATGATTAATTTGATATAGTAGACATAATAATTAGATTAGAAATGAAAAAAAGTAGCAACTTTAGAAAGTAAATAAATTTTGATCTTTACCAAATGTAACAACAACTTACCAATCATAATCTAAAATTTTAGGCCGAAAAGTGTTACTTACAGAATTGTCACTATTGTGGCTTACACACACACACACACACATATATATATATATATATATATATATATATATGTAGAATTTTTTTATTTATAAAATAATTTTTAAATTTTAACTATAAATAATTAAAAATGACCATAAAATATATAATAAAAAGAACAATGATATTTTATTTGGATCATATGTAATGTAAAGTTTAATACTTTTCTCATTATATCTCTGCTTTTATTTTATATTTAACTTTTAATTTATCTAAATAAACTTTCAAGTTCAAATTATAAATATTTAATTTTTTTTATAACATTGAATTTTCATTTGCAACTTTTAACATTTCATTTGGTGATTTCAAATATACTTAAACTAAATTTTATTTAATAAAATCTTATTTTAACAAATAAAATTCAAAATTTATTTAATGATTCGAATAACAAATTAAAGTTTTTGGTTACTTCAAAATATTTGAATATTTTCGTATTTTATTTGGCATTATGAATTATTTATATAAATGTTATAGTCTTCTTATAAATACTTTATTTATTTGAAGATAAAAATTGATTAATGCAAACAAATTTATTTAGATTGTTAAGAGTAAAAACGGCATTCGATGTTGATTTGTGCGACCAAGTATAAAAAAGGCATTGAAGTTTTACTTAAAGTAAAAAATTGAAAAGAGTGTCCAAATATAATACAAGTCATAATTTAGGCTGCAAAGAATAAATTTCCTTGAAAGACTATTTTTAACAAAATACACATTATTAAAAATATAAATAAGTAAGTAAAAATAATTTCAATAACAATTTTAATACATATATATATATATATATATATATATATATATATGTTGAAATCTTCTGTATTTTCGTGATAAGAAGATATTTTAGCAAATTTGATGATTTAATAAGTTGATTATAAAATAGATATTATTGTTTTTTGCCTTTGATTTTCATTATTTAACCAATGGGTTTTCTCCCTGCATGACTTAAATTAAAAAAAATACTCATATTTTTTAGAAATAAATTATTTTACTAATTTTAGTTGCAACTAAAACCAAAATATTATAGTCCAATTCACAATAAACATCAATTCTAGCATAAATAATTAACCAACAAACAATTTATTTATTCAAATCAAATATCCCATTATAATATATGTGATATGGATGTCAAATCGAAGATCGCAAAAAGATGAATAATTTGGTATATTATGCATAAAAATCGGATTAAAAATGAAAAAATTATTTGTATTTAAAAAAAAAAAAATTATGAACTTACCAAAAATAAAAAAAGTTACCAATTATGGTCTAAAATTTTTGGAAGGAAAGAATAAATTACATTAATGCCATTCATTTTACTTTTATATATATATATAGATTAACTTTGTAAATGTTCGTACTAAGCATAAGGTCATCAATTATGTAAAAAAATACGATCTTTGGATCAATTATTATTTACGATATAATTTTTTAATTGAACAATGCATCACTTTTATAACTTGTTTTCGATTAATGTACAAAAAAAATTGGCTGCAATTGCAGACGTGCTTGAAATTGAGTTGTTGACTTGTCAAATTGTGTACCTGTAATTGGACGAATTCTTTTGTCCATAATTAAATTAAAAAAATATTGTTTTAAAATCAAACTCAATTACTACATTATTATTTTTATTTAATTAGAGATTTAAAAATATTGCATAATTACGCCTGCAAGGAGGATAACCAAAATATCGATTTCATTATCCACGTTAGTATTTGGATTCGAAAATTTATTCTGGTGTATTGAATTAATACTCTTTTTAGTGAAATTTGTATATTTTTATATTATGTTTAAAAAATTATGCTATAAATAATACTTTCTTTTTCTCGGCTTAATTTGCACACCTGCTCCAGCGCATATATTAAGGGAAAATTATTTTTTTGCTTTTTAGTTGACTTTTTCAAAAGTGGAGATTGAGGGTGAAGATTGTAAGATTTTTTTTTTCTTTTTCATTTTGAGAGTGTGCAAAATAAAATATGACGACTGAAAAAAAAGGTGTACAAATTAAGGCGAAACTGAGGTAGTAATTCATAGAAAGGTATGAATTTTAAAATAATTAATCCTTAAACATACTAAATAGCTTGAATACAAAAGAACCATGTAGGACATGCACTTTGCATGCCTAGGTTTTTACATGTGCTATAGCTTGAATACGACATAGTTGGTCGTCTATATATGAGAATATAAATTTTTAGAAAGTTCTACTCACGTTGCGAATGAACTTGTATAATTTTTTTATTTTGATCGGTCCTAAATAACTTGCATACTGTTTAAAAATGAAACAAATTTTACGAATTTAATTTCATGATACACCTTTATTTATCAAATATAGTAAAAAGATATGTTTTAAAAATCAACATAATTCAAAAAATAATTTTTTCTTAATATGTGTACACTTGTCAGGGAGTTTATTTATTAGATTAATAAAAATTCAAAAGTTGTATATTGTTAAAACAAACTTTTTCTATTGGATTGAAGAAATAATTCATTTTTAATCTACATCATATGGGTCCGCGCTTCGTGATATCCATTGATAAACGTCTCGTATTTTTATGTTTACCTTATAATATGTATAAAACTTGAAGTCCTATAAATAAAAAAGAAGTGATTCTTAAATGGGTTAATTACAAACAAATGTCCCTTTTTTTATCTAATTTTCGCTTGCAACGTAACATTTAAAACCTATCAATGTTGATCATCAATTATGAAGTTTTTTTAATTACAACATCAACTACATCTTTTGGCGTTCAATTATGTCATCATTATCATCATTTTTAAATGTACATTGACGGGACCTTCATTTACCTTTCGTCAGTTTAACAATCAATCACTTCCACTGTCATTAATTGGAAGAGTGATTGCAGAAGGCGGAAAGCGAAGACAGAAGGCGGAGGCGAAGCTACGATTTGGGGCCGCCTAGCGCCTAGAGAATTCCTCCTTTCTTTGTCAAATTTAATTTTTACATGTCTAATTTAAAGGTTTATAGTTAAAGTTAACCAAATTTTACCACAAAGGTTCATATAGTTTATTAATTATGCAAGATGAAATGAAAAGAGTGGTGACGGAGGAACTCGAATTGTGGGACAGGGGATTTTAACTTTTGTTTCATTTTTTCTGCCATTGGAATGAGGAAAGTGAACGTTTTAAGTTTTACGTTGAACTTTTTATTAATAAATTGCTTCAAGTTAAAAAAACGACGACATTTTCAATAAAAAGTAATATAAGAAAATAAAATAAAAATAAAAAATAGGACTGCTTAGGGCCGCCTAGGCCCAAAAACGCATAAGAAGGGCGATTTAAACAAAAGTAGAACAGATTGGTGGCGTCTAACGCCTAGGCAACTACCTAGACAGCCTTTTACATCCATGATTTGGAAGTGGAAGACATGACATAATAACTTTAACCATCGATTCACTACAATTGTAGCAATGAATGACAAAATATGTTATAGATTTAGGATAATCTCGTCGCTACGGATCTAATGATAGTGGTGGTGATGCAATAG
This sequence comes from Ajuga chamaepitys, assembly GCA_958295605.1. Taxonomy (NCBI): domain Eukaryota; kingdom Viridiplantae; phylum Streptophyta; class Magnoliopsida; order Lamiales; family Lamiaceae; genus Ajuga; species Ajuga chamaepitys. The sequence goes on from OY282498.1 coordinate 47,379,875, forward strand.
ATGTCAAAAAATACGATCGATGATGTAATTATTCTTTTATAGTTGGTGATTAATATTTCTAAATTTTAAAGGATATGTTGTAATTGAAAATTGGAGCAATTGTCGTAATTTTTTTGGCTAATAACCCTCCCATAATCATCTCTCTCTGCATACAGATACCATCTATGAGATGAAATCCAATTTCCTGTCATTTAATAACATTAGAATTAGATACCTCTCAGGGTTCATTTGGATGGAGGGATTTGAGGGATGGATTTGGAAATCAATCATCAAATTCATCCAACGTGTAAGACGAAAAAAATCAAATCAAGAAATTTTAAATCCTTCCTAAATTTCTAGTTCATTTTGAAATGGATTGCATATTCATCCAACAACCTAATCGTTATAAATTCATCATACCCATCATCTATGTATAGTCGCATTATCACACATTTCACACACTACACACAACATATTACACATACCACACACACTTCTCACACACCAACACTACTACACGCGCACACACACACTACACACTACACACTACACACACTTCACCATCATCGTTTCAAAAATATTAAGGAAGAACTGAGAAAAGGAAAAGTTAAAATAATTTAAATCCACTCATTTGGATTTAAACATCCAAATAAAAAATTTGAAATAAATTTAAAATTATATGAATTTTCAGATATCAAAATTAAAAATCAAATCATTTGCTTCCAAATCCTTTCGTCCAAACATAACCTTATTTTATTTCAACTTCTTCGTAATCAGTTGTTTGGTGAATTCTCATTGAACATTTGTAAGCAAAGAATCAGGAGAAAGTTCAGGTTTGTTTCCTTAATCTGACATATTTCTCTACTGCTCTTATAATTTCTTTGTTGCTCTTAATTGTATCACTTGAAAAGTTGGACGGTATACTAGTCAAAATCTGAACAATCACAATTTTAATATCTTGAAATAAGCACTATATCACATGTCAACATGGTATATCTTGAATATATTATTGCATATCAAAGTTGAAAGGTGACTTTTAATCTAATTTTCAATTGCAATACGATCTTCAAAAAATTATTGGTCGCCAACTCTTATTCTTTTCAATTACAACATTGACTATATTTTTTTACGTCTGACTGTACCATCACCATCATCGGATACGTCTTAACGAGACCTTCATCTACCATCCACCAATTTCAAAATCCATCACTTCCACTCTTATTGATTGGGAGCGGGAGAAGTTGGCATATTACATTCAATCCTCAGTTCACTACAATTATAACAATAGATGTTGGATAAACTCGTCACAACGTATCCAATGATAATAATGGTGACGCAATTAAATGTCAAAAAAATACAATCGATGTTATAGTTAAAAAAATTAAAGTTTATTAAAAATTAGACAAAGGACATGGTTTTTCGTTTTTTTCTTTTTTTGGGGGGAATTAACCAAGTGCAAACATGTCATTAGAAATTTAAGTTAAAACCCTTCCAATTCTAAGTTGAAATTGGATTAAGGGAGAAAATTTGGAATTAGGTGGGCGGTAAATTTGATTTGAATTTTGGATATAAATTTGAAAAAACATAGCATTACCAAAATTACAATCATTAATGGGGTGCACGGGGGTTGCACATGCTTGTAGGTGTCGGTGCGTGTGGGCCCACACGTGTAAATAGGCAATAAGATCTTCCCTTTCACTTTAATGGCTTACTTAAAGTCTTTTCCCTTTTCTTCCTTACACTTCCAATTTCCAACTAAAGCTTTGCTTCTATTTTCTTATGCAACACCCTCCATTCTCATACAAAGATACTATCTTCGTTCCGGCTTAATTTGCCTACTCTGATCGAAGCACGGAGGTTAAGAAACAATAATTTTTTTAGAATATTTGACTTTCTCAAAGATGGAGATTTTGAGTGTAGAGATTGTGAAAAAAATTTCTTTTTTTAAACTGATAAAATTATTTGAGACAAATAAAAAAGACAAGTAGGCAAATTAAGTCGGGACGGAGAAAATACATGTTATTCTCGTCTCACAAAGACATACCATTTGCTATATTAAATATATTATTGTTAGTTTCATGTTTTAACCTCGATTATGCGTTCACAGTCTCTACATCAACCGAATATTTGAATAATAAAAAGGGATATAGATGATTAAAGAAAAGTAAAGTTAAAATTTAATAATTTAACTATATTAACCACTATTTTTAACTATAAGTCTATCTTTATGAAACAAATGAAGTGTTTTACTATATTTATTTTTAAACTTAACATTTGTCATGTGCATAAGATACTAATATTGTGATAATGTCCTTGCTGCATAATACTCTCAAGGCCCAACATTTCCCGAAGAGTTCCTTTCTTCTATATCTGGCTATAATCCAAGCTACGCATAGAGAAGCATTGTTGAAGTTGAGGATAAAGAGAATAGTTGCTGAAGTTGCCTTGATATCTAGACGAGGAAGACTTGTATTCTGGAGATGTGGTGAATGTAATTCTACAATTATAAGTTCAGTTTTGCAGCTGCAATTTAGTTGGGTTGGGCGCTCGGCTAATAGAGTAGGGCACGATCTTTATCGTTGATTCTTCTTTGCATGGTTGTTGAGGGAGTTAGTCCCCTCACTTTCGTGACATTGTTACATTTGAGGCTTCGGTCGAGTGATTTATAATTTTCTTATTCTAAAAAACAAAAAAAAATTGTGATGACATCAACATAACCATAGTTACATCATTTATAGAAAATATTTAACTTTCCAAATGATAAAGATTTGAATTCAGCAAAAGAGGTACAACTTTCCCTCCCAATTATAATTTGGAACACCAATATATTTTTCGGTGACGGAAATCCACATGCCCGAAAAAATAAACATGTTAGTTGTCTCGTCTTATGCGAAAATACACGACCTTGACCGTATGGGGGTAACTAGGTAACTAACAAAATGATTCATTTTCATTTTTAAAGATATGCCAAAAAGATTATACGTTATAACATTAGGGAAAATAAAAGATATAAAATCAAATAAAGTATAAGGAATGAAAAATATCTTTATCATAAATTTTTGCCTAATGTTTTTATGACAAAACAAGATTGTTGTTGGAGCAGATGATTATACCTCTTACTGACAACATAACCATAGCAATGAAAATGAAATGGGCTGTTGGACCATATCTTTAAAGAGTTTCTAAGGCATCTATTGTCTGTAGGGTATAAATATAATTAGCACATGCACTACAGATCTAGAACAGTCAAAGAAGATTACTAATTTCTTCTATTCACTGGTCTTTAAGGTGCTGCACCCGGTGTACTCGTCCCAGTGTAGCAATCACGGTAGATTTGGATGTGTGTCAGAACAAGGTGCATGCTGCCCTACACCGAGGGTAGCATCTAATAAACTGGTTTCACCTAAGATAGCAAAATTGATCCAGTTTGATAGACAGGTCCAACCCACCCGACAATTTATGATGACTAACCCATAGGAATCTGGCATAAAAGGGGCCGATAGACCCGAACCAATTGGCCAATGGCCTAAAGGCCCAAAGGGCAACGAGCCGGTCCAACAAAAAATTAATGTATCTTAAAGGGATGGGCTCGGCTCCCCAATTTTCAGCTCGACATAATTTTGGGCCGGCCTGACACATGGCATTGGACCAACAAGCTTAGGCCAGGTGGCCCGAATTCCACCTCTAGACTTCTCACCTGGCATATACATCAAATAGGGTTTCTACTTTCTATAAGGAATATAGGCGTAACTAGAATAGGCAAAATTTGTCCAGACTGACATTTTAGACGTGCTGGCCCGTAGAAATCGTAGCCCAAAGTATCATCAGGCCAACCAATCCAATCCAACGGTCAATGACCCGACGGGCCTTGTGGGCCGGGCCCACCATTTATAGCCCCAAGGAATTTTTTACCTAGCCCAATATATGGCATTAACCCAAAGGGCAGCCCGAATTTCCACCTCTAGGTGTAACTAAAAGAACAAAAACCACAACAGTAGCATTTAAATGTTCCGATATAATGCCTATAAAAGAGTTCCACTATGCATCGTTTAGTTGAAGCTGTTGAATACACCAAAACTATACCCTTCTGTCTATTTTGAGGCTAGAGCTAAACCAATTATGAGTGAATCGTGTGATCACCTGATCTCGAGACGAGGCACATTGCATGCGAAGCACCAACGGCAACAGAAAGGACATTATGAGTCCCCAATCCATCATCCTCCGAAAGAAATTTAACCTCAACAGGTGATGACTGTATCTCCGGAAGTCCAGGAACGCCTAGTTGACTATCAGCTGCATAGCCCCACATGTACAACTTCCCCTTGTCTGGATGATTTAAAAAATTTAAGTTACTAAAGAAACCCATGGTGGCCATTAGCCCAGCCCGGCCCAACATTTTAGGCTAGCTGGGCCGTAGCAATCGTAGCTTGAAGTATCATCGGCCCACCAAGCCTGATCCGGTGGGTCAATGACCTGACTGCCCAACATAGAGCAATGGCCTAGCGGGCGGCCCAAATTGCAACCTCTACTGGCTATGCATAAATGAAAAAAAAAAAAATCCTCATACCAGTAATAGCTGCGGATGAAGAACCTCCACAAGCAATATAAGTAACCCTCTCATTAGCCAAGGCCTCAACAGGCTCAGGAATTTTTCGACTATGAAGGGAAGCATGACCTAGTTGACCGTTTCCGCCATGACCCCAGGACAGAACTTCTCCTTTATCTGATATTCGACACAGTAATTTCAGATACATACAAATTGTGCTGAGATATATGTATGCATAGGTATATACATATGTGTGTGTGTGTGTGTATGTGGAGAGAAAGATACCTGTCAATGCAAGAGAATGATATCCACCACAAGCTATCTGAACTAAGCGAACATCTTTGAGACTCGGGACAGGTTGAGGTTTCCAGCCACCAACCTTGTCACCTCTACCAAGCTCGTAATTTGAGTTGGCTGCAGAGAAAAGATAAACATACTACTCATGAGACCTTGACCTACGATGGGAAATCAACAGTTCAGCTAAACATTATTATTAGCCAATCCTAACTCCGGTCACTAACACGAACGTCAACTTTCAATTATCAACGATTAACAATGACCATATAACTTGAGCCGTCTAGCACCCAAGAAGAATTTTTATTACTTGTGAGAATTTGATCCCAATCTTCAAAAGCATATTCTCAAATGATCATATATCTAATAAAGCATATTCTCAGATGTTTAACATTAACAACAGTGAACAAAATGGAATTCTTACCACCCCAGTTCCAAAGCTGCCCCCCTTCAGTCAATGCCATTGTGAAAAAGCCACCGCAAGAAACAGCAGCGACCGGCTCAGACATTGCTTTTACTTGAGAAGGTGTGCTGAGACCACCCGCGTGATCTGGGCCACGACCAGGACCAAGGCCCAATCTACCATCCCCTTCTTCTCGTCCCCAAATGTAAAGTTTGCCTACATCACAACATCATAGGCAACAAAGTTGGAGACTAAATTAGTCAGGTCAGTACAGCAGTTACTTATATGCAGTTATAAAATCTAAAAATGACTCAATAAACATTACGGGTGGGCGTCAGGCAGGTCCCACTGATGCTTAGAACACTTATAAGATTCATGAGGTCCAGTGAGGCAAGCAAACATAATTCAAGGAATACAGCGCTTGCTGCTTGCGTTTTGTAGACACAATTAACCACCAAGGAAAACTAATAATGTATGATGGTCTATGAGATAAAATAAACAAACTAATTTCAGGAAGAAGTATAAGGCAAATTTCTAGCCATTCCAACCAATGTGTGCGCATTCACATTTAACTGCTGGAAATGATAGGCACTTTTAGCTTTCAACAAATTCCGGAAGTTAAATACAGAAGACCTAAAAGATTGACTTCCTTCCTTAAGAAAACACACCAGGGGCGGGGGGAAGAGGGGGAGGGGGGTGGGTGTGCGGCGTAGGAATAAGCATCTAACCCGATTTGGTGATAGCAGCTGTATGTGTACCACTGGTTGCAATATGACATATTTCTTCATCCCAAGATCCTTCAACCAATTTGGGTAACAACTCTCTGTGATATACGGAATGCCCAAGAGCACCAAATCCACCGTAGCCCCTGAAAACTTCATTTTGTAAAAAAACGTATCAAGATTTGCAAATAACACACTGCTTCGAATCAATGGTGTGGCTATTACATGCACTGCAAATCTCAATGCATTCATTGACAAACAACAAGAGGCTAGAAGGTACCTATATTTGGGATGAGACAAAGCCTAAGTTGTGAAAAGGAAAGATAGCATTCTTATCCATTCATTAACAACGCATAAATGTCTTTGTCATGTAACTAGTTGTATTGGTTCCAAGGCAAAAGGTACCTATATTTGGGATGAGACAAAGCTTAAGTTATGAAAAAGAAAACATGGCAGTCTTGTTCATTCATTCATAATGCATAATTACCTGTCGTATAACTAGTTGTATTGGTTCCGGACATACTTGGGCCAGCCTTGCTATTGAACAACGAGAGCTGGAGGCCTCAAAATTATGGATACAAGGTTTATTCCAAAAGTCCTCGACTAGACCTCGCCTAGGCGCTACACTGTCCTCGGTCACCTACTTTTTTCCCCCGACTCCTCCCTCAATTCCCGCCTAGACCCGCTCAATCCTGCCTAAACCCTTCTAGACGCTAGACCCAGTCTCCCTCCCGACTAGCGCCTAGTCTTATTTCAGAACATTTTTGATACTGATTTCAAATCTAAGATGCGATGTAACTGAAAGCTCCAGTAATATTTAGAAAAATAAAAGAATAATCTCCTACATATACTTAGTGGGAAGTGCACTGTCACAATAATGCTGTTTATACGAATCATAGTGGAGTCATGAATAATTCAAACATAATAAACAAGCAATCACAGATTCAATTTCACAAAAATTATAAAATTAAGCACCGTAGAATTATCTCATCAGAAACGCAATAAATCTTTGCTACAAGAACAGAAGAGTAACTGGACGTTAATAGGTATAAAGTCAGTAACAATTGTGGATTAAATCATGATTACTCTTTCAAATGTTTATAACTTTCGGTATGAAAAATCCAGAAGTGAACAACATTATAAACAGATTCCTATATACTTTCATATGTAAGGCAATATTCTTCTCTCATCACTAGCTGAACAAGAGAGAGAGAGAGAGCAGGTACTGACCAAGTGAAGACGCGGCCGAGTACATCAAGCGCGACGGAATGGAGACCACCGAGAGATATGCTTCTAATATCCGATTCCAAATTAGGATTCAGAGTAGGAACAAAAACCGAATTCTCATGGCCAAATCCAAGTCGGCCACCGTCACCTTTGCCCCACACCCACAGATTCCCGTCCACCACCAAACCAGAGTGGAATAGCCCACACGAAATCCCTACCTCCATGTTCGCCTCACTGGAGCTCAAAAATTGGGAAAAACGACCTGGAATTGAGCGGGAGAGGGAGAAATTAGGTGGAACATTGATGGTGCCGACTGGCGCCGGGTACATCCTGATTTCCTCGATTCCTCCGCCGAGCTGACCGGAGGCGCCGCGACCCCATGAGAACAGCTGAAGGGTGACAGATTCGTCGCTAGTGGTGGCGGTGGCGGAGTTGGTGGTGTAGTCGTAAATAAGAGGAGGCGGCTTAGTGGCAGCGGTGGAGAGGCGGCGGTAAAGGATGCTGCGTAGGGTCGATGAAGTGGATGTGAGAATGTGGCGGCGGAGGGACATCGCCGGTGGTTGGGGTTTTACTGGAGAGGTTTTAGCGCTGATTAAAAATGAGAAACAGGAAGCTTTGTGTAAGAAATGAAATATGTTTAGGTCTCGTTTGGCCTTCAGGTTGCGGTAAGTTGAAAGGGGTTAATCATCCAAAAAATTTATTCAATTTTTAATTGCAAATAATTTTTGAGACATATTAATGTTGGTCGTCAATTATAATTTTTCTCTCAATTATAATATCGAGTAATTTTTTTTTTATATTTGATTGTGTCGACATCACCACTGTTAAATGTGAATGGACAAAAGCTCTATTTACCCTCGATCAATTTCACAATCAATTATTTTTAGTGCCGTTAATCGAGAGTCCAATAAGTGACATAAAAACTTCAATCACCGATTAAAGACAATGAAAATGATGGATTGTGAAATTGATCGAGGATAAATGAAGGTCTTATCCAAACGTATTTAACTGTGATAATGGCGACATGCCGACACAATCAGATGTAAAAAAATTAGTTGATGTTGTAATTGAAAAAAATAATATAGTTGATGACCAACATTGATAAGTTCTAAAAATCATATTGCAGTTGAAAATTAAATCAGATGTCGTGATTTTTTTGGTAACTAACCCTAAGTAAAAATAAATAAAATAGGGTAGAATTGTATTGTTCATTATTGTTAGTAGGTATTTTTAGTTTGAAGTATAAAGTTTTATTGATATTTTAGGAATTCATTGACATAATAAAATATTATTGAATTATTGGAATCGATCCACACTAATTAACGAGAAAAAACAGTCTAAACAACAAAAAGAATTATGAAACATTAAAGTACTGATAATGCGCAATCCGATATCCAAGAAATTCAACAAAAACCTACGTAAGCAATATGAAAACACACAAGATTTACGTGGTTCGATCCGGAGATCTACGTCCACGGGCAGAAAATAACACTTGCCGAGGTGTTTCTTTTACTCGAGCTTTGAGTTTACACGTAGTAATTCAGAATACAGAATGCGAACCTTAATTCAGAGTTCTTTTCTTCAATTTATACTAAACCCTCGTAAACCCTAACTGAACCCTAACTAATTCCCTATTCTCACGCCTATTTCCCGCTGCATGGCGGTTGGGAACGGATCGTGGGCCTTGATTCGCGGAACAAACCACCCATTGGGCCGACGCGTGCTTCTGGACCCGCTGGGCCTACGCGTGCTGGGCCTACGCATGTTTCTGGACCTGCTGGGCCTACGCGTGCTGGGCCGGTCAGTGGGCTCAGGTATTAACCCGGCCCGAAGTGATCGGGCCATCCCTATCAGATGCCCCCCCCAGCCGAAGCGAGGAAGGAGCTTCGGTTGTCACCGGGGTGGAACCATAAGCAAGAAGGGTCGTGGTCGCGGGCGCGCCGAAGTGTTTGTGGATGACTAAGTCTATCCGCGTCCCAGGGACTCCGCGGCGCAGTCTGGCCGAGGTGAAGGGTACACCGGAATGTAGTAGTATGGCCGAGGTAAAGGGAGCACTGGAGTGCAGTTTAAATCTTCCTGACGAAGGGTGAGGTTGATGCGATTGGCGGCGCCATCATGAGAGAGAGGGATGTGAAGTGACACGCTCTGCGATTTCCAAGAAACCTGTTCCCCACGCGCCTTGGGAACTGTAAAGCGCGTGAAGCGCACGTCTAAATCTCCATCACTGAATTTGAATAGGCTGCATCAGAGCCGTTGGTTTTTTGCGTATATATTTGGAATAATTGCACAGTAACTCTTCATCTTCTTCATTGCGATTTACCAGTTTAGAAAGCGGGAAAAAGAGGGGAATTCTGTGCTTGTGATTCATCTCAAATCCAAACTTCTCAAACTCTACCCAAGTAAGTATGCCTTCTTCTTCATCTTCTGCCTCTATTCAAGAAGTAGGGACCTCGAGTGCCCCGTTAGATGTCCCCCCCCTTCGGTATCTCATTCCGGAAAGGAATGAGATTAGGACCGTAGACAGGGCCGATGGCCTGGAAAGCAATGTTATGATGGTCGCTTTTTATCAATGCGCGGAGGAGGATTTTGAGGTGGCCTCTGTAGCATTACGGATGTCGCGAGTGCAGATTGAGAGAGAAATCCCTTTATTTTACTTTCCATTTAACTTAGAGTACATAATACCGAACCCCGATGATAGGGCCTGCTGCCCGCCGCAGGGGTTTATTAGTGTGTACATAGATCCCCTTAGAATAGGCTTGAGACTGCCCCTGTGGGACATTGTGATCCGGTTGCTGAAATACTACGGTATTGCCTTGAGCCAACTAGCGCCGAACGCGGTGAGGCAGGTAGTGGGATTCACCGTAGTGTGCAAGAACGCCGGGATAGAACCGACCGTAGAGCTTTTTAGGTTTTTTTACCAATTAAAAACTTCGGGAAATCTAAGGGGTGGTACTCCTTCAGTCCCCGAGCCCGAGGTGGGTTCAAGGTTCAAAACCCAAGTAAGGTAGAGGGGTGGAAGGAGAGGTTTATATTTGTAAAAAACAAAGTAGCTCTCCCGAAGTGGAGGAGGGAGGAGGTACTTGATACCGCTCCGGTGGAGAACCCGGAGGCCGAAGTCCTACATGTATTCCGGTCAGTGGGGACTTTCAAAACCCTCTGTTCCGAGGAAGAACTAGAGGGGGCAGGACTGAGCCCGTATTATTCGGGCGATGCGGATGCCGAAGAGGGTAGGAGTTCTTCTATCTTGCTTTTTACAACTGTTGTCTTACATAGGACTAACTATAACCTCTGTATGCAGTGGGACGCTTCGGAAAAGAGCCGGCTGGAAACCCCGCGGTGGCGGCAGCGGCTAAAAAGAAAGACAAATCTGCTGAGGCATCTCCCCGGGGAAAGATGCCATCCGATACGAGGCCCAGTGCTGGGTCTGAGGAGCAGGTAGGGGTAACGAAGCCTACCCCTATGTCCAAGAAGAGGCCGGAGCCTTCCGGGACTCCTCCAACAGCAGCGAAAAGACTTCGCACGGAGGGGGGTATGGAGGTAAGTTCCAGAAGTGTTGTCGGCTATTGTTAATGCAATTACATTGTTTGTTTTTCTGTGCTGATCCTTGTGCGCTATCATTGGTGGCAGTTGAAGGAGCAGGGGCCCTCAAGTCTGTTGGGGTTAGAGGGCGCGGACGCCGAAGAACTTCTGCGCTTGGCGCGAGGTATCCTGGACCTCGGTCGTAAGAGCGAGAAGGAAGGCAAGGAGGAGCTGGCCGAAGTGGCCAGGGAGCTTCGGGCGCGCAACGACCGATTAGCCCAGGATTTGATCGAGGCACGCAAGAGGGCTGCCTTGGTCGAAAATGAAGCTGCGCGTCTGCGCGGAGTGGAGGCGGAGACCAATGTCCTCCGAGGTGAGGTACTGCGGCTGCGGGCAGAGATGGAGGCTCGGGAAGCTGCCGTAGTCGAAGGGCAAGGAGTGATGCTGAAGGCATTCGCCGACAAATTATTCCAAACCAGCACGTTCCTTGACTTCCAGACGGAGTTTGTGGCAATAGGGGACCAGGCCACCCGATCCGCGCTGCTGGAGCAGGTGAAGGAGGTCTACCCGAATGTGGATGTATATCGTCCAAAATTCGGGTACGACTTTGAGGCAGTGGCCGGGGTGGAAAAGGCCTACTACGCAGCTCTAGCGAATCTGCCGGAGTGGCCCCTGGTGAAGGCTCTAGGGGAGAAGAAACAACTGCTGACGGCCGCGGAGATCGCCAACTGTGAGGTGGACCAGGACCAAGAGTTCATGGCGTTCCGCCGGGGTGAGCTGGTCTCCGAGCCCCGAAACAAAGAACCCCCCCACGGATGGAGGTCGAAGCCATAGCTGCGGACGAAGTTGTCGCAGCGAATGAGGAGGGAGAAGCCGAAGTGTCAGAGGGCCGGCGAGAGGTGTTGCCCGAGGACATTGAGGGGACTGAGCGGGAGGTCAGTCGTTCCCCTCAAATTTAAAGTTGTAGATAATAGGAATATATGCGAATCATTGTACTGAGTCCGGGACATTGTACTTCCATTTTGTTGAATATAATTTTTTGTTTCTCAGACACTTCGTCTTCCCTTTGCTTGCATGATCAATTTATGTTGTTTTCGAACTGAATTCCAACTCTTTACATACTTGAGATTAATCGATCTGGTTGACTCTTCTGTCTGTTTAGAATACCGCGGAATTGCACGAAACAATAAAGAAACTCATGCGATCACTTGAGTGGTTCCGCGAAGAAAAGAACAACCTGCAAATGCACGTAGTGCCAAAGCTAGAAAAGCAGGTGGCCTCGGCAGAGAGGAAAGTGGTTGAAGCCGAAGAAAGAGCCAAAGATTTCGAACTGAAGTACCGGGCTAAAGCTGCTGAAATGAGTCATGTCCTCGTTCATCAAAGGGAATATTACCGGATACTGTCTGAGTTCGGCCTTCTTACCTTTGAGGAAGTGGAGGAGCGGGTCGTAGAGATTCAGGGCGAAATCTCGGCGCTTGTTGCAAATAACCCCGCGGAGTCCTCAGAGCTCGTAAGAAAGCGGGAGGTTCTGGAGTTGCTTCTCAGCATGTACGAAGGGCTGAAGGGCCGAGGCAGGTGGAGGCCTTCTGCCGAGGAATTCATCGCGAGTTCAAGCCGGAGCCAAGGTACTCCAAAAGCTCCCCGGAAGGATAAAAAGAAACCTTCTGGAAAGAGAAAATGCATTGTTATCCGAGAGCCAGCTCCAGTGACCATGATTGAGGAAGAGGCCGTTGTTGTAGCCGAAGAGGCAGTCGAAGAACTGGCCAGAGAGATCGAGGTGTTGGTCCCCCAGGAATGGGACCCTGTGCAATGGGCCCAAACTCCGAGGTCTGCTCCGCAGCCAAGTAGCCGCGCTCATACAAGGGACGAAATTCCCCGACAAGCGCCAAGGACAAGTCCACGACGTCAGGGTACCCGCGGAGGGGAAAGAGCCGGAGCCCGAGGTCGAGGATCTACAAGATCCCGGAGGACACAGCGCAGATCGAGAAGCAGGCCTCATCGCCGGAGCGCTGAATATTGGCTCGGGGGCCGTAGATAATGGCTTATCTTTTTTTTTTTTTTTTTTTTGAAGTTTTATGTAAAAAACTTTTTGATGTTGTATCATTTGGAAGATAATAAAATCGTTTTGATGTGTACAAATGTGTTAAGGAAAACAATAAGTTACTAACTGTTTTAGTTAGGTGTTCGGGAACACAATTCGAATAACTCCAATGTAAATCTCCCCGGATAGATCAGGCGGGAGTAAATTCTCCCCGGACGGATCAGGCGGGAATAAATTCTCCCCGGACGGATCAGGCGGGAGTAAATTCTCCCCGAACGGATCAGGCGGGAATAAATTCTCCCCGGACGGATCAGGCGGGAGTGTGATATAAGTCCGGGGACGAAGTGTGAATCCCCTCAGACGGATCGAGAGAGAGAGTGAATTGTCCGGAGACGAATAATAATTTTATGAATGCGTTAGGGCGTCCCCGTAACGTAAAAGTGAACACAGCAAGATGCATAAACAAAGAACTTTTATTCAATGATAAGTGCCGGAGCAAATTAAAGAATACAAAGAGAGATAACAATCATAAAAGAAACGTACAATGAGCATAAAGATAAGATGGTACTTGTGATTTGGCATTCACAGATAAAAGCGCCTCAAGTTGGTAACGTGCCAGCTTCGGGGAATCGAGGTCCCATTGAGATGCTCTAATTGATAGGATCCGGAATCGTGCGCGGCAACGACGCGGTAGGGACCTTCCCAAGAAGCATGTAACTTCCCCTCGGGGGCAGCTTTGCTGGCTGAATTGAGCCGAAGCACTAGGTCCCCGACATTGAACTGAGTGCCCCGGACCCGGAGGTTATGATACTGGGTTGCACGTTGTTTACACCTGGCCTGTTGAATGAATGATTGGTCACGACGATTTTCAAGCTCATCCAAATTCGCTCGGAGAGCCTCGTCATTATCCTCTGGAACCAATGTGATGAGGCGGGGGCTTGGTACACTGATTTCCGCAGGAATAACGGCTTCGGATCCTTAAGTAAGGCTGTAAGGAGTCTCCCCGGTAGAGGTATGAGTGTCGTGCGATAAGCCCATAGGACTTGCGGAAGGTTTTCAGCCCAAAGACCTTTGGCATTATCCAGGCGTTTCTTTATACCCGTGAGCAATGTACGATTGGTGACTTCAACCTGACCGTTGGCTTGAGGGTGAGCAACCGAAGTGAAAATTTGTTTGATGTGAAGCTCTTCGCACCATGACCGAAAGGGATCGTTGGCAAATTGTTTACCATTGTCCGAGATAATAGTGCTCGGGATGCCGAAGCGACATACGATATTGCGCCATACAAACTTCAAGATATTTTGACCAGTAATGGCCGTAAGAGGTTCGGCTTCGACCCACTTAGTGAAGTAATCTACGGCAACGATCAGAAATTTCAATCCCCCCGGAGCAACTGGGAATGGGCCGACAATGTCCATTACCACTGAATAAACGGCCACGCACTCTGGATTCCAGTGAGCTCGGTTTGCGGCAGATGCTTCACACGGGAGTGCAGCTGATACTTGCTGCATTTGGTCACTAAGTCGTGGGCATCGTTGAACAAAGTTGGCCAATAATATCCCCAGCGGAGAACTTTCTTGGCCAGTGTCCGGGAGCCGATATGGCTGGCACAGGCCCCTTCGTGGACCTCCCGTAGAACTTGAGTAGCTTCGGCAGGAGCGAGACACCGTAGACTCGGTTGTAGGTATGACCGCCGGTACAAGACTCCATCATGAAAGGAGTATTTGGGGGCTTTGAGGACAACTTGCCGAGCTCGCAGCTTATCAGTAGGCAGAATTCCATCTCGGAGATATTGAATGATAGGAGTCATCCAATTCGGATCACTATCGGTCAGTACCGAAACTGTGGCCTCATGAATTGCTGGATGAGATAAGTCTTCGACCATGATATCCGGAGATATATTAGTTCGGACCGCGGAGGCCAACTTGCTGAGCCCGTCTGCTCTTGCATTCTGAGCACGTGGTATTTTCTGGATAACAACTGTATCAAGAGTTGACATAAGCTTGAGTGTTAGAGCACGATACCTGATCATTGTTTCATCCTTGGCGACATAAGTCCCCTGGATTTGCTTGGACACGACCTCGGAGTCTGTGAAGAGCTCAAGATGACGAACGTCTAAGGATTGAGCGAGCCGGAGCCCGGCGAGAACTGCCTCGTACTCCGCTTCATTATTGGTCACCTTAAATTTGAATCAGATGACGTATTTAACTTCAACCCCCTCGGGGTCAATGAGAAGCACCCCGGCACCACTTCCTCGAGTCGTGGATGCTCCATCCACAAATAGTTGCCACTTCCGAGGTGAGGATACAAGGGTAGCGGGGTGATGTGTATCACTGTCTGTCGGAGACTCATGATTGTCTCCCGGGGTTTCAGCCAGAAAGTCGGCGAGTGCTTGACCCTTGATTGCTCGGCGGGGAAGGTATTGAATATCATATTCGCCTAACTCGACAGCCCACTTTGCGAGGCGCCCAGACACCTCGGGTTTGACAAGAATCTGACGGATAGGATGATTGGTCAGAACCCGTATTTCACGTCCTTGGAAATATGGCCGCAGACGCCGAGCTGCCATGACAAGAGCCAGTACAGTTTTTTCCAGCATGGAGTATCGTGTCTCCGCCCCGTGGAGAACACGACTTGCGAAATACACGGGATGTTGAACCCCATTGACTTCGCGCATAAGTGCAGCGCTAATAGCTTCCTCGGCGGAGGCTAAATACACATAAAGAGGCTCTCCGGAGAGAGGAACTGACAAAGTAGGCAGCTGCTGTATATGACGTTTCAAAGCCTCGAAAGCCTCGGTGCACGCCGGAGTCCATTCAAAGGACTTCGATTGTCGCAAGATTTTGAAGAATGGGAGTTGGCGCTCTGCCGCTTTGGATAGAAAACGATTTAAGGCCGCCAAACCGCCCGTGAGGCGCTGAACGTCTCTGAACGTCTTCGGTGGCTGCAGATCCAAAACATCCCGAAGTTTGGCTGGATTAGCCTGAAGACCGTGTTGTGAAATCATATAACCAAGGAACTTGCCGGAGCCAACGCCGAAAGTGCATTTTGCTGGATTAAGTCGCAAATTGTAACGCCGTAGTGTGCGCAACGTTTCGGCAATGTCCTGTACACATGAAGAATGGGTGGTGCTCTTTATAACAAGATCATCAACGTAAACCTCGACATTGCGGCCAATCTGGTCGTGAAAAACGCGGTCTATGAGACGTTGATAAGTGGCTTCGGCGTTCTTGAGCCCGAAGGGCATTTTCTTAAAAGCAAAACACCCGAAAGCAGTGATGAATGCTGTCTTGAGGGCATCCTGCGGATCCATAAAGATCTGGTGGTATCCCTTATACAGATCTAAGAAACAAAGCGCCACGTAACCAGTAATGGCTTCGGCCTTCTGGTCGATGGAAGGTAGAGGATAGCAGTCCTTCGGACAATGTTTATTGAGGTCGAAAAAATCGACGCACATCCACCATGCCCCACTGGACTTAATCACCATTACTGGATTGGATAGCCAGGAGGGGTAATATACTTCGAACAGGATGTCCGCATCCAAGAGTTGTTGCACCTCGATTCGAATTGCGTCATTTCGCTCCGGAGCGAATTTCCTTTGCTTCTGCTGTATAGGCTTTACGCTGGGATCGATGTTCAGCTTGTGGGTAATTATATCGGGAGAGACCCAGGGCATATCTAGAGGAGACCATGCGAAGACATCGGAATATTCTCGCAAGGTCTGAATGATAGCCTGGTGTAACCATGGCACATCCACGACTCCGACAGTTACAGTCTGTTCCGGCTTGGACGGATCAAGCGGTACTTGGGCGGTGGCATCCCCCAATGAGGTACATACCCGAGGTTCAAGAGCCGATGATGCTACCTGAAGCTGCTGTTTGGGAGGAACTTTAGCAGTCTTTTTGAGTGCCACGTACATACACTCCTTTGAAACCCGCTGACTCCCGCGAATAGCCACTTCGCCATGCGAAGTGGGGAACTTTAGTGCGAGGTGATACGTGGAGCATATGGCTTTGGCGGGGGTAAGCCAGTCCCGGCCCAAGATCATGTTGTACGGTGATGGGGAGTTCACCACATAAAAATCCACGAAAATGGTTTTTATCGCCGGATAAGTCCCCAAAGACGCCGGGAGAGTGATGACACCCTCTGGCTGGACTTCACCCTGAGTGAAAGTCTGCAGTGGCTAGGGGGCCGGCCGAAGTTGTTCCCGAGGAATCCCCATCTTCTGGAAACAGTCGGCAAATATGACACTCACTGCGGCTCCATTGTCCACGAAGACTCGCTTTATTGTGATATTGGCCACAATCATGTCGATGACAATGGCATCAGTATGAGGTGTTATCTCTGGAACAGGGTCCCTGTCTGTGAAACTAACAGTTTCGGATTGACGGAGGCGCTTATGACGTGGCTCCTCGGGAGGAGGACGGCGAGCCTCTGCCTTCAAGGCATTTCGTGAATCCCCGGTGGGAAGGGCCCCGTATATCACGTTTATTACGTGAGTGGGTGCATTGTCTCCGGGTCCTCCCGGAGGAGGAGGTGGTGGTAGAAAACGAGGCTGTTGGCGATTGCCAGAGTCTTGCCGTGCATTATTGCTAGGTCCCGGCCGATTATTCTGCCACGGCGGCCGATTCTGTTGTGTGCCCCGGTCATGATAACCTCCGCGGTTATGAGACGTACCCCCATTCTGGCTTGTCCGAGGTTTGTCATCGGTCCACGCGATGTATTGTCGCAGGAGACCTTTCCTTAGACACTCCTCGATTTCCTTGCTGAGCTCTCGGCACTCTTCTGTCTCGTGCCCATGATCTCGGTGGTACGCACACCACTTTCCACGGTTCCTCTTTTCAGGCGGAGCAGTCATCCGCGGACAAGGCCGTAGATCGTTCTTGTGAACAGAAAGGATTTCGGCTCGTGACTTTGTCAACGGAGTAAATTGTGGAATATCACCTCGGGATTCTGAACGCCCCGGGTTCAGACGGGAAAAGGCACTAGGTCGCGTACTAGGCCCAGTTTGTGCCTTGTCGGACTGCCGCTTACTAACATGTTTCTCACGTTTCCGGCGAGTCTGCTCCTCGGCCTTAGCATATCTGCACACCGTTTTGAACAGTGCTCGGGTTGTGACCGGTGGGTTTTGAACCAACTCGGTGTAAAGTGGACTAGGACGGAGTCCATTCATGAATGCGTTGATGACTACGTCTTCGGAGCAATTTCCCACCTTGAGGCTCTCCGCTGTAAAGCGGTCAAGAAATTGGGTAACGGTTTCACCGTCCCGCTGTTCCATATTCACGAGGTCGGCCAAGGTGACCATGGGCTTCGCACGTGCTTCGAACCGCGCCCAAAAGTGTTCGGCGAGTTCTCTAAAAGAGGATACGCTGTTGCGTGGGAGAGAATCAAACCAAACCCGAGCTTCATCCTGTAAGTACTCAGGGAAAATCTTACAGTAATGGAGGGATGTAGTGTTATCGCGGCTAAGCATGTTGTGCCTGAAAGCTCCAAGAAAATTGGCTGGATCTCCGGTGCCGTCGTAAGGTGGTATGGCCGGCCGTTTGAACCCTTCGGGAAGGGAGGTGGCCATGATTTCTTGGGAGAACGGTGTGATGATATCTCCATTGGCATCAAGGCCCAGGATTCTGTCCAGTTCGACATTGCGTTGGACTCGCTCATACTCTTGAAGATCTAGAGTATGAGGATTGGCATAACGAACTCTCTTAGCAGCGTTGAGTGGACGACGGCGATCGACATCGGTAGGTTCATCGTTGCGTTGTCGTGATTCGTTAGAACTCCCATGGTCCTCGGAAGAACCAGGTCGTTCCCGTCGCCGATCCTGACGCCCGCGATGCCCCGGGTCTTGTTGATCACGCGAGTGCTGACGATGTGGAGGCACCGCGGGATTGGCATCATGTCCGGCAGGCCCCGCGGGGTGTAGGCGATTAGCCGCCCAGTCTTGAAGAACATGAGCATGCTCTTGTAGGAAAGCCTGGAGCAATTCTGGAGTGATTTGAATGTTAACCGGTGGCTGGGCAGCAACGGGATTAGGGTTTTGCATGTCTTGTGGGGGTGGAGGCAAGAACTGGTTGTCTGGATTCACAACCGGGCCTTGGTTGCCCTGATGATGAAACGCACCTCTTGTCGGCGACTGCCTCGGCGGCAAAACCTGATCCACGGGTGGATCTTGATTGGATTGATCACCGTGGCAAGATTGATTCAGTCGAGTCATCACCATGATATTTGAATGCACTATTAACGTCAAAAATTGCTTTGCGGTTCCCACAGACGGCGCCAATTGATAATGCGCAATTCGATATCCAAGAAATTCAACAAAAACCTACGTAAGCAATATGAAAACACACAAGATTTACGTGGTTCGATCCGGAGATCTACGTCCACGGGCAGAAAATAACACTTGCCGAGGTGTTTCTTTTACTCGAGCTTTGAGTTTACACGTAGTAATTCAGAATACAGAATGCGAACCTTAATTCAGAGTTCTTTTCTTCAATTTATACTAAACCCTCGTAAACCCTAACTGAACCCTAACTAATTCCCTATTCTCACGCCTATTTCCCGCTGCATGGCGGTTGGGAACGGATCGTGGGCCTTGATTCGCGGAACAAACCACCCATTGGGCCGACGCGTGCTTCTGGACCCGCTGGGCCTACGCGTGCTGGGCCTACGCATGTTTCTGGACCTGCTGGGCCTACGCGTGCTGGGCCGGTCAGTGGGCTCAGGTATTAACCCGACCCGAAGTGATCGTGCCATCCCTATCAAGTACAAACCTGCTAAATCTTAACATATACAGATTTAGATCTAAATCCAGTAATATACAAATCATATGCCATGAACAAATCGCATATTAAAACATTTTGTCACTAATTGTCTGGTGAAAACCTCACGATATCCGATGACTGAATCTTCAAAATCGACACCAAGAAAAACGGACTTTCATTATATCAAGGAGCAACACTCCACTTATTAAGGGGAGACGACAATTCTCATAGAGACAAACTGAAATATTCCAATAAAGAGAGACGAAAAAGAAAAAGAAAAACAAATTAAAGGAGGGTTTTTCATTGCTTGTGATTTAAAAAAACAAATAAATAAATTTAGAGATTGTGAGGAAAGTTACTTTTAATAAAAGTTGGTAGTGTTTGAGAGAAAAATGTGTGTGGCCAAATTAAAGAGTGGATGATCTTTGCAACATAATCACTTTTGGAGTTAAAACTAAAATTACCAAGTTACCCTTACGTATAGAATTTTTTCTTGAGGAGACAAAAATTAAAATGAAGAACTCCATTTCACTTCTCATTTCTTTCTAGACACGACCGTAGAGAGCTTCAAAGACAAGGATTTCCTCCATGGCAGTTGAAGATTGAAAATTTGTGGGTATGTATTTCGAACTAGAGCTTTAGATGGTTGTTGAAGCTTGAAAATTTGTAGGTATGTTTCTAAATGATAGATCACACATAACTTAAAGTGAAAAGTGAAAACCCCCAAATGTATCACTTTATGTAGTGAACATATTAAATTTAGCATTTTTTATCGTTTTGTGCCCCCCCCCCCCTCCGGCACAAAATGGTCACAGACTCCATCTTTTCCATCATATTTTTTTCTCTCTCCTCCCTTTTTTTACGGGCTCTATTTTCACTTCTTTCTTCTCTCTTCCTCTTAATTTTATAGAGATACTATGGTCATCTTCAAGCTTTCATTTATTAATTTTCAACATGGCATGATCGGCACGACGTCAAAATATTATATTATTAGATATTAGTGGGCACACGTAGAAATGATATTGTGTACTCGTGCCATAAAAAATATACCTCGGGCCATGAGATACCTTGGCACGACGTGAGAGTAAACAATTGCTAGATATTAGGGGGCATCGCCACAACATCAGAATATTGTATTATTAGATATTACTGAGCACGCGTAGAAATTATGTTGTGTACTCGTGCCATAAAAAAAAATATCGGGCTATGATATACCTTTGCACGACGTGAGAATAAACAATTGCTAGATATTAGGGGACCCACATAGGACTTTTTTTTAGTACTCGTGTCATTATAAATGTACCTCGTGTCATAATAAAATATAAGTCATGACTCGTGCCTACTAAAATACATAAAATTACTTCTTCTCCGTTGAGCCATCGAAGTTGCAGACTTGCAGCAGTGACGGAGATGATTTCCCATGTGGGAAGCTCCACTGCACCTTATTTCGTCCCTTAATACTGCAATCAAGCCTGTTAGGCAGATTCGTTGCCACCTGGAGAAATTCGTCGTTGCTTGTATATTTTTCGGTAGAGTTTTACGTTGTAGAGATTTTGGTTCCTCCAATAAAGAGACAAAGAGAAAGGGAAAGAGAAAATAGAGATAGAAAAATCTCCAAATATATCATGGATCTTTAGAGAAAATGGAGGAATTTTGAAATGGAGAAGAGAGAGAAAGAAATACGTCTTTTGGAAGACAGAATAGGAGAGTGGGGTGAACAGTAACAAAGTGTTAGATTTGATATTTAATTGAAAAAGCTGTTAGATTTAATATGTTTCGTACAGATAGTGATAGTTATAATTTTCTCCCTACCTTAAAATCAAACTAGGCCTTTAGATGTTGCAAATACTAATCAAACTACGGATCGATTTCCTCTGATTCCATAGTTAATGTTGTGTCAAAACTATCCTCGTTTGGGCATAACAATAACGAGATGAAATAGTACCTCAAACAATGTAAGGAAGAGTCCTTTACTTTTTCTAGTGGAGGCCTCGGATCCCGAGCACGATCCTGTAGAAACCAACACCGGAAAGGGTCTTCGGTGAAGAGCCTCCGACGCTCAAGTCAGTGACCGGTGATTACGTTTTAGCAAGAGTGATAAAAATGAGCAATATAATAGTAAGAAAGTGCTACCTTGCTACTGAAGAAATGAATGGTTAATATACTTACTCATCAGGATTTCGGATAGTCTTCCTATAAGTGTCAAATACTTCCTAATCCTAGTCAGTAATGACATGTCAGTGGTCCCCTACACTTTTGTCAGGAGAATAACGATTGCCAGTGTACCGTGCGATTTGATGTACTTTTATATCAGTGTCTACAACGAGTTCCCACGTGCTCCCTTAGCTAATTGATTGGGAAGGCACATCGAGTGTTAAGATGCTTCGCTCACTCGGTCCGATGTGGTCCTAGGGAGATGAGAGTTAGATCGCTCTTCGAGGTTTTTCTGATGGCGCATGAGCTAAATCCCTTCTCCGTGATGAGAGAAGTGGGTGAGATGGGTTAGTAGTGTTACTCAGGAGCGTGTCACTATGTTTGAAGGCCTTCACTTCGTACTTCTTATAGGACATATCTTGATTATGGCACATTAATTATGAATTTGGGTTGCGCCATGATAGGAATCAACTGGGAGGGAAGAACGAAACGAGCATGCATAGCTGGAGAAGATGAGGGAATATGACGTTGGTTTAGGATTGGAGATGAATCTTTGATATTTGTGATGGATAAGATTACATTTTTTAAATTTTCAAATTTAACGAGGGAAGATGAAGGAAGAAGACGTTGGCTTGGTTTAGAATTGTAGATGACTCTATAATTTTTTGATAGATAAGATTACATTTTTTAAATTTCTAAATTTATCCATTCACAATGAATTTTCTGTAGCAGATATGTAGGTTCAAACACTAAGATAAATTATCACACCTGCTGGGCAATATAAATTATCTCATAATTAATTTATGGATAACCATTAGTTTTACTCGGTTTATTGTTCATATTGGACTTTTAATTCACATACCAAATGCTAAATTTATTGGGATAACTAGTTGTCCACCCGTGCGATGCACGGGTAAGATTTTTTTTTTTTTTAATGTAAACGATGAAAATTGCAAATTATTAATAATAATTTTAAAGTATATTATATATAATGTGCCTATTATTGATATAATATGCATAAATAACATAAAATATTATGAAATTTGAAGGGACCGATGAACGATGTAAAATATATGTACTGCATGATAAAGTTTTGGTACACTATTACAAATTTCTAAAGATTTTCCTAATCACAACATTAACAGTTATGTTGACATAAATAATTGGTTGTTTGAGCTAAAACTTATTACTATATGTGAAAGTTGTTTAGCCCATGTATGAAATTGGCGTAAAATGTTCCTTTTTTATATGATTTTAATTTGTAAATGTATATTCAAATAGGAAGAAGTTATTTAAACTTATTTTTCATGATATAAATATGAAAGCATTACAAAAAATTAAAATGAAAAGGCGGTCGGGACCAACTATATGAGTGTTTGCAAATGATTAAAATCAGCATTTTTGAACTTTTAGCTTAAGAAAAGCTAAAACAGTGTTTGCCGAGATAAACTATTGGGGTGTGTTTGCAAATACTTAAAATAACTGTTTTTGAGCTTTTAGCTTAAGAAAAGCTGAAAATAGTGTTCGCTTATCACAACTTCATCTTAAATTTAAGTTAATTTAAGCCTAAATATGCAAGCTAAAAATTATTACTTTTTTGAATCACTTTTTTAATCACTTCTATAAAAATAGAAGCAATTGCAAACATAATTTGAAATGCTATTCTAATTAATTATGTAATTTTAGGCATTATATATATATATATATATATATATATATATATATATATATTTATTTTATGTTGTTAGGTGTTAATAATGGGCACCCCTCAAAAAAGAAAACAAAAAAATATTAATAATTGGGCTACAGGGGCCGGCCTGGTGATGGCATTATTTGGTCAAATAAATAGCAGGGCCATCTGAAATTCTTGTGAGCCTCTTCGGAATTGATGCCAATGGGCTGGGCCGCTTCAGATAAACATTAAGTTAAAGCAATCCATTTTAATTATCCGGGTCCAACAATAATGTGTTTTATATTGTCGTGTTTTTTTAAATGGATCCTTCTAGATATATTGACATAGCAGCCGACTTTTGAGCTGCTCAAATCCTAAATTGTAGTTGTTCTGTCTTTTAGATAAGGCTACAAATGTTGCTATTCTGATCTTCTTCTCGCTTCTCTGTATCGTAAGTCGGTGCAAACAATCAACGCTCTACACTCTTCTAGAGTGTTCTCCGTATCTCTTTTCGTCTTCGTACCTATCTCCATGTATGCAGAAGTGTAAGAAAAGATAAAAAAATCAGATCTCTCCACTCGAATCCTACAGATACCAGAAATCGAGTTTTTTTGTGTGTTGGTTAACAATTTCATTGTTTCTTTTCATTTTCGGAGCTGATTTCGACAGAAAAAGGAACATATCGATACATTTGGTCCAAATAATTCATACTTTTGGTCCGATTATTCGGATCTATTTTATAAATGGATTGTTGTTTTCCTTTTCCTGTCGATGGATCTGAATATTGTGGGGGGTTGCATGTGTGTAATGAGTCATTTTGTTTTGTCGTTGGATCTCAGTATTGTTGAATTGCATGTGTGTAATGAGTCCTAGATCTGATTTTTTTTCCTTTAAAATTTTGGTCACCACTGATATAATTCTTTGGTCATCCAAAATACATTATGCGTGTATTTTTATTTTTTTCGAAGGTGGTGTGGACAAAAATAAGTTATTAATCGTTTTGGAAGTGAAAAATCTTTTTCACCTAGGTAATAGTTGAAAATAGTTAATTACAGTTTATATGTAAATATACAAATTTCTTTGATAATATAACTTATGTTCCTGAAAAAAACCTTCATCATTTTTATGTCTCTGTACCTCAAACTAATATAATCTTTTTATTTTATTACGTTCTTTTATATTTTTTCAATATAAAATAAAATGTAATATAATTTATTTAATTATTATTATTTTATCTGAAAAGCTAACCTCCTACTCTATTTGTCCTGTCATATTTTTCAGGTTTTGAATTAGCCGAAGTTTCTAAACTATAAGGTGAGTTTATATCACAAATATAATGATGAATATGAGTCTTGGATACTTTGTTGTTATGTTTATAAATATCTGTTGCATGCATATGACATTTAAATACATAGATGAAATGTTAAAATCTGTAAAACATACTTGGGAACTGATTGATATTATTATTTGGGTTAATTTTTTCTTGTTTTATGTTCCACTTTAACTCTATTTGATCTGTACCTCTTTGGCGAAAAGAAGATTGAAATGTATGTAGTTTGATTTAATTAGGAGCACTTGTATTCATATAAATATGATTGTTTTATCAGCTTGTCAAATCTTCAGATTTAAGTTTACTTATTTACCTTTGAATATTTATTTCAAATGAATATATGCAAGTGATTTTGATTTCGTAAATCAAATAATAGGTCACTTAATTTTTATACCTTTGTATAATCATCAGTTCATTTTTGTTCCGAAAAAAGTATGTAGTTCATGTATTATTTTTGTTATTGTGATTGGGCAATTCCTTGCTATTGAATTTAGATAAACATAGTTAGGGAAACAAATGAATAGAACAAATATGACACGGTAAAATTCTGGAGGAGAGGAAATTGCATTCAGAATTAGAGTAAAATCAACAAAAGTAGAATTGGTTAGACAAACTATTGTAGGCTATGAAAATGCAAGCTACATAATCTAGCAATGTAGGACATGTTTTTGGATGCTAAAAGTAGCACAACAAAATTTATAACTGATTGGACTTCTTCACACACTTTTTCATTTTGCTTCTCTAAACTCGTCTCTATGGTAACATCCTTCAATGTGGGTATTTCGTCTCTCTCTTAATCTTCACCGTCAGCAGTGTGTATTTCTGCTATATATCTCTTGAAATATGTACTCAAAGCTCGTGACATTGAATCTGTTGTCGGAAACAGGTACTTCATAGCTTTGCGCCAAACTGAGACCTATTTCCCAAAGTCTGATAAAAAAAGTCTCAGATCATTAGGGGTGGTTCGGTACGGTATACCGTACCGAATTGTCCATACCGTTACCGTACCGAAATTTTCGGTACGTCGAAAATCTATACCGTTACCGTACCGAAAATTTCGGTATACCGAAATTCGGCATACCGAAAATTCGGTATGATATCGGTAAATACCGATACCGTACCGAAAATTCGGTATACCGAATTGTGTATCGGTATCGGTATATACCGATCCATACCGTTGATTTCGGTATACCGAAATTTCGGTATACCGAAAATTTACGGTATACCGTTAGGAATTTGGTATACCGAAATACCGAACTACCAAAATACCGAAAAGAAATTCGGTATACCGATATATACCGAAAATACCGAACTTTTTTCGGTATTCGGTATATACCGAAATACCGAAAATTTCAAATTATCATACCGTTACCGTACCGAAAATTTCCGGTACGGTATCATACCGTACCGAAAATTCGGTATACCGAAAATTTCGGTATTTTCGGTAATTTTTCGATACGGTCTGTGCGGTATTTCAGCATTTCGGTATTTTTCCCCACCCCTAAGATCATTCACCAGTCCTCAATGCAGGCACCTTTTTGGGAAAACTGGTTTTTTCTGAAATAATTTTTTGAAGTCGAATGGATGTAATAATAGTGTCTATTGCTGTAATTTTTAAATTTGTAGATTGGTCAAATTTATAGGCTTTAATCCAAAAACTGTAAACATCCACTCATGAACGTGCATTCTGTTTTGTGGGTGAAGTCGTGGGTCTCTACAGTTTTAAATGCAAATTATTATTATTATTATTATTATTATTATTATTATTATTATTATTATTATTATTATTATTATTATTATTATTATTATTATTATTATTATTATTACAATTATTATTTTTATCACTATCATAGAAAATGTATACTCCCTCTGTCCCAACCTAATTGTCCTACTTGCCTTATTTGTTTGTCCCAAGCTAATTGTCCTACTCCATAAATGGTAAATTCTCCCACAATCTCCACCATCAAAATTTCCACATTCAATCTCCACCTTTGAAAAATTCAAAAATTCCACAAAATCTGTTTTTTCTTAGTCTCCGTGCCAGGTCAAAGTAGGACAATTAGCTTGGGACGGAGGGAGTACAATATAATATTTCTTTATATAATATTTTAAAAAACGTGGATGTGACAGTTTTTGGAAGAACACTTGACATTGTGGTTTGTGAGATAAGATTGCGGGCCAAGTACTCAAAATAATTAG
Organism: Ajuga chamaepitys; assembly: GCA_958295605.1. Taxonomy (NCBI): domain Eukaryota; kingdom Viridiplantae; phylum Streptophyta; class Magnoliopsida; order Lamiales; family Lamiaceae; genus Ajuga; species Ajuga chamaepitys. Next base: position 47,406,722 of record OY282498.1, read on the forward strand.
TTTAAGGGTGCAGAATCATCTGGAGTTATTTTACTTGCAGAAAATTCAGAAAATAAAAAATTAAAACAAAAATTCGAAAATCTCAATGTGTGACACGTGTCTTTCCCTAAAATTCAGCAACTCTCCTTTTATATTAAAGGTAGATTAGGCTTATCTTGGGTTGTCATACATACCAAACTAGGCCTTAGACTTCATAAGTAATTAGGGGGCAATTCGGAACCCATCTAGCCGGGTCGGCTCAGTCCTGAATTCAGGACTGAAAATTGAAGAACTCAACCAACCTCGTCTTCTTAATATATATTAAGAACTAAGTGTAAGGATGAAAAAAATATGAAATATTATATTTATTATATCAAGAAATTATCTAAAAATACCGAAATTATTTGTATATCGATGATTTCATTGTGGTCAATGATGATATGTTGATTCAATTTGTTTTTGAATTTGTATATACCAAATAATCGAAAAAGTCTTGTATTTTGGTATAAGTCGATACATTATTTTTTTCAAAATTTTGGTAATTACCAATTTCCTAAGGTATACCGAGAAATTTTGGTATATTGAAATTTCGATTCATTAAAATCAACAATAAGTAACGGTATATACTGATGCCGACACAAATGGTAATACCAAAATTTCAATAATTACAAATATTGTACCGGATTTTCGGTATAACAAAATTTTTTGTACGATAGTTGTATGAATTTTCCATATACCATAACTCTTGGTATATTAGAGGTATGGATGATTCAGACGGTATAACATATCGAACCATCTCTATTTTTAGTGTAGAGACTATGGACTAGCTCCCCATTTTCCGGTCCTACGGAATTCTGGCATGCTCGACCTGGTCGAAAATATGACATTAACAATGGACTCGAGTTGGGTGATCTGAATTAACACCTCTAATCACAAGTGGTCTCTTTTGAAATTTGAAAGAACCTTAACAACTGATTAAATGGTCCAATGGAGTTATCGACGTAATCCTAATGAAACTGGGAACCCTAATAAACAGATCCAAAATGGTGTTGGAGTTTAAAGCAAAGACGGATCTAGGATTCCGTTCCAGGGGGGCGATTTTTTTTAACTACATTATAAAGTATTGAGACAAAAAAATTACAGTCAAGGAGGGTGAAATTCGAAGACTTAAGGTGGGGGAACTCTTATATATTATTATTTTTTTAAATTTTTCTCCTAATCTAAGAGCAAAGAAAAAACCTTCCTTTCCCCCCACGATGACTTGAACCCAGAACCAAAGACTTAGATAATTATTAGTTAAATTACATGTAATTTTGGAAGTTCCGGGGGCAACGCTACCCCCAATCCATCCCTAGTTTAAAATCGTTTTCAAATAGAGAAATGACACTCCTACACAAAGAGATAAAACATCCTACAATATAAAATTAAACTACATGATCATATACTGGAACTAAGCAATTAATTTACCGCCAAATTTCGTTTTCCTGTGAATCATATTGAGCCTAGAAAATGCACAAGACAAGCTAAACAAATAAAAAAAGCCTATGAAATTTCTAGTCCTACGGAATTTTGGGTCTATAAAATTTCGAAACTGCTCAATTCAATAAGACATGATATTGTTTCGATATACGCAGGGCCGGATGACCCAAATTAACACCCTAGATCTTGTTCTCCTTTGAAATTTGAAATAACTGAATCATATTAAATGTGTACAAAATATTCACATTTTCCCATTAAATTACCACTATTTGTGATCTAGTAGCACCAACAATATTAAGAATAATTTAGGCTATGTTTGTCCCTCTAATTTAATGCACGTTACTTCTCCCTCGTTTGTCCTATGCAGCACCATTTTCAACTCCAACGGCTACTTTTTCTACCTCCCTCAACTTCCATTAAAACCTCCATTTCTCCACATGAACCCCACCAATTCCCCTTTCCACGAAATCAAACATCCCAATGCCCCTCATCACCGGCAACGGAGCTCCACCGCCACTGTTAATGGTGGTGGAGTATCTCGAATCATCCATGTCAAGTGACCTCCTCTGCAAGTTCCCAGATAACTCAGCCTTCGATTTTGACTACTCCCAGAGCTCCATTTGGTCGCCTCTCCTTCCACGACCACCGCCGCCCGGAGGCGCCTCCGTAGGCGGCGGCGAGATTTCTAGGAAGCTTTCTTATGGTGGAAACGATGAAGTCGGGTTGCTGGAAAATACGAAGAGAATTGCGGGAAGGATCAAGAGGAAATTCACGGATACTGTGCTTAATAATGTCAGTGGATGCAGCAAGATGAAGAGGAGAAGGAGGAAGTCTTTTGGATTTTCTCCGGTCGGTTCCTCCCGTCGGCTGTCTTCGTCTTCGACAAGTCCAAAGGTACGTGCTTTTTTGCACGCCAAGTGTTTGATGAATTAACCCAACCATTTTTTTCTGGTGGCTCTGGTTGCTAATACAAAGAGATTGTGTTGCTGACTCTATTAAGTCAATTAAAATCTCTTACATGGTGTTGTAAAATTTTGAGCTCTATAAAAAAAAATTCAAGCTCTGGCTTACGAGCCTGCTGGATTTATATATAATATTTAACATATAGAGTTCAGTTGCTTTGCCGGTTTCAGTATTAATGTTAGCTAGTTTATAGTTTTTGTAGTTGGTATTGTTTATCTCATATTTAAATTGATAAATACTACCTCCGTCCCAATTAATTTTACGCGATTGATTGGACACGAATGTTAAGAAAGAAATAGATTTTGGAGAATTTTTTACTTTTCCAAATGTGAAGATTGAGGGTGGAGATTGTGAGAGAAGTTTCATTTTTAAGGTGTGCAAAGTTAAGTGAGACGGATCGAAAATGAAAGTATGCAAATTTAAGTGGGATGGAGGGAGTAGTATGTTTATGTATTTTTGTTAGTTATATTTCAGCTGTCATAAGAATGACTAAACAGAGTTTCCAATCCAAGTTACATAATGAACTCGAACTCAAACTGGACTAATTTAATATGTTCTCAAGATTTCGTCAATGCAAATTCGAACTATTTGTGAGGTCAACATTTATAAGATGAATCAAATTTGATAACAATTAAAGCTTGAACCAAGCTGGAGCCATTTGTAAAGTTAACATAGCCGAACTCGAGTCTATACTGTTTGCTTTGATTCAGTTTATTTGCATCCCTATAAATTCGTCGGAGTGAGCTGATGTCTATGTTGTTATGCATAGGTATGGGCTAAAGTGATGAAAGCAGCTGCTAAGCATTTCAAGAAGAGGAAAAACTCCAAGAAAGATTCCAATCTTCAATTTGATCTATCAAATTACTTGACAAAAGCAAAACCATGAATGAATGCGATACCTCCAATACAATGCAATATTTTAAACTAGGCCGAGTCGAGTCGAATCGAATGTACTCTTATTCAAATTTGTTTGAAATATTATCGAACTTCTAATATTTTGTTTGAGCTGTTAATATAATCGAGTTTAAATAAGCCAAAAACGAGTCAAGTCCGAGTTGTTTGACATTTTACACTTATTTAAATATTTTTAACTTGCCGAGCTTTTGATTTTATCAAACGTAAAAGTATGTTCAAACTTATTTGATATTTTTAATCGAATATAATTCTAACGAGCTTTTAGAAAACGATTTCGAATCAAGTATCAAATAGCTTTAAATTTGTTTTAGATTATTTGCAATAAAGTAATAATTCTACTCTTAAAAAGTTTTAAAAAGTTAAAAAAACATTACCTTTCGTCATAATGTTTTTTTCTTCTTTTCATCCCAAAATGATAAAAGCTTTATGAATAACTTAATAAAAAATAATTACAAGCGTAAGCTAACGAACTATGTTTCCTCTAAGCTAATTAGGATAAGGGAATTAAAGGATACCAACTTATATGTCCACAACTTCTGTTGCGCGTCGTATAAGTAGCAGAGTCTACCACTATTTCATTTTTTGTACTACAAAGAGGAAGAATGGCTCCGGTCCTTATGTGACTGGGTATATAAATTGGTGTCCACTAGTAAAGGTGACGATTCGGACGGTCAGATCCGATAGGGGCAAAGTCATATTTCAGATCGGGCTAGATTGGCCGGGACAAAATTTGGTCGGCCCTAAGATTATTCACCCCACCCCAACCTATCCCCATATAATATACTAAGATTATCGGGCCGACTCGTTGGATTTTTGGCCATCATGGCGGGCCTGTCGGACCAAATATTACTTCGGGCCAAAATTATTGTGGTCCAGTCCAGTCCATCTAAAATGTCAGGTCGAATGAATTTTGACATCTCTATCCACTAGTGGACATATGATTAATTTCAAAGACTAGTATTTGAATCAAACCAATTTACTCGATGCTCAACTCATATTGATTGTTTTGGTGTGCAAATATTTGACAAAATCTCAAGCTCGAGTTATATGTAAAAAATGAATAAATATGTATAATTGACTAGTGTTCTAAAGACGTCAAACGCTAATCGAGTGGTTGATTGAGAATTGAGTCTAAGGGGGAAAAGACGAAGACGGTCGAGAGCAGTCAAACGGCTAAACGTGGTTTGCTGGAGCTCGACGGAGTAAATAACAAAATAAGAAAAAAATTACTGACACATAACATTGCCAAAAAAGAAGGAAAATAAAAAGGTAGAGGAATCCACTAAAATCAAACAAAACTAAATAAGCCAATTGGAAATTAACCTAACACTCTAGCAAACAACGTTTCTTCTTATTTTAGACTATGTTTAAGATCAATGTTGCAAAATATTTTCTCATGTGGTTAGGTCACAACTCAATTTATATTACCAATTAAATAGCAAGGAAATTCTGTTCGCATTTTATCTCCTTTTGCACTTTTTTTATGAATTAAGAATTTTTTCTACAAGTCAAAGTAGCTTTGGAGAAATTTTGCTTTTAAATCTTAGAATCGAGAAATAAAGATGAATAGTTATATATAATCGGATGGTATTGTAGATATTAAATTCGTACTAGAAAACGTTAGTTGGTGTAATGCAATATTACAATGTAGATAGTGGATATAATGTATATGATTGTATTGGATACAAAAATTTGAATTAAAAAAAAAAAAAAAACTCTATTATTTCAACATTCAAAATTTATTCATATTAAATTCTAACGGTGGATATAAATTGTGGATGTATCTTAGTGGATTTGAGTCTTTATTCCGAACAAATTTTGATCTGAATTGTAATTTTTTTCAAAAAGTTAATATTTTTGGGTAGCAATAACAAAAATCGTGAAATTTTGATTGTTTATTTATATTAAGAGAGTGTTTGCGATTGTTTTTACTTTTTTATTAAAATTAGCGATCGTTGAAAAAATGTTTAAAATTAAAAGTGAGTAATGTTCCAAGAAAAAGTAATTATGGTAAACTTGTAAGTTGTTGTGTATGACAAAAAAATTGATTTTTCTTAACATTTTTTATTAAGAAGCAATTTGAAACAACATATTCCTCCTTTAAGATTTTTAACATAGAAGCGATAAATTTCAGCGGAATTTGAACAATGCAAATACCATTGTTTAGCTAAACTTAAGCTAAAGCAGAATTTTGCGTATTATAAATAAAGAAAAGAAAACAAAGGGAACAAGAAATGTGGAGACCACATGTTGGTCACTCACAAGGGTCAAACGAAAATTCTTTTCATGCCACTAAGGTATCCAGAATAAACTAAAAATGGCTAATTGAAATAAAGCAAGTACAAGACAAAGCCAATTTAGTGTAAATAGAGCTGGAAATGACCGGTTCGGTTGGAGAGAAGAACCAATATAGAACTGTCGCCGAGCAAACTACAGAGGTCGAGCTCCTAATCATTTTACTCTATGTCACAAAACCCGAGCGTGGGGAATTAGCAACGCTCCTCACATCGGTGTGAGTCTAAAAGTCCCTCTGAAGGATTTCAATGCCTTAGCTCAGAGCCGTAAAATTTGTAATTGTGACCCAACAACAAATCCCAAGACGTGTACAAATCTCCAAAACTAACCCAACAGAGTCTAGCTAAACAAATCAAAATCCCGAAAAAGCAGTAGAAAACCCTGCTAAAAACAATGGAGGGACTGCCTCCAAACAAAATCCGGGATTGCCGAGCCAAAGCACCAAATCCAAGATCCAGTTAAAAAGCTTTCGATAAATGGAAAAAAAAAAAAAAAAAAAGGCCACATAAAGGTTACATCAGCCTAGGCACGGCTGATATCCCGATTGAACAACCCAGAAACACTACCTAAATTATGAGAACATAACTACTTATCTATCGCGTACTTCAATTTTAACACTTTAGACAAAATTACATTATTTTCAAACAGTACTCACATTTACTTATAAGCGGTATTTGCCCAAATTCCAATTTCATTACTTCTTCAAAGCAAACAAAAACACTTATTTGTCGGTAGAGGTGTAAGTGAGCCGAGACAATTTGTGAGTTATTCGGGATGACCTCGCTAAGAGATCGAAATCAACTTGAGATAGAGTGTCGAGTTCGAGTTCAAGCTCATTGATACTCGTCTTGGCAGACTCGCAAGCTTAATCGAGCTTGACATAATTATATATGTAAATTCTAATTTTAAATTAAATATGGTCAAACTCTAAGGTCTCCCTTAGCCCATTTTGTAGTATAATTAACGTTATCAGTTCTAATGAATACTCCCTTCGTTCCGGCTTAACTTCCCTACTTTGATGCGGCGGAAGTTAAGAAAAAATAGATTTTGTGAAATTTTTGACTTTTTTAGGGTGGAGATTTTGAGGGTGGAGACTGTGAGAAAAATTTGTCATTTATGAACTGAAAAGTTAATGGAATAAACCGAAAAGAAAGGTAGAAAAGTTAAAGCGGAACGGAGGTACTATATTTTAAATTTTATTTGTAACAATCAAATTGAAATGAGTCGATTTCGATCTCGATTTCACCCGATTTCGACTGAGTCAAGCTTAAATTTGAAAAATTAACTCGATGAAGCTCGAGTCTCAACTCTTTTAGTCGAGTTCGAGCTCGAGTCTGCCTGCCAACACTCGACTCGGAGTACAATTCTCCTATATATATTAAGCTTAAAGAGTCTCGTGTATATATACTATTATAAACCGAAAAGTTAGAGAGAGAAAGCTAGTGAGAGAGAGATGGAAGACGAATCTCTGCAACTGGTATTCATCCCATGGCCGGTGATGGGGCATGTCCAGATCGTGGAGTTCGCCAAGCTCATCATCCACCGTCAGAACCTTCTCCCTCCTGGTACGATTTCCTCAAAATCAATCATTTCTTCTTAATTTATTGTTTTCCCCCCTAGAAATTTCGCACTTGTTGGCAATTTCATATGATACTGGTTATGAAATATGAATCCTCCCGCAGCTACTTACGACGCCGTTTTGTTCAGCTGCTTCCCCCATTTTTGTTGCTTAGTTTTCTGAAGAAACAACGTCGTCGTTGTAGGGGCTGCCAAGGTCGAAACGACGTCGGAGAATCGCCGGCCAAAATATAATAATACCAGAATTAGGAATTAAAAAACTGGTAAATTATACTCATAACTTGAATTATTGACGAAATACTCCCTCTGTCCCACCATAATTTGCACATTTTTCTTTTCGTCTTACACTAATTTACACACTCTTAAAAAGTTAACTTATCTTACAATTTTCATCCTTGAAAAAGTTAACTAAAAAGCGAAAAAAGTTATTTCTTGATATACAAATCGAAGCAGATATGTAAATTAGACCAGAATGGAGAGAGTGTATTTTAGTTATATTTATTATTTTGGGGTAAATTATATTCGTATTTGAATTATTGACAAATACTTGGGTGTATTTTGGTTATATTTTATTATTTTGGGGGTTCTGCCCGTAAACTTTCGGAACAATTTTTTCATGTGATCTTTTTAATAATATAATGCTCTACTTTTAGACACAAAAATGCATTGACAACGTGACAATTCACGATGCCGGTCTGGCCAAATCTGGCCGGTCCGGATGTTTTTTTATATCAATTTTTAGTATATTAAACACGTAAATTATGTTTATTTTATTATTTTATTAAATTAAATATTTATTCTGTATCATATCACCATCAATTCTTCTAATATATTACAATATATTTTAATATCAACCGATCATTTTTATATCCTATCACATATTAGTTACTACTCATTTATAATAAAATATCATTATCCAAATATAATATTCAATAATTAGTCACATCTATTTAAACATTAATCACATTTTTCAAATCATATTAAATATAATCTGGCAAACAACAATGAAAACACTAAAAACTGCAAATGAAAACATAACCAAACATCCCTATAATTTTGCCAGGCTGAAATTCCTCCGGCCCAATATTTTGGATTAGGGTAGGCTGAAATTCCTCAGGTCCAATCCAATCTGTCAAACCAATACTATATTTTGGGCTAGACTGAAATTTTGTTGGATAACATTGGTCAGCCTAACCCATCCCTAAAATATATTAGGATTATTGAGTCATTGATCTATCAAGTCAAATCTCCTGATGATAATTCGGGCTAAAAATTTTTTTGGCCTAGTTCGTCTAGAAAGTCGGACGGATGAGTCGAACCAATTTATGACAACTTAGTTTGTAGGGGATTTCAGTCATACGAAGGGATTTAAGCATTGTACCCTTATAATGTATTTTATTTTTTGGGAAATTTCTTTCCTCTGCAATTTTCTGATAATTAATGAAATTGTTTCTTATCAAAATAAAAAATGTTGAAAAAAAAAGAAAAACGAGTACTCCTTATTGGTATACTCCTTCCCTCTCAAAATAAAAATTCTGTTTGGAAATGTATAATTTTTCATTTTTAATTAATTTGATAAAGATACAATTTTCCAAAATCATCAATACACGTCCACGCGACTTGTTTTAATTTTTTTTTTACTTATTCAAATAAATCTAACTAATTTATGAAGTTCAATTTTTTACTTTGAACTAGTAAAACGAAATATTAATTTTCAAATAACACTTTTATTTTGATATAAGAAATTTTTTTATTCAAAATCTTACATGAAAATTCATCCATTTTTATTTGAATGTCCGAATACAGGCCAAACTCTTTCAGTCACAGTACTCCTCATGAAGCTCCCCGACTACATTGACACCGTCACGAGCTCCTTCGCCGACAAACTTCGCGCTTCCTCCCCCTCCGACGGCGGCACAGCCCCGCGCCTCAACTTCTTCGAGCTCCCCCCAACCGAACCCACCCCCGAGTGGAGCTCTAAAACTCGTGGCTTCTTCGTCCACAACCTCGTCCTTAGCCAAAAATCCAATGTGACAGACTTCCTCCGCTCTAACCGGCCAAAAGTCGTCGGCGTGGTGGTCGACATGTTGTGCACCTCCATGATCCACGTGGCTGCGGAGTGTGGAATCCCTGCTTACATATTCTTCACTTCTCCGGCGAGTTTCCTTGGAGGCATGCTTCACTGCCAGACCCTCCATGATGATCAAAACATGGATGTGTCCGAGTTGAGGAACTCGGTATCTGAGTTACTGATCCCGAGTTTCTCCATGCCCGTACCGCCTAATGTCCTGTCTCTGGTTCTCGTCAATAAGGACATATGGCTTGAGAGGTTCCTTCACTATGCTCGTGACTATCGGAAAGCCAAGGGTATAATCGTCAACACGTTCTTTGAGCTAGAATCCTATGCGTTGGACTCATTTCTTTTGAGTTCTGTCTATGGCGTTGGACCAGTCCCTCCGGTTTACCCTATCGGCCCGATTCTGAACCGCGGTCCGCATACGGGCGCATCAGATGCTCTCCAATGGCTAGACGAACAACCTCTAAGCTCAGTGGTGGTCATATGTTTTGGTAGCCAAGGGAGTCTAGATGAGGACCAAATACATGAGTTAGCGATCGGGCTCGAGCGAAGTGGGCACCGCTTCCTATGGTCCCTTCGTCGTCAAGCACCAAAGAACCAGAGCGCAAGTTTCCCAAGCGAGTATCACAACTACGAAAAAGTCCTACCTGAGGGCTTCCTGGAAAGGACTGTTGGAATCGGGAAGGTTGTCGGCTGGATCCCTCAGCTTGAAGTTCTCTCTCATCACGCAGTTGGGGGGTTTGTTTCGCACTGTGGGTGGAATTCGGTATTGGAGAGTATATGGTGCGGTGTGCCGATAGCCACGTGGCCATTGCATGCAGAGCAACAAATGAATGCGTTCCAGCTAGTGAAAGAGCTAGGGTTGGCGGTGAAGATTAGTCTGAGCTATCACGAGAGGGGCAGCGATGGGGCGATGGTGGCGGCGGAGGAGGTGGAGAGGGGGATTAGGGAGGTGATGGAGAGTGAGACTGTAAGGAAGAGAGTGAAGGAGATGAGTGAGAAAAGTAGGATGAGTGTGGTTGAAGGTGGATCTTCTTACATTTCTTTCAAGAGATTGATTGATGATATAATGGCCATCATCTCAACATCCTAAAGACAAAAAATAATTCTATTTTTGGAGTATTCCTCCTCCATATTCATAAGAAAAGCTTGTATGCTAAAAAATTGGTGGTTGAAAATTGAAAACAGAAAATAAACATATTTATGTGGTAATGAAGAAGAGATGAGGTGGATCTTGCATTGCTATGTTTGCTTTGTGCTCTAAATTAGAGATAGTAAAATCGTTCTGATCCAATCTGCTCTAAAATATTGATGAGTCAAGTTATAGAAATCTAGGCCCAAAGTATTATTGGGCCTCACAGGATTGACCTGATAGGCTAAAAGTCCGATGGACCACAGGCGGGGCAACTTTTTTATTATATTTTAGGGGATGGGGGTCGACCGAACGTGATCCGACATATGGTGTTAATCTGATTCGTTGGATTGGATCAGGTCGTCCGAATAGTTACCTTTATTCTAAATGGTGTACCATCTCTCTACTTATTCAAATCACATATAGAATGTGTGTCCTTCGAAAAGACAAAGCATTCGGAAAAAAATATACGACCGTTGGCATAGAGGTGGATTTCGGGCTGCCGGGCTTGGTCCGGACAAATACCGCACTAAAACTGTCGGCCAGCCGGCCCAGCCCACAGCCTGTCAGACTTTGGCCCATCAGTTCAGACCTATAAAATCATATGATACTTCATGCTAAGAATTGTATGAGCCAGCCCATCCAAAAATATTGGGCGGATCATGTCGATTTTGCCACCTCTAGTGCAATATCAGTGAGTAACAACAATCCGTATCATTATTAACAGCTAAGAATATAGTAGTAACATCGTATTGTGTCCGAGTATCAAAAGACAGTAGCAATCAATATACAACTTTAAACATAAAAATATTAATAACAATCAAATAAAAACCTCCAACTAATTTACATACTATCTATACAATTAGAGCATATAGCAGCAGATACCAAACCTCGTGCAGGCTACGATGGTGTAACTGACGAGTCATTCTTCTCGTCGCTGTCGTAGTATACTTCGTCGTCATCAATATCTCCGTCATCATAATAGTAGTCGTCATCATCGTCGTCGTCATTGCTGTCACTATTACTCTCATGTCCATTTGCACTCTCCGGTTGGCCTCTCAAACTCTCTTGAATTCGATCTCTAATGGCAGTCCCCTGGGAAAAGAAAATACTCGGAAAATAAAATACGACTCGCCAGAAAGGGAAGAGAAGATTGTTGTTAAGTACAGAAGGTCACCATCTTGTGGCAACGTTCCTCAAACATTTCAAGAAACCCAGCAACCCATCTATCGGCATTTTCTACCCAAATATTGGGATGCATACCAGCCTTTGCGACAGTTTGTATCTAGGGAAAGAAAAAGAAAAAGAAGACGAAGATTTAATAAAAAGAGCGACAATAATCCAACATTTCCATTTGAAGAAACTTAACCTTCTCCCCAACTTTTTCTTGTTGCTCCTTGACTTTCTCTTGCAACTTCTTCAGTCTCATATTCACTCTTAATCGCTTTTCCTGCACAGGCGATAAAACGTAAATATACTAGGTTTATGATGACTTGAGCTATATTAGAATCAATTGACGAGAAGTGGGAACAGAATATCGTGCCTTAACATAGCTAACATTGAGCTCCTTTCTTGTATATCCACGGTCTAAATTGCGCATCACATATTGGTTATAATCCTTCACGATCCTCATAATGACATCTGACGTTGAAATTCCATCAGTCCGTTTGGTCTCCTTAAATCGCCCCACAGCTTTCACCTACATTAAGAGTAAAGGTAGCCTGTGATCATTAGCACTCTCCAATGCAAATGAGCTCTTACGCACAGAACTTGTTTCTAATATTTTTTTTCGAGAGAATGCAATGCTTACAAATTCGTAAACATCATTTCCAGCTCCGCTTGCATCTGCATAACTGCAAAAGAAGGTTACATCCCCCTAGGGGTGTAAATGCACGGTTACTGGAAGATCAAACATATTTAAACCAAGTGGTTTGCACAAGACCAGAACAAAGCCATCCATTAGATGTCAAAACCCATCAATTTGGATTTCGAAGTACAATTACAAGATTTTTGCAAGACGAAGTGCGTTGGTAATTAACAATATGCAAAAACCTCCTCTAAAAGTATCTTCTGATCTTTCTAGTATAGTAGTGTATATTCGTGTATTGAAGCAACTCTACAGGTAGCACCTTGCAGAAAACAGGTGCAAATTATTTTGCTTGGTTTTATATGATGCTCATGTTTGATCCACAATAAGACTAAATATCTTACGAGTTTGTATGACAAAATTAAGAGCTCAAGAGAATAGCACATCAGACTGGCTGGGTGGTTCACTGATGCAGCATTAGAGCTATTGGGAAGCAGTAAATTGAATACGATACAGGAGAAGTGCAGATAAAAATGGGGTAGAGTAGAGAAGCAAGCTCTCGAGGCACTTTTAACGATTTTAATTTACAAATACAACTACCCATTGTAACCCCTTGCTCGTTGGAATTCAGAATGCGCCATCATTCCCACATCACACTGACAAATAAAGGAAACCATAGGACCCCTACTATACTTTGAAGGATTTCAAACGACATTACCAAAGCTTCTGGTGTGAAAAAGTATGCTTCTAGATGAGAAACACTTACGGAAGAGAATCATGAGCAACATAATCAATTTGATGCTTGTCAAGAAACTCTTGATTTATTACCCACGGGGCATCAGGAATAACCTCGTCAACCCACCTGCCAAAACAAAAGAGCTACATCTTAGTTACATTATTGTCCCATGTAGAACTAGTTATAAAAGAATCACAAATGCAACAAACACCCCCCGAACCAATTAACTTCCACAATTTATCTACAACGCACAATTACTGCAATGCAAAATCAAAAAGTAACACAATGAATTCATAACTGATACCATTTTCTTACTCAAGAAACTAAATCTCTTCCATATTAAAGATGCATAAAATAATGTACTACTCCCTCCGTCCCGGCCCAATTTGCCTACCTTGGCCGGGCACGGAGGTTAAGAAAAAACAGATTTTATGGAATCTTTGACTTTTTCAAAGGTGTAGATTGAATGTGGAGATTTTGAGGGTGAAGATTGTGAGAGAAATTTGCCATTTATGGATTGGCAAATTAGATTGGGACAAACCAAAAAGGAAAGTAGGCAAATTAGAGCGGGACAGAGGGAGTATATAGTAGCTAACAATAAGTATAATCAAGTGAAAAATCTTGCAATGCATATGACACAAACATAAAGAGCGGAAGAGGGAAACACACTTGCAGTGACGAAGGGATTCATAACGCTCAGTCTCGTTCATGACAGTCTTTCCCTTGTACTTGTGTGTAGTCTGATCATTGCAGCACCCAACCAACAAGTATCCATTAGGGAACCTACATAAAACCATTGAATTATTAGACAGTATCGGCACTTGAAAAACTTCTGATTAAAATACCGACACAATTAGCCTCAGGGTATTGAAAAGCAGGATGGCAATCACACAGTTCATGTCTTAACATCAAGTTCATCACAAAATTCAGCATAAATGCAAGGTAAAATAAACTGAAATACGAGCATTCCATATAATAACCAAAAAAAACTCAAGTACATAGCAGAAACCACCTGAACAAATAAGATTAACAGAATTTTTATTAACAATCAACGCAAACCACAAAATCTCAGAAAACATTGTAAGTTTCGAAAACGAATAGCAACTCTAAATGATTGAATGCAACCAATAATAAAAATAAAAACCATACGTGATCCTCAGAATTCCAATCAACACCACCTGAAATCCAACGCCTGCTGTGCTAGCTTTGAAAACAATCAGGAACTATAATTGAAAATGCAACTAAAAACATATATATATATATATATATATATATATATATATATATCATACATGATCTCCAGAATTCCAATCAAAACCAGAAAAAACACCAACGCTTTCAGAGCTAGCAGCATGATCTCTATTAGGTTATTTTCCGCAAAACAGAAAAATAATCGAACATCAAAACCTAAAATCAGAGCCACACAAATCATTATCAGCAAGGTCAAGCACTCACAGCTTCTTCGCTTGTTCCAGGGAGCGAGCGTGACCAAAATGGAAGAGATCGTAGATTCCATCAGCGTAAACACGTATAGGACGTTCACCGAAGGTAGAAGAGTCGGCAGTGGTGGTAACGACGCCGTTAATGGTGCTTGTATCGCCGTTAATGGTGGCCTGCTTCTGCTCCTCTGCTTTTCCAACGCCTCCCTCACTCATCGCTACCGTTACACACACTCTCTCTCTCCTCTCTCTAAAATAATATATTTTGCCTTCATATATGGAATACCTGACGACATTACCGGCTTATGGCTCTTCCCCTCATTATTGTTAGTAGGATAATATTTATTCTTTTTTTAAATATTTTTTCTGATAGAATAATAATAACAATCAATGGGTGTGGATAGAGGTTGCAAAATGGACTAGGCCCGATGGGTCAGGCTCGTCAGTCCAATATTTTAGTTGGATCAAATTATAAAAAAATTGATTTAAAGTATCATCGAACTCAATAAATTTATTTTGATGGAGCACGAGTCGAGCAATTTTAGAGAATTGTTAGAGGAACGAGCTAGGTTGATCTCATCAATTTTCCGGCCCATTAAATTTTTGAGCCAGTAGACTTATAACATTGGCCCGATTAACTGGGCCATGACGAGCCTGTCATGGAGGCGGAATTACCACATCTAGGGTTCATTTGATAAGGGGTATAAGATATGTGAGTATTAGCTATCATGGGATACTTTAGCATGTTTAGATAGTATAACATAACAAGTCATTCATTTAGTAGAGAATATAAAGTGATATGATTATTTGTTATGTAGCACATATTAAATTACTGTTAGGCTGAGGCAAAACATTTGGTCATTTGCATTTCATCTTCTTCTATCCGATACCTGCGGTGAACAAAAAGAGTGTCCCTAGCTGCTTATTTCATATCTGCAAATTGAAGGTTACCGAAATCTATAATTATCGACGAACCTACCGGCAACATAATGCCTAGGTACCCGACATTAATAGATAATATTTAAATCTTTCTCATACCAAATTCTTATGAATTAGTAACAGAGCAAGGCTACGATTATTCTCTTTATCAATTTTTGTCTTCGACTTCTTTACTATTTATTATGATTTTAATTCTTTTGCTCATTAAACAACGGTTTAGGGTGACTGCAGTTTGGCCTGCTATTTTTTAAAATTTCATTACCTATCAAGTAGTTAGAAATTTCGAACTTCGTATAATAATGGAAGTAATGCATCAAAGTGTCCTTTAAATTAAAAAAATAAAATAAAATATGATAACACATACAATTGTATATTTTAAAAAAAGTGGTCGGTTCTTAACTAAAACAAGAGGGAGTGTAGTTCTTTACGATGGTAGTTTGGAAATAACAATATTATTATCTTGGATACTGTACATGGCATGAGATACTATATTTTTATTTCGGCAAGATAGGTAAAAAGGGTTAATCATGCCTTTCTTCCGGGGCAAAAACTTGGGTGCATAAGATGCACCATAGTGTTATTGTACACCTTATGGGCCCCACCGGTTCAGTCCAAAAAAAAACGCGGTTCAGACCGGTCTGAACATGCCAATTATTATTATATTATTTTTTTGCGCGCGCGCGTGTTATATACTTAATGGCCTGTTTGTTGAACACTAAAAGCAAGTGGTCTGGTGGTATTTAATGTAGTCTTAAATATCTCAACCTTGAGGCCAAAGGTTCAATTCTATTTGCATATGTTTTCCTTCTTCCTTCATTTTGCCATTTAATTTTTTCCTATATTATCATACATAATAATATACATCGTATCGAAATATTAAATATACTGTGAGTATTGTAAGTTGAAAAAAATAAATATTTCGCAGTATGAAACAAAAATTAACTAAAACAACATATACTGTCAGGCATCACAACGTACACTGTATCGAAATATTAAATATACTGTGAGTATTGTAAGTTGGAAAAAAAAATCGCAGTATAAAACAAAAATTAACTAAAACAACGTATACTGTCAGCCATCATAACGTATACTGTATCGAAATAGTAAATATACAGTGAGTATTGTAAGTTGGAAAAAATAAATATTTCGCAGTATAAAACAAAACTTAACTAAAACAACGTATACTGTCATGCAACATAACATATACATCGAATTATTAAATATACTGTTAGGCTTTATAACATATACTATGCTCGAAATTTGAATATACTGTTGGTGAAAAATAAAAAGGTGGTGTTCATATACTCTCAAGTTTTATAATATATACTATGCTCGGAATTTGAATATACTGTTGGTGAAAATAACATATACTATGCTCGGAATTTGAATATACTGTTGGTGAAAATAACATATACTATGCTCGAAATTTGAATATACTGTTGGTGAAAAATATACTATGCTCGGAATTTGAATATACTGTTGGTGAAAAATAAAAAGGTGTTGTTAAGATTCGAACCCGCGCACTGAAGAGTACAATGTCGCGCCTTTACCAACTAAGTCAACGCCTGTTTTGTGATTCCAAACACACCTTATATATATATATATATATATATATATATATATATATCACGCGCGCAAAAATCTCAAGTAGGCCCCACAAGGTGTACAATAACACTAATGTGCATCTTATGCACATGAGTGTCACTCTTCTTCCGAGCCCCTTAGTTTTATAAGTATATGTTGTATAAGCTACCAAATGACTGATTAGAGGGTATGAGGAATTTAATGAGCCCTTAGTAGATTAGATAACTCCTTTGTATTTTATGTTGTATATGTTTGCATTTATTGGATTAGTAGATTAGATAACTCCTTTGCCCATTCCATATCTAAATTTGCTAAATCTTGTAATCTCGACTTCATCCGATGGTTGTCACCTCCGAATTTCCTCTGTCATTCAGCGCTGGCTGTTTCCAGCACTAGTTAATGAAATTTATGTTATGAGCTTCAAACAAAATAAAATAAAATGAGCCCCTTATGGAATGACCATCGGACATAAGTGATATCAAAATCACACCTCAAACATGTTGTATCCAATTTTGGACAAAGTTTAATGTACATCTGGTGCACGATGCAATTTGAGGGTAAGATCACATTTTATATTAAAAGGTACTATTTGTTTTTGGGTAAATAAGTTATAATTTTACCCAGAACAAGTAATACATTTAAACATAAATATTAATATTTTTTCAACATGATACATTTACCCAGAGCATGTAATATCTTTAAGCATAAACATTAATACATGTTCATGAAAAATTACCGATGACTTAAATTGCCCACTACCCAGATTGCACGGATTTTGGTGTACAGAGGCCTCATAATTTTGATACTTTATTGATATGCCCCATGTGTGGGAATATTGAATTTGAATGATAAATGGCTCACATGTGAGTTGTCCAACATCTATAAAATACTAGAAGAGAGAACCACTTATAAGCCTAGTGAGTCACTCTCCTATCACCAATTGGTTTTAGGATGAAAATTCACTTGCTGACTAATGATCTCTCCATATATTGACACGATCCACGGTGTGGACCGTGCCAGGCACCCCCTTAACTCTAACACCACGCTCGTTAGCATGTGCCCACAACAGACATTTATAATTTTATGTTGGTTAGACTCTACATTCTCTTTATTTTAAATTTTTCTAGTTGTATATTGCATCCATGATTAAAAAAAAAAAAATACAGATGTTAGAGTTGGAGTTTGTAGGGTGTTCTATATCAGTGTAATCTTTCTTTAATTAGGTGTAGGAAAGTTTTGTCGACTGGATTATAATTGTAGTTTTTGGTGTGAGATCTATTCCAGGAGTTTGTTAGTTCCCTTCGGAATTTTGAGTCTCCGGAATTCAAAGGTCTCAAGTTGTCACTTTTTTGTAGATTATGGTTGGTATCAGGACCCTTTGTTTTCTAGCCGTTGATTTTCGATCTCCACTATCTTTTTTTGTTTCTACGAATTCGTCTGGGAATATTTGTCAATCGGCTACGACCATTATAGCTCTTTTTAGAACTTTTGTCAATGAACTATTGTTTCAAAAAGATAAAAATACTTGAATGCACGATTTAAGCTCCTTGGGTGTAATATCTTCCCAATAGAGCGAAGCCTCATCATAAATATTACTATTCTTAATTTATCATAAAAAGATTAAATTAAGACAGACTTAAAAAAATAATACCATATCTTCAATTTACATCTACAGATAGTAAATTGTAAAGGCGTGGCAGAAACCCGTCACAATAAACCTTAAGGCAACATGTAGATGCACGTTACTATTATAGCATCACACATAACACATCACACGTAGTGTACGAAAATGAAAGAAAAAGCCAAGAGTTGAAGAACGGACGGAGAATGTGGATGAGATCTCTTTAGTGCTGCTATAATTAGATATATAGACTTCATATATATGACTATTGTAATGAACATTTAGATGTGGGCAAGATTGAGCAATCTCATTATCTATCCAGTTGAGTTCAAATTGAAGAATTACATTAGTAAGAAAATCCGAAAGTGTGGCAGGATCTATATTGAATCTATTTTTCATCGACTTGGGCCGCTCGATCCACGTAATTAGGTTGGCCATCCCCCACTCCCATGGAGACACATGTTGCTTTTGTAGGATCAATCATAGTTCTATCAATGTCGGGACCTAATTGAGTCGTTGCAAGCCGGAAAGCGGTGAGTCGCGAAAAGACCGCTTGCTTATAATAATAACAATAATAATAATAATTAATAATAATAATAATAGACATATAATATTGTATATCTACAAACAAGAATCCGAAAAATAGGTCAATAATGCGCGTCTGTACACTCCTAATAGAATCAAATCATTGTCCAACCCCCTCTCTCTAAGATTCCAGCACCGCATAAAGATCGCGCGTAAGTGATCGCAAGTTCGTAAATCCATAAATCGGGGGTACTGTACCAAGTTCTCAAACAAGACCAGTCGCTTCCGAATAGAGATACCACGAAGCCTGCACTTGAGATCTTGCTAGCGAATATCTATGTACCAACTTGTTAGCTGCAGCACACACGTGTTAATTGTGTTAGTAGTTGGAATGACTACATGCTGCAGTAACAGGTTCAACAAAACGAAGAGGTAAATCTGTATCTATATAAATATAAAAAGATAAGTCAGCCCCAAAATAGCAGAGGCTGATTTTCCCACTAAAACTACTTCGAATAAAGGAAAGTAATTGTTTTTGCAATAATACTCTTTGTTAAATCAATCTATACATAGAAACTAGAAGTCATGCCCAAAATAATAAGGGTTGTTTCTTTCTGCCAAAATTTCTTTCTAACCAAGAATTCTTTTTGGCAATAATAATCTTTATTTAGTCAATTATAATAGAATATGTAGAGCTAACAAAATTACCCCGATCGACATTCTATGCGGGTTGGGCCATAAGAATCTGACCATGAAGTATATAATTAGGCCCGAAAAGTCCGCTTGATGGGCTAGCCTTGCCGACTACGGGATGGTCAGACCAAATATAGTGTATAGGAGAGTGGACATATAAAATGAGGAGTCAGCCCCAAAATAGCAGGGGCTGATTTTGCCGCCAAAACAACTTTCTAATAAGGGAAAGTAATTTTTTACAATAATAATGTTTTTCGAATCAATCTATATATATATATATATATATAAAGAAATCAGCCCCAAAATGATAAGGGTTGATTTTTCCGCCAAAATTACTTCCTAATTAAGAATTTTTTGGTAATAATAATATTTTTTAAGTAATAATCTTTATTTAGTCAATTATGAATAGAATATGCAGAGCTGCCAAAATTTTCCCGACCCGACTAACACTCTATGCGTGTTGGGCTATAGAATTTGAGCTTGAAGTGTATAAGTAGGCCTGACGGGCCCGACCGATGGGCTAATAGCTCTGCGCACTGTGGGGTGATCATACCAAATATAGTCTATAGGATGGTGGGCTGGACTTAGCTCTCATTTTTTTGTCTGAAGGAATTTCATGTTTGCCCAACCCAGCCCGACATATTGCATTGGCACGTGGGTTCGGGTTGGAATAGGTCGCCCAAATTGCTACCTCTAAGGCATGGCCGGATCAAGAAAATTTGGGGCATGAGGCGAGATTATACTTAAAAGTAGAACACATTTCATTTTTCTTGCTTTTTCGGCGGCAAAATTACTTATTAATGTTTTATAATCAAGATGTTCTAGCATACTACTTTCGATAAAAAATATACTTAATCCATTCAATCTCTCTTGTGACATAGTTAACCATAAATAAGATTTTAATAATTTTAATTTTGAAAGCTTCTTTCAGCTGAAGCAACTGTTATAGGCCATTGTTAATAATATAAAATAAGCAATGCAAGTATTTAGAAAATAATCTAATCATTTTACATAATTTAATATCTTAATCGGTGTATTAGTTTTTAGGGTTAATTACAGCAACCACACCAAATTATCAGCGTTTTTGCAAATAAACCACTGAACTTTTTTTTGTGGCACTCATTCATATAAACTATAAGGGTTTTGGCATATACAACACCAAACTTGTTTTTCAACCATTTTTCGCCGAAATTCCACATGTAACTTGCGCGTTATAAATTTTTAAGTCCAAACACGCTTTTTAATAGGTAGAGGGGCAGCTCATCTTCAACAATGGAGATTCTAGATATTAGGAGAGAGAACTATTGATGATCAAAGAAATTGTTATGGAAAAGAAATGTGTGTAAGAAATTTACAGTTCTAGCATATTAAAAAGGTTGTTTGTAAAAAAAAGACCATTAAAAGTTTATCATGCGCAAGTCACGTGTGGATTTTGGACAAAAAATTATCGAAAAATAAGTTTGGTGGTTTATCTGCCGATTGAAAAATAAGTTTGGTGGTTTACCTACAAAACTCGTATAGTTTATATGTACCTATGCAACAAAAAAAAGTTTAGTGGTTTATGTGAAAAAACGACGATAGTTTGGTGGGATTGCTGCAATTAACCCTAGTTTTTATGTCTAGAGTTTCTTTTAACACTTTTAGTTCAGAAAATAATCAAGTTCATTAATATCTAAATGTTCATTAAATGTTAAATAAGTCTCAAGATTAAGACAAGACATTTTTAGTTCATCATCTTTCAAAGTTTTGAGAATGTCCAAATCAAATAGAAAGCCAAAAATAGTTTCATATTCTTTAAATTGCTCAAGTCTAGTTGCGACAGAAGTAATAGCATGATCCATTATGTATATAAAATACTCAGTTTCAAAAGATATTTTCGCTGAATGTGTAACTCTTCACTATTACCTTCATCAAATTGTCTTTTCCTATTAACCGTATGTTTTTCACGAAATTCAGATACTATATTCAATTCTTTAGAAATTTCTAAAGTTGAGTTTATAGCTGACTCAAGCCCATTTTCTCTATATTTCCTTAAAAGTTGAGGTCTTTCAATTGGTTAATAGCAATATCGATTTGCATGTCTTTGGATTGCAATGTTTTACTAACTGAATTGACAACAAATAATTCATCATACCAAACATTCATAGCAACTAAGAATTCAAAATTTTCAATCTCGTAGTTTACTAAACAAATAGCTTCACTTTTTGTTTTGTCATCTTCACTAGAGTTCGCTAATTAAACTAGAGCATGTCTTATATTTTGAGTTTGAAACTTTATGGCTTTAACACTTTCAATTCTACTTTCCTACCGAGTTTGAGATAAGGATTTTACAGAATATTTGCATCCATTATCTTGTAAAATTTTCCATCTTTTAGTAGATGAAGCAAATAGAGAATATATCCGTTGTAACATCCAAAAAATAAGATAGCCCTATGACAAGAATTAGCCATATCACATAAAACTAGATTCAAATTATGACAACCACATGGTGTATAAAATGCTCTAGAATTTATATCTAACAACCTCTTTTGCACTTCTTGGTGTTTGCCTTTCATATTTGATCTGTTATCATACCCTTGTCCTCTTATATCATTAAGATTAAATTCATATTTATCTAATACATTTATAAGTTCATCAAACAGACCTTTTCCCGAAGTATCATCTACTTTAAGGAACTCCAAAAAATATTCTTCAACTTTGACAGGGCAATTAGAAGCTCCATGCATCGTAGAATAATAGTCATTTGTTCTTGGTGGCTTACATTAGGGGTACAATCAAGAATAACAAAAAAATATTTCGCCTCTTTAACTTTTTATTATCATTTCTTTCACTTTGAAAGCTAACAACTCTATTAAATTATTTTATATCACATGGCTTAAATAATGACATTGAAGTTGACCATGTTGAATACGTCTAACATGTTCTTTCATGGTTTCATCAAATCCAGCTATCATTTCAGTTAGACCTAAAAAGTTACCATTACTTTTTTCATGTATCTTTTCATTTTTGCCTCGAAATGCAAGATTATTTTTAGCAAGGTATTTCACAACAAAAGCAATTCTTACCAAAATCTTTTTCCAAAGCTTCTTTTCCAAGTTGATTTGTTCTTGTACATATTTATCAATTGTCATATTCTTTTGTAATCTAATCTCTATATCAATCCACTTACTCATATTAGTAATATGTTCGTGACTTGTTTCATGAGCTTTTATTTAGCAGCCTAATTTTTTCCAATCTCTACTTTCCTCATTTATTAATTGGTTTGTGCTAGACTTTATATAAAATAATTTATAACAAAAGCAATACACTCTATCGGAATCTTTTGAATATACCATCCATCGTCTATCATGTTTTTCTCCATTCGATAATATTTGTGTCTAGAATACTATTGAGAAGCCCCTATTATTTTCGTCAGTAGGAAAATCTAATTCATTATATCTAATTGAGCATTTTTCTACTATAAGATCTCTAAAGTTCATATCGATATCTTTCCATTATCCAGGATCATGAATATTTGTAGATTCTGATTTTGATGTTTCTACTAAAGTTGAAGTAGTTTCTACAACAACTTCAGTTTTACTTTGTTCACATTAAAAGTCGGATTGCCACGTGGTTCTTCTTTAGTATTGTCATCTGCATTGTGCCTGTTCCCTCTTTCTGATTCATTTTCAACATCTGTTTCTAACTCATTTTCATTTCCATCATGTTCTTCACCTGAATTTAATGAATCTTGTCTTCTAATTTTAGTGACTAACTCCCCCTTGTTGAGATTTAACTAACATTTCAGCCTTTCTTTTTTCAATATTTTCTCCCATCCACTTGCACATTTTTTATTAGACATGATGTTTACTAAATAATCAACTAAAACTCAAATCACAATATAAAGATAAAAATAATCATCAAATATAATAGCAAAATACAAATTAACAAATGAATAATAGTTAAATAAATAAATCAAAACATAAAATTTTGATAACAAGAGTAAATAAAATATAAAAAGTAAAATTGATGAGATAGAATTATAACACCTAGTAATTTAAAAGAAGCAACAACAGCACAGACTAAATTGAAGACGGAAGTAGCGGCTGGGAAATTAAGGCAGAAGAAGACTGAGTTGAAGATGGAAGTAGCGGCTGAGAAATTAAGGCAGAAGAAGAGGAGTGCAAATGAGACTGAAGCGTGATGAGGCAGATGAAACGTCTTCTGTTATTTCTAGGTTTTACTTTTACTAACGGTAATATCTTATGTTTTTTTTTTTTAAGGTTATAACTAAAGCCTACTGTCCATTCACAGGCTAGCTGGCCACGTTTCTCACTTTTAGTTTGGGCTATATAAGCTCATTTTAGGCCTGCCTATAATCAGGAGCCCAACTGCCCAGGCCTTATTTAGGCAGATGAAGAGAGTTGAAGCAGAAGAAGAGGAGTGTAGATGAGACTGAAGTGTGATGAGCCAGATGAAACGTCTTTTGTAATTTCTAGGTTTTACTTTTACTAACGGTACTATCTTATGTTTTTTTTTTTAAGGTTATAATTATAGTCGCTGCCCATTCACAGGCTAACTGGCCACGTTTTCCACTTTTAGTTTGAGCTACATAAGTTAGGCCTTCCTATAATCGAGAGCCCAACTGCCCAGACCTTGTTTATAAAAAAAATTACGCCAACAAGAGTCAAACCCAAGCCTAAAGGAACAACAACTGAGAATGCAACACTAGGACAACCTCAGCAATACAAACATTCTACGACATGCATGTATGTATTTAGGGCCTGTAGAGATGTGAGGGCCTGAGGCAACCGATAAGTAAACTGCCTCTGCTCTAAGGATATTTAACAGAAATATAAAAAGTCAAAGCAATTAATTGAAAAATATATAATTGGTAATCACAAATTTTCTAAACATGTAATGCACTAATCTATAAATATATATATATATATATATATATATATATATATATATATATATATACACACACACACATATATATGTATATAATAAATATATAAAACGAGAAGTTAACCCAAAAGATAGCAGGGGTTGATTCCCCCGACCGAAAGTTATTTTCTAATACGTGAAAACATTTATTGTTGGCAATGGTAATCTTTATTTAATCAACGACTATGAGTAGAATATGTAGAGGTGACAAAATCTATGCGCATTTGGCCATAAGAATCTGAGCCAAAGTATAATTGGGCCCAACCAATAGACTAATAGGTCAACTGGTTGTGGGCCGATCCGACCAAAGTGTATTGCAGGGCGAGTTAGACTTAACTCTTGACTTTTTACCAGATGAAATTCTGGGCTAGCACGACTCAACCTAACACATGTCAATTTGGGCCGGATTGGACCACCCGAATTGCCACCTTTATAGATGTGTAATTTAAATATAAAAAGCCAATGTGATTGATGAAAAAAATGCAAATAACAACCATAAACTTTCTATGCCTTCTAATGCACTAATTAGAGGTAACAAATTTTTTTTTTGGATAATTTTAAAACCACAACAAATAACATGTATCTATTATTCATTAAAAAAAATCAAGAATATAGGAAATGTAGTTGGTAACTCTTATTCTAAAAATGAAAATTTTATTTTCTTTAGGGGATAAACAATGATCATTATGATATTAAGTGAAAATTAGTCGACATATACGGGTAACAATTGACTCTTCAGATTCTTGCATCGTAAGACATAGAATTTTATTTTTCCTATTTTTTCTTTTAATTATTCTTTTTTGTGTTTTTTGCTAATCCATATAGCATACTCCCTCCGTCCTGGTCTAATTTTCCTACTTTGGTCGGGCACGGAGGTTAAGAAAAAAAAGATTTTGTGATATCTTTGACTTTTTCAAATGTTGAGATTGAATGTAAAAATTTTGAGGGTGGAGATTGTGAGATAAATTTGTCATTTATGAACTGAAAAATTAGATTGGGACAAACCGAAAATGAAAGTAGGTAAATTAGAGCGAGACAGAGGGAATATTATTTTTCTTGAAATCTAATTTTATGCCATCTACGTACTCTCATACCTTTATGAGTCACTGATAAAGTATCAAAGACAAAGTGCACTAAAAAAAAATTCTTTTATTTTTTACATGGCTGGACTTGACTCACTAAGATTTGGACCAACTTATCCTGACATATAGAGGTGACCTGGCCTCGAGCTAAGTATTCCTCATATTTATTTCAAAAGAAAACAAACAATAATATATGTATAAAAATTTATTTTCAACCTTGACAATAAAACTTTAAAAACAAAAATCATAACTTTATATATTTGTATACGTACCTGCATCGCACAAAAGCATTACTAGTACCATATAATATAACAATCACTATTATATTCAGCAAAAGTAATATTAATAATTAACACGCATCACGTACGAAAAATACTATAACAAAAAATAAAATATGTAGCGTACTATATAAAATTTCACTTTTTAATATGTGTCAAATTTGAATCTGAAACTGATTTGAGAAAAAATAATCCCAATAAAACCTACGAGGTTAAAATGGAGAATTCAGCTATGGGTGTAAAATGGGAGTCAACAATCAAAACCAAAACAGTAATAAAAGTCAATAATCTTGATCACCTGAATAAATAAGTAGTAACCACATCAATCAATTTGAATTGACTAAAATGCTAAACCAAGGAGGATTAATTGCACAATGACACTTTTTAACTTAGATCCTACTGCGATGCACGAAATTTTATTGTATTTTGATAAAATATGCTTGTGCAGTTTTTTTTTTTTAAGTTATATTTATAACTAAAATAAACTCTAATTATATAACTATCGAGATGGAAAATTATCAGAAAAAAATCAAACGTTAACTATCATTTTGGATGATTATAAAAAATGTTGTCATCTTCTTTTAATCTAACATTAGTGTTAAAATTTTAAATATTATATTCACACTTAATCTAGCATTAATATTTTTTAATACTTTAATAATCTTAAAAATATCAATAAAAATGGCAAATTCTACCCGGATAGATTTTGCTCATACAGTGTTAACCTTTTTTTAATTGGTAGATCACATTTTTCTTTTTTACATGAATAGCCTTTGGACTACACTAATTTATAGCTTCACATTAGGATCAGAAATAGATCTCTCCAATTATTTTCAATATTTATTTCACTTATAGAAATGGAGGATTTTATCCAAGTTTTAAATTTATTTCTTACAAGAAAAAGATTAGAAAAAGCCCAAAAATGCCAAAATAGCATGCATGATTGTGGGTGAGATAGTACCAAAGAAAAGTCAGCATCAGCCCTATTACAAGCGCTTCCAATAGATCAAAACATATAGCCACCGTAATCACGATTTTCGGCCGCCGGAGAAGGCTCCGGCTGTGCACCTGCACCACTATCTCCGCCACTACCTCCGTGGCCATGCATGTTACTTGCCACTAACATGTGGTGTTGCTGCATTTGGGTCGGATACTGCACCTGAAACCTACTTGCTGGGGGCATAGGTGCAGTGCCGCCACCAATATGTTGTGTATGATCAAACATTCTGCCGGTGTTGGAAAGTTGAGACGCCGCGGCGGAGGTGGTTGTGGGGTCACCTGTGAAGTGCTGCACCATGGCTCGGAAGTTAGTTGTATCGGTGTTGAGTAAGGTGGTCGGGGTTCGTCGCGAAGCCCTTGACCGTCTTCGGATGGGCCTTGCTACATGGGCTTGATCAAGGCCCAAGTTACTTGTTCTTGAAGTGGCGACGGTCGTGGTGGTGGCGGTGGCCACCGTCGTGGTCGGATATATTCCGGTCTGGTCAACATCGTCGAAATTAATTTGCATCCATTCACTAGGGTTTGACATGAATTCACATATAGAAGAGTGTTGTGATGGATTTGGAGTACTTATGGGGAAGAAATGGAGGAGGCTTACTAGTCTTTGGTCAAAAGAATTAATATTTTTTATTATTTAACTTTATCCTGTTAAATACAAAATTCATGTACATAAACTTTTGGGATATTATTAGGTTTTTTTGACGTAACAAGTATTACAAAATGCCAAAGTAATAATTATCTTACAATAGTTAATAGGAAATGTAAATCCAGTCAAAGCAAAGATAAATTTAAAATATTTTATTTGGGAATTCTAGAACTTGTCCTAGCAGACCCAAACCAAAATAATTTGATTTGGTCAAATTAAATTTATCTTAATAGTACAAATAATATTCTGGAAAATTACTAATTCCCAAATTTAATAAATAGAATCACTTTCTCGTAATCACTTTAACATACTATTGTTTTAAAAAAAAAAAAAAAATAATACACTAACATTTTTTTCTTCTAGAAAAAGGTATTGAAACAAAAGAAGGAAAAAAAAAAAAAAAGTAAAAACTCTAAGGAACTGGGGACACAATTCTCAAACTGAAGTAAAACTTGCCACAATTCAACCCATAAATACTAGTGAATGAAATTCAAAATGTTGTAAAATTTGCTAGTCAAAGTGTTAAACTAGGACCTACCAGCTTCTCGAATCCTATACAGAGCTAAGTAGAGCACAAACGTGATTTGGTATGGAGAAACCAGGAATAAAATAAGAGCAACCAATGAGAATCTAGCGCGTACATAGATATTACTCGAGGAGTCGGAAGTTTTTGTAATAAAGATAGAATCCTAATAATTAATCAATGTCCAAGGGAGATAACGACAAAAATATACAATGCGAATTAGCAAATTAACTAAGTCCATTAATTTGGACACTAATATATATATATCTAAGTAGTACCTAATAATTATAACTACACAAAAATAAATAAAATTCTTCTCTCTACTTCTTCATCACCTCTCTTACTTCAATTTCAAGAGGAGAATTCACATTTGCCATACCCTACACAACCAAGAAAGAATAAGAATTGTAACTGAAATAAAATAATCAATAATCATAAGAAGCAAAATTATTTATTTTTATTAGAATCCAAGAATTCATAATCAAAATATAGATATCAAGAATTTCCTTAGATGTAGAGGTAGCCCACCGAGCTTGTTCTATCAATGCCATATAACGAGCTAGCCAAAATCCTACTAGACGAGGCATGTAGGACGCCATTTAAATTCCAACTAGAATTCTTAAAACTCAATCCGTTTAAAATATCAGATAGATTGGGTCAATCAATCAGGTTAAGGTAAATTTGCCACCTCTGGGCAGGAACTCAAAGGGGTGAAAATAAATTTCGTTAAAATCACAGTTTTATAAAGGATCAAGATTTACCTAAGCGTAATTAATTTTTTAATCTTTTAAGTTTTACTACTTTTTATTCAAAAATAATATCTTCAATTATTTCGATTCGATAAATTAATCATAGCATCGTCTACCACAAATAATATCAGTAACATCAAGTTTATCGAATTTCAATAGTTAAAAAATCAAAATTAAAGTAACCATAAAATACTACATTTAAATGGCGGGAAGTGGGTGGCGGGTAAAGTCCAAGACATGTCAGAAAATTATGTATTTGTCAATCACGTGCTGTACAATTACATGGCTATCACCCTACTTTCAAGACTTGTGGGGCCTACCACATTCACCATTATTGACCTCCGCACATGTTAGCCACTCATCCCTCTATAGTTCTTAAACTACGCCACTGACCCAATTATTTCCTATACTAATGAAACATCGATCAAGTCTATCCTTGACGCAAAATCAACGACCAACCTACATGATGTATGTTGGTTTAAAATACGTGCACATAGATAAAATAAATAAAATATTATTTGTGATCAGTTATGTTTCCCTATCTACCGTCTATACGAATTAATATCCTCACTAATTTACCACATTTATAATTTAAGAATTAGATTTTTATAAATTAATAATAATAATAATAAACTCATTAACTTGTGATTAATAATAATAATAAACTCATTAACTTGTGCCAACCATATGTATCTACTATGATCATTCACCGCATCATACTTAGACCACATTCATCTTTCTCGATGGTCTTGTGACCAAATTTAGAATCTAACCTACACTTGTTCTAAAAGGAACTAGGAGGCTGTTTGGCTAAGTTTATTATCTCTTCGAGACATCTTATAAAACATTTGATAGCTCATCAACATCTTAAAATATGATGTTAGATAAATTATAATATGCAAAAATAAGTACTTGGAGCTATAAGCTCCAAGAAAGAAATATTTAGAGTTCATCTAATTTTCTTCGGATCTTACAAATCATACTTAAATTAAATACACACTACACACATTTTCTTCACACTCACTATGTCACACACTAAACAAAGGTGTGTGTTTAACGGTATATTTCAAATTTATCTTCTAAAGTCATAGCTAAATAATCTCATTCAATTGCAAATTTATAATCTTTTCATAAGATTTTGAAACTTATAATATGTATTATGTAAGCTTAGGTGGACACCCTCATAGGATCTAAAATAAATGACCTAAAACAGTCCCAAAAAATTATGTAACATTACTTAGTTAGGACTTGATTTACTAATTCCAAAGTTTCTTACAAGGGGAGACCAACTATATAGCTAACACTGCATACTTTATAAAAACTCATTGGGTCTGTTTGTTTGTGATTGGGCTCAGCCGTTCAGGATTGAGCCCAACCAATGGTGTGTTTGGCAAGTGGTTGTGCCCAATATATTGTGGACAGCAAAATATCAATCATCAATCCACTAATTAACTCTTACACACATCATCAATCAAACATCATTGCTAATACACACTTTAACCAATAATCAATCATTCACTAACTAACTCTTACACACATAAAATCAACTTTAACACATTTTATATTATAATTACCCCACAATCCAATCTCCAACCAACCTAAACAAACACTTACTTATTTACCACAGCCTCCATATTCCACTTTATTCCCCACAGCCTACAGTACTCCAGCCACCCACAGCCATAAACAAACAAAGCCATTAAGTGGGTAAGGTGGAAAATTATTTCACACTAATTTACTTTTAGCACTAATCCTAAAAAATTACCACAAAATCTCAATAAAACAAAACAAATAAGTGGAATTGGAGGAGAATTAGTGTACTTACTGGGTTGTTGCGTAACGATGTAACCGGCCCCACCGAAAAAGCAGCTACCAATAGCGCGCCCCTTCTTCTGGTAATAACTGTTGAAAGCGAACGAAGCATGCGCCTCCAGCGTGTTAGGATCGAAACACGTGGATCCTGGCTGAATCGGATGGCAATCAGCCCCTCCTTCCCCGCAGGCGTAATCTAGACCCGCCTGCAGCTTATCTTTCCCCGCCTCCACCTTCGCCACACACCACGTCTGCCCACTCGCCGTCGCCATTCTCTGTTCTCCGCCGCTCATCGGCGGCGCCGTGTCTTCGTATCCTTTCAGCCCCTCCGCCGTCAATGGAATGTCGTAAACCTTCCTCTCGTCCGGGTAGAACAGCCCGAAGTTCCTCTCAGATGACGGACCATCTTTTTTGTTCTCGTTGAAGAGAGCGAAGAGGTACACGGTGAGGTTCGCGTGGGGACGGAGCGGTGTACCGCCGCCAGCAAGGACGCGGCGGACTAGGTTTCCGTTGTACGCGGCGGCGTTCTGGATGCTAGCGCCGAGCTCGTTCGAGTCTCCTTTTGATGGCCAGCCGGTTTCACTGACGATTATCGGAACGTCGTCGTATTTCAACGCTGACATTGCTGCGAAAACGGCGTCGATTTGTGCGTCGAAGAGGGAGAAGTACCTCAGGCCGTTGCCAGCGTCTACGACGCCGGGATTCTGCCGGAAAAGCGCGTAATCCAGCGGGATGACGTCAGCGTTTGACTCGTAAGCGAAAAACGGGTACACATTTATCATGAGGGAAGATCCGGTTTTACGGAGGAACTCGAGCAAGGGCTTGACAACGGATTCGACCAATTCGGGTCGGAATGACCCGGCGGAAGACGGGTAGGAACTTCCCAACGCGCTGAGGGCGATTGGGGAGGATAATTTAATGTCGCCGTCGAGCTTGTACTTCACCAGTGCTTTCTGGATGTTGTACATCGCCGGAATGAGGTAGCGGGTGGTGTTGTGTGTATCGACGAAGACCTCATTGCCGACGGCGATGGCTTCAATGGCGGTGGAAGGGTGGTAGGCGGCGACATTTTTTTGGATCCATGAATAGGCGAAGGAAGGGCGGCGCGCGGCGGAGGAGAGAAGCTCGTTGGGGAGGTTGACGGTTACCTTTATACCCGACCCGGATAACGCCTTGAGAACTGCCGGGTCGGAGTCGTAGACCTTGACCCGTTCAAGTCCCTGTGATTTTAGTAGCTGAACAACTTTTGTTGCCGACGGGAGGTTGTTCGCTATCCGGCCGTAATTTACTCCGACCGATCCGCCGTCTGAAAATGCAATTATATACAAATTTAATAATCAGAATATGCATTCACATTAGGAGTTACAATAGACACGATAACAATTAACGCGAACTCGACCAGAATTTACCAAAAAATATCTGAAAATAACGCGGACAGTATATGATTAATCCGCTTCTGACTAAAATTGATGTGAAATCATGGATTTATTTCAAAATGTAATGCACATTCAACAAAATACAAGTTTCAAAATCTGAATATGCATTCACATTAGGAGCTCCAATAGACACTAACAATTAACGCGAACTCATCCGGGATTTACAGAGAAATATCTGAAAATAACACCAACAATTTGTAAGTCTAATCCAATTCTGACTCAAATCAACGGGAAATCATGAATTTAATTCAAAATATAACGCCAATTAAGCAAAATACAAGTTTCAAAACCAGAATATGCATTTACGTTAGAAGTACTTGCTTTTTTTGAGACTTGATTCGACACAAAAATAAGGACTCAACATAAAATTAACGAGAATAAACTCAAAATAGACGCAATTAGCATGATTCTAACTTAAATCGACACTGAAATCAATAATTTTCCAATAAATTCTGAATGTATAATCAAAATCAAGCACAAACACCACTAGATAATCCGAGTTATCAACCCTAGGTCAGATATTCAAAGCGATTCACATTGTGTTTATAACCAGAAGAAAATGTTACCTGCAATGGCGAGAAGAGAGAAGAGGAGCAGTAGCATGGAAATGTTGAGAATCTCCATTGCTGTAGAGAGAGAGAGAGTAGTGAGAGAGTGGAGAGTGAGAGTGAGAGTGAGGGTTGGGTGAGGTAAAATGTATAATGGAGTGAGAGGATCGAGGATGTTTTTTGGGGGGAGTGGGACCCGCTCATTTCTGGCGCACTTTTGTAATCCTCTACAGCACACCACGTGGTCCCAGTTGTGTTGGGCCCCACATAAGTCGACCGTTTGTTGCACAACCCCATGCCAACCACATTTTACCTTGTGTAATTACCAAGGCCTTAGAACTCGCACTACGATGCTAAAATGGGGTATAACGAATAACGATTAGTCGAGTTTAGCCGGAACTAGTTAGAGATATAGGTGTAATAAGGTCGAATAGAATTCCAACATGATTATAAACGATTAATGAGAGGCTAATATTTAGACATAAATTTATTAGAGTTAGTTGTGAAATTTTACAATGAAATTAGTCTCAGAAAGAAAAATAAGAGAAGGAAATTTATGTTGTTCATTTTTTAATGGAGCTCAAGACGTTTGACCTACTTATCTCTTCTGTGAAAATATTCAACTAATTTCGACTAATCTTTGCTTAGATGTTGTCAGCTCAAAACATTTGACCTATTATCTCTTATGTGAAAATCTTCGGCCAATACTGAGTAATCATTATTTAGATGTTAAATTTTCATCGTTCGCATATAATTTTTTTTTCAATTCCTCTTAATTAACTGATTCTACGCGTAGGACATGTTCCACCATGCATGCTTAATTGAAAAGAGAGCCACACTTGGTGGGGTTATCTTTTAGCATTCGTTGTTGACAATATAGGCAGTTACCGGTCAGCAGACGTACATTGGGTCGTTGTGTGCAATATCTTGAATAACATTGGTGAGGTGATTAGTTATTTGTTTGTGTTGGGTGCTTTTCATGTTTCTAGAGTAACTATTTAGGTAACTCATTCTTTAGCTAACTTTGTTTTTGCCTCCTCTGATTTTCATACTTGAACAGAGACTATTTTTCGTAGCTGGTTGGAGGCACTTGTACTTGTTGATATTTCATGCGTACAAGTTCTTATAAAAAAAAGCGACACAAATTATAAGTAATTAAAAAATAAAAATGTAAATGCATAAAAAAAGTATTACTCTTCCTTAAAAATGCGCCGTAAGAAATGCCTGGATAGAAAATCAGATCCTAAATTGAGAAATTCTTATCTACCCGTAGTGCTCTACACCACTGAATGCACGATACATGGGCAGAAAATTAAAGGGATACTTAGTTATGTTTTCATTACCAATTTTCTATTTTTAGTATTTCTAGTGTTATTTACGAGATTATATTTGATATGATATGATAAATGTGATTGATTATAGATGTGACTAATTATTGAATAATATGTTTGAATAATGATATGCTATTGAAATAGTAGTAAATGATAGGTGATAAGATACAAAAGTGATTGATTAAGATTAAAATATATATATTATATTAGGTAAATTGATAGTGATATACTGATGTGACAATAAATAAATATTTAATTTAAATATAGTGATTATTTGAGTATATAAATAAAAATGATAAAACAAACATAATTTTTGTATTTAACATGTAAAAGTTAAAAAAATGCTTCTGGAAACATAATTAAATATTTTCTAACTTTTTCTACCTTTTTGCACATGTATCGTGCATCCAACAATATAAGAATACTACTTTTACGGATAGGTAAGAAATTCTCGACCTAAATTGTGGTGTTGTTCGAACGGTGTTTGTGCGGTCCATGTAACTTACCATCTTGGAATATCTGGTCAGAATTTATTGATCGATGTCGTATTGGAATAGTGTTCTGCTACTCCCAATATCAATAATGACCTGAAATTCTACTGTGCCACATTGTCAAAGGCCGGCTTTGGATGCGATCACCTTTTACACTTTGATGTTACATCTTGTGTTTTATTCTTTACTAATCGACACGTATATGATATGATATCACAAATTAATATGTGTTACTTAGTGAATTGAGTGTAATAGAGGATGAAACATTTACTATAACAGAAAATCAGAATTGGTGAAGAAACCGTTGTCGAGTAAATAAGGTTGAAAAAAAAGTAGATTATGAATAAAAATATATGTTTAGTTATATAAGTTGTAGAAATATATAGAAGTTTGTTTATGATATTTAACTAAAGAATATGATAAATATGTGTAGAAGTTAATTAGAAAATGATTGATTAAAGGTTAAAATAGGAATTGAAAATTATGATTGCAAAACGTGTATCAATCAAATAACTCAGTGGGTTGTGTTCGACCATTTTAATCAAACACCATAGAAACCTCAATGGTTTGAGTCTAATCCTAACCAAAGACACCCAAAGTTTCCATTTAAATAGAGGTGGTAAGATCGATGTAGTTTGATTAGCCAATCCAATCTATCTAATGTTTGGAAATTCTACCATATTCGATGTATTATTCCTAAAGGGTAGATGTGTGACAAATAACCAAGAACATATAATATTTCTTGGCGTAGGACATAATTAGCCATATTTTAGATATATTAGGTCATAAGAATTTCAGTGTACAATATTATTAGGTCTAGCACGAACAATATAATTGGTCGATGGCTCAACAGGATACTAGCCCAATAATTTTAATATAATTTAGGAGAATGGGTTCACTAATATTTGTTCCGTAAAATTTTAGGAGGGTTCAACCTAATTAAACGTATGGAAGTGTGTGAGAAGATTAGATGGGTCGGACCGTGTAAATTGCCACCTCTCGTGATAAGATATTTTATTCTTTGAGTTAACTTTTAAGATACACCATGCCCTAATGATAATAAAGATGCAATTTGTAACTTAACTCTCACTTATAATTTGCTCATAATGTATCTATTTATATATAGTAAATATTTCTATCCATGTGATGACTTCTATATTCTAGATTGTACTTGTCGAAAAGGAAAGAAAAAAATTTAATTTTATTTTTCACAAACTTACATAATAAGCAGAGGTGGTAAAAAATTATCAAAATTTCGGTATATCATGCATACATAACAATACTAAAAATACAAAAAATTTCGACATACAGACATTTATATTACAGTATCAAAACTTTTCGAAATGATATCAATATAGAAGTTTTTGTATTTCGATATATACCGAAATCCACAGTAAATCGATGTTGTATTTTGGCATACACCGAAATAATTGATAAATCAATTTTGAGATGGATATCGAATTAATATCATAGTCGTTTTCTTTTTAAGAGTTCAGTATTCGGAATTTTTGATATAAAAAATAATTTGGTAAACCGCGATGAGATAATAATATCTTTATCGGTACATACATTTGGGTATGTCGAGAATTCAATATAAACCAAAATTTCAGTAGACCTAAATTTTGGTATGATATCGATATACATTTTGCTATACCAAAATTTTCGACACGATATTTAATACTACCTCCATCTCGGCTTGTTTTGCACACTTTTTTTTTTTGACCGTATCACCTTATTTTGCACACTCCAATAAAGAAAACTTTTCTCACAAACTCCACTCTCAAAATTTCGCCACTCAATCTCCATCTTTAAAAAAGTCAAAGAAAAAATTAAAATCTATTTTTCTTTAACATCCGTGTCCGATCAACTGTTCAAAATAAATCGGGACAAAGGGAGTATGAGCCAAAAAAATTGGTACGAACACGTAACAATGATTATCTGCAAGTCATCTGTTTCTTCTTGCTTAAAATAAGAAATGAAAGTATAGCCGTTGGAGATATTAATTAGACAGGACATAAAGCTTACGGACAGAACACTTTGATCCTCCCTAAAAAACCAAAAAGATCACTATAATCGGGACTTCCATAATTTGACTCTCAGCGTCCCGACTTATTTTGTGCAGAAAGATTGATATGGGTATTAAGAAAAGTGATTTTTAATTATTTTTTTACTTTTTAAATGTGGATTGAGGGTAGATTTGAGGGTGAAAATTATATTATCACTTTCCTTTTTTAGATTGTGCAAAATAAGATGAGACGACCGTTTAAAAAAAAGTACACAAGATAAGGTGGTATGGAGGGAATATATATTTTATTTCACGGAGCATTTCGAAAAGAGAGTAATATGAATAAATATAAAAGTATGGGACCCACATAAATTGTATTACTCTCTCTTGAAAATGCACTGTGAAATATTTAGAAGATCCAAACTCACTATAATCCTAAAGAAAATGCTAATTAGTGGCATTTCAGAAAAATAAGAGGATTTATTCATCTCATTTTTAGTATTATTAATTTAGATGTAAATTTGTTAGGTATATGTTTTGTTTAAAAAGGTAAACGGTATTTTACTCCCCTTCGTCCTACCTTAACTTGCATAGGAAAGGTTAACCCAAGTATTAAAAGAAAATATTTTTTGAAAATTTGTTGATTTTTTAAAGGTTGGTTGAAGGTGGAGATTGTGTTATATTTTTCCTTTTTAAAAAGTGTGCAAATTCGTCAGAGACGAACGAAGATGAAAAGTGTGCAAGATAAAAGTAAATCAGAAGTTATTTCGACATACCAAATAAACTTAGAAATTTGTGGAAACTGCAATGAAGTTCTTTCAATATAGATAAAAGGCAATTGAATTCTATGAGTTGTAATTTTCAGAAACGTTAAATATTGTTTGGTTATTTGAGCAAATATAAAAATTATTTAGATTAAAGAATGTGGGGCACAAAATTACAAATTGTAGTGAGAACGTGTTTGTAGCATAGCGGTTTGGTTATATCGTATAAGATATATTAAAGGGAAAATTACATATTATCATTCAAATTTTTCGTATTTTTGCATTATCATAAAAACTAATTTTGTTGCAGCTTATCATTTGAACTTATGCTTTTGTTGCAAATCACTATATGAGAAAAATCTTACCTGTTCATAATGGTTGAGATTTCTTCTATATGACTATTTGCAACAACAAAAAACTTCATGTCACACTGTAAAAACACACAAAGCTGAGATGGTATGTTGTAATATTTCTTACTCTCTCCGTCCCGACTTAATTTGCACACTTGCTCCGGCGCGTATATTAAGAAAAAACTATTTTTGCTTTTTAGTTGACTTTTTCAAATGTAGAGATTTTAAGGATGAAGATTGTAAAATTCCTTTCCATTTTGGGGTGTGCAAAATAGAATGGAACGGCCGAAAAAGAAAAGTGTACAAATTAAGACGGGACGGATGAAGTACTTTAAATAACATTGCAAATCGGCCCAGCCCAACGAGTCTCATTCAACCTCACATTTTAAATGGACTGAACTGTAGAATTTGTGGTCTGAAGTATCGTCGGACCTACTGAGCCCCGACATTTTTATTTATTTATTTTGGTACAAGATATAATTAAGTTAGTTGGTAAAAGGGCAAAGGATATCTCAAAAAGTGAAAAACATCATCCCTTTTTACTTTAGCTATGCTTTAGCAAATGAAGAAAGGAGAATTACTATAAAGAATTGAAGAAAAGAAGATTCTATCACCTATGGACAAAAATAAATGTCAAGAATATCCAAGACTTCAAATACCTTTGCACCTCTCTTTCCTAGTAGATAGAAATTGAGATTTTTTTTTTTTTTCTTTTTACAAAAATAAAGTAAAGGAAAGAACCATAGAAAGATGAAGATTCTCATTTAAGTAGCAATTGGAATTTTACGACCCGACCCCCCAACACACAGACAGGGGTAGGGATGTAAACGAATCGAATCGAACCGAATATTAAGAAATTCGATTCGAATTCGTAAATATAAACTCGAATTCGAATTCGAATCGAATATTAATCGAATTTAAATAGCTGATTCGAATTCGATTCGTGAGAAATATTCGAACTATTCGATTCGATTCGAGATTCGAAAAATTATTTTCTATTTTTATATTATATATATTATTTATTTTTTAAATATTTAAATATTATTATTTTTTAATTTTTTTCAATTATAAATTTATTTTTTAAATATTTAAATATTATTATTTTTTAATTTTTTTCAATTATAAATTTAAATAATATATATTATATATAAAATTTATTTAAATATATAGCTATAGAAATATATTATATACATATATTTAGTATTATATTTATTATTTAATTTTAAAAATATATTATATTATAAACGAATCGAATATTCGAATTATTCGAATCGAATACAACTATATTCGAATTCGAATATTATTCGAATATTATAATTAAATCGTATTAGAATTCGAATTTAATTTTTTCGAATTCGAATCATCTTAATCGAATTCGAATCACGAATCGAATCAATAATATTTGATTTGCTTACAACCCTAGACAGGGGTGGGCTCGGGTCGGCTTTCCCGAGTTTCGGGTTATTCAGTCGGCGCCAGTACCCAATAAAAATTACCCATAAAGCAACACGATCAAGTTAGATCGAGTTTTTACCAAATGGGCATAATAGGCAATTTTTTAAAATGTGTTAGATTAACAAAGCTTGCGTGGGAACGATAACGGTGCAGGTTGCATTAAGAGGGACGTCCATATTCTTTAAAGAAGTCATAGATAAAAGAAACAACTCTTATCTTCAGGTACTCGAGAAAAAATCCGACCTGACAGCAACCCAAAAATCCAACTCAGTGGGGAAAAATCTGATAGGGTCAGGTCGGGTCGGGTACCTGAACCCGACTGCAAAAAAACCCACCCTAACCACACATACTCATCTGAGACGGACTTTATACATTTTTGTAGCAATTTGAACTTCCGGTAAAAAATCCAATATATACTACTGAAATGTTGCACTGTGCACCGGGTGCGTTTTTAACCACATACTTGCACACGTTTACATTGGGTGTGCATGAAAATGTAGTTAGAAACACCGCGGTGCATGGTAAACCGGGTGCAAGATCTCAAAGACCATTTGCTATATGGCTCACAAGGCACAAAATAATTTTTCTAGGTGTAGCAACAGCAGAACCACGGGCTTTTGATGACTCAAATTGCAGCCAAATGTAAAGCAAACCAGATCACCACGACTATCCTTTCAACAAGAATATCAATGCTCATGGTCGAGAGACGGTTTTTTATCTCAGCTTTCAACCGGTCGGGTCAAGAGCGTCTTATTCCACCTCTTCTCTCTTCTTTCACCAAATTGAAAGGTTACATATTCATAGGGATAAGGGACCTAAACATGTTCGTTAAGAAAATGAAAATCCCATAATATGTGGATACTAATGGTTTAATAATGGGGATTTCTTCGTATATTTTCAGATAGGGAATATGATAACAAAAAAGACATATATAAATCACAAAAAAGAGGGAAGTTAATATAAGATCATCGACTTACAGATACTAAGCAGTCTATACGAAAACATCGGCGCATCGATCTCTGTGGAAATTGGCAGCAGGGACAACCCTTAGAAGACTTTGATGAGCATATATATTTACATCTTGCAAAAGGGACACACTCCAATTCATCAAGCATGTCTAGCAGAGCCATGCAACTGTGCCGGTCTCACATTGTGCTCATCCTGAAGAAAGTTCAGAGCAACGAGTTATACCATGGAAGCTACATGAAAATGCAGATTTTATGCGGGCTGGGTTATAGCAGAATTTCGGTGGGGAAGCTGAAAATATCGGGGGCAAAATATGTGTTTCCCAAATCTCAGGATATTGCTCTTATGACATACCTGCATGCCATAAGTGAAAGTAGGTTGTCGAAAATCGAGATGCCCCTGAACACATAGAACGAAAGAGAACAATCATCTAAGATGTCACTGTCCCAGCTAAGCAACCGAAGATTATGAGGTAACGGAAGACTAACCAGTTGAGGCATGCCTTGTTGAGCTCCATAAAAACTATCATGGTTAGAAGCGAGGGAGTTCAATTGTCCCTACAATAATATCACAAAAATCGTATATATTCAATCAGCTTTTTTTCACGAGTAAATTGGTGTTACGTGGAAGTCATTATCACATACCAGCCCCTGCATTGTCGGTTGACCAACAAAGTAAGCATCCTGTGGTGGCTCCATCAGATTTAACTGCATAATAAAAAGTGAGTTAATAACTCATCGTGCTTCTAGGTAAGATTGTTTTTCCACACTCATATATTCAGTGTAATAGTTGATCAAAGAAAGTTTTCACAATCATACACTACAGGATCCCACAAAACCGTACCAGTCCGTGTACATGCTGTTGGGACCCATAGTATCCATTTAAGGGTATCCCCTCCGAAGTTAGATGTTCCTATAAGGGGGAAAGAATCACATCAATTCAAAGTAGAATATGTTTAGTCATTTTAATTCATGCAATTCATATCAAGATTACAACTCATGTCATTATTTTAGGGGTAAATTGCACCACACTCGACTGTCGTTTCATAATCTTGCACGAGGTCCCCACGTAGTTTTATAACTGTACAAAACCCCCCCACATAGTGTCAATTATTTAGCACAGTGTCCCTTTTTCGAGCATGAATGTTACGCAGTTAATTCTTTTCGTGTTTTCTAGTTAAACACTTGAATAAACTTTGTAAAAGTCGGTGGTGGAGGAAATAACATAAAAAAATAAATAAACGTAAACTATTCTGCTCAAGAAAAGGGGTATTACGCTGAATTATTAAAATCATGTGGGAGTTTCGTACAATTATAAAACCACATGGGGTCTCATGCAACGTTATGAAACCACAGGGGTTTGTGCAATTTACCCATAATTTTAGTCAAGATTGAGAGCTGTAAAAAGCCAAACCCGATTTAATCAATACATATATAATGACTTTAATAGTATAGAGCTCACCATTTGATGTAAACTATCTTGATTGTCAATAACAACTGCTTCTGGCTCTGGCTGTAACTGGAATAGAAACATTGCTTCAAATAACGGAGCCAAAGATAGATTATATTGAATAGAAATAACACGCATCCCACCTTTCTTTTCTTGCTTGTGTTCCGTTTCTTATTTGTTTTGGCAGCTTTGAGCAACTGATTCTCTTCTTCAACACAACGAAGACCAACAGAGTTACTGCTGCATTCTACAGCAGTTCTGTTATTTATATTCACACAGTTCTTTAGAGCATCAACTAATGCACGACAAGCGATGTTGTAATTCTCCTCACTTAGGGAACCTTCTTCTCCTAATTCAATAGCACGCTTGCAAAGATCATTGTATCTTTGCACCCTAGTTTGGATTCTTTCAGTTCCCTCTACCAACTTTTGTTTGGTTTTCGCATCCTTTGTCCACCTCTTAAGAATATACGGAGATGGGATGCTGGAAAGACCACATATTTGGAGGACAATCATTGAATGCCTGCAAAGATAACCTCTGTATTCGAACATTAGACACGAACAAGAAACCTCTGACTTTGCCTCGTTCCATGTAACTAAGAAATTCTCATTCTTTTCACAGTCATCAACTCGAAAAATAGTGTTGCCTCCATTTTCAGATTCCTTCTTGGGATGGCATCCTACCACACCCAAAACCTCGACCTGGAATCTTCTAAATATCGCATGAGTATAAATAGTCGACATCTGTTTTTCC
The DNA here is from genome assembly GCA_958295605.1 of Ajuga chamaepitys. Lineage (NCBI taxonomy): Eukaryota > Viridiplantae > Streptophyta > Magnoliopsida > Lamiales > Lamiaceae > Ajuga > Ajuga chamaepitys. The sequence goes on from OY282498.1 coordinate 47,449,050, forward strand.
CAAGGAGAAGGCGACTTAAGTGCTGGCTGTTTGTGCCAGGTATCAAAGTCTGCCATGTCTTCCTCTTCATACCTAGTTTGAAGTATTGCCCCATACTGTCTCACAAACTCTTTCAGATTTATCTTTTTGTGAATGTATTTGTCAAAAAAAGAGTTTATACTTTCAGATCGTTGAACGGTAGACATGCCGGCCAAAAATGTGTCCCTCATGAACGTCGGGACCCAGTTTTTACGGTCCACATACAGTGAATGAACCCATTCATTTTCTTGTAGCTCAAATCTGCTAACCATCTTCCACCATCTCATGTCGAACTCCTCATCTGTTACCGACTTGAAAATACACTTGTTGAATTTCCTCAAAAAGTTTTCGTGTTGTCTGAGCACGTGAGCAAGCGTTTCAGGTACTCTTTCCAATATATGCCATAGGGCAAAGCAATGGCGTGAATGGGGGAATACTTCTTCGATAACTGATTTCAATTGTGTATCTTGATCACTAATTATAGCTTTTGGAGCTAGGCCACCCATTGCTCGCAGCCATGTCTTCATTAACCAAACAAACGTTGGTTTAGTTTCGTCAGCTACTAACGCACATCCAAGCAACATAGGCTGGAAATGATGGTTCGCCCCAAGGAACAGAACAATCGGCATCTTCTCGTTGCTGTTAGTGTAACTAGTGTCAAAGAAAACAACATCGTTGAAGCTGACATAATCTTTCCTACTTTTCGCATCAATCCAGACCAAGTTCCTTACACGTTGATCTTCATTCAAGTCAATCGCATAAAAGAAATAGGGATTCTCCTTTTGGATCTGTACGAAATATTCTAGCATAACTTGAGCATCCCCCTCTTCTAGTGCCAAGTATCGACCTCTCTCAAACTGGTGATCAAATTCATTCTTGCTGAGGCAACCACTTTGACTCCCGCTCGATTGTCTAGACATCTCAACATACATCTTTCTCGTCCGCTCACTAACCGCATGCAGAATATCAATATTGTTCTTTTCCGCTAATTTCACGTTCCTATGAATGCGAAAATGATATGCTAAGGCAGGTAAAAGCTCATGATTGTGTTCCTTTACAAACTCATGAATATACCATTTCCCGTCCCGCTTCCTTTTCACATGCATACTGGCTTTACAATCCGTCTTCTTAACGCTCGGCCTTCTACTCACCCCGCTCTCTGATTCGGGTGTGACCCCGTATCGTGAACACGCGAATTTGGCATCAATGAATTCTTTGGTTTTCTTTGAACGGCGACTGTTTTTAATCGATGTGGTGAACCCCATAGACTTTGCATACTCCTGATAAAATGAATAGGCTGCCTCGTGGGAATCAAATTCGATGCCATCATGTGGTTCAAAATCGCCTTCGATTCCCGCGATGTCTCCTTTAGAAGAGGGGCTTACATGGCCTTCCCTGTTTTCTGCAGTATCTACAATGTCTACCATATTCAAGGTAATCCCTTCTTCACCACCTTCAACATTGTCCTCAAAATCCACCATAGCACTAAAGGTATTTTGAGATAGGTGCTTCCAAGGTTGACCAAACTGCAAATACAAGAAACTCAAGTTTATCATATAATTATACAGTGCTAAGGTACACACCAAGACCATGAAGCACACAACCATAGGCCATAGCTAAGAGTGCCTAAGCTTATAAGTTCTTAACATGTGTTTAGAAAAATAGATTTTGAACAACTTATAAGATGTAAAAAGAAACTCTTAGAGCTTATAAGCTCCAAATAAAAGTACCTCTAATCCATCTTATATGTCACTAACAAATTACACATATCACACACAATTCACACGCAATACACACAATTCACATAGTAGATACACTACACAAACATCACACACACTTCACCAATAATTAAAATGCGTGTTTGATGGTGGATTACAAATTGTACCTTAAATTCATAGCTAAATCCATTCATTCAGCTACAAGCTTATGAGCTCCATTATTCAAACAGTTAATTTATATGCTCTATCGAAATTACATCTTATCATCTCTTGAAACAACTTACAAGAAATTGGAGCTTATAAGATGTTTGAAATAAGTTTAACCAAACACCATAATATGTTCTATCTTCTCTTTTTCCCACTGCCCACCATTACACGACGATTAACACTTGAAAATGAATACATGATATGATTAGAAAGAAACAAAAAAAAAAAAAAAAAGCAGAAAAACAGAAATAAAGCTGCCTTCTACACTGCTAATTGGTTTAACAAAAAAATCACACCATTGTTTCCAAATTGATCTAATCAGTACAGACACAAAAAGCTCCATTTCAAACCATCATGAATCCATGAAACGAAAATAACAAGAAGAAGAAATTGAAAATTCAGCAAAATACGAACAGAAAGGAATTGGTTCGAGAGCAAAATTGCTTTACCAATATCTCGGATATTCACAAACATTGGGTTCATACGCAGGTCCTTCTGCCCGGCAATAGCTTCGCCAACAATTATCGTTGTAATTACCGAGGGGTTTTCAGTGTGCAACTCGAATTCAGGTAAAAGCGGTGGATTGCTATATATTCAACAGGGAAGATTTCATAGAGCTGTTATTTTATCAAAATGACCTCTATCTAGTCTAATTTTTCATTTAGCCCCACATAATTTATATCGTTAATTAGGGTTAGTATCAGGGTTTTTTTTTTCCTTTCATTTAGTGCCCACTTTAAAAAGGTCTCTGATTGTTCAATTTGATTCCCTGTTACAGTATGTGTTTCATCTTCTGTTACACTCAATTCACTAGGTGACACATGTTAATTTATGACATCATATCATACACGTGTCGATTAGTGAATGAGCGAAACACAAGATGTAACATCAAAGTATAACAGGGGATCTCATGGGCTGATTGTTATATGAAATTTACGATTTTCACGGCTTTGTGCCAAAAATGCATATTTTTTATAAACTTAGGTTTTTCTAGTCTATCCACAAATTGGCCAAATTCATTAACCCACATTCTTAGCCACATGTAAAAAACCTTCTAAAATGTATCCAGAGTAGCGTAGGAATTTTGTATAAATTCATTAATCCACATTCTTAGCCACATGTAAAAAACCTTCTAGAATGTATCTAGAGTAGCGTAGGAACTTTGTATAAATTCATTAACCCACATTCTTAGCCACATGTAAAAAACCTTCTAGAATGTATCTAGAGTAGTGTAGAAACTTTGTATATAGTTCTAGATGTAATCTATAATAGACTTGTAGAAAAATATGAAGTGTTCTATAGAACCACTTCTAGCCTTTAGATCAAGTTGATCCCCACTGTCCATTAAGGAGGTGGCCTTGTATAAATAGGGGTTAGGACCACACTTGTAAACCCACTGTCCATTAAGGAGGTGACCTTGTATAAATAGGGGTTAGGACCACACTTGTAAACCATCCAAATATTTTGAGTTTGAGTGAATACAATAGTTTTCCCACAAATTTTAGGAGTTCTTGGCAAATTTAATATATTACAGCACTGTTAACGGTTGAATTAAAATTATAAGTGTGTCTTTTTGCTACTTATCAGATTAAGTGAACTCGAGTGAACTCGTCTTACCACAGGCGAGTTCACATAAATCTGACACCTACTATCCAATATCGCCCCTCGCAGGGGCGACTTCTTTTTTTTTTTTTTTTTTAAACTCGCCTAATTATACCTAAAGTCGCCCCTGGCAGGGGCGACATCTAGCATTTCCTTTTTTTTTCAACGTTTTTTTGTTTTTATGTAACATTAAGATGTATCGAGTATAAAATAAATAAATATATATATATATATATATCAATAATGATATGAAACCCACCAGTCGGTTTATTTATAGAGCCCATCTGTTGATATGCTCTGCCATCTCACACTCACACCACTAATTAAAACAAGCTATATATTTTTTTTATTCATTCCTTACATCTTACTCTGAAAATCGATTTTTCACGGCTATATATATATACCAACAGTGGCATTAAAAAACAAAAAAAAAGGAAATACTAGATGTCGCCCCTGCCAGGGGCGACTTTAGCTATAATTATACATGCACCATACCTGATCTCGCCTAAAAATATATATATATATATATATTAGAAGTCGCCCCTTGAATAGTAGATGACGAGTTCACTTAATCTATATATATATATATAAAAGTAAAATGAGGGTTATTATTGTAAATTACCTTTTCCCGTCTAAAATATATATTTAGTACATTCTTAATTTCTTCTAAAACATTAATTATACTTTTCCTTCAAATTAATACAATATTAAATATTATCTTCCTTAATAAATGAATATATACTTTATTAAATTAAAAGTAAAAGTTAATGTATAATTTAATGATTCACTAATTAAATTATTATATTTACAAATATTAATTTATTATAATTAATCATGGGACTAAGACTTTCACATATATTTATATATGATAATTAATCTTGAAATTATTTTTTTATTATATATTCATATTTTCTATTTATTATTTCGTTATAAATAATAATTACACGTTGCAATCTAAACTATGAGATTTTACATATGCAATAATCTATATTTCTATTTAAAAAATAAAATTAACATGCTTGAGCTAACTAGGTTTTTAGAGTTCTCAATATAAACAATACTTTGTCGCATTTTTTCATATTTTGCAACCTAAGCAAAATATACAGATACATATATACACATATATATTAATTGTATCTTTAAATAAATTTCAACATATACATATATTATTAAGATATATTAAAGAATTCATATGCTTTATTTTGTTAGTCCAACTATAGAATAATCATTGAATTTTATTTTATTAATATCGAGATTTATTTAAAATCTAAAAAGTATTTGAGTATATTAAACCACCATGTAAAATATTAAAACTTGAAAATTAATTTTTCTTAAAAATAAAGTAAATAGTTATAGTTAAAATTTGAAAAATTATTTGGAATCAAAATATTTAAAAAAAATTGAAAAAAAAAGAAAATACTAATTTTCTTATAATACAATTCAATTTATTTTATTTGATATATTTTGGTGTGTGATATTTATGTATTTGTGTTTGTTTTAATATTCATTTTCAATTAAGCTATTGCGGGTTCGCATAGGTTAAGGTGGATAGTGGACTGTGGAAACACACACATGCACTAAATATACGTTTGAGTTTCAATATTAGGAGATATTAAATCTTAAAAGTAGATTTAATTTATTTTTACATTGAATATTTTATCTTCATATAAATTTATAAAATAATATATTTATAAAATGTAAGTTATATTAAATCCATATATCACTTGGGAGAAATTGATATTTACATTATTTATATTTTGGGTTTATATCATTTTGAAACATGTAGTATGCGCATTTTTCAGCTTTTGTTTTTTCATTCACAACTTGAACTATACATTTTTCACGTTTGCAACCTCTGCCAGTAATTTAAGAGCGAAAAATAAAAGAATATTAGAAAATATTTAAATAACGTAAAAATTTTAAAAAATCTAAAATATATTTTTTAAATTCTAAACTTCATTTAAAATACCAGAAAATTAACTCAAACATGTTGAAAATATATTAAAGAATTGAGTTTTTTTATAAAAAAAGTTAAAATCAAATCATTTTAAGCAAGAAATTTTTTTTTTTTTTTTTAAAATCATAAAACTATTATAAATTTCTGAAAATTATCTTTTAAACTCTAAAAAATTATTTAAACTATTTGAAAGTTATCTTGAAAAATTATTTTAAAATCTATAAGATTTCGTTTAAGACATGTGGAAGTATCTATGAAAAGTCAAATTTTATGATATAAGTATTTTTTTAATTAATTATTTGAAAAAATAAATCATTTTATAAATATTTAAAGTTATTTGAAGTAATATCAAAATTATTCGATCTTTTTTTATGAAAATTGATTTTTTATTAAAATAATTTCTACATTTTTTCAGTAAAGTTTATGATATTTTAAATAATTTTTTAGAATTTGAAAATAAATATTGTATTTTCTAAAGATTTAATTATTTTTAAATATTTTTTTTCTCTTCGAAAATTGCTACCAAAGGTTGCAAAGGTAGGAACGCAAAGTTTAGGTTGATCGTAAAAAAAGAAAAAATGATTATTCAAATATTCATTTAGTTAGAATATAATAATTCTATTTTCTTTAAATTAGATAATATTACATTTAATTTAATAAGATAATTACTTTTTAAATAAATTTCCGTGCATCGCACGGGAGCAATACTAGTCTGATAAATAGCAGAAAAGCACACTTATAATTTTAATTCAACCGGGCATGGTCGATGATTACTCTTGCAATTAGAGTAAATAAGTTTTGAATTATGGTGTTTGCAAACAATTGTACTTCTACAGAAGTGATTAAAAGTATTTTTTTGTGAAAAAATCAGAATTTGGTATTTAAAATAAAGTGATTTTAAGCAATTATAAGTGTTTTTATTAAAGTGGTTGTTTGCAAACAAAAAAATAACTTTTTTACTAACAATATACAGAAATGTTCTTTTAGTACTGATGCAAATTAGTTGACAATTTGACATATCCACCCTTCTTTTAAAAAATGCAAGTGCACATTAGCATTAGAAACTGTCAAATAATAATACACTGATAAACCAATGCAAAATTGATTTGTTTCCATTTTATCATCATCAGAAACAAAATATATGGAGCATAAATTGAGATTTAGCTTTTGGAAATTTGCTTTTCCTTATCCTTCTGAACCTTCATTAAATTCTTCCCAAATGAAGAATTTTTGAAGTCTCTTCCTAGTAAAATAAAAGTGGAATAAAGTAAATTCTTAAAGCATAAATAAAAAAGAAAAAAATTAAGTTAGTTACAAAAATATCAGCATCTTATCAGCAAGACCTGTATAATCTAGGGGTGACAAATCGTGGGGTTGAGTTGTTATCGTGCCAATTCGATAAGGTCCAAACTAATTTGGGCTAACTCTAACCCGCTCATTAATCTTATTGGGTTGAAAACCTCAACCCAAACACGAACTAATAAGAGCCTGATAACCCAACCCGACCCGATAAGACCGTCAATACTTGCATGTCTATTTATGTCTTATTGTTTTGTTCAGGCCCACTACATGTAGTACTGTACAAAATAAATTTTAACATTCAAATTAAGTAGCACGCTTCTATATTTACCTACATTCTCATAATAGATGGACAAAAAAAAAAAATGAAATAAAAAAACACAACAAAGGTCTAGAACATTAGACATAGCTATTGAATAAAATTCTTTCAAATTCTCTAATCAACATTTCCATTATAAGCTGCTAGGCCTTATGTCATCAAGCTCTTTTTCAAACAATTTTTTTCGCTAGATGAATCAACTCCAATATTTTCGAATAAATTATTACTAATATGTAGTAGTAGTGGTGGAGGTAGTAGTATTCATAATAATTGGTTATCAGGCAATTATCGGGTTGACCCGATATGACCTGAATTTTATTGTGTCTTATCGGACTGACCCGATATCGACCCGAACCCGATAAACATCAACCCAAACTCAAAATTATCGTACGAATTCGTATGGTGCTATCGAATTGTGCCGAGTCTTGCCACCCAACAATGAAGATGTGAAATTTAACAGGACCAAAATACATTTTTTTGTGTTTAATATGACAAATGCACACACACATTTTTGAATGACCAATTTGACATTTCTCCCAAGAAAGAAGAAAAGGGCCAAAGGTAAAATCACCCACCTCATTTGTGGCGACTTAACGCCAATAATCTCCACCCAGAAGAGAAATCGCTCTACTTGGGAACAGCGCTTTGTGTGCAAAATTCGCAGAAAAGGGCAAAGATCAGTTCTTCGCTCGACTAGAAGAGATTCCTGTAGCTACAAAAATGTTGCTCGCAGTATTGATCGCCAACTCCGAAGGCAATATCCTTGTTGAACGGTAATTCAAGCTAAATCTCAAAAGTTTGATACCAGCTTCTCTGCTTATAATTATTTTAAGGTGTATTTTTTCGTATTCTGATCTGAACTGCACATCTGTGCATCTTGTTTCATTTAATTTTTACCTAATATCAAGTTTGATTCTTACTGAAATGGTTGAGGCGTGTTTAGATTTTGTACTTGTCTACATTCTGCTCAATTTTATGTAATCATAGGTATATTTATGCAGTTTGCGCTAAGATCGGGAAGATAAAAATTAATCCTAAAACTAACTGCAGTTTATATAGCATGCAGACTTGATTAGGTATTATTACGGATTAAATTGGCATTTGTTTTTTTTATTTCTTTCTATTTTTTAACTATTTGGTATATGGATTTTGTAGTTTCAATGGAGTTCCAGCAGAGGAACGTTTACATTGGAGATCATTCTTAGTGAAACTAGGAGCAGATAATCTCAGAGGAGTTAAGAATGAGGAGCTTCTTGTTGCTAATCACAAGTATGCTATTTCTATCCGTAATTTTTGCTTGTTCTTTTGAATAGGTTATTTTGGGCTTATGCATTTTTAAGATCGGTTATTGTCAAACTTGACATCAGATATTAAAGCTCATTTTTTTATGAACTTCCAGTGTTTGGTCTTGCTCGAATAATTCAGAGGTTATTTGAAAAGTATAGCTCTTGCTCGTATGAAAAACTTATAAGCATTTCTACTTCTGTACTTAAGCTACGGCACTCTGTAATTGTAAATACTGTTGTGGAAATAAGTGAGGTTGGGTAGAATTGTGGGAAGTCCTGATTCTGTGATAAACTTGTTATTATAGAGTGGGAAAATGTGCCTTACTTTTGACCTTTCTTTCAGTTCTCATCATCCTGCTACTAATAGTTGGGTCAGTGACTCAGTGCTTCATTTCTGTGATGGATGTCAACTGAATGTTTAGTATCTTAAATTTTACTTGTTTCTTTTTTTCTTTTTCTCTTTTATGTGTTCGTGGGAAATGGGAATTAGACTATGAAGATGCAAAGTTAAATGGTAGAATAATGAGGACAAGGTGGATTGAGTTACTTCCTTGCTCACCTGAATTAGAATCTTTTAGTTGACATCCTTTGCTTTTGTTTACAAAATTGTAGAGGCAGTGTTTAAATAAGAAAATATTTCTGGTGTTACTTTATTTGTCTCAAAATCTGTAATGTTTTGTTATACAGGTCAGTGTATATTGTATACACTGTGCTTGGTGATGTCAGTGTATTCGTTGTTGGCAAGGATGAGTATGATGAACTTGCTCGTAAGTAATCATTCAGCTGCTCTTTATGCATACTATACAGGCAAAACAATGAACATGTTATAAGTGGCACATGCATACATAGTAGAATTTCTAGAGTACTAATGCCCCCTGTTTCTTTCTTATTTTTGGAGACTAAACTTGCATTTCCTGAAAATTTCATATGAATACGCTCGGCAGTAACCTCCTATGATGTAACATTTTTCTGTTTCTCATAAGGGCTCAGATCTCCATGCATGATTATCTGTACCACACGGCATTTGGAGGTGTAAATGTATCAATTTCTCGATCAATTTATCTTGATCTCGTCTTTTCCTCATCTAGTGTCAGAAGCTCTCTTTGTCATAACCTCAGCCCTGAAGGATGTATGTGGAAAACCTCCAACTGAGCGCCTATTTCTCGATAAATATGGAAGAATATGCTTGTGCTTGGATGAGATTGTCTGGAAGGTGAGATGATCATAACTTTAATCCATGTTAATAACATACAAGTGCCTTTCTGATAAAAGTCCTCACCTGGATATCGTATGAACTCTTGTAGATGTCTTAGGAATTTTTTAGCGTTTAATCTTGAATGAAGCCTTACCTGGTTTAGCTCTTGATTTGTGTCTAAAGCTGTGTAAAACTCATGAATAGTTTGGCTCATAATGTTGTTTTGGTGTTCTCGGGGTTTGATGTGTGCTCAACGCCTCCATGCCATCAAGATAGCGATTAGATCTTGGCTTGTTATGACATAAAAAAACTGCAAATTTTGCTATGTTGAGGTTATGAGCCCTTTATATATACAACCCAAAGGGTCAAAATCCCATATTGAAATTTTTATAGCCATTCAAGACTAAATAGATCAAATTAACATTTGCAGAAAAATGAGAAATAGCCCCCCCCTCCCCCCACCCACCAAAATGAAAAAGAAAACATGAAGCACAGTGAGACTCATTGAACAACCACTGTGTAGAGCTTTTGCAGATCTAAACAGTTTCCTTACCGCTGCACATGTCATGAACAGTAGCTTGGTCTTTTCTTGCAACATAACGACTGCGGTCTGTATTTTTTTGTTTTTTTTTCTTTCCCTCATTTAAGGTGGCTATCTATTTTTCTGCAACTGAGAGGGTGCAATACTCCTATTTTCTGTAACCAATAATTGTATCTACCTTCTATGGTCCTTGATGCACATTGCTTATTCTCTCTGCTGTATTCTCATTGTGGACAACAAAAATATGTGTTTTACTGATGCAATTGATGCTTCTTCAAAGGGTCTGTTGGAAAACACGGACAAAGACAGAATCAAGCGCCTTATTCGGCTAAAACCACCAACGGACTTCTGATCAGCTGAAATGTTGCATTTATCTGATTACGAAGCTGAAGGACTAATATATGCTGCGATTTCCATGTCTATTAATGGCAAGTTCACATTTATCATTGTTCTACTTTGTTTTGGTTCTACTCTTTCCAATTCGGGTATACTTAACACTGAAACCATAGATTGTATCAACACTGTGGTTTGTTGAAGAGGTCTTTCTGACTTCAGGCACTTGCCGCCTTGTATCATCAAACCATCACCCATTGGGGCTAACAGTTGGTATATTGTGATGCGTTTATTTAGAAAATTATGTTAATCAAACAATTATTATAATAGTGAATCACCTACATGCAATTATTCTTCTATAATTAGCTGACACTGCTTATTTGACATTAGCTCAAATTTTGATGCCTCGAGTTTCTATTGTCACCAATCTTTTCTAGTATAGATCTGTATATTATTGTGCAAGCTGTCATTGATGGTTTGGATCTCATTATTTCTTTATCAAAGAAGTTTCCTAAAAAAAATGTACTCTTGTCAGGGACGGCCCTAGAGTGGTTAAGACGATGCCGCCGCACCGGACCCACCAGTGAGGGCCCCCAATTTTTTTGTACATATATATAAAGATTGATAATATATTATTTACAAATGACTAGGATATAACAATTGAAAGTGGAGTTGAGTTGGTAAGGCATGGCCGAAGAAGATTATGTGTTTTAATGAAGTTGCGTGTTTAAGTCTTTATTTTTATTTTTAGTAAGATGCGTTTAAATAGGGATTCCAAGCAATGGCTTCAAATAGGGCTCGGGCCCAATTAAGCAATTCAGTTGATGAGGTTGTAACGTGAATTGTCATATATTTAATTTTTATGTTCAGTCGATAAAAACTATTTTCGATACAATGTTACCAGTATTTTAAGGGCCCTCATTTTCTTTTTCGCATCGAGGCCTTTTCAAATATTGGACCGGCCCTAACTCTTGTTTTTATTTTCTTTCTCATTTCTCGTGGTTGCATTTGCTCCAAAATTGATGTGTAGAATTTCCCATATATGAAAAATGTGAAAGCGGATCCTTCATTCTTGCCGATTTTATTAGGCTCGTAGTCGATATTTGAAAAAATGGTTGAATAAAGTTCCTACTTGAAGATGATCCCAGAATACTTACATTAAGTACTTTATATTGTGTTTGCCGTAATTACGTTACTTTTGCCTTCTATAATGCATTTTGCAAAGTCCAAATTATATCTTTCTCAAAACACAGTTTATTCCTTATTACATCTGTAAATCTACATCAGGTGATCGATCCACTATCCTAAAACACATATTCATAAACACACAGCAGTGTACGATGTAAAACACTAGGTATAATTCTCCATGTGGAACATCTTATAAACCATCAAAACACACAAAATAAATATATAATTTTTAGGGTATCAACAATGAGGACACCAACAAGTAATATTTGCATTGCAATTCTATTTTCTTAACAATAACGTGAGGAAGTAAAATTACCATAACCTTCTTATAAAATAAATGAATCTGCCATTAAGAAAGGTAAGGTATTTACATAAATTTAGAAAATAATGAAAATGCTAATATATCTTATCCACCACCATCAAAAGTCTATATTGTTCTATTAAGATAAATCCACATAGGCAAAAACTTGTGTGCATGTGGTGTACAATAGGCTTATTGTACGTCACTCCAAATTAAAGCATGGAACTCAAAAAACGCGCTCAATTATGATTAATAGTGATTTTCGCGTCCGTCAAACGGCTCTCGCTCGCGACCCAGCGAACGTATACTATTAGGCAACATAATATATACTATTAGGCAACATAATATATTATTCAAAAAAAATTATTGTACCTGTAACTCATAAACGTATACTATATTTATGTACTATGTCCATTCTTGCAAGTATCTTAACTAAGTTTTATTTAGCCGAATTTCATTTTTGATAAATTTAAGACATTTGTAGCAATATAATTAATAACCTCACTTTATTTTAATTGCAGGGAATTCAATTCCAATGATCTCTCGACATATTTGGTTGTTCGTTTGGTTGATCATGACCACCACTAATTAATCGAGTAAGTAGATTACATAGTGGGAAAAAGGCCCAAGCTTGTTTTAGTTCTATCCGGTGAGCATGGTCGTAAGAGTGTGAAGATAGAAAGATCGGAACACAATAAAATAGTTGAGAATTTCGTAAAAATTACATAATTACGAAAAAAAAAAACTAACCACAACAAAATTACAAAATAGTCGGTGCTCAAAATTACGGTCAAATAGTTGGTAATTCCTCAAGTTCTAACCATAAAAAGATTACAAAAAAACTAACATAGATCACAATCAGAAAAACATCATAAATCAAACATCTTATTGCGAACTTCGCATGATTACTGTCATCCGAAAATATATTAATTTCTCATATTCTAATTACAGAAGACACAAACTCAAAATTAACAAATGAACTTTTAGTTAACAGTTTAACACCGATGGTATCATGGCAGGGGCAATGAGGATCCTGTGACAGATTCTTAGGTTCTTAAAATGCTGATGTGACAGGTCTGAAGAGTGTCAACTCTATTTTTTTCTATATAGTTTCCTATTTATTTATGGTATTTATTATGCTCATTTTATTATTTATATGACTCTCACTTAAAGTGTAGCTATGTTTCTCTTACTCATGCCACCAAGTAATCTTCTTCTTCCCCTCCCATTTTTTTTTTCAATTTAAGTTCTTTGGCTTCTCAATCTTAATCCTTATATATACTCAAATATTTGGTAGCAAGATTAAATCCACATTGATTGTCATGGCAATGGGATTATTTGTTGGTAGATGTGGCGATGGGTCGATCATTGTAGTAGTGAAGAAATCGCATAATAAAACTAGGGAATGGTCGCCAAGGCAATGGAGTGATTCTCATTTGAACATGCGGAGCCATGCTCTACAAACTTTAATTGAAGGGCTTGACGACTTGATGATCGTTCTACAAACTTTAATTATATGGCTTGACAACTTGACGATGGTAGCAACTAGCATTCAGGCATTGAATATAACATGATATTTTTATTTTTTTTAATGTTTTTTTTTCTAATGGAAAAGTGAAATGGATCTTAAGGAACTTTATTCACGGCGCTCAATTTATCGAAATATATATTGTCTAGCGATAATCAACTGCTAAAGCTTTGATTTTGGTAGTGACCCAATCTATTTTACCAAGAAAATTTCATGAAAATTGGGTGAATCTTGATCAACCCCCTTGATTAATATTACAATTGATGAATTGATTTAATATACAATTATTCTTTTTTTTTTTTTTGATGAAAATAAAGTGATTATAGAACCTTAAAATTTCTGCTCATTAGGGCTACCAATAGTTTATCCTATATATAATCGTACAATTTTTCTGAATAATTATTAAAATTTCTTTATTGAATATGGTTATGTATTTGCTTTACAATATTAGGACATTCTAGTAAGTTGGAGGTTTATACCAATTTGTTTAAGTTTTATTTAAATATTTATTAATGCAAAGTCTGAATTTATTCAACTAATTTTTAACTTTTACAAAAGTATGATATTCAGGTGTAAATAATGAAGAATTTATACTTGCATATACAATATCCTCTCTTCCTCCTTTTGGTAAGACATACAATATTTGTCGAAAATCTCACAAACACTACAGTTTCTCCTGCAAATAACAATCCATCTCCATTCGAATACTTCATTATACTAAATGGGCATAAATTGCAACAGTCAAACATAATAAGATGTGTAAATGTACTACCCCTATACTTAATGGGCAACTTTTATAATTTTTCTTATTTTTAATAAAAGCTTGTTCTAAAATATGTTTTTTTAAAATAAAAGCTACTCCTAGAAAACTAAATAAAATACTCTCTCCGTCCCGACTTAATTTGCCTACTTACCTTTTCGGTTTGTTCCAACTAATTTTGTCAGCTCATAAATGACAATTTTTTTTCACAATATCCACCCTCAAAATCTCCACATTTGAAAAAGTCAAAGATTCCATAAAATTTAATTTTTCTTAACCTTCGTGCTCGATTAAAGTAGGCAAATTGGGTCGAGACTGAGGGAGTAATAAATAGTAGGGCACTAACCAACTATACCACATTAAAAGCTCATTTCTTTATATAGCTTTATTTATACCAGAATGTAAGAAACCAAAATAGCTTAATTGCACCTTAGCTACTTCTTTTGTCATGTTATTACACAACCACCCCACACACACACACACACAAAACTCACATCACACACACCAAAAGCACAGCGCACTCTCACCTTCCCCCGCCGTCGATTTGTCTGCTAGCGCTTTGTTTTTCCTGCATCCACTTCAGTGAAAGAGGACAAAGTTTGACCTCGCTATTTTTGTACTTACCTTTTGGACTGTTTTTCAATTCGAGTAGAATATTCTGATTATCCGGTAGAAAAGGGGGGAAAGGGTTTTTATTTCAGATTCTTCTTCGTTTTTCCAGTTTTCCAGCTGAATCGATTTGAGTAAAGCTGATTTTCGCGGTGTGGAGGAGGAAAGTGGAAGAAATTCGTACAGCGGACGGTGGAGTGTGCGTTGATTAAGCTTGAGGAGGAAAGTGATGGTGAGAAAACATGGCTGGCAGTTACCCGCACATACCTTTCAGGTTTTTGTTTTAGCTCACTCTCTTATTTCTCCATTTCTTTTCTCTCTGATACAATGTAGAGTATGATTGCTGTGTATATGTACATATGTGTGTGTGTGTGTGTGTTTTGTGTTGGTCAATTGTGCAGCTGAATTCCTGATGGGGGTTAGTACTGAGGTGAATTGGGGGGGGGGGGGTGGAAGGGTTTCGATCTCTGCATTTGATGTTTGGTTAATTTCTCCATATCTGTGTTCAACTCTGTGATTTTTGTTCTATCAAATTATGCTATTTAGAGGAGCATGTATGTTCTTGTTTTTTATTGGAAATGTTAAACAAGACTGGACTTGCTTTCTGAGATATGTATATAATTATATATACACACACATGTATATGTATGTGTATATATATCAACAAAAATGATACACTTTTTTCTGTGAATTGTGTGTATGTGTAGGCAGTGTGTGTGTAGTATGTGTAGTTTGAGTACGACTTATAAGATCTAAAGAAACTAAGATGGACTAGGGGTACACAGGGGGTGTTTCCAATTGCTTTGACTTTTGGAGAAGTAATTGTAAAAAGCAATAGTTTTAAGCTTGTAGCTATTAGTCTAAATCAACTTAAATTTAAGCAGAAGCTGCTATTTGCAAACCCTATTTTCAGCTTATTTGAAGGAAAAAGCTCAAAAGTACTTTTTTTAGGCATTTGCAAACCACCCCTTATTCTTCTTAGACCTTATAGGTCTAAAAGCTTTTTACATCTTATAAGTTGTTTACATCTTATTTTGCCAAACACATGTGAGGAGCTTATAAGCTAAACACCAGCGTACCGTCCAATTTGATTGATTATTTACTTATTCATATCCTCTTAGATGAAAGCTCACTGACCAAAGTCTTGATAATTAACTTCTACAGGTTGTTGCTATCACAGTGTTTTGCTTATTAGTGGTGGCGTTTTACGCTTTCTTTGCTCCTTTCCTTGGAGGCCGCATATGGGAGTATGTTCTCATCGGTGTCTATTCCCCAGTGGTATGTGAATTTATCTACAGATATGGTGACTTGATCTCAACATTTACATTTTTCCATGCACTAGAATGAACTGTAAATCGATCTAAATACACTTCTTGGGCAATCCCAAATGTCAAAACCGTAAACATAGAAGGTAAGGTTAAGGAAGTAGCACAATTAAGGTAGCCTTCTGGTTGCCAAAGATTACTTGATGGCTGAGAAAATGACAATACAATCAAGGTCTCTACATTTGGTCTCCACAGTAACTTGCTTTCTGATTCTGAGTGAGACTGGCCAGAAGAATAACAAGATGCAGGGACATAGACAACTATTTTCTTGAAGAATATAATGAAGAAAGGTTAAAGTAATCTTATTAAATTGTCAACCTCTTTCTAAGAAGGTCGCAGAAGAGATATTATTTTAGAGGTGAACATAAGAGATCTTCAAATCAGCTGATGGGTTATACCAATGAAGCCAAAGCAACAATCATCTCCCATTCATTATTGTGCTGTGATGGAACTTTTGCTTTCTGAATGCATGACCAAAAAGAAAAGAGTTGGATTATTCATTATTGGAAGGTACGAGGGTGTAGAATTTCTTTTCGTGAAAAGTAATAGTGAATCATTCGAACTTCAAGAAGTTGATCTTCGCAACTGGAAAAGGCTATTGTCAACCTCTTACAATGAATGGCGTAGAAGAACTACATTATTTGAGATGTCGAGCTGCCAACAAAGTAATAGATCATCTGTCGAACCACAAAGAGAAGAGGACTGATTGTATATTGTTGGTAAAGCTACACAATATGATCTATATTGTAATGAGTCATCTTTAAGGAAGTGAATGGGAAGCCAATAAGTGTATGGACAAGATATAAAAGACAGGAAGAAAGTAACATGTTAAAGAAGTGTGACAATTGGCCATCCGGGTTCTGGTCATTCAGTTATAATTTATTTCATTGAAATACCAGGCATCGTATGTAATGTTTAACATTTAGTAGGATATGTTATTAGCTGGTGATCCTTATTATTCGTTAAATTGAATGCTGGGTTTTAGTTCAACCTTTTCTTTTTCTTTTATCATATTTGAGTTTCTCAGTTTTCATTCACAGTTAGACATTTTGTTCAACAAGTTATATCATGATTTGAGACATAGCTGAATTTTGAGCTTATTCTAAACTCAAGGATTCTTCAAATGCAGGCACTAATGGTCTTCATTCTTTACGTTCGGTCAACTGCAATTAACCCAGCAGACCCTGGTATCATGTCTAAATTTAACCCTGAGTTTATGAATGAAGATAGGGAAAAGCGTGAATCAATTGCCAGTGGCTTGAACAGAAAGTTTGATGAAGTTAGCAATGGGACTCATTCATGTGCGTCCTCTGCTTCACGAAGTTCCTTTGCAGGAGCTAACTCTAGTAAGAGAGGTTCGGTTGAATCTGTGAAATCTAGTGCTCAAGTTATTCCTCCAAGAAGGAATTCCTTTTGCTACTATTTTGGAGGAATCTTCTGCGCAATCTTTGTTTTTGAAGATTGTCGCAAACAAGATGAAGCTGCTGATCAGGAAGGTACTGGCGAAGATGCACTGTTCTGCACTTTGTGTAATGCTGAGGTAGGCGATTAGTTTCCATGATTAATATCATTCTTTGTATTACTCCTCATATGCTCATGATTTTATTGAATTCTTTTTCTTGAAGACAGTAAAGAACATTGCTACTATTAGTTGGGAATCAAGTAAATATCTTCTTACACTGCCTTTGAGTAATTTATTACAGTGAAAGGCTCCTTCAGTGTCTGAGCCCATTGTCAGAAGATACTCCGTCTTTCCCTGATTAAAGAATCCTATTTATGTCAAACGCGTTTGGGTGACTCTCCCCCAAGACATCTAATAGTTCCAAGCTTAAAAACCAGTAGGGCATCTAATAAATCCGAACATACACTATGTGCAATTTGGTGGTGTCGTGTATTACAAAACGGCTCTTGGACATACTTTCATTTGCTGATTATGATGTTTCTATTTATTTGATGCTGTTTCCAGCCCCATTACTCCTACTTGTGTTGATCATCACGCTTATTTCTTATAGGTTCGCAAGTTCAGCAAACATTGTAGAAGTTGTGACAAGTGTGTGGATGGATTTGATCACCACTGTCGGGTACATCCCTTGATGTCATGCATAGTTCATTTCTTCTGAGAAAATATTTGTATATATATTCTGTATAATCATGAAGCTAACTTCATTTCATTCATTTTTGGTGTAGTGGCTCAACAACTGTGTCGGGCGGAAGAACTATATAACATTTATCTCACTAATGGCCACCAGTTTATTGTGGGTAAGTTTTGATTCGAACTATGCGCCTATGAACCTAAACCTTTTAAATGACTGATCTTGCCTCTCTTTCCCAGCTTGTTGTTGAAGCTGGAGTCGGCATTGGTGTTATAGTTCGCTGCTTTGTCAATAAGCATCATATGGAGGCTGAAATAGTTGACCGGCTAGGAAATGGTTTCTCTCGTGCCCCATTTGCAACTGTTGTGGTAATGCCACCTGGATATAGCTTATGAATAAGTTCGTATATCGTTATAAGTCTTAGAAGTGTTCTTATCTTCTGTCCATTTTATTCTGCAGTCTATATGTACAGCAGTGTCTTTGCTAGCCTGTGTACCCTTGGGAGAACTTTTCTTTTTCCACATGATACTTATTAGAAAGGTTAGCCCTCTGTCTCTCTCTCTCTCTCTATCTCTCTCCAAAACATTATGTCAAAAAATATGCCTCAAAGAGTTATCTGAATTCCTTGGTCTCCTCTTTGCTGCTTGGTTGTTATTGTAGGGAATTACAACTTACGAATATGTTGTGGCAATGAGGGCCATGAGTGAAGCACCTGCAGGAGCATCGGTTGACGAGGAACTTCCGAACATACTATACTCGCCATCTGGATCTGCTACAACTGGTTACAGTGGGGGAAGCTCTTTGGGTCTGCAATATAAGGGAGCATGGTGCACCCCTCCTAGGGTCTTTGTAGATTATCAGGTATACGTCCACATTATTCCCTTTACCACCATTATGACAAACTCTAAACAATTGCTCGGTTTATTGATGCTTACCATGAAATCACCTTTTCGGTTTTCCTTCACACACGATAGACAGAAACTGATTCCTGATGTAGATTCGTTCATGTTCTGAAGTTATATTCTACTTCCATGTTACTCACATTGCTTTGGAATCTTGAACGTCAGGAAGAAGTTGCACCTCAATTAGGGCCCGGAATGGTCCCGTCAACAATCGATCCAGATGCAGCTGGTTCAGGCGATAAGGCCAACAAGGGTCCCAAAAAGGGCGTCCGCATCAGTGCCTGGAGGCTCGCTAAACTAGACTCAAACGAGGCAATGAAAGCTGCCGCAAAAGCAAGGGCGTCATCTTCCGTACTACGCCCCCTTGACAATCGCCGTTTGCCTGATTCCGAAATAAGTTCCAGCGATAACGGCAGCATTAGAAGCAGCATGAGCACAGAAAACGGAGGGAACAGGGAGTTTCGTCACTCTAAACCCGGCCCATGGCATGAACCCAGTCAAGGTAGTCGAGATGAATATGAAACCGGCACTCAAAGCGTGAGCAGCTTTAGTAGCCCGGGCCATGTTCATGAATCCGTCTCTCTAAGCCCACTTCCTCAATCCCATGGCCCGAACTTCAACCCAATTGACGCTGTAGGTTCTTTACCTAGTCAGGCCCCAGATCAGGCCGTAACCTCCAGAGCTGCTGTTCCGAGTAAAAACAACTCGATTTTCCACAATGCCACCGGATTTGACGAAAAGATCATGCAACGGCATAGTAATACAGACGCGTTACATCTCTCTGCTCAAACGGCTCAAGCAACCTCCTTCATTAGAGACGTGAAACGGACGTCTGTAGTTTGGGATCAAGAAGCCGGAAGATACGTCTCCGTTCCATTATCAGCTGCAGAAGCCCGTAAACGACCAACTTTACCAGCACTAGCACCCAATGCTACTGCAGCTACGAGTAATCAAGATAAGCGTCCCGTTGTTCTCCCTCGTGAGCCAGCACACCCTGTAGCAAAACCTGCAGCCCGAGAAGCGGAGAAGCTAACATACACCGGAGAATCCATATTCTTCGGCGGCCCGCTTCTAAGTGCTCCGAGTAGGGACGGAGTATCAAGCTCAAGAGATGGGCAGGATAGGGATAGACTGCCTAGATTCAAGAGGGACGCCGTATCAAACCAGCTCCCGATCTTCATTCCCGGCGACTTTGAGCTGAACCCGCCGTCTAGATCAGGCCCAAAGTAACTTATACGAACAACGGGGGCTGCATTCGCGAACATGCCACCGCGGCGCAAATCGGAAGAAACCTCTAAATGGGAGCTGTTTTTGGGACCCCATGAAGGAACCTTTCCATCAAAAGGGCATGTTAATGGCGAGGTTCCAGAAGTTTCTTCTGATCGGAGTGTTTCTTGGAGGTTAGTTTTGGGTTTTTACCACGAGAAGTAGAAAATGACTTGTCTGAACAGAAATTGATGTCTCTGTGGCTTTTGTAATTCTATGACCCGTTTTTTATGTTCCACTGTATGTATGCATAACTGAGATCCGAATCATGGCTGATCCGATTTTGTCGGGCTGATTTGCATGTGTGAGGTTTACAGTCAGTGTCAGCTACTTTTCTGCTAATTCACATTGTGCAAAGGTGGCAATTCAGATTGTCCGTTTGGGCTCAATTTATCGGACATTTTAGACGGATTGAACCATATAAATTTTAACCCGAAATATCATTGATCAAACATGTTTGATCCGATAGGTCATTGGCTTGACGAGCTAGGGGCCATCCCGACAATCTTATTTTAGGTTGATGGGTTGGATTAGACTCATCAATTTTTCGCCTGACGCGATATATGACGTTGGCAGGAGGTTCGGGCTGGGCTGGCGGATTGTCACATGTAATGCTAAGAGGGGGATGTTTGTATTAGGATGTGTCCATTCAGATGTTACACATGTTGATCTAAAAGTTATACTCTCCACCAATCCAATCTATTTTTTTAATCCTCACCTAATTAAGCAATCATTAATTTTTACCACTTATCATACTTAATATAAAAACAAAATCATTCCAAAATAGTAATCTAGGAATTTTTCTGCGAAATTCCTTAGCCATTTTTGAAAAACATTATTTTTGGTATAAATTATTTAGCAGCCCAACATTTCAAGCATTATTTGGTAAAAATAATATTTTTAGTATAGATCGATATATATTTGACTAAAATATATTTAGGCATCATTATCTCAATTCACTAGTAAGTTCCCCCACAATCAGCTTTATATGTCTAATTCTATGAAAAGAGACATTCACACAGCCTTCCGAAAAAATTCGAACGCATCTCACAAAATCTGTAATATTTAATAAATTTAATTTATTCTATATAATATAATTTTCTTATAAACAAATAATATTTTAGGGGAAATTCTAGATAAAATATATATATTAATTTATATACAATCTTTTAAAATTACCCATCACTTTCTCAAAATAATCTTCATGTTTTATACTCCATTTCAATAGTTACAAGCATAGAGACGAAGTTGAATAACTCAAGTGGTAGAGCATCTATTATCTAGGTATTTGATTTTGGGTTCGAGTCATCTTGGGAGAAAATGAGGGATTTTTCCTTTATTCTTAGATTATGAGTTTTTTTTTTTTTTTTAAAAATAGTTACAAGCATACATTTGAATCCTTATCCCAACATCCACTAAGGCCTAGCTAATGTAATTGGGCCGGCTCAATTTGTCAAACAATATTCGAATATAAATATAGCATTGTTCGGTTCGAATAATTTAAATATTCGATTTATTTAAATGTTATATATTTAAAAAAATAATAATAATATATATAATCTAAATACATATATATATGTGTATATATATCATACTCCTTCGTTCAGATCTAATTTTCCTACTTTGATCGGACACAAGGTTAAGAGAAAAATAGATTTTATGGAATCTTTGACATTTTTAAGGGTCGGGTGGAGATTGTGAGAGAAATTTGTCATTTATGGGCTGACAAGTTAAGTTGGAACTAATAAAAAATAAAAGTAGACAAATTAGAGTGGGACGGAGGAAGTATATAACTATACTCAAAACAAATTTATATAGATGATTATATTATAAAAAGCTGTAATTGTAAAAGTAAAAAAAAAACATTTGAATATTTTTAAAATAATACTCCCTCTATCTCGGCTTAACCTGCCTAGGTTGATCGGACACGGAGGTTAAGAAAAAGCAGATTTTGTAGAATCTTTGACTTTTTTAAAGGTGGAGATTGAGAATGGAGATTTTGAGGGTGGAGATTGTGAGAAAAATTTGTCATTTATGGATTGACAGATTAAAGTGAGACAAATCAAAATGACAAGTAGACAGGTTAAGTTGAAACGGAGAAAGTACATTCGAATCACCTTTTACAGTTCCCTTGATATTCGAGTTTGAACTAAAATTTTGTTAGTTCAAATTTAATTTCTAGCTAGGGGTGAGCATTCAACCGAATCGAACCGACAAAAATCGAAACCGAATTTTTTTATATTTTTAAAACTGAATCGAACCGAACACATCTTCTTAATCGAACCGAATCGAATCGGTTCGGTTCGGTTCGATTATCAGTTAGGTTTTAAAGTTTTTATATTTTTATTTTTTTATGTTTTATAGCAACAAATCTCGATTTTCATAATATTTTTTTCTATTAATTAAAGAAGGGACCAAATAAGTTTAATTTTCATACACGTTAAATGTGAAAATTACTAATGTATATCAATTCAATCAAGAAAAATAGTATACAATAAATATATAATTGAAAACATATAATTAAATATGAGTAATTCGGTTCGGTTCGATCAATCGAATTATTTTGTGTTAAGAACCGAACCGAATTATAAATCGGTTCTAATATTTGAAACCGAACCGAACGATTGTATATACAAAACCAAACCGAACCGAACCAAACCGCATGAATCACTCGGTTCGAATCGATTTTTCGATTTCGGTTCGATTTTACTCACCCCTAAATTTCTTAATATTTAGTTCGAACTCATTCACTGTCCTAGTCTAAAGATTGATATGGACAGGAGAACCCAATTGTGCTCATTTAAACGAGAAGAAATAAACAACTGGAAATTATGATTTATAACAAGTTGTACCCTAATTTGCTGACGGCAAAAAAAACAGTTGTACATTATTTAAATACCACTTGCAAATTATTTTAATCATATACTACTTCTGTCCCAACTTAATCTGTCTACTTGCCATTTTGGTTTGTCCCACCTTAACCTGCCAGTCTCATAAATGACAATTTTTTCTCACAATCTCCACCCTCAAAATCTCCATTCTCAATCTCTACCTTTAAAAAAGTCAAAGATTCCACAAATTCTGTTTTTTCTTAACCTCCGTGCCCGATCACCTAGGCAGGTTAAGCCAGGACGGAGGGAGTATATAGATTTCAAATAATTCTAAATGGTAGTCAAATTCTAGATTATAATATACAAATCTGTGAGAAATCAACATGATAATTAAATTACGAGAGACAATTCAACAAATATAAAGCACAAGAAAAAAATGTCTTTAAATGAACGACGACGACAACAACAAAAAATAATAATAATAATAATAATAATAATAATAATAATAATAATAATAATAATACATTAAAACTGAATGTTGAAGAACAAAATCCTCATGAAATTACATAATCACCCTCAGAAACAAGCATCCAGTAAACAGCAGCAACATAAACCTGCACAACTGCAAAAATAAAAAATAAATAAAGCAATTATAAAAAAAATTTAAGAGGGTACAAGTATATAAATAAAATAAATAATACTCCCTCCGTCCCACTTAATTTTGTGGGGCTAATCGGACACAAATGTTAAGAAAAAGTTGTTTTTATTTTTAAGTTAACTTTATCAAATGTGTAGATTGAGGGTGAAGATTGTGAGAAATATTTCATTTTTAAGGGTGTTAAAGTTAAGTGGGACGGACGAAAAAGACAAATGTACAAATTTAAGTGGGACGAAGGGAGTATAAGCTTATAAGAACTAAAAAAAGCTAACATAAATAAATTTTGAAAAGAAAACAGTAATGGAGTATATATATGACGATGAAAATTGAAAACAGGTCAAATACATGCGTATGTCTTTTAACTATTGATAAATATTTGTATAGATTTCTCAATTATTAAATGTTTATTTTGGTTTCTTATTGATTAAAAAATATTTATATAGGCTCCTCGATTATCAAAATGTTGGTTCAGATTCATAAAGTATTAAAATTCATCGTGTTCAGGTCCCTGCGACTGAAGTAAACGAAATGGTTGAATGTATTATCATATTCTAGTGTATTTTTCTTTAAAAAAAGGTTAACCTGTAAAATAAATAGTCTCAACCACTTCCGTTTGCCTTTAGTCGTGGAGGGACTTAGAACGAAATAATTTTTAATAGTTTAGGACCTAAACAAATATTTCAATAATTAAGGAACCTATACAAGTACAAGCATTTGGTAAATTATTAGAAGACCTGCAATGCACGTACATACATTTTATCTTGGAAATATATGATTGAGAACTCTGTTCTAAAAGTCCTCGTCTAACTTGACTATTTCCTGTTCAGGGTTACTTTGTCTTCGACTATCTATATTTTTTTCTCGACCCCTCCCCACATAATCCCGATTAACCCTTCGTAAATTCTATTTAGACACTAGACTCGTTTCTACCGTTCGATTAGCGTCTAAAGAAAATAAACTTACCACCCTCTCCAGAATCCATCCCCTCTAGTCTGGGTGGTGGCAGCTGGTGCGGCCTGATCATCTTTCAACGGATAAGCTGCGGGTGGCGGCGCCGCTGCGTAACCGCCCTGTGGCTCCGCCGGGTACGCCGGCCCCGGTGGAGGATAATCTGCTAATTAAAATCAGTAAATACATCCACCATTGAATATCACTCGTATATAGAGAGGAAAATAATAAGGATTAATCGAATTTATTATGAAGCAGAATTGATAACATGTTAGAAAATTTAAATATTAGAATTTTAGATATCTATTACGCATGGGGCACTACAATTTCAACTTAAATTTACTGTCAAAACATGTCATCAACTGATATATATATATATATATATATATATATATATATATATATCGACGACACATGCATACATATGGGAAAAAATCAAATCAAAATACTTATATTTGATCTTAATCAATTTATTAATCTCGTTTGAACTATGTTCGACTAAAGTTATTAAAAAAGCTTCATATTTTCACATTTAATAAAATTCAAATCTTTAAAAAGATATAAAAAATATCAAATTATTCGAGCTCAACTCGTGTTCGGCAATCAAAGCAAGCTCAAGCTCGATTTCAAAACATAATAAAAGTTACTCCCTCCTTCCCGAATGAACTTGCATACTTACTATTTCGGTCCGTCCCAAACAATTTGCACACTTTCTTAAAAAAGAAACCAATCTCACAAATTTTATCCCACAAATACACATTTATTTACCAAATAAAGCAAAATGATAGGTTCGAAAAGTCAACATAACGTACCCAAAAACAACTTTTTTTTTTTTTTAAATGGGTACTGACTTGTCAGTGCAACTTCATTCGAAACGGAGAAATTACATAATATTTCAAACAAATTTGAACAACAATACACTCAACTCGACTCAACTCATTTAAAACTAGTATGCGCGCACATATATATATATATGTCTATTGATTACCTTGATGCTGGTTGTAGTTGCTCATGGCGTATTATGGAGAACCCAGAAAATAGCTAGTTTTGAGATAACTGATTTGAGAAAATTAATATGATAAATGATATATCTATATAGATATGTATGTGTATATATTGCATGGGGTGGAGTGGGTGAGGTGAAGGTGGAGTTGTTGGCTGAGGAAGAAAATTTCTCATAGAGTAGTCTCACTATAATATAAAAAATACACAACATCAATTATTAATTGATCAATTCTAACATTAATAATTCATAAACACAATTATTATGTAGTTTATTCGTTGCGTCACTTTTAAAATTTTAAAATGTTCTAAAAGTGTGGGTAATGTGTGCGCGCGGGGGCGTGAAGTGTGTGTATAATGTGTACGCGTGTGTGTAGTGTGTATGTGAAATGCGTGTGAAGTGTGTGTAGTATGTGTGTGAAGTGCGTGTGCGTGTGTGTGGGGGATGTGTAATGTGTTGTGTTTAGTGTGTGAAATGTGTGTGATAATGTAGCTATATATATATATGAGTGGTAGGATGGATTATAAATGACTAGATTGTCAAATCCATCCAAAATGAACTATAAATTTATTAGGGATTTAAAATTCCTTGATTTGATTTTTTCTTCTTTTTTTTGCCAAATAAGTTGGGTGAATTTGACGATGGATGTCCAAATTTACCCTTCAAATCAATCCATCCAAATATACCCTTACATAATTTAAAAATTATTTTTAATATCACTAATCTCTCTTAAAAAAAATGTGGACGCGGGACTTTGAACTCCGACCTCTTACTCTACCATGTTATTTGAGCTACATCCTCATTTAAAAATCTAATTATGTTTTATTCATACCCTAGTCATAGTTTGGTTTCGGTGGCCATAATCAGTTAGTAAGTCAATTAACTGTTAAATCAATTACTCCCTCAGTCTCGGCTTAATCTGCCTAGGTTGATCGAGCACGGAGGTTAAGAAAAAACAGATTTTGTGGAATCTTTGACTTTTTAAAAGGTGGAGATTGAGAATAGAGATTTTGAGGGTGAAGATTGTGAGAAAAAATTATCATTTATGGAGCTGACAGATTAAGGTGGGACAAATCAAAATAGCAAGTAGACAGATTAAGTTGGGACGGAGGTAGTATTAAAATATTGCAACCAATAGGTATGTAAATCGATATAAAAGATTAATATGTAATTTTGTTGTAGACGAAAAGCAAGAAAATAAATAAGTTTTACTTAAATGTAATCTCGCCACTTTCCTCAATATATATTACGATGTTCGTAAATTAGTCGAGTCGAATCAAATATACTTTGTCTAAATTTGTTTAAAATATTATCGGGCATGTTATCGGGCATATAAAATTATGTTTTGAGTTTATTTTATTATTAACTTAATGAACTTTAGTCGAGTCGAAGTATAGTAATTTGATAATTCTACACTTTTCCCTTTTAGTTTGGTTTAGTTTAGTTTAGTTTAGCTCGGATCGAATTTTGAATTTTATCAAACATAAAAATATACTCAGCTTCTTCGATATCTTTAATTACACATGGGTCCGTTTGTTTAAGACTTGACTCAGTAGATTTAGAGGACCGAATCCCAATAAAACACACTCATTAACTCTCTCAGTCAGATTTGACTCAGCACTCTTCAGTTTTAAGCCAACAGACCCATAATTTAAATGAATTCTTTTACACAAATTCAAATCAAATATTGAGTAGCTCGATTTCACGCCAATGTAACTTGGAAACCCTCCTTCAAAGTCTTGGAAATTTCTTTATTCTAATATGACAAGTTACTCGTTTTTGGTTTTGCTAATTCATTCTTTCTTCGTTGACTATTCATTGATCACGCGATTAGATTCATTATATTTATTTTTATATTACTTATTTTTCTTCTTTTCTTCATTTTTTTAGGAAATTATTTTATTCTTTCTAAAATCATGTATATATGAAAATATTTTTCGCACAATACAATCCAATTTCATTAGATTTGGGGAATGTTTGTAATTGCTTGTGCCTTTTCTAAAAGTGATTAAATTTAAAAATTACTTTAAAGTAAAAATAGATACTGTCTGAAATAGAAGTGTTTTTAAAAAGAAAGGATGATGACAAAAACGTAAATCAAAGCTAAAAATCAGTTTGAAGGAGGACCACGCTATTGGATTTTGATTTTAAAGTGATTCTTCTAAGAAAAAATAAACTCGCAAACACTCAAAATAATATTTTTTCTTGGGTGTAAAGCACATAATTACATATATAAAGAAAAGGCAAACACAACCTTCATTTATGATATAGAACTATGTCTTAGAAGATCAAATAATAATTGTATAACCAAACAATTAAGGGATACTTGGATTTGTATGGTGCCATCCGGATTGGGCATGGCCCGTCCGCAACGTATTTCACTTTACACCGGATGCACCATCCCTCTGCATCCACACTCTATTACTTATATCTCCTTTTACAATTTCCAACACACCTTTTACAATTTCTAATACACCTTTTACAATTTCCAATGCACATCCTACCCTATTATACCCTTAAACTAAAATACCTTTTTGAATGTCTCATCCGTGGATGTTCCCCATCGGACGTGGCACATGCCACTACATCCCAAACCAAGTATCCCCTTATAGGTAGTTTCACTTTAAAACAGTTTATATATAAGTTGGACTGAGTTGAGATGTACTTTCCGAATTCTTACCTTTATGTGCGACACACCTGAAACAATAATATTATGAAGTAGATGAAGGATTAAACATATATATTGCAAAAAATCACGTCTAACTCCGACTAGACCTCTTGGTTGCTAGTTAGCCGTTAGTCGCATTGCATTTGAGTTTTTCACCACTCCTTTACGTCTATCCACTCCTAGGCCCTACTTAATCTGTATGATCTCCAATTAAATTATATGCCCTAATCTACCGTCCTACTAGTACCATCGTTTACAATGTTTTCAAATAGTTTTCCTCTCAAATAAAAATAGTAATTAAATAGCGTTTAGAAAATCTTCTTAACTTTGGGTCCAGATGAAGCCAAACACGTCCTTATATGTAGGGGACACAGCCACTCCACACTCTCTCTCCACACACACATATATATGACAAAGACAATCTCCAAAAAAAAATTAAAGAAAATAAACGTGGGGCTTTGAACCCTAGTAAGTGCTATACCATAGATATGACATTTGAACTACATCTCATTTAAATCCCGATCTCTCGTATAATAGCAAGTGCCTATTATAAATATGATATTTGAGCAAAATTTTCTATTTGAAAAATTAGTTGCGTTTTATTAATTTTAATATTAGTGATTTTCCCCTCCTCCCCCCAGAAAAAGAGGATGGGACGCGGGACTTCCACCCCGATCTCTCGCATAATTGCCACTGATCTACTATAAATATGATATTTGAGCTATATGCCTGTTTGAAAAGTTAGTCGGGTTTACTTATGACTGAAGGAGACTGGAGTACTGTAAATTGAGAGAAATAAAGTGGAAAAAGAATGTTTGGTTTTATTAGTTGGAGATTGGGTTGGGGTTTGTTTTTAGTGTAAAAGTGATTACAAAAAAAAGTAATGTGATGTGTAAATATATTGCCAGCAATCCTAAAAGAAACACGATTCGGCTGACCAAATCCTCAATGGATTGGATCAAGTCATAAGTAAACGGACCCTTTAGTATCATTGATCTGCATTTTATTATTCTTAATATCAATGATTTCTTGCGCCCACCCTCCCCCCCCCCAAAAAGGAGGAATGGGGACGCGGGGCTTCGAATCTCGATCTCTCACATATTTGCAAGTGTTCTACCATGAATATGATATTTGAGCTACGTCCCCATTTGAAAAATCAGTCGTGTATTATTATTCTTGGTATCACAGATCTCCTTAAAATAAAATTTAAAAAAAAAAAAAGAAGAGGAATGGGAACGCGGGGTTTCAAACCCCAATCTCTCGCATAATTGCAAGTGATCTACCATGAATATGATATTTGAGCTACATCCTCATTTGAAAAATTAATCGTGTATTGTTATTCTTACTATCACTGATCTCCCTAAAATAATAATAATAACAAAAAAAAAAAAAAAAGGAGGAATGGAAACGCGGAGTTTCGAACTCTGATCTCTCGCATAATTGCAAGTGCTCTAGCATAAATATGATATTTGAGCTACATCCCCATTTGAAAAATTAGTTCTATTTTATTATTCTTAATATAATTGATCTCCATATATATATATATACTAGCAATGAGCACGTGCGTTGCACGTTGGCTCATTTTTTTATAATTATTAATATTTTAAAATATTAAAATAAATTTAAATATAGAATCAAATTCTCAATATCTCACTCCTTTTCACTTTCTCTTTTAATTCCTTGATTTGTGAGCATAATCATGAACTTTATATGGGAAAATATGCATATTATTATCTTTGATTTGTTGTTTTTTATTATTTGTGCACTACGATAATTACAGTTCAAACTTAAGTATTAAGTTTCTTTTTTTTGTTAAATGTCATAAGATAACATGTGAAGAAAGTTGATGACGAAGTAAGTTTAAGTTTTTTTCAAAAAGGATAAAAAAAGAAAAAAAATGTAAAACATGATAAGATTAAGTGGTGAAAATAAATAATAAATACAAAAGAAAATTTGATAGTTGGAGTACTTATTTGTATCATTTTAAAAAATTATTGTTTCATTGGTTTCTATTTTTTTTATTTTTTTTGTGAAACTTCTTGCTTTATAGAAAAAATATTATGTAATAAAGTTGTTCGTAGATCGGTTGTTTATAGAATGATATTGTATGATATTTTGTAAAGTTGTTGTTTGTTGTGATAAACCGTGTTTTGTACTGGTAATTTTAGTTCTAAATTGTTGATTTTAATGTAATTTAAATAATAATAAATTCTGATGAAATGAATATAATTAAGTAATATTTTCACAATTTTGTTTCACACAAAATATAAGAAAAGATAAATTAAGATAAATCTAAATTTAAGACTTACAAGTCACGATAGAAGGGTGTAAAAGCGCAAAACTAAATTAAAATAATAAACTCAAAAATCAGGATAGAAGAGTATAAAAAAATAATGGGTTTTGGTGGAGAACTTGGACCTTCTCTTTCTTAATTTTTTTGGGAAATGTCTTAGTATTCGTTTTCGTTTTCATATGCTAATGTATTGTGTAATTATCACATCATCATCACTTTTATCTGAAATATAGTCTTCATAAATTTTCTTTTTAATTTTTCGTTTGCCTCTTCCATGTTCTCTTGTTGCGTCTTTTTTTAGCGGTGGATTGTCTTTGGCTTTTCTTTTCCTACCTTTTTGTTTATCTGGTTTCTTTTGTGGTGCTTTGTTTTTTGAATTTTTTTATTGTCTTTCATTCATGTTGTTTTGTTCTCCTTCTCTCATTATTTCTTTATTTGTTGATGAATTGCATTAGCTTTTCTTTTCTTTCCTTTTGTTTAACCGGATTTTTTGCAGTGCTTTTTTTGTTGAAGTTTTTCCCTGTGTTTCAATCTTGTTTCTTTGTTCCTCTTCTTACTTATGTGATATCTCCTCTGCTATCTTCTTTTCTCCACTCTTCTTCTTCCTTGGTTCCTTTTTCATGGTTGTGACGATTGTCTGCTCTTGATTGTGTATCTTCTTGTTCTTCGGTTCCATTATTTCTATTTCCTCGATAATTGCACACAATCTTTCTTGTCCATCGTTCGTTTTCTTGGTCAATGGTATGAGGAAACAAATCACGTTGTGTGCTTGTGATGTTAGCCATTTGTAGTAGTTGGAATTATTATGTCCCTGAAAATTACTTATAATTTAACTTTTTTTTTTAGTTCGAGCTTTTGGGTTTGTGATCTTGCATTCAATTTGTAATTTACTTATAATGTTTTTTTTCTTAGCATTGCTAATGATGCGATAAATTCTTGGATCAAGCATTCGACACGCGTAGCTGTTGTATCACCAAACACTATAATCTCCTTGAATGAGTTTTAGATTCACTCAGTACTTGTCCAATTTTATAAAAGGTAAGGTAAGTGATCATTTTATCCATTGTGGTAACTTTTATATTTGTCTGAGCACAATGAAAACAAAAGAGTGTGAATATTGATAAGGTTAAACAAACGATTTTCTCTATAAATATATCTTGAGTTTTGTATTTTTGCAAAATTTAGAACGTATTGCATTGGTTTAGCTTCAATGGATTTTCCGTTACACTTCTTGCAAACAACCTTTCCATTTTTCTTATAGGTTCCTCTATTATATTTGTCACATGCTCCTTACCATATATATGTTTACAATATTCTCCACATTGTCTACTATTCCGGTAAAACAAAAATAGATTCTCTGTTTCATTAAGACAAATATTTTTGCATATAAACCACTTTTTTTTTGTGGCATTCATACATATAAACTATAAGGATTTTGGCATATACAACACCAAACTTATTTTTCAATCATTTTCGCCGGAATCCCGCATGTAACTTGCGCATAATAAAAATTTAAAGGCTTTTTTTTGTCTAAATACATTTTTTAGTAGGTAAGTGATAACACGTTATTTATGCATGTATTTAGGTCGATTTAGGATCATATTTTATATCATTTACGTGCATATTTGACCGGCATTTATTTATATTAATAATATTTGGGTCATTTGACGTGTTTCGACTTGTTTTAAGGTATTTTGAGCATTTTCAGGCTACCGGACGAGGAAACAAGTTGGAAAAGAGTGAAAACCGGCCCAAAAGAGTGAGAACCGTCGAAGAACCGGTCCAAACCGATCCGAACCGGCCTGAACCGGTCCAGGAGCAAAACCGGGCAAGAACCGACACGGCCGCGTCAGACTTGTAACACGGCCGTGTCAAAAGTGGTCCACAATGTGCTGTTGATTCTGGAATAGAACACGGCCGTGTCACTCAAGCAACACGGCCGTGTCAAAAGTTGCGCAGAAATTGAAGAATTGCAAAGCAACACGGCCGTGTCATTTAAGCAACACGGCCGTGTCAAAAAGTCCACCGATAAGAGAAATCGTGTTTTAATAGGATTTTAAGCCTATCTTCTCCAAGATTTGTCCCCAACTCTATAAAAAGGACCCCAAGCTCTAGGAAAAAGGGGATCAATCATCAAGAACATAAATTACATCATCTTGGAGGACAAAGAAGACGAAGATCATCGAGACGGAGTCATCCGGGTTTAATTGTTCTCTCTTAGTTTTAATTCTTTACAATGTTTTTATTAGAATTTTGTATTGGATTATTACTAGGCATGAGTAGCTAAGTTATTCGTGTCCTAGGGTTAGAAAGTAGCGATTTTTATAACAATGTTTTGATTTATGATTTAATCTATTAATTCCGTTCTTTACGTGTTTTATCTCTATGTTTATGCTTAAACTGAATTTAGCTTGATCACCTAGATTTAGTAATTTAGTTTAACAAATCCGCTTCGAGAGGAGGGAATTGTTATCAGACTTAGAACATAGAGCGCAGTTGTCTATGACTGTGTAGGCTGTGGCTTAAGATCGTTTGGGAGTTATTAGGTTTAATTGACTCGAGAGGGTAATTAGTTTAATTAATCAACGGTTTAATCGCTTCGAGAGAAGGATTAGATTATTGTCGTGCCGCCTAATAAACATTAGAATTGGTAAATTAATAGGTTAATCATATTCCACATTGAAATAATATCCTGAAATCGAAGCCCTAGGATACCTTTTCTCTTTGATTGTTAGTTTTCGTGTTTCCTAAGTTTGAAGTTATATTTAATTGAGTAGTTTAATTAGTAAAATCAACCTTTAAAACTTAGTATCTAGTTAGGACATTCCTAGAGTATTAGGGTATCAAACTACCTAAAACTATTCCTTGTGGGATCGACCTTGACAATAGTACTACACCTACATCCGTACACTTGCGGAACACTAGGTTAGAAACCGACGTGTCAAGTTTTTGGCGCCGTTGCCGGGGAATAGGATTTAGCGCTTAGTTTTTATCTTGAAAAATAGGAGGGAACTAGACTAGATTTTATTTTTTTGTATTTTTAATTTTAATTTTCGTTTTATTTTTTATTTAATTTTAGTGTTACGCGGTAGTTCTTGTTTTTGGTGTTTTCAGGCTTCGTATGCACACCAGATCAAAAGGGAAAGAAACCCTTCTTCCTTTCGATTTGGAAATTGAAGCGACAGCTCGCAGACACCGAACGAGAAGAAACTTCACAGCTGAGATGGAGAACCCACCACAGCAACCGAATGATGAAGCACTTAATAGAGTGCTAACAGCCTTAGCACGATTGGACGATCGCGTCACTACTATACAACAGCAGATACCTGTACAGCAGCCACAGCTGCAACAGCAGTACGGCCCAATTCAGATAGATCTAGCTGCAGGCGATGAAGATGACACGCCTATTAGCGACTGCTTGAAGCCCAGTCCAAATCAGCAGGCAGGAGGAGTACAACCTCCACCACTCAATGCCAACAATTTCGAGCTGAAGCCTGCACTAATCAATATAGTGCAGCAAAACCAGTATGGGGGAAGTGCGTTGGAGGATCCGAATGCGCATCTGATCAAGTTTCGCAGACTAGCCGACACAATCAAGATCAATCATGTGCCGCACGAGCAAGTCAAGATGAGACTGTTCCCTTTCTCACTGAAGGACAGAGCATTACAGTGGTTCAATTCACTAGAAGACATCAGAGATTGGGAAGACTTGAGTACTTCTTTCCTGTTGAAGTACTTTCCACCAAGCAAGATGCTCGACCTGCAGAACCAGATCAATCAGTTCAAGCAATTGGATCAAGAGCCATTCGGAGAGGCTTGGGAGCGATTCCGGGATCTTATCCGGAGTTGCCCTCAACATGGGTTCACCAAGAAGCAGCAAGTGTGCAAGTTCTACAATGGTCTACTTGCTCCGACTAGAAACCAAGTGGATGCAGCTGCGGGTGGAAGTTTGATGGAGAAATCAGTAAGGATGGCATTCTCAATCCTGGACGCGATGGCCAGAACAAGCTACCAATGGTCGAACGAGAGAAACATGCCAAGGAGGGTAGCAAGTGTCCAAAAAGTCGAGCCCGTCAATAATGAGCCAATTGAAAAGCTCACAGCACAAGTAACAGCATTGACGAGCCAGGTGAATCTGCTAACTAATCTGACGTTAGCACAACAGCCAGGGGGTCCGGAAGAAGTTGAAGAAGTAAAATTTGTGAATCAACGAAACTTCAACAACTTCCAGAACAATCAGCCTCGGTACAATCAGTACCCTCAGAATCATCAGAACTTTTCATATGGGAACGCGCAAAATACACTTAATCCGCCACCCGGATTTGCTGTTACAAATGGCATGATCCATGACGGTAAGAAGCCATCACAAGAAGAAATCGCGATGTCACAATTCGAAAAGTATGATGAAAAGTTAGCTCAGTTGGAGAAGAAAGTGGATGGAAAATTCATGGAGCTAAACAAGCATATCACTGGGCAAGGGGCAGACATCAAGAGGCTCGAGAACACGTTGGTGCAGACTCAAGCTAGCATTGGAGAGTTGACATCAAACATGAGTCAGCTGATAAAGATAGTAGGAGCTCAACACAAGCAAGGCCAATACCCGAGTGATACAGTGGTTAATCCGAAGGAGCACTGCAATATTGTGGAGCTAGACGAGCATGAAGAGAGCTTGAAGGACCAAGAAGCAAAGGAATCAAGCGAGGAAGTAAAAAACATTGAGAAGGAGGAGGTCAATACAATCATAGATAAGAAAACTAGTCTTGATGAGTCTTTTGATTTTTGTTTTAAAAATTCGTTCTTTGCTAACCTTGATCCTTTAGAGCAATCTAGAGTTGTTGTTGTGAAACAGGAACCACTAAAGGAGAGAATCGAAGTTAAAGAGAAAACAAAGGAGTGGGAGGATGGAAAAGAGGCGACAAAGAAGAGACCGAGCAGGCCCAAGAAGAACGCAAACACAAGCATGAAACCAAGAAGAGCAACAAAAGCAAAAGATCCAGGGAGTTTTACTATTTCTTGCTCAATTGGTAGTCATGAATTTCATAATGTCATGTGTGACTTAGGGTCTAGCATAAATTTGATGTCTCTTAAGCAGTATAGACAATTAGGATTAAGGGAAATTAAACGGTCCTTTACTACTATCAAATTGGCGGATGGATCTTCATTAACGCCGTTGGGAGTAGCAGAGGATGTAGTGGTAAAAGTGCTAAATTTTGAATTCCCTAGTGATTTCTTAGTTGTTGACATGAAAGGGAGTGATGAATTCCCTTTTATCTTAGGAAGACCCTTCTTGGCGACTAGCCAAGCACTAATAGATGTACCTAAAGGGGAGTTGGTTTTTCGGGTTCAAAACGAAATAATCACACTCAACATACATAAATCGGGTCTAAGGGGTAGGCACAATTGTAGCATTATTTACACTACCCTAGCTGCTGTAGAAAATCCTCATGGCCCAAATAGCTCTTTAATTGGTCAGAAAACATCCGACTCGGGGTGGCTAGAAGAAGGTTGATAGAAAAAGGACGTCCGGCTGAAGACGTAAAATAAAGCGCTTGTCGGGAGGCAACCCGATGTTTAATGTTTTATGTTTTTTTAATATTTCGTTAATTTTATGTTTTTAACTTGTATTTTAGTGTCTTATGTTTTTAGGAATCAACATGGACGAGTATTGCAAGAAACGGGGGTCGAAAAGACGAAAAATCGCATGAAGATGGAAATCAGAGTAACACGGCCGTGTCACTTTTCAACACGGCCGTGTCAAAATTGACGTCAAAGGAAGAAATCTTCTGGAATGCAACACGGCCGTGTCACAAAATGACACGGCCGCGTCAACGTCAGCTCAAAGTAACACGGCCGCGTCTCACACATGACACGGCCGTGTCAAAAGATCGCTCCAAAAGGGTAAAATGCACTGGAATGCAACACGGCCGTGTCACATTACTTAACACGGCCGTGTCAAAAACGCCACAGAAATCGATTTTTTGGTTCAAATAGAACACGGCCGCGTTAGCATTATAACACGGCCGTGTCAAAATCAGCCCAAAAACATCAAGTTTGGCTCAAATGTAACACGGCCGTGTCACAACATTCAACACGGCCGTGTCAGTACGTCAACAGAAAAAAATGGAAAATTCAGAGCGTGATGCGGAGACGGCCGAACCAAGATTCAGTAGGAGCAAAATGGCACGATTTCGGAGCTCGTAGGGGTTTCAAAACGCCATCGTCGAACAATTTGTAAGTTAGCACCAAGGCGTACCACGTTTTTCCTCCAAACATTGGCTTTCAGCCAAGTTTGGGGGAGGGGGTAGACCGTGGGACGTCTTGGCAGCTAGATTTCTAGTTTTGATTTAATTTTTTGATTAATTTTTTCGTTCGAGATTCTTGCTGTTAATTGTGGGTCCGTGTGCCCATTGTGCTGATTTATATTGTTTCAATTGGTGTTATCGGGTCTGTGAGCCCAGTTATCTGATTTATCGGTGTTGTTGGGTCTGTGAGCCCGAGTTTGATTGCATATTGTTTTCATGTTGAGTCTTAGGAGTTTAGAGTTTAGAGTCTTATTAGTGTTTTAGTTTTTGAGTCATAAGAATAATAAAACCCGGAAATAGGTAACAAGTGAAAAAAAATAAAAAGAGAATAATAGGGAAAGATGGATGATGAATAGTTAATGATGAGATGATTTAGATGAAAAAAATGGCACATAATAGAGCATGAGAGGTGTTTTGAGACGAAATTGAGCTTGAACTGAGAATATTCAATCAAAAATTTACCTTGTGAGAATTTGAGCCTAATTATACTCCAATTTTCGGAGTAATATACTTTCTTTCGGTGTGAATTTGATTGAATATGTGTACTAGTCTCTAGAACTTGCCTTGAGTCTTTACTAAGAATGTGTCAAGTATATGTTGTGATTTAGGAAATGATCTTAGGCAACTTTTTGTTTAAGCCTATTTGTTCGAACCATGGAAATTGCCTTTGACCCATAATGAAAAAATTGTCCCTAGTTAGCCCAATTGAGCCTTATAGCCTTATTTATTCATAACCTAACAATGTCAGCCGAAACCTTTTGATTTAACTCTTTTGGCCATAATTGGATAAATCAAGTTAGAGGGAAGGAGAATTGGAAGGAATTTTGGGTGAACAATTTGTGGGAAGGAATGTGAAGTAGGGATATTTTCAAAAGATGAAGGAAATAAGAGAAAAGTGATAGGTGAAAAGCGAAGAATAGCCTCTCCTAGGAAAAAAAAAAAAAAAAAAAAAGAGAAAAGAGAAAAAGAAAAAAAAAAAAAAAGAGGAAAAAAAGAAAAAAGTTTTTATTATTAGTATTATAGAGGAGAGACTAGAAAATAAAGTGCTCAAATTATGAATTTGCTTAGAACATTCGGGTAGTCCCAAAAATGTGGTACCCGCAGAATTGAAAAGCACTTAAGTTGTACGGACTTTTAAAAGGTGAAGAAGTCACTTTGTGAGGTGATTTGTTGAAATTTGAAGAGTGAGGTTGAGTGATTGTATTGAGGGGTAGTCGGGTTAGACGTAACTTGATTAGTCCAATGAATAGTCACTTATATCCAAATGTATCCCACCTTACCTTAAGCCCACATTACAACCAAAATAAAGACCTTTTTGATCTTTTGTCACACATATCAAGTACGAGGTCTAGTGTAGACGATTGGCAAGCATATGGTAGGCTTTGCATGTAATTCAATATGAGTGAAAATTATTTTAGCCTAAACACTTGAGAGATGAGTGAAACACTTACCCGGTGAGGGTTGAATAATTCGAAAGTTCAAAGTCTCGAGATTAGTTGATTTACGCGTTATCGCATATGCTCAAGTGAATTGTGTGCCTAGTTGTTTTAAGGAAAATCAAACTGAAACTGAATTCATCGTCTAATCGCCCTAAACAAAATGCATAATCACTTGTCTTCTTTGTGTCTTTTTGTATGATGTTCGGGACGAACAACAGTTTAAGTTTGGGGGAGTTTGATAACACGTTATTTATGCATGTATTTAGGTCGATTTAGGATCATATTTTATATCATTTACGTGCATATTTGACCGGCATTTATTTATATTAATAATATTTGGGTCATTTGACGTGTTTCGACTTGTTTTAAGGTATTTTGAGCATTTTCAGGCTACCGGACGAGGAAACAAGTTGGAAAAGAGTGAAAACCGGCCCAAAAGAGTGAGAACCGTCGAAGAACCGGTCCAAACCGATCCGAACCGGCCTGAACCGGTCCAGGAGCAAAACCGGGCAAGAACCGACACGGACGCGTCAGACTTGTAACACGGCCGTGTCAAAAGTGGTCCACAATGTGCTGTTGATTCTGGAATAGAACACGGCCGTGTCACTCAAGCAACACGGCCGTGTCAAAAGTTGCGCAGAAATTGAAGAATTGCAAAGCAACACGGCCGTGTCATTTAAGCAACACGGCCGTGTCAAAAAGTCCACCGATAAGAGAAATCGTGTTTTAATAGGATTTTAAGCCTATCTTCTCCAAGATTTGTCCCCAACTCTATAAAAAGGACCCCAAGCTCTAGGAAAAAGGGGATCAATCATCAAGAACATAAATTACATCATCTTGGAGGACAAAGAAGACGAAGATCATCGAGACGGAGTCATCCGGGTTTAATTGTTCTCTCTTAGTTTTAATTCTTTACAATGTTTTTATTAGAATTTTGTATTGGATTATTACTAGGCATGAGTAGCTAAGTTATTCGTGTCCTAGGGTTAGAAAGTAGCGATTTTTATAACAATGTTTTGATTTATGATTTAATCTATTAATTCCGTTCTTTACGTGTTTTATCTCTATGTTTATGCTTAAACTGAATTTAGCTTGATCACCTAGATTTAGTAATTTAGTTTAACAAATCCGCTTCGAGAGGAGGGAATTGTTATCAGACTTAGAACATAGAGCGCAGTTGTCTATGACTGTGTAGGCTGTGGCTTAAGATCGTTTGGGAGTTATTAGGTTTAATTGACTCGAGAGGGTAATTAGTTTAATTAATCAACGGTTTAATCGCTTCGAGAGAAGGATTAGATTATTGTCGTGCCGCCTAATAAACATTAGAATTGGTAAATTAATAGGTTAATCATATTCCACATTGAAATAATATCCTGAAATCGAAGCCCTAGGATACCTTTTCTCTTTGATTGTTAGTTTTCGTGTTTCCTAAGTTTGAAGTTATATTTAATTGAGTAGTTTAATTAGTAAAATCAACCTTTAAAACTTAGTATCTAGTTAGGACATTCCTAGAGTATTAGGGTATCAAACTACCTAAAACTATTCCTTGTGGGATCGACCTTGACAATAGTACTACACCTACATCCGTACACTTGCGGAACACTAGGTTAGAAACCGACGTGTCAGTAAGCCGTGCATCTTCAACAATGGAGTTTCTAGATATTAGGAGAGAGAACTATTGATGATTCAAAGAAATTGTTATGGAAAAGAAATGTGTTAAAGAATTTTACATTTTTAGCATATTAAAAAGGTTGTTTGTATAAAAAAATCATTAAAAGTTTATCATGTGCAAGTCACGTGTGGATTATCGATAAAAAAATGATCGAAAAATAAATTTGGTGGTTTATCTGCAAATTAAATAATAAGTTTGATGGTTTATCTACAAAACTCATATAGTTTATGTGTATCGATGCAACAAAAAAACGTTTAGTGGTTTATGTGTAAAAACATTGATAGTTTGGTGGTTGCTGCAATTAACCCTAAATAGAATTAGAAATTAAATTGTTCACATTGTTGGATTTCTGTTGGATAAATGATATTTAATGATATTTTTATTATTCAATAAAAAGATAAAAAAAAGTCATTTTATTTTGGTAAGTTCCTATTTGTTTGATTATTTAGGGTTTATTCGATTTTTTTAATTAATATCAGGGAGCTAGCTGCTTAATTTGTGCGTGCGTGTGTGTTTTCCTAAAAGATTCAGTTTTAGTAAGGTATTGCGTTCTACTTTGTAATTAGAGGTGTAAATGAGATATTAATATTTTTTGTAAAGCAAATATTAATTTTGAAAATGACGTTAAATTTGTCGTACGACAAACTACACATGTGTGTGTGCATGTGTCTTCATGCTTATATAAGATTCAGTTTTGATAAGAACATAGTTGTTATTGCGACTCTTCCTATGGTAACGTTTGTATAAGATAATATTTATCACAACGAATTTCCTCGCTATTTGTTTTTTCCATTCAAATATTTTAGGCTTTTCATTCTTCTAATATGAACTAACTTAAATAAATAGTGTTAAGAAAAGACAATATTTTTATTTTGTGTATTATATACCTTTTTCCTCTTCTTATTGTATTAAAATAATTTTAATATATAATCGCATTATATGCAAGCATAGGAGCTTAAATTATGTTTACTTGTTAATGGTCTATTAAATAAATTTAACATGTAAAAATAAAAATTGTAGTATAATCTAACTGTGAATAGTAAAAATATATGTATTATAAAAGTTTAAGATTATGCCATGAAATTTATCTTTATTTTTAAAAAATAATTGACAGTGTTAATATTAAAATATGGTAGTTATAGATAATATTGAAAAATATAATAATTTTTTTATAATACCATAATGTAATACTCCATCCGTTCCATATTAACTGACGTTTTAGAATAAAAGGAAAGAATTATGGATTGATTATTTTGACACATATACTCTTAGCTAAAGATTTGACCAAATCAAAATATCTCTGATAGATTGAAAAGAAGAGATACTGTAGGATTGAGTCCAGGGTGAAAATTGGTAGAATTGGTGAAAAATATGTAAAACGTTAATAAATTGGAAACGGGAAGAACACCCTAAAACGTCAATTAATATGGAACGGAGGGAGTATTATCTAGTACAATTGCTTAAAATATATGCAAAGAACATATCACTGAAAAACTCTATAAATCTGTTTTAATATGAAACTAATTTCAAATTAAAATTCAATGTATTGAAAGTATAGAAGAAGAATAATTTAACTATGTAGTTTTTTAGGAGGAGATTGAAATCTAAAATGACTATTTTTTATAATCAAGTAAGCAACAATAAATTATTTTCAATTACTTAACTACCCTTAAATTTAATACCTAGTAAGAATATTATAGGCATCCAAGAAAAGATAAAACATAAAATACGACAAAAAAAAAATACATAATTTTATATGAAACTAATTTTTTATACCAAAATTCAAAATATTAAAAGTGTGGAAGCAGAATAATTTAGGTATATAATTTTTAGGAGGAGTTTGAATTGAATAAGAACTCTTACGTTTATGTTCAAGTAATTAAATAATAATATATTTTAAGTTACTTAATACTACTAATGCTTTGTACGAAATATATTTATTTGTAGTGTATGGCCATAGAATTCAACTATTATGGTTAAGAATCCTTAAATTCTGTTAAAAAGGAATCCTTAATACTCCCTCCGTCCCGTTCAATTTTGCACGTAGGATTAGACACGTATATTAAGAAAAAAATATTTTTTGTTTTTGGTTGAATTTTTTAAATGTGGAGATTGAGTGTGGAGATTGAGTGTGGAGATTTTGAGGGTGGAGATTGTAAGAAAAATTTCATTTTTAAGGGTGTGCAAAACTGAGCGAGACAGAGGGAGTATATTTTATAAAAAAGATATTCAATCTAACAAGGAAAGATATTTGAGAGCGGCGCTGTGACAATTTTTGCAACACATATGAATTAAATTATTGAAATCTCAATCGAGAGCTTCAACTAATTCATTAAACTATTTTAGAAAGTGTAATTTTCATGTTTGTAGATATAATGTCTGAAAAACGAATGATTCTAAATTAATGAATTAATTATACTTATTCAAAAAAAAAAAAAAAATCATCCAATCACAGTTATATACTCTTCTTAAAATGCATTTTAAATCTATTTTAATATGCAACAAATTTTATTTTAAAATTCAAAGTATTAAAAGTGTAGAAGAATAATAATTTAAGTATGTAGTTTTTAAGAAAGATTTTGAAATATAAGGAACTCTTGTTTTTTATAATGAAGTATGGGAAAACATAATTTATTTTAAATTACTTTGACTATCTATAAAAATAATACTTACTAAGGATATTATAGGCATCACCAGAAAAGACGAAACAAAATGACAGGACAAAATAATCCATACTTTAATATTAGTACTAATAATTAGTAGTAATAAATATATGTATATATTAATAGATAGATAGATATAGATATAGATACATATAGAGATATTAATAACCAAATAAATAATTTTAAATTTTAAATTACTTAACTACCCTTAACTTATAATATTACTAAGGATATATTAGGGATAACATAAATTGGACGAAACAAAACATTCATACTTTTATAATAGGGTATAGATATATACATATATATATATATATATATATATATAAAGGAGGAGGAATGGGGACGCGGGGCTTTGAATCCCAATCTCTCGCATAATTACAAGTGCTTACCATGAATTTGATATTTAAGTGACATACCCATTTAGAAAATGATTAATTGCGAAAACAAACACGAACTTTCATTAAATTGTAAATTTAACACAACTTTTCAAATTTTGTAAAATAAATCACGAACTTAACATAATTTTGCAATTTCAATCATTAGTCGTTTTTTAAAGATAAATTGTCAATGTGTATAACTATTTACGCTATGATGTCATGTTGAGCTACAAAATAAAATAAAAAAATAATTAATGAAATTACGGATCAAGTTGCTT
Organism: Ajuga chamaepitys; assembly: GCA_958295605.1. Lineage (NCBI taxonomy): Eukaryota > Viridiplantae > Streptophyta > Magnoliopsida > Lamiales > Lamiaceae > Ajuga > Ajuga chamaepitys. The sequence goes on from OY282498.1 coordinate 47,492,632, forward strand.
TTGATTAGATCGGAAATCGCGACGAACTTGCATTCTCAACTTGATACCTATTTTGTCATACATTATTGATTATTTGATACTGAAAATCACTTATCTTAGAGAAAAAAATCACAAATAAAAAAATTATGTCATGTTTGTGATAAAGCAAAAACTAATTTTTTGACTCACGCAACAATTTTTAGTTCATATAATTGGATAATGCTCATTGGATTAGTAAAGAGAAAAATTATTCGAGTTGAGAAGAAAAGTCTATTACGACTTGTTCAATTATGTACAACTTGATCCGGATTCTTATTATTTTATTTTTTAATTTTTACACCAACATGACAATCTGCATGACGTATATAATCAACATATTGAGAATTTACCACTAGAAATTGATTGATGATTAAAATTGCAAAAGTTTGCTAAGTTCATGATTTATTTTACAAAATATGAAATGTTATGTTAATTTTGCAATCTGGTGAAAATTCGTGTTTTATTATTCTTAATATCACTTATCTCCCTAAGAAAATGAGACGAAAGAAGAGGAGGAATGAGGACGCAAAACCCCCATCTCTCGCATAATAGCGAGTGTTCTACCATGAATATGACATTTGAGCTACATCCCCATTTAAAAAATTAGTTATGTTTTATTATTCTCTATATCACTGATTGTAACATTCCGATTTTTATCAAAAGATGATTATTAGACGTGCATTATGTGGTCATATTCTATGGTACATTTTAGTGTGATAAGTGTGATATTTGAGTTATTTTATGTGTTCCTACGTGCTATTGAGTATGATAATTAGAACACTGATAATATATGAGCCCTTTTTAATTAGTTATTAAAAGTTATTCTTTGTTATAAATTTTAGTGATAATCGAGTACTTAATTAAAAATAAAGAAGAAAGAAATAGAATTAGTTGAGAAAGATTAGGAATTCTCTTGGAAGTGGGATTGTGTATCTTCCCTCAGTTATAAATATTAATGTGTCTCGCCCTAATAACCCGGATGATTCTAAAAGAAACAGGAAAAAAAAAAAAATGGAGAGGAAGAAACCTGTTCGCCAAGAAGGGATAATGAGGAGGCGCGACTGTAGCAGCGGAAGCCTTATACTTGTAGGTAAATTACTTATTTTATATCTTGAATTCCCGAAGTACGTAATTAATATGTTTGAGATATTACTTAAGTGAAATGAGAATAATAAAATTCACAAAAAGTAATGATTGTTGTTTTGACTTTCACCAACTTGTAGGTATTAGAAAAATTATAATAATCGTTCTTGAATTGGGAGACTGTTTATGGTTATATACATATATTCACATATACACATTTATTATAGTACTTAATAGTATGAATTGGAAACAAAATCTTCCAGGTTGACTTTAAGGTTTCTTAAATATGATTCTTGGTAAATAGCACAAAGAAAGCACTATGTTTATCAGATTAGTAAATTTGTAAAATTTGTAGGATGACTTTTGGTTATCAACTTTATAGAACTTATTTGTTGGAATTTATACAACATTCATTATGTAATTGATTTCAATGAGGTGCGTTAGTTTATCAGAATAGTAGAACTTAACTAGTTCTCAAGAGGAATTGATTTTAGTACAAAAACCCTTGGAATTTTTAATGATATTTAATTATCAAATTTATTTGTTAGCTACTTGCAGTGGGTTCAACAACAGCAGGGTATGTGATTAATTTGCCTAAATATTAGATTTACAATTGTAGGTATACTAAATTATTATAATGCTTTATGATTTAGATTCGGTTGAGAAAGCTTAGTACGGGTTTAAAGATTTTTTTTTTTTGTATTGTTGAGTTTTGAACTTCGAGGTAAGTACATCTCTCACCTGCAATATGAGGAATTATATTATTTGAGAAGATGATTTAATTGTTGAGCAACTTGCATGATTTTTTGCTTGGATTGTTGTACGTGTCAATTTGTTAATTAGAACCTGTTTGTTTGTTAATTTACGTATTGAAGTTGAATGAGAATTGTGTGCAAATATGAGTTCATTTGTATTGAGTAAAGATAAAGTTTTTGGAAAAATAAATTATTATTTTTATATATATGGACTGGTACCTGGGCACGAGACCGTCCACAAGGAGTTTTGGGTATGAGATCACCCATTTATGAGTTAGGGCACGAGATCGCCCTACGAGTTGAGTTGCTCCATTAGGATTCAGTGGCTAGCTACCCTGAGTCTTAATGGAGTTGCGCGCATTGGTACCAAGTCCGGGCCCAAAGTAGTTTTATTATCATTTATATATATATTGAGTTATTAAAGCCATTTAAAAGGAGTTTGTTGAGATAAAAATAAAGTGGTTGTGAGATTATGATTTTATTTACTAAGCAAAGCTTATAGTTTATTTTACCTCATTGCAGATAAAGGCAAGGGTAAGATGTGTTAGAAGGAGCAAGACGGTGTGTAATGGTAGTGACGGCGGAATCTCGGAGCTGGTCACGAAAGATTTCTTATTATTTTTATTATTCGTTTAAATTGTTAAGTTGCAAGTCTTATTTACAAGTTTATTTAGCTAGTTGGAGTTGGTGAGGGTTCTTTATATTTTATTATATTATTTGAACTTGATACTTGGTTTCGAGAGATGTTTCAGTTATTTCCGTATTTTGAGAAAGTTGAAGTTATTTCAAAATTTCTTAAAAGTATGTTTTTAATTAAAAATAAAGAAAGAAAAACTTTTGAGAATTTATGGTAATACTGTGTTGAGCACTTGAACAATAGTAGATGCAACAGTCCGTTAGTAAGGGGGTGTTACACTGATCTCCCTAAAAAATGAGTAATTTGAGCTACATCTCCATTTAAAAAATCAGTTGTATTTTATTATTCTTAATATCATGATCTCCCTTAAAAAAAGGAGAAATGGGGACACGTGGTTTCGAACCTTATCGCACAATAGTAAATGCACTACCATGAATATGATATTTGAGCTACATCCCCATTTGAAAAAATAGTTGTGCTTTATTATTATTGAACTCACCTGTCAATTACATACTCTTTTTTTTTTTTTTTTTTTTTTTTTGTGAAAAATGACTGAAATTACGCATTTTTAAATTTATAAAACTTAAATTTCAAAAGATTATTCGACTAGGATTAAAATTTCAAGTGCAATTATGGAACAAAAATTGCAATTTTCTCACCCATCATTTGATTAACAAATATGAGCTCTCATGTAAGAAAGTATTTGCTGTCAATTGTTATTGAATGGCTGCGTATATTTACGTGTTCTGCTTGATCATCATTAACCAATTATACTGAGCACGTTTGATTATTAACCTAATGAATTTTTAATTGAGTTGAATATGAGTCGAACTCGAGTAATTTGATAATTATACACTTATTTTATTATATTTTACTTATCAAGTTCAAGTTTGAATAGAGCTTTAAATTTTATCAAATGTAAAAAAACATTCAAACTTGTTTGATTTTTTTAATCAAACATAATTTAAATGAACTATAATAAACAATCTCAAATCGAATATTTTATTTTATCGAACGTAAAAGTATATAACGGGAAAAACAATATAAAAGATCATTTCATGCTAACGAATGGACAATTTCATTTGGTGATCTCGAAACGGAAAAAGAAATAAAGTTGAATAGTGAAATTTAGCAGAACATTTATTAGTAATGATTGTACCAAACTGAGAGAAATCCTCCTTCAAAGTCTTGGAAATTTCTTTGTTCTAATATCACAAGTTACACGTTTTTCAGTTTGACAAATCACTATTTCTCCATTGATTATAGGTACTTTCTCCGTCTCGATTAATTTTTCATAATTGATCGGATATGAATATTAAAAAAAAAAAATATATTTTTCCTTGATCTTTTAAAGGTGAAGATTTTAAGGGTGAATATTGTGAGATAAATTTTCTTTTAAGGATGAAAAAGTTAAGTGGGATGAATCGAAATGGAAACTAGGAAAAGTTAACCGGGACGGAAGGAGTATTTTACACATATATACACACGCACACTCAATTAACTATAGCTATTAAATGATTTTGTTAATATAAAGTCTCATGTGCTCAATTACACGGTGTAATTCAGGGTCGGTATCACGATTTATGTTTAAAGGTATTACCTGTTCTGAATAAAGGTATCATAACTGGTGTCTGGTGATACCTTTAAGTATAAATAGTGATATCTTTTAACCATGATACATTTGTCCAAATTATGTAATATATTCAGGTATAAATAGTATTCTCTCCGTCCCAGCTAAACTTGCACACTTTCCATTTTCGTCCGTCCCAACTAAACTTGCACACCCCTTAAAAAGGAAAGTTATAATACAATCTACACCCTCAAAATCTCCACCCTCAATCTCCACCTTTAATTCACCTTTGAAAAGTCAACAAAATCCCAAAAAACAACTTTTCTTAATACTTGTGTCAACTCTCCCAGTGCAAGAATAGCCGGGACGGAGGTAGTAATACATTTTGACCCGTGATCCGAATTGCACGGATCTAAGATGCGTGCAGTTGGTGTACAAGAGACCTCCTCTTTGTTAATATGTGTGACTAGAGAGGACGAAATTCATTCGGTCTAATGAGCTAACCCAAATCATTTAATATTTTCCCATCCTGTTATATGACATTTGCCTAATGAATTGGGCCGTGCTAGGACGAGCCGTCTGAATTGCTACTATTATGAGTGACACACCATAAAACAACAATATTTTGAAGTAGATAAAATATTAAATATATCTATTGCAAAATTTCTTGCCCAACTTTCACTAGTTCACGTTTTGGCGCTAGATAACTGTGAGAAATGACAATTTAGATCCGCTCTTCGAAAATCTATGCTGACCCGAGGCCTTTGGGGCAGGTGTGATCCAACCCATTTTGAGAATGGAACAAATCATTCCTACTTGCTGGTGGGGTAAGTGGAAAATGAATGTTACTTTAACCTCGTCCCATCCTGTTCTGATCCACATTGTATTTATATATATAATTATTTTCCCATATGTCAATACTTTCATTACCTTTTTGTTTGTTCATTTGGGCTGCTGATCTTCTTATGAATCAACGGTTATTTTTCTTATGAGCATATTAGAACATGATTTATGCTGATGGAGCACATTTTTGTGTTCCAAAAATTAAGTACTCCACTATAATTCAATTTTTTTGTTGAAATTGTTAGTTGTGGTGTTAAATGTGATTGCATATGTTTGTGAATTATGTGGCCTTCAACTTGCATAGTCCTGCATGACGGGACGGGACATGAGGCAGTTACTAGTGTCCCGTGGCAGAGCACAGGGCGGAACAAGTTATTAAGCAAGACGGGAGGAGCGGGCCTGGGTTTCTAAATACCCACCCTGCTCCATTCCGTTCTGTGTCATTTTTAGTAATCGTTAATCGCCTTTGAATTTTTCAAGACTCCTTTTTGCCACCCACGTCTAGGTTATATGTCCTAATCTGCCATCCTACTTGTAGTATTTAATATTCTCTTCGTTCCGTTATAATTTGCTTACTTTTCTTTTTGGTTTGTCCCAACCCCGCTCTAATTTGCCTACTTTTCTTTTTGGTTTGTCCCAGTTTAATTTGTCAGCTCATAAATGACAAATTTCTCTCACAATCTCCACCCTTAAAATCTCCACATTCAATCTCCATCTTTGAAAAAGTCAAAGATTCCACAAAATCTGTTTTTCTTTTTTAACTCCATGCCCAACTAAGATAAGCAAATTAGACTGGGACGGATTGAGTATATCTCACAATATTTTTAAATAGTTTGCTCTCAAATAAAATAAGAATAATAATTAAACAGCACTTAAGAAAATCATATTCACACTGTTGTACCGTCCAGATGAAGCCAAACACGTCCTTATATGTAAGACACACAGACACTCCTCTCTCTGTCTCTCTCGCTCTCTACATATATTTGTATATGTATGGAGAATCTCTCTCTCTCTCTCTATACGTGAACACACACAGAGACAAACATAGACGCGAGTCTAACCACCGCCTCACTATGTGAACTGTGTGAAATCTCACTGCTCGAGTCTTTCTTTTGTCTGCTACTAAAACCCTAATTACGAAAATTTCAGACCAAAACTGATTCATCGTCTTCTGTATTGGAGATAGAATTATGGAGAGATCCGGCGGCAGTGACTTCACCGACCTCTCCAGCAGCTCAGTTTCTGGTTTGGAGCTCTCTTTTTCAGCTCAATCTATTTATTTTCTTCGTTTATTCCATTCTGTTTTGATTTGTTTGGGTAGCTTTTGATTTGTTTATATTTGTAAAGGAAAATTGGGCTTTCAAGCTTTAATTTAATTGTGGATGCTGAATGTATTTTATGAATTGGTTTCTGATTCGTTATGCAGGTAGTACGATGTTTGACGCATCGCAGTATGCGTTTTTCGGGAAAGAGATATTGGATGAGGTTGAATTGGGGGGCTTGGAAGAAGAAGAGGAGGTTGTTCCTCCGATTGAGGGAGGGTTCGGTGGTGAAGAGGAGTTGAATGAATATCATTTGTTTGAGAAAGATGAGGTCAGCATATAAAATGTTTATCTCTTGAGATGTATGTTTTATGAAGTTTAAATGTGCTGCTAGTTCGTTCGTCGTGATGGTTTTATTTGGGCTTGATGAAATCTTAAAATCGTGCGAGTTTTGACTTAAATTCTTTGGAATTGTTGGAGCTTATGATTGTTGCTCGTGTCCGCATTAATTCTTTACTTTGTATGTGGAGGGATATCAACGATATCTTTGTATGTTTTTGTTTCCACATGCTATAGTAAGAGAGTATGTTACACTTTTAAAAAGAAAACGATCTTACAGTATGGGGCTTCTTGAGAGGCTTTAAAAAAATGTTAAGTCCCTTCTTAATTTAATCTCTTAATGCATATGCATTAAAACATAAGTTGGGTTCTGAATCATATTATAAACATTAGGATTAAGACTTAGCATTTTGTTTTTATTGTAGCGAAAAATATATAATTATTGTTATTTCCTTTTACCAGGGCTCAGGATTGGGTTCATTATCTGACATTGATGATCTGACAACTACGTTTGCAAAGGTGAGCTGCTCTGGAACCTAAACTTCTTGCTTATATTTCATTTTAGGATCCTGGATGTGCTTATTTCTGTTGATCTGTTATTCATTTTTTTATCATATCAACAAATTTCCATAGAGTTTTTCATTTTACAGTCTGTTGGAGTATTAGGGCATCCTTTATGATGATGATATTATCGATGTAAGCAATCGAGATCACTAACATAATTATATGATAATATTGTGCTTTGTGTGAGATGTGAGATGTTTTATGCGTCTTTCAGAAATAAAAGGATTTCTGAAGGGGGTGGAGGTGGGGGTTGCATTCATTGCTCTATGGTCCAACTTCATCGTGCAATGATGTTGTGACATCTTGAACATGGTTCATCGGCTTGCTCCACACACACACATACATAGACATATGCGTGTGTGTGTGACGCTACTTTATTTCTGGAGTCATGTAGGTTAGGAAAAAAGGCATTATAAAACATCAACTTATGTACACTCAAATGTATTTGTTTATGTACAAGAAATACTTATTCCTTGTCTTCCAAAGTTACTATTCCAAAGATTTGCTTGGAATCTAAAGCAAACCCATGCAGATATACTGTCATATAGTATATTTTGCTTGGAGAGATGATTGTATGACAGCGGTTTTCTTCATGATAAAGAGTAGGTTTGTGCTGCTTATAACCATTATTTGAAATATAATTATGAATTGCCCTCATGAAAGCCATTTTTATCTCTTCGATGCAAAAATGTTCCTGTTTTATATGTTCTCACTCTTAATTATTTTCTTTCTTGCCTCAGTTTTTCTTATATGTACCTTTTCATTACCTGCAGTTGAACAAAGTTGTTTCTGGACCAAGGCATCCTGGAGTTATTGGTGACCGATCCGGATCTTTCTCTAGGGAGAGTGAGTGGTTACTATTTTTCTAATTGTAAAATCATAATTTCTATTTATCTGTGTTGCTTTACTAACTGCTGACTGTTGCACTTATATTTGGCGTATTAACATTGGTTATCTGTTTTCATTGAGTTAGTTCCAAATTATTGCAGTTGAAGTGTTTTATTTACATTCTGAATGACTTAAAGAAACATCAGCGCATAATGTCATGATACTATAGAGGTGCTTAGAAACTAGTAACTGAAATTGAGTAATGAAGTGAAAGAAAGCAGCTTGTTCATCATTGCGATTTATGTTAATTAGTAATTCTTGGAATTAAAGAAATTAGATTTTCGTCTCTTATTAAAAAAAAATTGATTTTTCCATGTGTTTTGTGTTGTGATTTGTGAAGGAGGTCTAATGGGCTTTCCCTCCTGGTACTTCCTGATCTTCTCTCTCTCATTTATTTATGTCAATATTTTTGTTGCATAAGATGTCTTAAATTATACGAGCCACGTCACATTCCGGGTCTATGCTATGTCATGTCCATGTGTATTCACTATTCATGATTGTGCATCATTTAGGATATCATTGCAGCTTTATGCATGATACTTGATTGCCCTTGTTTGTATTGGATGCAAATTACGTCTGAAATCAGGGGGTCCTTGATCTGTTAATCACCTAGCACTTCTAAAATGAAATCTGTTTTATTTGACATGTAGATAGCTTGTTCTTCATACATTATATTCCTTGGCTTTACTTTCTGTGCCTCTTATTAATAAAGGTTATTTCAGGTTCATCAGCCACAGAATGGACTCGAGAGGCAGATTTCCCAGATTGGTTAGACCATCATATGTCTGATTCGGAATGTTATGAAGAAAATAAGAGATGGTCATCACAGCCCCATCTCTCTTCGATGTTTCTCCCAGAAACTAAGCCATTATACAGAACTTCATCATACCCTCTGCAGCAGCAACAGCTGTCTCACTTTTCGAGTGAGCCTACTTTGGTGCCAAAGTCATCTTTCACTTCCTTTCCCCCGCCGGGTTCTCAACAAACTTCTCTTAATGATTCACGCCGTCTTACTTTGTCATCTCTTTCAAGTGGACCTCAGTCACCATTCTCTGCACAGAACAGCCCTCCATTATCTAACTCTTCTGTCCGTTGGGCTGGCTTGCCTCGAGGGTACAGTGCTAACATGTCAAACCTTACTTCAGCCAATCTATCTCGTAACCATCATTTGCAAAACCACTGGATTAGTCATGCAGGTCTTCTTCACGGGGATCAATCTATCCTCTTAAACAACATCTTGCATCAGCATCAGTATCAAAATGGGTTATTACCTCCCCAGCTATTATCTCAACAGCAGCCTTTACGGCACCTTTCCTTTCAACCATCCTCGGCCCATTTTTCAGCTTTACAATCTCAATTGTTCAATAGCGTCCCCTCAGCGTCGCATTTTAGTAAATATGGATTAACTGATAAGAGAAATTCAAGGTCAAAATCGTCACACAAAGGTAAACATTCTGTGCGATTCTCCAATCATGGGTCTGATGCTAGTAGTCATAGGAGTGACAGTAACTTGACACAAATCAGATCAAAGCACATGACTGCTGAAGAAATAGACAGCATTCTCAAAATGCAGCATGCTGCACATGGAAACGACCCCTATGTAGATGATTACTACCACCAAGCCAGCCTTGCGAAGAAATCTGCTGAAACAATGTCCAAGCGTCGTTTATGCCCATCCCACCCTAAGGAACATTCTTCTCGTTCCCGTAATAGTACTGAGTCACAACCACATCTCCATGTCGATGCTCTTGGAAGGGTCTCTTTTTCTTCAATCCGTAGGCCTCGCCCTCTTCTTGAAGTTGACCCACCTCCTCCTGCTTGTGGTGATAGTAATTCGGAGCAGAAATTATCTGAAATGCCTTTGGAGCAGGAGCCAATGCTTGCTGCAAGGGTAACAATTGAGGATGCGGAATATCTTCTTCTGGACGTAGATGACATTGATCGTCTTTTACAGCACACTCTGCCTCAAGATGGTGGGGTCCAGTTAAGACGGAAGCGCCATATTCTCTTAGAAGGATTAGCTGCCTCTCTTCAGCTGGTAGACCCACTTGGTAAAAACAGCAATTCTGTTGTGCTATCTCCCAAGGATGATATAGTCTTTCTAAGGATAGTTTCTATGCCCAAAGGTCGGAAACTCATTTCAAGGTATCTTCAGCTTCTTTTACCTGGTACTGAACTTGCCCGAATAGTTTGCATGGCAATCTTCCGACATTTACGATTTCTCTTCGGGGGCCTTCCATCCGATACAGAAGCAGCTGCTACCATTAGCAATCTTGCCAAAACAGTCTCAGTTTGTGTTAATGGTATGGATCTTAATGCACTCAGTGCTTGTCTTGCTGCTGTTGTTTGTTCCTCCGAACAGCCTCCTCTTCGTCCTGTCGGAAGCCCTGCTGGAGACGGCGCTTCAGTCATCTTGAAGTCTGTTCTAGAAAGAGCAACTCAACTATTAAGAGATCCTCAGGCTACAAGCAATTACAGCATACCTAATCCTGCTCTTTGGCAGGCTTCATTCGATGCCTTCTTTGGTCTCCTCACAAAGTATTGTCTAAGTAAATACGATAGTATAGTGCAATCAGTGATTGCTCAAAACATACATAATAAAGAGGTTATCAGTTCAGAGGCTGCAAGAGCTGTAAGCAGGGAGATGCCCGTTGAGCTTCTTAGAGCTAGTATTCCGCACACTAACGAGGGCCAGAAGAATTTGTTGCTGAATTTCGCTCAACGGTCCATGCCTGTTACTGGTTTTAATACTCAGGGTGGAAGTAGTGGACAGGTAAATCCCGAGTTGGTGAAAAGCTAGCTGAAATGGTGATATACTGCGTGTGCTATAAATTGTAAATGTCTTGCTCTGAAGCCCAGTCCTGTTGCTGCTTCCTGTAACGGTACCGCTTGTATGTTCGTCTGATCACTTAGATGAGAAGCATGGGAAATGTGTATACTTTGGGCGGAGTTTTTGTGCCTAAAGTTCTACTCTTCGGAATCTTTTGGTGCCCCCGGTGCTCTCTCTGTCTCTCTCTCCCTATCTATCTTGCGTTTATGTTGTGCTTATTTTCATGAATAAACTATCTTGAAACTGTGCATCTATGTCAATAGCTCTTTAAACTATTTATTGTGGGGAGCTTTATTTGACAGTCTTTTGTAAGCTCTGGATTGAACATTTTAAGCTGTCGGGGTGAATGTACAGGTGAAATGCTGACGATTCTTGTGTTAGAAATTCTTGTTTATCCTTAAAAAATAGGATCTTGCGCGTATTTAGAAGATTGGGGATCAGTTGTGCATGTTTAGAGCCAGGTTTTCAAAGAAGACAGTTGTAATAACTAATAACTGTGTATGTCGTCGTGTAGATTATGCCGGTGTACTTCATCTGGTGTAGCATCTATATAATTCATTGTTGTTTGTAGTATATTGGGGCAAATAATCCATTGTCATGAGCTACACCTTTCCATTTTTCTTGTTCTTAGGGTTATTTCCCTTTATCTTCTGTTATAATCTTTGGTGGTAGCCCTATGATTATTTGGACAATTTTGCCCTCTATGCTGTACATACATTGTTGCCCCTCTGAACTTGTTTTTTCCCCCTCATAAGTAGGGGTTTGATATTGTTAGATCTTATGTGACATTGGCCGGAATGGAGGCTACTCTGGTTGGTTTAATTCAGTTCAGGTCCCTTTTGTCTTTTTTGTCTTGTACGACCAATAGTTAGTGACCTCTCTAACAGCGGTATAACGTAGCGAATCATACGCATCATTATGGTACCGGAAGTTTCGGTATCATTGTAAACGAATCAAATACTAACTTGAATTCGAATACGGATGATATTAATATTTGAATATTTATATATATAAAAGTAAAAGAAAGATTTTTTTGAATGTCAAATCAAATTCGAATCACCACTTAAAATTCGATTAATATTCGAATTGAATTTTAGTATTCGTTTCAATTTGGTTCGGTTACAATCATAACTATCTTGAGATAATAGTATGGTCACTATAAGTATACATTTCTCTTTAAATTTGACTCCCTTCATTCACAAATAAACGTCACTTTAAACTTTCAAGTGAAAGTTAAGAGATTATGGAATGGTAACAATATATCTCCATTTTGTCTCCATGAATTTTTTTATCATCATAAATTTCTCCATTTTTTTTTCATATTTTATTCATATAATATTATAAAACTTGTACATAAATTTCCTTAGATTTAATTCAGGATTATGTTGAAATATATAGGCAAAAAGAATACAAGAATTACACTTTTTTTATGAAAAAATATTTTTTCTTAAAATGCAAATAACGGAACGAGTGAATGTTTATAATACCGAAAAAGAGAGATCGCAAATTTGACTTGACTTTTTAAAAATAAACTTTCTTCTAGGAGGCAAATTTATTTTTGGAACAAGCCCTACTGTAAATTCGTTATTAACGTGTGAAGAAATTAACAGGAGTTGATCCATTCCAAATTGTTTCTTGTGCAGCTCAATACCGACACCCAATTTAATGGTAGTCAACTTACATTTCCTTTTATAACTTTACGCTATTGTTTTTTTTTTTTCTGAAATTGGACGTGTGTCGCTTTTCAATTCTTTAGAACGTGAATCCCAAAAAGTTAGCCTTACTTTGCTGAATTGATGTTCTTTTTTCGAGTAGGAATCTTGTATTTTACTTCTTCGTTCCGGTGTAACTTACCTACTTTGATTGAGCACGAAGGTTAAAACAAAGTAAATTTTGTGAATTTTTTTATTTTTTAAAGAAAAAAATTAAGGGTGAAAATTTGAGGATGAAGATTATGAGAGAAATTTGTTGGGCTAACAGGTTAATTTGGGACAAATCGAAAAAGAAAAGTAGGCAATTTAGATCGGGACGGAGGTAATACAGTAACTATAAGAATCTTAAATTCGTATAATTCGAGTTATAGATAATTTTTTATGATACTAAATGCTTAATTCGGGTTATAGACAATAGTACATTGCCTAAATTACACTGTGAACCTAGTGTAGAGGAGCCTTTGTCTCTTTTTTCCTTCCTCGGTTGCATATATAGACGGGTACACAACGATGGCCCAAAAATTTGGTTGGAAGGGCCCCATCTATAAATGGGTATAGGTAAAAGAAATTAACTATATTTTGAGTTTATGTGACAATTATTATCAAATAGAGGGCAAATTCTAAGTGGGTTAGAAATCAAATTCTCTTATATTGAACCCTAAATTTAAAATATCGGATAAATTACATTAACAAGATAATATTCTACGGTTGTGCGCCACATAAATATGTTTATGAACATTTTAACAATAGCCAACTCTATAAATAAAACTGGAAAGTATAATAATTAGATAAGATCAATAAATTGATTTAATTAAAAAAAAATATAAGATATAATATTTCTATATCTATTATATTTTTTAATATTTATCTCTATTACTTATACATAATAATACACCCATTTAAATCAATGTAAACAATAAAACTATTTATTTTATTTTATTACATTGTATTTAAAACTGACTAATATATATGTATGTATAAAACAACACATTTGATGGAGTTAGGGAGACCCAATACCTCCCCTGACCTCAACGTAGGTTCGTCCATGCGGGTATGTGTCCTAAATTTTACTTATTCCACTTTGAGAGCATATTTTATTTTTTTTTGGTCTACTACAAATTATACCAGACCCCAAATTTATAGATAGGTATTTTTTGGATGTTTCCAATTTATTTAGATCATTTACTAATGTACTCCTAGTATAAATAGGCTATTCATTTGAACATTAAATAATATATTAAATAGTATAATACTCATTATACATGAGCATATTAAGAAATTGATTATATATTTTTTTTTTTAATGATTCTTCTTAATCCTTGTGAAAACAAATAAGTACATGTGAATGATACAGTTTCTTAACTTCATATACCCTATAATAATAAGGGAGCTAAGGAAAATAGTGGGCTAAAATTGTTTTCTAACAATATAAATGATGTTTTCTCAAACTGTGTGTAAAATAAATGGTGACTTATCTTTTTGTGATACTCATTTTGTTATCTAAAGGGCATAATTTGTTTAAAATAATACTATCGTCGTCCCGTTTTAACTTGCTTATTTTTCTTTTCAGTTTATCCCAATTTAACTTGTCAGCTCATAAATGACAAATTTTTCTCACAATCTTCACCCCCAATCTCCACCTTTAAAAAAATTAAAGATTTCACAAAATCTATTTATTTTCTTAATCTCCAATCCCGATTAAAATAGGCAAGTTAAGTTGGGACGGAGTGAGTATTATTTAATATTTATTGGGACTAGTCATTTATCTCAAGCACTTCAAAATAACTAAGGGCATAAAAGAAAAGGTTTAGGTTAAATTTGTTTTTCAATTACATTAAAGATATTTTACTAACCCGTGTTCAAAATAAAATGTGGCTATCTTTGTACAACATATGAAATAGTAAATTAATACTCCCTCCGTCCCGGTTAAAGCTTCCTACTTGCCTTATCGGTCCGTCCCACTTAAAGTTGCCAGCCCAAAAAAGGAAACTAATCCCCCAATCCTCACCCTCAAAATCTCAACCACTCAATCTCCACCTTTAAAAAAGTCAAATAACTATTTTTTCTTAACATCCGTGTCCGATCAAAGTGGAAGCTTTAACCGGGACGGAGGGAGTATATCTTTAGGACTAATGTTTGAGATTTCAATTCTATAATTTTAGAAGCATTTTGCCTGTACAATAATTTCACAAAAACTGAAATTTTATAAGTTCTTGAGCAAGTTATATATTATTGGATAAGTAAAATATACAAAGTACTACTCCCTCTGTTCCGGCTCAATTTGTCTATGTTGGTCGGACACAGAGATTAGAAAAAACAGATTTTATGGAATCTTTGACTTTTTCAAAAGTGAAGATTGAATGTGGAGATTTTGAGGGTGGAGATTGTTCGAGAAATTTGCCATTTATGGACTGACAAATTAAATTGTGACAAATCGAAAAGAAAAATAGGCAAATTAGAGCGGGACAGAGGGAGTATAAGTGATAATTTATGTTTTCTAGAAAATTGTTCATTCATCTATTTGATAAAAGAAAAAATAATTTATAATTTAAGAGATATAACTCTAATTTTAAGAGGGAGGGAATTATATTTCATAATTTCATATATAGAGATATATATATGTTCTTCCTTATCGTATAGTTTATACAGAATTATTCGTAAAAGAATGATTCGTTATGGCTTAGAAAAGGGGGAATAATATTATTATCATATCACCGTGACCAACTATACAAATAAATAAGTTCAAATTAAAAAAGAAAAACAAAGTTAGAAGAAACGAAAAATTGAGAGAAATTTGCAAAATTATGTCTGTAACATCTCTCATATGCAATTTCAGTCCACATAAACTAAAACTTGTAATTAAGTACTGTCGATCGAACTGACGTGCAGCTCATAATCCAACTAATATCACATGTCAGTTATAATTTATGAATGTCTTTTTTATATATTAACATTTTTTACTTGAAAAATCGGAGGACTTGTGTGTCGCACATGAGCTATACATAACTATTTTCCGATCAAAATTTTAATTACTTAAAAGATCATGAAATTATTATGAACTCAATTATAATTTCTAATTTTAACTTGTACTCCCTTCGTCTCGGGCTAATTTGCACACCTGCTCTGGCTCGTGTATTAAGAAAAAAATATGTTTTGTTTTTTAATTAACTTTATCAAAAGTGAAGATTAAAGGTGGAGATGGTAAGATTTTTTTTCATTTCGAAGATTTATAAAATAGAATGGGGCGATCAAATAAAGAAAAGTGTGCAAAGTAGTACGGGAGTTACAATACAAAAAATTGCATATTCTCTCCTAGCAAGACTTTGACCATGTCAAGTCTCTGTCTCTCACACACACACACGCAGTCTAAATGTCGATGCATGGTTCGTTGCTTTTCACATGGCGATATATGTTCCCTCCTCATTTCATGCTCGTTAAGAAATCTCCACTTTTCTTCCTTTTCAGTTTTCTGATTCGCTCAAATTTCACACGCACATTCATATACACGCAGATCGTTATATATACATATCTTCCATTTATATATACTATTTTTCCGTTAGTCTTCATTCAATTTCAGGTAATATTCAGCATTTATTCTCCATTCAATTATCCTCTTCCTTTTTTCTTCATCTTTCGGTAAGCATTTAATTTCTTCGGATAATTTGTCGTTTTCTTTTCCCATTACTGCGCTTATCGTGAGAAATTCAACGAATTTAGGTTTGGAATTAAGTTTCTTGTTTCTTCTGATTACAACCGAACGTTTGGTGTGATTTTTAGTAGGTTGGTTTTATTTTGGTCAAAAAATTATTCACATTTGGCAATATTGATATTTCCTGCCCTTTTTTAATGGATAAAATAAATGTCATCTGCGAGCTGCGATTTTTAGAAAGTAAATTTTCATCGCTGTGAGATTTGATTTTTTTAATTTGGTAATGGTAATGAAATTGCTGAATCTGTATAATCTTGTTATATGTCATACGATTTGTCATCAGTGTTTGCTATAAATATATGAGTGTGTTAGTATAGCTGATGAATTTGTGTTCATAGTATGATGTTCAGATGCTGTTAAATTAGAGGAATGGTGGATTTTTTTTTTAAATTTAAGCTTCTCTTATTTGAGTTCTGTTACATGATCTTACAAGATGATAGTGAATCAATATTAGATTCTTGATTCTTGTTGTTGACAAATTGTTCTCTTCGTTTTACAGTGATCGATAGACGACAATAGGAAGAAACTTTTTTTCTGCTGCTTTTTTTCGTTTTTTGAAGATTCATTCTCCTATTTAAGGTACAATGAGGTACATTTCTTTCTTTACTCTTCGATTTCAATAATTTCAATTCATATCAATTGATGATCTACAGTAGATCTTTAGAATGTGTCATGTATTAAGAAATTTATTGGAAAATGGTGGAAATAGATTTTGAGAGGAATGATGCTGATGTTTCTTCTTAATAATCCATGATTTTTTTTTTTTCTTTTTTGGATGGATTTAAAATATTTTTATTTCTCCTTTTTCTATTTATTTACTATGGTCTATGAAATTGCAGAAATATGCTGCTCAAGGACCATACTCCTATAGGAATGGATTACATAGAGATGAAGAGACGAAGCAACTTCACTCGGAAAATCCTCTTGGCTGTTGGCATCACGGCACTTTTGATCTTCATGCTTAAGAGGCCTTCTGGTAGTAGTGTCTCTAAGGTATCATCTTTTTTTCTGTTAATATTTTTCTATGGAAAATGTGAAAAGTATTAGTTTGGTTGATTTAAATTACATTAAAATCAATTCACTAGCTTCCATTAATCTGTTATGTTTCATATATTGAAATATATCTAAGTACCTCCAAATCATAATTGTTCTTCGTCTATGCATCTTCAGTTTTCTGTGCACGAGCCTGGGGTAACACATGTATTAGTGACTGGAGGTGCGGGCTATATAGGCTCTCATGCTGTTCTTCGCCTTCTAAAAGATTCATACCGTGTAACTATTGTGGTATGTTCTTCTCTTACAAATAACAGTAGTTATGTATAAGATGAAATCTTCTCTCAATATTCTCAAGATGCATTCTTGTGTTTCTTTGATTAGGACAACCTTTCTCGTGGAAACATTGGAGCCGTTAAAATCCTCCAAGGGCTTTATCCAGAGCCCGGAAGACTTCAGTTCATATATGCTGATCTCGGGGATGCAGCTGCTGTATCCTTGTTTCACTGTTTCATTTTTATTACTAAGTAGTGCTTTTTATGTTAGTGTGTGTGTGCGTATATATATACTGGTGTGTAAAAGTTGTTCCTTAGCCTTTATATCAGGTAAACAAAATATTCTCTGAGAATGCTTTTGATGCAGTAATGCATTTTGCTGCTGTTGCTTACGTTGGTGAAAGCACAGTTGAGCCTCTAAGGTAGTTAACTTGTTTAGAGTTTGGACAACCACTCTGTGGTGTAACGGATTGGAGTGTTCCATAAATGTTTTCTTATGTTTGAATTTTTATTTTTTCTCTGTAGGTATTATCATAATATTACATCAAATACGTTGTTGATAGTGAAGGCAATGGCAGCACACGGTGTTAAGACATTGATATATTCGAGCACTTGTGCTACGTACGGAGAGCCTGAGAAAATGCCGATTACAGAAAACACTCCTCAGGTGAGTAGCCAGAAAATCCTGATTTATTTGACAATTTTGATTGATTTCTTCATGTTGCTAGTGTTTGGATATTAGATTGGCTTATATACGTTAACTGGATGAAATTCAGGTCCCCATTAATCCATATGGCAAAGCCAAAAAAATGGCAGAAGACATAATCCTAGACTTCTCAAAGACATCAGACATGGCTGTCATGATCTTAAGGTATTTACCCCTCTCTCTCTCTGTCTCTCATTTGACATAAACTTAATTTACAACAACAAGAAAAGAACTAAACCTTTATCCCACTGTGTGGGTGGGCTATATGCCCTACCTTGGTCCCACCTAGATGCTATACCCGAGTCTACTATTGCCTAGCTTTTTTAAGAACATTGTCATGATACTATAGAATTCAGAAAACGGCGATATAACATGATGTTATGACCAGGTACTTCAATGTGATTGGCTCAGATCCTGAGGGCAGGCTAGGAGAGGCCCCACGGCCCGAACTTCGTGAACAAGGAAGAATATCGGGGGCTTGTTTCGATGCAGCCAGACAAATAATTCCCGGGTTGAAGGTAACATTTTGTTGTGTAATTTTTTTTCCTCTAATAATATAACATTGTTAGCAAAATTCAAGATTCCCATCGTCGTTTCTTTTTCTTTTCAAATATTCAGATAAGAGGAACTGATTACAAGACTCGTGACGGGACTTGTATAAGAGACTACATCGACGTTACTGATCTAATAGATGCACATGTGAAAGCTTTAGCACATGCAATGCCAGGGAAAGTCGGCATCTACAACGTTGGAACAGGAAAAGGTGACCACACCGATCTTTTTCCCTTTTTAGTATAAGATTGATGTGTGTGTGATTCTATTATACTCGTGTTTGTCTTAATCTTTATGACTGTTTCTGGTGACAGGTAGTACGGTTAAGGAATTCGTGGAGGCGTGTAAGAAGGCGACCGGTGTGAGTATAAATGTGGATTTCCTGAGTCGACGCCCCGGGGATTATGCTGAGGTCTTTAGTGATCCTTCCAAGATTCTGAATGAACTGAATTGGACTGCTAAATACACTAATCTTGAAGAAAGTTTGAGCAATGCATGGAAGTGGCAAAAGGCACATCTAAACGGTTATGATAGTTGATCGTTTGTGTGGAGAGAGAGAGAGAGGGTAGATAGTATTTCAGTTTGGAATAGTAGTGATGCATAGTTCAATGAAAATCGTAATAGTTGCAGTACTGATCTTCTCAAATGGTGTAACATCTCCAACAACAATTACGTCATTGGACGATACATATTCACTATTGATGATGTTGTATTATATGTATCGTCCAGTGATACATTTTATGTAGTAGATGTTGCACTATGGGAGTAGAAGATCCTGATTGAGTTGCGTCTGGTTTTGACATATTTGTTTTATTGATAGAGTAAATTATTAGAGAAACGCGCACATATATGTATAAATATATGTACTTGTTTTCTGATGCAACATAATAAAATAATTTCACATCTACACCAAGTCAGTTATACCTGTAGTTTTTTCCCACACTTTACACACAACGGTGGGTGTAATTGTGTGAATCGAGTAGACCCACAAACTTTAATTCTTGCCATAGATCACGCTAAATCTAAACCAATGAAGCAGATTCCAAATATCATTTCTCATTGACATTTGAAATTACATCATCCCAAATACGACTTGAATTTAAAAAGTTTGAAATGCCAGGATTTAAACAAACGAATATGAGTTCATCCAAGTTCGAATGAATTTAAATCCACCCGAAAATTAGTTCAAGATAGAAAGTGCTTCAAATTCAGATACTCGTCAATTAAGGGTGATAATCCCTAGCCCAGCACAATGAACCCAACACAATACGATCCAAATTTACTGAGAAAAACCTAGAACCAACACGACACAAACCAATTCTAACCCGAATTGACCTAAGATCATCAATTTATCACAAAATGAATAATATGTTTCAACTAATTTCTTATATATAACCCCAATCGAGCATGAACCTGACCCAACGGTCATTCCAAGCACAACCTCGAGACATTTTTTCGATGGTTGTATACAGGCGAACAAGGCTGACAAAATTCATTTAGTACTCAAAAATGGCCCATCAGTAGCATATATGCCTAGCAGGAACTCTATGTTCAGTTCTCTAATATTACAAGTATATAAATAACCACTAGCAAAAGCATAACGGTCTACCTACCTAATGACAATCCGAGGGATCGCATGAAAAAGCCGATCATAAAAAACTGGGCTGAACTCTGCTTTTTAACCGTCTCATATCACTCCAACGTCAAATTTTTAGCAAGTTTTCCTATGTCGTATTTCAAGAGCATCGTCTTTTTATGTCCGAAATGCGTCTTACAACTCATCATGACCGTTGGATTCAGCATCTGAGTCGCTTGTGTTCTGGTCTTTCGAAGAGGATGTCTCTTCAGATGCAGAGTCTGTGGCATTTGCTTTGTCACCAGCACTTTCTGTCTCCGCCTTGGCAGGTTTCTCGACTTTAGGCTTTGGCTTCGGGATTCTGTTCACGCTCGCAACCTGCAGGGACAAACATGGTCGTGAATAAGAAAACATCGAAAGGTAACTCCAGTTTTTGTTTACATGTGTGTGTATGTGTGTGACTGCCACCAGAAAAGACACGTAATTTGCAATCATATGGAGGCATACCTTGTCTTGAAGGTCCAAAAGCTTGTCGAATACGTCGTCAGATGTGAAAGCTGGTTTGCTGAACACAGAAGTCCTGTTGGAGGGAGGCGACGTTAACAACTTTGCATGTTGAAAATTCCGAACAGCAGAATAATCCAGCGGAAAAACGAGTACAAAAACCAAGAACGACCATGTCTATGCATCAATATCCAGGCCAGACTAAATTTGAGTCTGCTGACACTCTCTTCAAGAACCTCAACACAAGATAGTTACTACAATTAAATGCATGATGCCTTAAGCATCAACCACAAACCCCACCTCCGCGCTACTCGTCTAATAGTTAATACTTAATACTCTCATCGTTTAATCATGAATTCTGGGACCTAGTATCTGCTTGTTTCTGTTGGTCTGTTGTTAATGCAGATCAGTTTCAATTTTACAAGTTAATATCATAGGTCTCAAGAAATTTAAAAGCATACCCCCTATTTTTACAAAATTACAAAACAAATCCCCGAAACCTGTTCCACGGACATCCTAGTTGAAATATAAATTTAGTGAAACACACAATATCTGGAGTATGAAAAATAGAGTATTAAAATAAGATATCAAGTGAAGGAGTTCTCCTAGTTGAAATATAAATTTAGTGAAACACACAATATCTGGAGTATGAAAAATAGAGTATTAAAATAAGATATCAAGTGAAGGAGTTCTATTTAAATCTCTTTCCTTTCTTCACATGGCCTCTCACGATCTCCTTGCAAGAATCAATTTATAAAAGAAATTGAATGAATTGTCCGAAGAAAAACAAAAACAAAAAAAGTGCCAATATATGCAGAAGGTCTTAAGCCTGCCTGACGAAAAGTACGAACAAGAAATATGAAGCCAACATCCAATTTCAAAATCAAATGTTATGCAGAAGCTGAAGGAAAAACTCCTACTGTGTGAAATAGAAGACACTTACTTCTTCTGCTCAGCCTCCTTGTCGTTTAACCAATTCTTCAACTTTTCGGCTCCATTCAAAACCTGTAACCCATAAATATCAAGTTGATGGTGAAAAATTCAATGCCAGTGAATAATGTTCTTTTACTATTTTTTTTGTTCTTTTTTGGCATTGTGACTGCAAAATATATGCATGCTTTTCCAAAGAAGTTGAAATAACCTCATCTATTCTCTCTCTCGGCAGCCACGATTTGTCCTTTTCCCATCCTTGGACAATCTGAGGAGTTAGGACCGCATAAACAAGAAGTTTGAAATTAGCCAGGTAATGCAAGTCCAAGCATATGTCCAGAAGTTCAAAAAGAAGAAAAGGTTATACTTCTTAAGATCGACTATTTACCTGCTGTAACTCCGTTAGGTATCTCCTCGCGTGTTCAGATGCTTCTGGCCGTGCAGTGAGTTCAGTATACCTATAACAAATGAATAATAGTAAGATCACCTTAAGCAAGTACAAGCTTTACATTTCAATTAAATTGCAAGAGACAAACCTAAAAGATATTGGGTCGCCAATAGCTTTCAACATATCAAGGCGTTCTTGAAATTCAGCAGCAGAAGCATCTTCGCCATCAGTATATAACCAATCTTCTACCTGCATCAGTGGATAATATTAGCAAATATTTAACTGACTATACACTATGGGCTGAATATCTGTGGGAGAGGAAGCACACACACAGAGGGAGAGCGAGAGCAAACCTCATTAAGTTTTTCAGTAAATGATTGCCGCTCTTGGTCAGAAGACACTTTTTCAAACTCTTCAGATGAAAGCTAACATCAGCAATCAAGAAGGCACATGTAAGTTTATGTCAAAAAGTTCAAATGACACTCCAGAAATACAAAAACAAAATCACAAACAAAATTATAAACATTACAATTAACTCAAAAGGTACAAGACGCAGGCGAAGCCACCCTAGTCCTAAGCAGCACGCCAAGGTGGCAACGAACAGGAATCAGAAAGCAAACAAAAGTAATATCAGCAAATGGTCTAAAACGTCTGTGGGTGTACTCTATCATGAGTATAAAACATTAATCGCACTAAGCAAAGTAACAAATCCATCAGTTACACTACACATATAAGAAAACAAGAAGAAGATTGAAACCTAAACGGTCTTGTTCTACAATAACATGTACTAACACCCTATTTGTCAAAATACTGAAGTACAAAGTGATAGGAATTATCTTCGAGGCTACAATTTCATTCAAGCTCAAAAATCTCGCATAGACAAAAGTAAACTTCTTACCTTGTCTTTCGTAGAATATATGTATGCTTCAAGGTTATTTTTTAATTCAGCTGTTCTTCTCCTTTCAGCATCCTTCTTCTCTAGTGCTTCCAATTTATGTTTAGCCTCAGCAAAAGATTCTTTTGATAGAGGTTTTCCAGGACCTTCCGTCTTCTCAATAACCTGAATGAAACATACAAACGGATTAAAAAACAATGAAGAGTAGAAGAATTATGGACTGGAAAAATATTCGTTTTTTCATACCTTAAGGGGAACTCGGAAAGTCCGCTTTTTTAGCTTCTTTTCAGGACCAAGATCAGCATTGCTAGAATCTTTTGAAATGGTATCTGATGAGTTATTATTTCCACTATTCTTCTCCAATTTGTCACTGCTCTCTTCTGAAGTATTCTCAGCATTAGCATCAGTAGTGTTGGGAGTAGCAGACGTTGAGTTGTCCACTGTGAGATTCTTTCGTGGGACTTCCACCCATTCAGTTATCTCAATGACAGCTTCTGCTCGATCCAAGGAAAATACACCACTTCTACTAAGAGAAAAGTGTAAGTTGGCCTTAACTGGGGAGGAAAGGTTCCGCGATGAGTACCTACAACATACAAAGCATTAGAAACACCTGATTCAGAAATAGCATTCTCCTATAAGTGAAATCAGATTATTAACTAACATAATTCTCACTTTTCACTAGCGTCCGCAAGACCTAATACATCATATTGTGCAAATGTAAGGTAGGAGGTGCCCGGTGGTAACAGATCTTCACTTTCATAAGCAAGTGAAACTTCAAAATCTTTGTTGTGAACAATTGATCTGAACATCTGCAATAAGGTAAAAAATAGCTTAGGTCGATACTATGGACTAAGATATATAACTTTGTGCATCCAAAATCCCTGTTACCTTGCTGGGTAACTTTTTCATTCTGGGTACAATCAATTGTCTGGTGCTTTCATCTTTTGAAAGTCCATCACCATTCAACTCAAACACAAAACCGTATGGAGAACCATCAACCATACCAAGCTTACGGTTTAATTTGATTCCATCACTTAAATTTGCAGCATGTAGTGAGGCACCTAGAACAATAGCCTCATCAGCATCCAGATGTTTGTCCAATTCCTTCCTCCCAAGAAACTCCTGAAGCTTAGCCTGTAGAAGTAGAAGACATGATGAATGACGTGGAAATGGCAGCTGATTTATAAAAGATAAAGGCTCATTTCCAGATTTCGCCTTCTTCCAAGAGCAAGTTAGCATATACTGTTATCCAAGGGGGTTAATCAGCAAAACAAAGAATAAAACTTGACAAAAGAATGTGGTATCTTTCCTGAACCTAACACAAACAAGACAGTTTTTATCACGGACCCACTATGCCAACACCAGATAAGAGACTGCCTCTAGAAGTCAGATGGGAAATACCTGCAACTTTGGAACCCGAGTGGCACCTCCAATCAACTCCACCGCATATAAATCATCAATGTTTAATCCTGAGTTCTTGAGGACTTCTTTTATGGGAACGAGAGCTTTTTCCCAGAGATCTCCACATATTTCTTCAAACTTCTCACGAGATATTGTGCTCCTAGAGAAGATAAATTTAAAGAAAAGAAAAAGGAACAACTATAAATCACTGTATACTTCACTAATGGTGGAAAAAGTAAAATAAGATAAAATCATGCATTTTCAGGCTAAAATCATAAGATGGCTTCCCTTTTTTGGAATTGACATATAAATGTCACAAAATCATGTTAAGAAGGGATAACAGCTGACCTTGATTTATGATTGGAATGATAAAGCTTAACTAAATAAATAGATTTCAGCAACTAGCTCTAGTATTTATCAATGGGCACAATGAAAGTGATGACAAAAAAGACTTCTAACTGCAGTTTGCTCTTCGAAATACAAGGACAAAGTAAATGAGAGATTTCGAAAGTAACAGGAAATGTAAAAGGCAGATTACAAGATTATGTAATTAAAATTATTTATTCAATAAACTTCCCATATCCCCCCCCCCCCCAACCCACCCAACCCAATAATCAAATAATAGAACTTAAAATTTCCACAATCCCTGTGTAAAACCTTTTTATCGTGCAGAGATGAAACCTAGAATAGCTGAATATGTACCACTATAAAGATAAATATATTAAATAAAAAAAAAATGGAAAACAAAATTCCTTCTTAAAGTAGCAAAAGCTAAGAATGGAACGTCGAATGTGTAAAGATTTATCTTGCATCTGACATGCTGTGTATCTAGAAGGTGGGCTAACCTGAAGTCGCGATCATCATAAAGAGATTCCACAGATATTGGAGCCATCATGTTGGCACTCAAGATTTCCTTTGTGCGTTTAACTTGTTTCTTCAATTTGGCCATAGCCTTGGGGGAGTTCCTAATATCGACACCATTTCCAAGTTGTTTGTTAAACTCGTCAGTGAAATACTCCACCAACCTCAATTCCATATTCTGGCCCCCAAGTTCTGCATCCCATTTGACATCCTTTACCTAAAACAACTACCAAATGTGAGACTACACAGAGTAAAGGAAGAAGCTTCTGTAAGACAGTTGTATGAGATATTATGCTCTATGAGAACACCACAGTGAAATTCTGCAAGGTGTTTTCAGGCATAATAAGATGTGTAAGGAAATCAAAGGCTCAAACACATCTTTTCATTTCACCGATTGACCAAAAACAAAGACAAAAACCAAACAGAGACATTTCATCGCATTAACATAAACTATCTACAGTTTTGTAGCTACTTTTGTCAAAGACACCCAAAAATACAAGTTCATACAATACTATTACAAAGAAAAACGGTAACAACATTAGGACTCAAAAACTAACTCAGTGAAGGTCAATATATCCTTCTAGGGAAACCAAAACAAACTACAGTGCTCGAGTCGTGATCCATAGGTAAAGTGTCATATGAACACACTAACAAACATAACAACCAAGCTTGAACGCATTTAAGTTTGATAAGAATGAAATATGAGAAACAGCAAGCACAATAAGTTAAAAGCTCTAACATATAAACTCTTGTTCAACTATAACAGGTTCGTCCAAACTTTTGATCCATCTGATAGTAGAATATGCTGAGTCTTTTAAACTCCCACAAGCATACAGAATACACAGGCCTAGTTTGTTTACTCCCCTAGGTCAAATGTAAGCAGCTAAAGACTTTCTTCGAAGGAGTATAAACACTTCAATCATCAAAACATTGTAAAATAACTGCAACAGCTCGATTAACAAAATGGAAGAAAATAACAATTTACCTGAAATTGATTAACGGACACAGTCTTCCCAAATTCTTTAGTATTATAAGCCGAAAAATATACCAATGCAGCATAAGTACTGCTAGCCCCCATGTCGTAGAACACCACATGCCTTGATCCATTGGAGAAATCCTTATCAATCCCGTACTGCAAAGCAGCTCCTGAGTGCTCGTTCACCAAAGCCAACACATTCAGCCCCGCTAAATCGGCCGCAGCCAACAGTCCCCTCCTCTCGGCCACCCCTGTGAATGGCGGCACTGTGATCACCACATCCTTCACACTCGTCCTTGCATGAGTCTCCGCCAGTCCTGCCGCGTACTTCAGCATCATCCCGACCATCTCCTCCGCCGTGAAATTATTAAACTCTCCAGCTTCCGCTTTAATAACCGCCGCATCCCGCGTATCCTCGGGGGCGATCTCGTAACTCAGATACAGTTTTTGCAGGAAGTTTCGAGTGAAATTGTAGGTTTTACCGAGGACAGATGGCAGATGAGAATACACCTTAGTTGGGTAACGAGCTAGAAGGTTCGACGATTCCTCGCCAATTAACCGGGAATCGGCATGGAAACTGATAAGCGCCGGGGTTTTGCGCTTCGACATCTCGTTAATGGCGATTGAGATCGGCGGCTGTCCTGGTTTGAGGTTGACTACGGCGACTTTCAGCCATTCGGAGCCGAGATCTATGCTCGCCACCGCCGATTCCGACTGGAAAAAATTTAGCAGAAATAGTGAGAGAACAAGCAATGCGCGCAGTGAATTTGCGGTCGCCATTTTTGTGGAATTTTGAACTCTCAGGGCAGCATCAATGGCCACTGGTGCAGAAGGGGTTTTTGTAGGGGAGTCTACGTGGAAAGACCGAGGGTGGATGACAAATGGAAATAAGCCACGTGGTGTAATGGACACGTGGTGGAATCTGAGTCGCGGGATGCGTTGTGTTTGGCGTCGTTGTGAAGTTTTAAGTCCAACTTCAAAGTTCAAACTAGCACGTGCCACGTGGAGCTTCGAAGTTGGAAGTACGTTCTGGAGTGGGCTCTAGATGGGCTGGCCCGAAGATAAATAATACGGCACTACCACGATGAGCCCATGTTCAAAAGTCCAATTTCTAACAGGCCTAATAAGATTAAAATTTAGGAAGCCCAATTGCAAGGTCTAATTAGAAAGCATCAAGCAGACTGTAAAATAGTTTTCTATAAATGTAGTTCACATTTATTAGAGCCACAAATATATCCACGAGATCACCTGTTTTATTTATGTGTTTCATCTTGTGTTTCATCATAGTTACGTTTCATTTATCCACAAAGGTCACAACAAGTGTATTAAATGATGTCACTAATTAATACGTATTGTGTATGTATCTTATATGAGTTTCGTCTGACACTGGAACCTCAAACAGCTCAATATCTCTTGCCGCTTAGAACACGGCCTCCTCGGCAAAATCAAAGCAAAGGCTATTTCATATTCAATTTGAAATTATTCATTAAAATGTTCTTTTGAACTTTGTTTGATAAATATATTAAATTTTGTGGTAAATTTTAACCCAACTCAAGCTCTGGAAAATAAGTTAAACCATCAAACTACTTGAAGTTTACTTAATTAAAAAATTATTCAATTAATGCTTGAATATCTCAAACATAATAAAACTTGATGACATTTAAAAACAATTTTAATAATCCTACTTCCAACTCGATTGATTACAATCCTTAGAAGTAATAGGTATGATAGTTAATAATACTTCTTCCTCCATGTCTTTCTTAATCTTTTGTAAGACATTAATTCATACATTAGACGTGGCAATTTAGGCCGCCTGACATGGCCTACTCCGCTAGATCAATGATTTATGTAAGGCAAGGTTAAAATTTTATCAGATAAAAAATTGGTGAGCTTGTAATCCGTCAAGATATTGATCCAACAAATTACATTGTAGGACCCGATAATACTTCGGACTTAGATTTCTATAATCCTTAAACTATTAAAAAAATCTATCTTAAGGCCCCTAGAAGAAGAAATGTTTAATAACGTAAAAATACACAATCTTTAAGTTAATTATCAAATACAACATGACCTTTAATTTTAACAGATAAATACACCATCTTTTAATTTTTTTTCAATTTAATACACATGGACTATTTTCGAGCTCCAATTGCTGAGATGGAGCACGGAATTAAAATTTTGAGCCATACTTTATGGCATGAATTTTTCTTTTTGTTTTACTAAAATATAAAAGGAAGTTGTCGATATTTTTAACTTTTGAGATGAGGACAAGACGGTTCGAGTGGTCTAGTTGAATGGAATTCTCTTATCAGAATCTCGCCATCTACGTTTCGAGATCAAATTTATCGGTATTTCGCTGAGGCTGGTGGAGATTCTTGGAGAAGGGAACTCAGAAAGACGCCGCAAAGGAATGCGGAGAAGGTAGTGAGAAACAGTTCAAAACGGTGTTCTAGCAGATGCTGGTAAAGTGGTAGGTAAATGAAAATGCATGTCATTTGCAACACCATGAGTATTAAATAGGGCATCCGACATACAAGAGATTCTTTTGAGAAGAAGTGAGATTTGGCCTATGAGGAGAAGAATTCACACCCAAATCCTGTTATTATTTGTTTGCGAATCTCAGTAAAATTTGGTTTTAAATTAAAAAATATATATATAATACCACGTCATAAAATATGACCCAAAATTGTGTTTTCGTGCTCCATGTCAGCCTCTGGACTATGAAATTGGCCCATGTGTATTAAATTGAGAAAAAAAATAAAAGGTGATGTATTTATATGTTAAAATTAAAAGATTATGTTATATTTGATAATTGACCAAAAAATTGTGTATTTACGTTATTAAGCCAAAAATTATATATAAAATTACTAAAATTACGAAATTACTTCAAAATAATATTATAACATATCTTTTACCAAAGAAATATTGTGTAGTATTTCATTTTGATACTATTACCCA
Organism: Ajuga chamaepitys; assembly: GCA_958295605.1. NCBI lineage: Eukaryota > Viridiplantae > Streptophyta > Magnoliopsida > Lamiales > Lamiaceae > Ajuga > Ajuga chamaepitys. The sequence continues at coordinate 47,521,857 of OY282498.1, forward strand.
AATGAAAGTAAATTATATGAGAATATGGATTTGTTTCAAGAAATCCATCCAAGACCGATAAATGATTTGAGATCATTTAATTTTAGTTGGAAACTTGCTAATTTGGTTTATTTATTTTGCGCTCTATCTAGTTTGAAGTTTAATCTAAATTCAAATATTATCCACGAAAGGACATTCAGATATATTTCTCAATACTTTGACCTTCAAATATAAGTGATACTTTGAAAACTTTTTGAAAACAAAAATTAACGAGTAACACTTGTGTACATGTGATGTACAAGGCTTATTGTACATCACTATAATTTAACACATGAACTCCAAAAAACCGCTGAAATATGATTTATAAAAAAATCGCATCCACGAACAGGGTACTGTGCAGGTCGCGCCTTTTAAAAAAAAAAAATTATACTGCAAGAACACAATAAGTCTATTGTAAGAACACAATAAGTCTACTCTAAACACAAAATTATTATACTATAAGAACATAATAAGTCTATTGTAAGAACACAATAAGTCTACTGTAAGAAAATAATAATAATAATAATAATAATAATAATAATAATAATAATAATAATAATAATAATAATAATAATAATAATAATAAAAAAAAATAAAATAATATTGATGCGGGTCACGCGCGACTCGAGTGCAATTTTGAATTCGGATGTACATTAAGCACTATTGTGCATTATATACACCCAAGTTTTTGCCAAAATTAACACTTCATGGATCTTTTGAAATAAAATAATATTTGGAGGACATTTCAAACAAAAGTTCACACTTTAATTGACGTTGCAATTCGGCCAGCGCAGGCTCCGCCCAGTCCAATCCATCGTGCCAAGACTAGATGTCAGGACGAGCTGAAATTTCATCGGGCCAATAATTATTGAGTCTAGCCCACCTTAGTTCATCCCCTTTAGATATACAAAGATTTTTTAGTCGGTCCATGACCTTTCGACTTTTGGTCCATCGAATCGAACATGTTGGACCCGATAGTCCCGCGGACCTAGATTTGTACGACCTAACCCATTTAAAAGTCAGGCAAGTTGGGCCGACCCAATCAGATTTTGCAAGCTCCATACTTTAAGGATAAATGTGTATTTCACATAGGAAAAAAAAAAAAAAGTATATTTTGTTGAAGGTGGCAATTCGAACGGTCCGACCTAATAGGGCCAACATCATGTGTCTGGCGGGCCCCAAATTCTATCGGGCCAAAAATTGTCAAGTGTGGCCCAACCTAATCCCCTTAAATATACTAAGATTTTCGGTTAGGCACGAAACTCGTTGAAATTTTAACCTATTAGGTCGTGCTTGTTGGGCCCGAAGCTGCTTCGAACCTATATTCGTATGACTCAATTCATCTAAAATATTTGAAAAACTGAACTGGCCATCAAATCAAACCAACCTTGCCACCACTATACTTACATTAATTAGAAACATATGGATTTTTCCAATAATTTTAATAATGTTAAGTTGTAGATTTCACTAAAGTAATAGATTATCATCTTATCTTTTTTGTAAATATGGGTTGAATGGTGATGGATAATAAGACTTGGCCGCATGTTTGCCAAATACACCACATGCATGTTTTGTTTGTTTGATTTACAAACGGAAAATGTTTTAGTTGAAACGTCACATCATATAGTCGGAGGCATTTTGACATTTTTGTTATGTACTTCTCCGATGGGCGGGGCAAATATGTAAAATTATTAGGTGGATATTTTTGGTAGGAAAAAATGTAGCAGAAGAAAATATTTTAACCAATTATTGAAACAAAATTGTGTGCGCTCGTTACACGATCTGATAGAAAAAATATAATTATTTATAGTAAAAGTATAACTTCTATTTATAAAGAAATTACTCCCTCCGTCCCAAGTTAATTGTCCTACTTTGACTCGGCACGGAGACTAAGAAAAAGCAGATTTTGTGGAATCTTTGACTTTTTCAAAGGTAGAGATTGAATGTGGAAATTTTGATGGTGGAGATTGTGAGAGAATTTGCCATTTATGGGGTAGGACAATTAACTTGGGAAAAACAAATAAGGTAAGTAGGACAATTAGACCGGAACAGAGGGAATACTTTTCTTGAACAAATTAATATTTTTTGTTCGAAAATTTATTTTTATTTGCAAAAATATCACTTTTTTTTCCTAAAATGCGTTCCGACATACTTCGTCATACCGCCAGATTGTCACAGCGAGATTCACTGTTTGTCGTTTAACCAAAAACTTTCTTGCACTTTAGTTGGAATCAAACTAAGAATTACTCAATCTTACTTAATAAAAAAATATTATTTTATTGCTGAATTGCTGGTACTTATAATAATGCTGCGAAAGTTGATTGTAGTTTAATTGGTAATTCTGTAACTCAGGCTTCAAAGTACATTTCCACCCATCCAAACGATCAGAAATTGTATTTTATATATATATATATAATGCTAAAAAGGAAAATAAAGTACAAAATGGGGTAATATTATATAAAAATGTAATATTTTTCAACTTTAAAGTAATAACTTTCATTAAAAAAGGTAAGATGTTTTAACATGCAAGGTAAGTAGTTTTTAACATGTAAAGTGTTTGGTCGTGGAAAATGATATATTTTCAGAAATAAAGTAACACAAGTTATAATGCACAACAATACCATTTACTTGTAACTAAACGGTGCTACTACTTTACATAAAAAATATTACTTACATTTATCGTACAAGTAACATTATTTTTTGGAGTAGTTTTATGATGCATCAGGTGTATCGGTGTACCTGTAAAAGTTATCTGATTTAATAGGTCAATGACCTGTAATAATTATGTAGGTCTTTATTATTTCAGGTTATGGGCTTAGATATTTGGGTTGTATACTTAAGTTGTCGGCTTTTAATATTTTGGGTTATGGGTTTTAACGTTTCGAGTTTAAATTAAAATATTATTTTAGTTCATTTATTAAATCACTTTTAAATAGTTGAAAGTTTGTAGTACTCTAACTATGGGGAAAAAATCAAAATATAATTTTATAAAACTTTTGTTACAAATCTAACTATGTTGTGAAATATATTAACTTTAGTATTTCTTAGTCTTTTTTATAAAGTAATTATACTATTTCACACCCTACTAAATATTTCATTTCTTATATTAAAAAAAAAAAGAAAAATCTCAAATCAAATCTTTACCTTCTCCCCATCCTCCACGCCCTCACCCCAACCACTGGCGCCTCCCAATCCAAGTTTTATTTTTCAATTTATTTTAAAGCCAATCGCCCACTCTCCCCCGAACTCCTCACCTAGCTTTTTTACTTTACATTTTTCTTTATTCTTCCTTAATATATTTTTTAAATTAAATAAAATTAATCTAGTACTAGCAACATAAATTTGTCTAAATAAATACGTTTTTTGTTAATGAAAAAATTATCATCTTTATAATAAAATAAAAATCCATTCGTCATGTGATTTTATTTTTCTTCACAAAAGGATTTAAGATGTTCTTTTCTAAATTTCATTAGCATCACTAGTCAACACCCCTCAACCTCTTAAAACACATATATACATCATTTTGTCGTTGCAATCCCTTCTTTTTATCTGCATATAATTAGTGAAATACTATGTGACCACATTTGGATGAAGGGATTTGTGCTATGAATTTATAAATTCATTGTCAAATCCACTCTATGTGTTTGAATAAAATATTAAATGAGTGGATTTGTAAATTCAGATTTTTAAATCAGCCCAATTAGAAATCCAAGATTTGAGATTGACCATTTTACATTATATTTTAGTGGATTTCAAATCATTTGACAAATGTAGTCATTTACAAATCCCTCCTTATTCATACCTCTCTCTCTCTCTCTTTCCATAGGTTGCTTTTGCAAGTGATGCAGGAACCGTTTAGCACTCAACTCCAGGGCCTTTGAGGAGTTGCGTTTGTGACTTATATTTGGCTATTTGGGCGGCCCGAAACGGCGCCACATATGATGATCGCCACCCTAGTCCGACCCAGCTCCTGACGTTTATTTGGACTGCCTTACGAGAGGCATCTATCTTCTGGAAATGGATTACATCCTGCAGAGCTTGCATGTTTTAGTCGGTTGAAGATACCACCAATCCCGAGGTCTGTGCCCACTTAACGTCGTGTGATTTGGTCTCCTCCTGGGGCTGGATGGGTAAAGGTTAATACGTATAGCAGCTCCACTGGAACACAGGGGGACACTTTTGGCGGATCTATCGATAGAAGTGCTGATGGGTTGATTCTCAGGGTTGGGCCTCCGAATTTGGGTTCGATTGTGCATTTAAGGCTGAACAGAAAGCTTGTATCTTGGCTTTAGAGGTGGCTTATGACCACAGGTGGAGTCACATCTAGCTAGAGATAATGACTCAACAACCGTGGTCTCCTTGTTCACAGATCATTCCCCCTCGATCCCTTGGCGGTTGCGTGCACGCTGGTTAAGGGCACTTAGGTGGTATGATCACACTCACCTTGTGGTTACACATATTCACTGGGGCGCAACCAAGCAGCAGATGCTCTCTTCAAGCTTCATGTCCCTTACATTTGGTTCCACCATCTTCCGGAATACATCATTCAGGTGGCACTGCAGGATTACACATCTGTCTATTTCCGTAAGATGGTTTGACTTGGTTGCTTGGTACTCTTTTTCCAATGCAAGGTTTCCCATTGGGTCTTGCCGTGCGTAGGTTTTAACAAGGCCAACTTATTTCAGGGCTAGCTACTGGTATGTAGTAGCAACCTTCGCATGGGTTTGTCCATGTTTTCTTTTCGCTTGTAGACTGGTTATTGTTTCGTTTATATATAACGCTGATTAGCCCTCTTTCTCTCTCTCTCTCTCTCTCTCTCTCTCTCTCTCTCTCTCTCTCTCTTTCTCTCTCTCTTCCGCTCTTCCGTTCTCTCTCTCCTCCCCCGCTCTCTTTCCCCATTGACTCTCCATCTCGTTCTCCAATGAAATGCTCCCATCATTTTTTTTTCTTTTTTTTTCTTTTATCTCCAATAAAATGCTTCCAATAATTTTTGGGATATAAAATGTATATATGTGTGTATATATATAATTGGAAAAAAAAGTTATTCTATTAATTTAGATGTAGATAAATATTATTTTATTTAATAAGAAATATAAAATTGTGAGTTTAAACTTTAAAGAAAAAAACTGAAATTTACAAATGTTGTATCAATTTTTTTCCAAACAATTGATTTGAAATTTTGGATTTAAAAATTCTTTCACAAATCCACCATAAATTCAAACAAGAGATTTCAAGGCCATGGATTTCAAATATAAGGATTTTGAAATCTATTCATTTTAAATCCCTTAGCAAATCATATCTCTCCATCCAAATGAGACCTGTAAGTACTTTGTAAATAATAATTACTTGGCCAATGAGAAAATATTTTTTTTATTTAAATTATATATAAAGAACCATATTTTTATTGAAATAACGTGAAATTAATAATGAATCTTATGTATAAGTGAATTTGTCGCGAAAGTCACAAAAAATCGATGTGATTAGAATGACTTTCTCAAACGCAAGCGTATGGTTTGTGATAGAGTTAGTATATAAGATATCGAATCCACAGGGAGAATTTTTCGTGAGAATCGGCTTAAGGACGTTCGAGCAAGTTAGGTCAAATGCAAATTGAGAGTGATGGTTAATCTAATAACATAATGCAAATAAATAAAGCAAGGAGGGAACCGATCGATGGGGAGATATTCCTGAAGCTCGGTTCCACACAAGCAAAATGGATTAACAATTCGAAGACGATTAAAGGAAACTAGTGTGAGCTCTATGTGATTGAATTCTCAACACAATTGATATCTTAATTGGGTGATAGTTCCGGAATGCGGTTGAGGTACCGTATTCCCCTAGGATAGTAAGTAATCGGGGTTCAATGTAGACTACCTACACGAATGAGATTTACAAACTCAATACTGGGCCCCGGGTTACCAACTTTGGGAGACTAGAAGAGGATAATCCGATTTCTCCTAAGCTAAAGACCGGCGTAGGGGTGTAGTTCCTATACACGCGACTAAACCTAATTTCGTCCATCCTAGCCAAGACCACCTAGGCTCTACTCCCCCTTTCGATAGGTCTTCTCCTCCATAGGTCCCGTCCTATAAATTGGATCTTGATTGATTTACGTTCCCGGATTAAATTTCTCTTCCCTAATAATCTAAGGTACATAAATTCAATCATAAGCTCATTTAATCCAATTTCCTCGAAAGGGTGGCAAACTCTAGCCTAGGTTCCGATTATCCTTTCTCAAATGCACAATCATACAAAATAGGGCTAAGTTATCGAAAGCCCGAGCAACCAAAGCAAGCCTTTATTCAAAGCCCTAATCTCATATGAAAATCATAATAAATCAACCAAATTTGCCCTAGGTTACCACAACCCACAACAATTCTCAATCAACTAATCATCAACCCTGAAACTTGGCTACTCCCGAGTTTCGGAAAACACGAAAACTACTCACAAATCATCAAGGCATAAACAAGAACCATCAATATCAAGCAATAAAAATAATAAAAACTGAAAATAAAGAGAAGGGGAGAGAAAATGCTCAATAATTTGACGAATCCTTGAAATACTCCGACAATCTTGACGGGTGTCACAAACCCATGACTAGCCTTTGAGTTCTCCCCCAAAGATGCTTCCTCCTTGAAGAGGAGGAAGAAAACCCCTAGTTTTCTAAGCTAAAATCTTAAAATGTAAAGAGAAGAGAGAAGAAAAGTGTAGGAGAAGATTTTTATAAAAAGAGGCAAGACAAAGTTGGATCCTTAAAAATGAGAGGGGAAGAGATAAATATAGGTCTCCCCAACCCTCAAAATCAGCTAAAAATTAAGCCCTAGTAAGGACAAAAGTATAAAAATACAAAAGAGAGTGCTTGGTCCTTTAAGTTGTTGAGTCAAGCCCCTTGTGCGCACTAGACTCGTCCTTCTCGTGATTTCTGGGGACAAATACGTCCAGAATCAGCCTTCAACTTCAACTACAAAGTTGTATATCTTCGTCTCAGCTACACATGGAAACTTGAATCACTCGAATCGGAGCTCGGATGATGAAGTTAAGGCCCAAAAACGAAAGTGCAAGCTGAAAACTGGGCGCGAGCGCGAAAACCGCCAGGACCGCCGCCGGTCTGGCAGGTGGTCCGGTTGTTGGTCCCGTTCAGCTTTTCAGCCTTGCACCTTCGTCTTTCATCGCCGTTTCGGAGTCTTTCCTCTCGTATTCTCGACCCAACCCCTTCACGACTTTTGTACGTGACTCGATGAACTTCGATTTAGACTCTTGTTAGGTCTGATCCGGGTTTGTTTAGGCCTCGATTTTTAGGCTGGAACGTGGCATATGTGCGATTAATCTTTTCTTCTTTCTTTCTCCAATTTGAGGCATTTTTTCCATTTTTCGGCCCGAATTCTTCACGACTTTTACTCGTGTCTTGATGATATTCAGTTTGGGCCTAACCTCGACCCAATTTGGGCTAGTTTGTGCCTCGAAATACGGGCCGGAGTATGAAAATGGATGCGAGCAATCTTCTAATTCTTGCGAGTTCCCTAACCTTTAAAATACGACTCAAAAACACCTAGAAGCGCATCAAATCATATTAAAAAGGAAAATCAATCCAGAAATACATTAAAACACAAAATCGCACATAAACACCATAATTATACGTATTCTCTATAAAATATAAACGTGAAAAGTACAAGAAAAACAGCAATTTTTGCGTTCATCAATAAGTAGTATTTTCACACAATTAGTATGATTTTTAATTAATTAAATAGGTCCAAAAATTATGATTTATCGCTCAGAAAATTCATTAGGTGTTATATCCTTCGTTTTGCAATATATTAATATATATCATGACTCACTCTATTGTCTTACAGTTTTCTCATAAATAAAGTTAAAAATATATATTTTTTCTTCAAAGTTTTACTCTTTCCCATCCATTTCCCCCAAGTTTTCAAAGACTAATATGGTAAATTGAATGTATATTTAATTAAAATGTTGGATTATGGTTTTACCAGGAGAATTGTTTAAAAATATTATTTGCTTTTGTAGATATATTTTTAATGATTTTTTGTTTATTATTATTATTTGTAAGGATAGTTTTGTGGATAAAACTTCTTTAATGTTATACATACAGATATATAGATATATTCACAACACATACAAATATATGGAATATGTATAAATATAACATATATTTTACATATTTCTAATGAATTTCAAATGTACACAGTATATATATATATATATATATATATATATAATAAAGAAATATATATCTAAAACTTACCTATTATAAGTGAATGACAAAAAAATAAATTAATATTTCAAAGTTCAAACTAATAAATTGCTACTTAAGTATTTTCATCATAAAACTAACATCATAAAAAAATGACGAAAAGTATTCTTAACCAATGCACTTGTTCACGGGTTCATATATAAATAGAAAATTGATGGGACATCAAATAAAATAATGATAGTGGCAAAATAGAAAAGTTAAAATAAATTAAAAATAATAAAGGAAAAGAAAGTTGATATAGCAAGAGATACATAATAGAAAGAGAGAAAAAAAATTAATTTTTTTTTTACAACTTATTTTGCATCCCCATAAAAATGAAAATTAAAGAAATAAAAATGAAAAATGAAAAACGAAAATTGAATAACGAAAAAAATTTACTTTTACAACTTATTTTGCAACCATGCAAATGAAAACGAAAAAATAGAAAACGACACATATATATATATATATATTTATATTTATATTTATATATATAATATACACACACATATATTTATATTGTAATAATTGTCTAACTAAAATTTAGAATTGCTAGGGTTGAGAATCAAATCAAACTATCGGATACTCGATTAAAAATTAAAGTTAATTACAGCAACTCTACCAAACTAGCAACGTTTTTTTTACGTAAATCATTAAACTTTTTTTTTTTGTGGCATCGATTCATATAAATTATATATAGTTGACAGATAAACCACCAAACTTATTTTCCGATTAACAGATAAACCACCAAACTTATTTTTCGATCATTTCTCGTCGGAGTTCCGCACGTTACTTGCGCATAATAAACTTTTAATTGCTTTTTTGTACAAGCAACCTTTTTAGTATGTTAAACATGTAAAATTATTTCATATATTTCCTTTCCACATCAATTTATTTGAATCATCAGTAGTTCTCTCCCAATATTTAGAAACTCAATTGTTGAAGATAAACGAGTCCCCTATCTACTAATAAATATGTATGGACAAGGAAAGCTCTTAAAAAATTATAACGTGCAAGTCATATGTGGAATTCCGGCTAAAAATGATTGGAAAATAAGTTTAGTCGTTTATCTGTCAAAACCCGTATAGTTTATATCATGGATGCAAAAGGCGGCTCTGACGACCCCGATTTAGGTCTGGGTGGTTGCTCTTGACATTTTTTTGGCCTGGACACCGCCTAGGCGGCCTGGGCGATCAAGGGTCTGGGCGTTTTTCGAATTTTTTTTTTTAACTTTTTATTTTTAAAAAAGCCTCGAAACGACGTCATTTCCATTTAGTTTATTATGTTATTGACTTATTGTTATCTCTTGCCAACGTTATTGTCTTGTTTAATTGTTTTGGACTTAGTAATTGACTTATGTTGACCCCTTTTTATTTTAATTTTATGTTGACTTCTTATAGTAAAATTTATGTATTTGAATTTTCTTTTTTAATACAAATCCTTCGTAGCAAAAAAAATTAGAAGCTTTTCTAAAATATTAAACAATTTGATGTAGTGCTATATTATGATTATCTTCTATATATATATATATATATATATATTAATTAATTAATTAAATAATTAATAAAAAATGCAAGCAAAAAATAATAATAATAATTCCTGGGCGGTGCCTAGGCGGCCTAGGCGCTAGGCGCCAGAAACTGCTCCCCCTCCGCTTTCCGCCTTCTGCAACTATGGTTTATATGTATGATTGCCACACAAAAAAGTTCAGTGATTTATGTGCAAAAACACTGATAGTTTGGTGGGGTTGTTGTAATTAACTCTAAAAATTATTTGTTAAAAGTTCGTTTAACTATTTTCGATTAAAGATATCAAATAATTTTGAACATACTTTTATATATAATAAAATCTAAAGCTCGACTCGAACTCGATAAATAAAATATTTTGAAACAACTCGAGCTCGACTTAATCATAGCTCGTTCAATTCAATGAAAATTAAATAACTTCAAACATGACGTTAGAAGCTCGATAATTTCAAGCAAATTTAATGTATGTTCGGCTCGATCCGTTTACAATTTTAGGTACAGGCAGACTTGAAGATATTTTATTCAAAAAAAGTATTCAGTAGATAAGATGAGAATCTCTGCCATCTGCCCTGCACCAAGTGTATCAGAAACTCAATTTACTAAATTCGACTGGTGAGCATACAAAATTCAAATATTGGCTGGCCCATATATAATACATATGTTGCACGAGGATAAACTGTTGTAGAGTTATGTCGGTGTCCTCGTTTTTGATCGGTTAACGAACAGAGCTTTCGGTAAAAAATTTGTATTGAACTCGATTAGTGTTTGTTCGAATACATTTATTTATATTATTTTATTAATGAATAGAGTTTGAACACTGACGGATTCATTCGTTAACGGCTCGTCAACATAATTTAGGTTCGTACAAAATAATAATAATATTTTCATATTATTTATGCAACTCCATTTATTTAAAAGCCCATAAATTTATCGTTGAAATTATAAAACTCAAGATTTTTTTGTTTATAACTAGAATAATATATAATATTTGCGTTCACGAACACAAAATATTAACAAACTTGGTGCTCGTTAATGTTCGCAAACAGTTCGTGAACATTAACAAACATCAAATTAGCAGGCTCGTTCGAACTCTGTTCATTTAAAATTTAGCAAACACTACTCGAATAACCCAAAGTTCGACTGAACTCAATTCGTTAACAACCCTAGACGTTGTTCGCTTCAAATAATAATAATAATAAAACTAAGATAATTTGTTCCAACCACAAATTCATTTTGGCAAATGTTAGGCGTAAGTAGAGGTGCCCAACCGATGCACGGTTTCGATTTTGGAACCGTCCGTTTGGGCACCGGGGAGAGTGGGAATCGGAACCGAACAGTCTAATATGGCGGTTCCAGATCCGGTTCCAGCTGTTCCCCCTTTTTTTTCACTTTTATTTATCATAATTTTTATTTTTATTTTTAGTTCAAAAAAATTGTGATTTTACCTTTGTAAGTTGTAAATTAAGAATTCAACTAAAATTAAGAATTTAACTAAAATTGGAGGATACAAAAGATGATTCTTCATTTATTATACGATTACTTTATTTAAAAATTTAAACAGGAAAATGAGTTACAAAGTAAGAATTTAACCAAAATATAAGGATGTAGTAAGAATCTAAACAAAATCTAAGTATGTAAAATATGAATCTTCATTTATTGAGAAATTTAAACATTACATTTGCAATTACTTTATCTAAAAATACAAATTACACTACTAAAAATTTAAACTAAAAACTAAAAATATGAATTACTCTACTAAAAATTTAAACTAGAAAATTAAAAGACGAAGTTGGATAGCTCAAGTGGCAGAGCATCTACTACCTAGGCCTTTGGTCCTGGGTTCGAGTCACCGTGGGGGAGGGGAGGGTTTTTCCTTTATTCTTAGATTAGAAGAAAAAAAATTTAAACTACAAAATTAAAATATAGTTAGTCAAATTACAAACTTACATGATTACATCTTTCAAATGTAAGTAAGTCAAAGTTCAAACTTAAAATAAGTTACAATTAAACATTAAAATACACTAACTTACAAAATTATATGTTCAAACATATATAAGTAATACATCAAACATTTAAAATTTTAAAAAAAAAATTAACCGCGAACCGGTCCGCATATTCACAAACTGTAACCGCACCGAACCATCCCGCGAGACCAGTGCGGTTTGGAACCATGAACCGGAGTCAACGGTTCCAGCACCATTGACCACCGGTTCGGTCTGGTGCGGTGTGCCGGTTTCTGATTCAAATGGACACCTCTAGGCGTAACGAATTTAGATCCGCATAATTTGGGTTGCAAGTGGGTATGCAGGTTTGATAAAGGCTTTTATGAAAATGTATTACTATTCATATTGAAATTTATTACTAGTTTTGAAGAAATATATTACATTTTAGTATAATATTCTTTTTTTTTTCCAAAATAAGTACTCCTTAAGTCCCATAAAAAGAGTCTTGTTTGAAAAATGTACAATTTTTTTTTTTTATTTTGGTAAATGTTATGAACCCCTAAAAAAAGAACTCTCCAAAATTCATTTATATGCGGTTACACGGCTTAATTTTAGTCATCTGACATTTTCGGCTCATAATTTTCTCATTCAAATTTATTTTTAGTAATCTCTGAATACCATCGATGCTACGGAGGTCGGCTCGGTCGGCCCCTTACTACCTTTCTCGTACAATTTAAGTTAGGAGCTGTCGATCAGACGATAGAATAAGGTCTAGCGATTAGTCAATGACGAGATATAATTGAGCGGGTCATAGACGAGTTAGACCCGAGAGGAATCAAGAGAAAAACAGAAGCGACCTTAAAACCTAACAGTAATGGTGTATCCAGAAATTTAAAACTGGGGGTACGATATATATTTTACAGAATTATTATTTAAATCTGCCATATCAAAACATAAAAACGAAAACAACTACCAACAAGATTCAAACTCCGATTGATGGAAAGAGGGTTCACATGCGCTACCGCTACGCCAACATGATGCCTAAAAATGCTACCTATAAATGAAAAATCTAAATATTTTGGGGTACAACTACGCGCTACCACTGCACCAACATGACAATAATGCCTAAAAATGCTACCTACAAATGAAAAAAACTAAATATTTTGGTGGTACAAATACAGTTGTATCCCTTTATTCTAGACTGAATATGTCACCCTCTAACACCTAACGGATAAAGCTAGTCGGAATTTTTTGCAACAAAAATCGTATTGAACGCCGTAATCCATATTCATCACATGCGCTAACTGAAAACTAACGACAGATTGCGACATATGCAATATGGGATTCCGAGTTAGCATAAGTAATAATAAATAAGTTTTTATATTCAAACTTTCCAACTTCTAAACTTTTTTTTAATTATATATACTATCATCTTAATCTTGATATTATAAAAATAAGAATAGTGGACACGTATATATAGAGAAATATACCTAAATTCTCCACTCCTACGAAATCCTAACCACGTTTGTTGCAAAACTTAAATTGCTTTAACTATTTTCATAATCCTAGTCATTTCAACTTTTTCCAAGTTTACTTTTCTTTTTTTTTTTTTCTATTATACTTTTGTACTTTTAGTTTAAGAAAAATAAATTTGAGTGGTTGCAAATGTTTACTTTCACTTCACCAAACGGTGAAATAAAATATAACTTATTTTAAGCAAAAGCTAAAATATCATAATATGTTGTTTTATACTTCTTGTATTATTGTAAATACGACTTTTATTTAATGACATTTCTACTTTTACTTAAAAATAATTTTTCTAAATTAGAAGCAAGCACAAAAATATTGTATATTTAAAAGGATTATATATATATATATATATATATATATAGGGTGACAAAAATTAATAAAAATCTGATCCAGCCCGAAAATTGATCGAGAGAAATTCAAAATGATCCCAACACGAACATGAATTACACAATTTTGACATGCATTAACCTGAAAATAAAAAATTATGAGTAGGTTTCTTGTGAATCAGTTGTACTAATTATACATACGTACAATCTGGGTCATTGGCAATTTTTAATGAAGTAGTATTAGTGTTTATGCCTATAAATATTACATGTTCTGTGTAGAGATATATAACGGTAAAAAATGTATTAATATTTATACTTAAATGTATTACTTGTTTTGGATTAAGAACGCATTATAATACTTTTACCAAGATGTACTACTTTTAAGTATAAATTGTAATATTTCGAATTGCGATGTGTACCTCAGGTAAATGACACTTTGCCAAAATCTATTTTAAAATATAATAATTATATATTTTAAATAATTTTTATTATATAATCTATATGAGATTGAAAATAACCCGACCCGTTTGATACGAATTGCCAGGGGGCCGTAATAAATATTGAAAAATTAGCTCAGACAAAATGCCAAAAAAAAAAAAAAAACGTTTGCTGACATCCGCTCTCTATAAATCGTCCAAACACATTGCAGTACTTCATCACTTTTCATCTCTTTCTCTCTCCAAACGCCATAGTTTCTCTCTCTTCCAAATCTGCAAGCTTTCCCACAGCCATTTCATTTGCTGAATTACTAGAAAAACTTGGAATTTGTTGAGTTTGGAAGACGCATGAGCAGCTTCGTTAAGCTAAGCACCTCCTTGAATTCCAATCATTACGTCACTTTCATTCTCCATTATTACTCTAAAACCAATACCTATTTATTGTTCCTCGTTTGCTGATATTATCGCGCGCTGTTACTGAGATTAAGATCGATTGTTTATCAATTTCACGGATTTAAGTGGCAATTTTATATCTTCTGAATTCTGATCGTCGTGATCAGTGTTGAATTATGGAATCGAGAAACAGGGATAATCGCCAACTGAGAACAGGTAGGTTTTCACTTTTTCTTCTTTTTTAAGGAATTTTTTTTCCAGATTCACGAGAAAAAAATGAACCTGAATTTAGTGATATTTTTGCATCACGTGACTACTTTATTTTATTTTGTTTTAATTTTTAATTTGATTTTTTAAACGTGATCAAGGTGAACTTTCCATGCATGTTGTACTAATAGCCAGAGGAAAATTTTGAAAGGAAATAAATTTCATGAGTACATAATCCATCCCAGTGTACATACTTGATAAGAAATTATGAAATTGATAGTGCACTGTAGACTTGTGGAGTAAAAAGTAGGAGTACCAACTCGGCTTATTGGGTGAAGTTCATACTTGATTCGGGCCGATTTATATATCAGAAGTTATTTGAAACATATAATAATTACATTGTAACATAGATATTGATTTCTGGTCGGAATTGGGTTGATCGTGTTTGCTGTTGGGTTTCTCTCATTAAAAATGGGTTGAGTTTGCTTTGTCGTGTTGGGTTAGGGATTGATATTCCTAGTAAATATCCTTCATGTTTTTGTCTGTCATGTATAAGACAAAATTTTCAGTTTGTGTCCTGAATTGTATATAGCTGTATGTAGAACAAGCTAAAGGATGAGTATCTATTATATCCTTTGTCCCATGAAATATTTTATTTTATATCTTCTACTTCATAGGTTTGAATTGGTATTACCACCACTGTTTTCTTTTTTTTTTTCTATTATTTAATGCTAAAACACATATAAAGTACAATTTTTCTGTGTAATTTTAATAGTATAGGCACAAAATATAGTTCATTTCAATTTGAGTAGCAAAACACTTGGTAGAATATGATGTAATCTATTTAAATGATGGTGTTTGAGTAAAAATGGTATTTTGTAGCTCCTTGCTCTTCAAATTTGGAAAGGAAGTCTATGGCCTCGCCATCTGTCATCGTCATAGGTGCTGGATTTGCTGGCATTGCAGCTGCACGCGCTCTTCAGGATGCTGCATTTCAGGTATACATTTTAGATGTGTATGCATCTTCTAGTATGGGCATGCATAAGGAAGCTGAGATGGGTTTCGGGGTCGCGCAGGGGGTGGTCGCCCCCTTGAATTTTCCAAGATTCCTTTATAGATGTAGTGTTGTCTTGTATGTTTAAAAAGTCACTCTATTGGGACCAAGCCCTAGATCCGTCCCTTTCGGTAAAGGTTAAATCAAGAAACTTTGCAGGTTACATTGTTGGAATCACGCGATAGAATTGGTGGAAGGGTGCATACAGATTATTCGTTTGGTTTTCCTGTCGATTTGGGTGCTTCGTGGTAATTGTCTTTGCAGCAAGCATTTTCTTAAAAGATTTTGGTTGTTAAGGTAGTTAAAGATGTTCATGTTTCAGGCTACATGGTGTTTGCAAGGAAAATCCTTTGGCCCCGGTTATAGGAAGACTCGGATTACCTCTTTATCGCACTAGTGGGGAAAACTCTGTTTTGTATGATCATGATTTGGAGAGGTTGTTCCAATGTCCTTTTTCCTTCCACCAGTCATTTACTGTAAAAAAATTGCTTAATCGTATTCATTCTATATATTTATATTTGTTTGGCAGATTCCAAGTTATTCGACCTATATAACTTAGCATAAATCCTTTGCATAATTATACTCGCTCTTAAAAAGTAGTGAACAAATCAAAACTATGTTCTAAACGGTTTCAGAGACCGTTGATTTATATAGATTGAAAACGTCTATTGTGTTCTACTTATTTTGGTTGTAGTTCAAAGCTAATGTTTGCCATTTTCAGTTACGCTCTTTTCGATATGGATGGAAATCAAGTCCCTCAAGATCTAGTCTCGAAAGTTGGCGAAACATTTGAGAGCATCTTGAAAGAGGCATGTTCTTATCATATTTTCTAATTCTTCCAGTCCTATGTTTAAGATGATCAGGGCACACATTATTATACACACACACACACTCGCACATGTACATGTATATGCTAGTATATATGAACTTAATTCTTAGCCTTGCTTACGTACAATTTCTAATTTGTTCAAGCTTTTTATATGCAGACGGATCTTGTAAGACAGGAAATTAGTGTGGACATGTCTGTAAAACGTGCCATCTCAATTGTTTTCTCAAGGAGACCCGATTTAAGGTTCTGTTCACCATCCTATACTAATATCAACCACTCGTACTATGCCTATCTAACTTACTCCCAGAGAGAAAAAATAAACATTGATGGAGATGTTGATGAGTTACTCGCCGTGGCAGGTTGGAGGGACTTAGTCATAAGGTTTTGCAGTGGTACCTATGCAGAATGGAGGGCTGGTTTGCTGCAGATTCTGATACCATTTCACTTAAAGGCTGGGACCAGGTTGTCCCCCCTTGCTATAATCGTTGTATTTCTAAGTGAATGTTTGATTTTGTTCTTGTAGATGTAATTATATTTTTCATAATGATGAAACTAGCTCTTGTGATTCTTGTGCTTATTGTTCCACTGACAGAACAACTACGACCAAAACTTGTTTCTGCTGGTTATTCTATTAGTTGCCTGGTTGTAAAATTCAAGAATGTGGGAACATAAGTTGCATGGTAGCTGGTCCTAGATTCTCGAATGTGGAAACATAAGTTTCTTGGTAGCTCGTCCTAGATTGTCACGCTCTGTAATTTTATTTTGTTTAATCTTTTATCAGTAAAAGCAAGTTGTATTGACCAGAAGTTATGTACGTAATATGGCATTTACAGGAAGAGTTGCTTCCCGGTGGGCATGGGCTGATGGTCCGAGGATATCGTCCTGTTATTAATACACTTGCTAAAGGTATCGACATCCGCTTGGGCCACAGGTAAACTATTATATCACCCACCCTAATTGACTAACTTCTTCTGATGTAAAATAGGGTTCTAATAAAAACATATTTTCTTGTTTTCTTCTAGAGTGACGAAAGTAGTTAGACGTCACAACGGAGTGAAGGTGACCGCAGAAAACGGGAGAACGTTCATAGCAGATGCTGCTATTGTTGCCGTTCCTCTTGGTGTTCTAAAATCAAATTGCATCACGTTTGAGCCAAAACTACCCGAGTGGAAACAAGCAGCCATTAATGAACTTGGAGTTGGACTCGAGAACAAGATAGCCTTGCACTTTGAAAATGTCTTTTGGCCAAATGTGGAGTTCTTGGGAGTCGTCGCAGAGACTTCTTCCGAGTGCAGTTATTTCCTTAATCTACACAAGGCCACTGGGCATCCGGTGCTCGTTTACATGCCAGCTGGACAACTAGCTCGTGATATTCAGAAAATGTCCGATGACGCTGCTGCTGATTTTGCGTTCAAACAACTGCAAAGAATACTTCCGAATGCTTCTTCACCGGTAAGCATTGCATTCTCTATTTCTTCCATAGTTATGCTCTTATTCATGTCCCAGAACTAGAGCTTGCAGATTGGGTGGCCTCGCCTTCAGGCCGGAGTTTTGGTCGCCCAACCCAGCCTCATCCCACATCCCATTTCCTTAAGTAACTACTAACTAGTCTGTCGGGCTAGTTGGGCCACTCAGCTGACCAATTAGGCCCTTCTTTAGGTAGAGTTGGCAGATCGGGCTGCCTGGCCCAGCCCAGCACAAAGCCCGTCGAGCGACTCAGCTGACCAATTTGGCCCTTCTTTAGGTAGAGGTGGCGGGTCGGGCTGCCTGGCCCAACCCAGCACAAAGCCTGTCGGTAAAAACTATATATTGGTGGGACAGGTTGAATGATACTCCTGTCGAGATTTCTGTGGGCCAGCCCACCTAAAAGGCCGGGCAGACTGGCCTGACTTTGCTACTTCTACTTTTAGGGGAGCCTTACTAGGTCCTATTTTCAGGCTGTTCAGATCGGACGAGCTGAAATAGCCGACTGTTACCAGGATGAGCTCTTAGCTTCATCTCCAAAACAGGGCACAATGGTCTTTAGATTCCCTGATATTTTTTATGTAATCGTGCAGATTCAGTACCTCGTTTCGCATTGGGGCACAGACAAGAACTCGTTAGGCTCATACAGCTACGACAAAGTTGGGAAACCCCACGAATTGTATGAGCAGCTGAGGATTCCTGTGGATAACCTATTTTTTGCGGGGGAAGCAACGAGCGTAGATTATCCAGGGTCAGTGCATGGTGCATACTCGACTGGGCTAATGGCTGCTGAGGACTGCAGAATGCGCGTTTTGGAGAGGTACGGAGACTTGGATCTCTTCCAGCCTGCCATGGGCGAGGGGGTTCCGTTTTCAGTCCCGTTATTGATCTCTCGTATGTAACGATCTCTTAACCGACTTGTAAGAAGAGTTGTAGTGATGTAGGGTGGTTGCTTTGTGAGCCATTGTGGAAAACACAATTGAATGATCAGAGCACCACTTCATTTATATAGTGATGACGTAGTTTAATGGGTTTTCTGGAGAAGAAGTAAACATGTTTTAGAGTGTGGGTTCCCATGTATGTGTGAGGTTTGTAATAATTATGTGCTTATTGAGCATGCAATGTATTTAATCTAGTGTGTTTATAGATCTCAACCCGCTCATTTGACATTTTAGGCGGATTGAATCTAGAGATGGCAATTTGGCTGCCCAGTCCTTCGGACCAACGTGGTATATCGAGCTGGGCTGGTAATTAGGACAAAAGGTAGTGAACGAAGTCCGACTAATATACTATATCTTTTAAGTTTTTAAGTCGGCTGCGGTCCATTGGTCGGGCCTATTAGCCTCGATGGTGCTTTGGATCCAGAATCCTTAGGTCAACCCGTCTAAATGCTAGGTGATTTGGACCAACCTGCCGAGCTAGGTCAATCGACCACCTAAGAATCTTGATCGGAAGTATCATTAGACTCAATCTGATTGGCCTATGGCGCAATGGGCTGTGGACTGGTCAGAAAAATCGTAATATTTTAAGAAAAAGACCTAGGTTGGGCTCCTCAATCTCAATTCAATTTTAGCCTAGACTGATATATAGCATTGACCCAATGAGCTGGGGCAAGGCTGGTTGCCCGATTTGCCAGCTCTACTACTTTCACTACAGTTTCAGCATTCAAGGTAACCAATTCGACAAGAGATATTCAGAGCTCAATTCGATGAAATATTCTTTAAGGATGCTCAATATTACAAGCTCATTTCGATATCAAAGTCTAAAACGACTAATATTTAAGATTGGACGAAGTATATATATACGATAGAACAATAAATATCTGGCAGCCAAAGATACAGAAATTCTGGACCTAGCTAAGCTAGATACAACAAAAATATTACATACTTGCGCAGGTGAGCAAAGTGGCAGTTGTCTTAAGCAAATGGAAACACAAGTGGTTATCAAGAGTCATACATAGTTCGAAGTAGCCAACCTTACGACATTAGTAGTCGAGCGACCCGACGGACGGTATCCCATCGAAGCTACTTCTAGAGTCCTTGCGGCTCGTTGTATAATCATCACAGCCGTTGCCCATAACGTCGACGCTCTCTTTCCCCATCTGCTGGACTTCGAGAGGGGACAGAATCTTGATGTACCAGACGCTGTTAACGAATTCCCTGCATTCATCGAGACATGGTTCAGCATAAGGGAGTGTTTGCAATTCCTTTCACTTATAGATAAGTGATTTTGAAAAGCAATAACTTTTGGCTTGCAGCTTTTGGCTCATATCAACTTAAATTTAAGCAGAAGCTGTCATTTGCAAACACGCTAAAAGCACTTGAGCATTTGCAAACATCCCCTAAGTAGGGTGAAAATAATTCCAAATCCCTCGATTCAAACGCAACCTTGAAAAGAAGTGCAAGAAAATGGATTAGGTACTTACTGCCAAGGGTCATCACCGAGGAGAAGAATGTCATTCTCCCGGTCAACGAATACAAGCTGCCAGCCTGATCTCTGACGGTCGTCCAACAAGCCATCAAGCCCGAACATCCGAGCTAGCTCAATTCGCAGCTCATCATAGCTGCTAAATTTGGAAATATCGAGCGACCGTCCGAAGGATCCTGATTTGTGAACCTGATACCACATAATAGTATGTTAAACTTCCAATATAATCATAATATGAAGCTACTCGAATATAAGTAGGGGTGAAAATCAAACAATGTTACCCGACATGCAATCTGAGATCATTCAATAAAAGCTTGTTTCAACTTTAATCGGTTAAAGATATCAAACAACTTAAACATACTTTTACTTTTGATAAAATCTAAAGCTCGACGCGAGTTCGATAAGTAAAAATCGTTAAACAAGTATGAAATGTCTAACTACTCGAGCTTGACTCATGTTCGGCTCGATCAAGCTCAATGCGATACTAATCAAACAAGCCGAAACATAATATCAAAGGTAGGGATGTAAATGGGTCGGGTAGGGTACGGGTATGCTTCCCCCATACCCTACCCTATTTGATTCGGGTACGTGTACGGGCAATACCCGTCGGGTAATCGGGTTACCCGATTGATATATAAAAATATTATAAATAATATGTAATATGTATATATACCATATATAATGTGATACAATAAATCAAATATAACATATATAATATGTAAATGTTACATTATATGTTATTTTATATATTAAATCATATATTATAAACATAATATATTAAATATAATGATAATTATATAATATATAACATGCAAAATAATACATAAGTATGTAATCGGGTAGGCGGGTAGGGTAATCGGGTAGGGTAAACGGGTAATATGCTAAACCCGTACCCTACCCTACCCGATGGCAAAAATATCGGGTTCGGGCGATACCCGACCCTATTACCCGTTTACCCGTCGGGTAGGGTTACCCGCGGGTAAAATTGACATCCCTAATCAAAGACTTGATAACATTTCAAAAAGTTCGAACAATAGTACATTCAGCTGAACTCGACTCATTTTACAGATAGGTCAGAAGCCAAAAGAATAATAAAAATCCCGAATAAAACAAAACTGGTAGAAAAAGATACTCTTCGAGGTTCATCGTCTTCATATTAAAGTACAAAACTTGAAGCAGCCACCTCAATTTGATTATCGGATAAGAAATATAATAATGTACGCTTTAAATGCATTCATTCTAAACATACCGAAAAATTGATAAATATGGTGGAGGCAGAAATATGCTCACTTACCTTTACGAAAGTTCCAGGGGTCGGGTTAGTTTGATCCACGTTTTCCGAGGACTGCAAGTAACCTGATTCATCTACACAACTTGAGGTAGTCATCTCCGAGTTGAGAGTAAAATCGGCGCCTGCAGAACTTAAAAATGCAGGAGCTGCATAAGGCGTTGACAATGATTCGTTCCCATTGCTAGTGTTTCTATAGGCTGAGACCCCATTCAGCATCATACCCGATGAGTCAGCATTTGCACTAAACAGCATGTTGTTATGGGAATTTGTGAAACCTTGAAAACCCGAAACTTCTCTCCCCGGATACGGGGACAGCAGGGCCGAAAGGTCGGAGACCTTGGAATTAGGTGTCATCAATTCTTCTGAATGAGGCATTACAAACTGAGAGACCTTGGAATGAAGCTGAGGGTCTAATGCGACTCGTTTTGATGACGAGGAATGAGAGAGTAGAGGATTCTGTGCGTGCAGGTTCACCAGGTTCGATGCTCCTTCGCGTGAAAACGAGCTCTGAGGTGTGGATGAATTATTATATGAAGCCGCGTGGGTCCCAATCAGGTCGGAGAAGCTCTGTAGCTGGCTCGTTGATGACAGTCCCTGCATCGGTGCGAGGTGGGGCCCAGTCTCGTTGGCGATCATTTTCTTGGCGAGCTGATCTTGCTGATCGTTAAACTGCTGGTTGAGCTGCAACTGTTGCTGTAAAATCTGAGCCTGAGATACGACATTGTTATCTTGAAAGTTGTGAGGGAAGTTCGGTTGAGAATGCAGCATTTGATTCTGGATAAGTGGAGTAGAAACGTTCGGCATATTGGGGAATTTTGAGGGGTCGAATGAACCTGTGTCCTGGAAAGAAGCAGCTGCCATTACTTGGTAAATATCGGGCTGTATCCCCATCGGTTGCATCATTTGAGATGCTCCGAATCTCTGGAAATTAAGAGACTGAATCCCTTGATCTCCCATGCCACCACGGAGCCATGACAGTGGAGAATTCATGCTCATGTCACCGTCTCTCATACCTGAAAGAAGAATAGAATAATGCATAAAGAGCAGCTAATAACGAGGCGTTTGCAACTAATCCTATTTTTTAACGAGTGATTATTGTAGATGATTACTTATAGCAAAAAGTAGATCGCCATTGAGATTATAAGTAATATGGCCAAAATCTAGAATCCGAAGTTGTTAATAATCACATTTCCGCAGAAGTATGTCAAAAATGTCAAATCAACTCAAAAATACCAGAATCGGATAGACGCAACCCCCAAACTGTTGTTGGAGTCGAGCTTAATGTGATTGTCCAAATTAGACTATAGATATTGCAAACACCCCAATAATAATTTTGGCTTGTGATTTTCAGCAATTCCACAATTTGAAAACGCTTTTCGGAACATACGCACACGCACCCACACAACAAAAAAGAAAAGAAAAGAAAAACCATGATAACTGCTATAAACCAGACCTGGAAAGGATGGTAGTGCAGACGGCCATGGTCGTTTGAGTCTGAGTGAGAAGGGAGAAGGGTACATGGGAAATGTCATGAGGGGTTCAATCTCCCACAAGGAAACTCTCGGCTGCCTCTCCCCTGCAGTCGATTCATCCCACCCAACCTAAATGAGGAACGTAGGATATCATCATCAAATTGACGAAAACGAAAAAATAACTTCTTGATGAGTTATATATTTGTGACTAAATTGATGTTCGACTATGAATACTTGTGAAATGGTAGCCATCTTCTATTAGTGCTGGATACTAATTGTTTCATGATCAAGTGATGCATATTAAAATTTGGCTTTTGACTGATACTGAGAGAAATATTAATTTATAGACAAGAGCATGAAATGACCTTCACGGAACGCCAATGTGAGTTTGGCCAGCGAACAGGATCCAGATCACTGATGCCAGTAATTGTGCCCATATACCTGAGTTCAAACGTCGAGTGTAAGTGTTAAGTTATAAAATTACTAACAAAAAGAATATCAACCCTCACATAGAGGTTACTACTATATTAGACATACCTACGGACACTTGATTCTTCCGTTTCAAATAGCATCCGAAAACGCATCCCCACAGAAACTCGTGTATGATATGCTGCTTTGGCATACTTTGCCAGTGGTATCACAAACTCTGATGGACTTGCCCTGAATTTGATAAGAAGAAAACAATGTAACGACACAAGTTCCTTAATGAGCCCCCCCAAACAAAACACACACACACAAGAGGGAGAGAGAGATAGGTGCAGAAACTTGACCTCGGATTGTAAAAGATAGTGAAACGACTATTTGTTGCTGCTGCATGGGCAGCTGCAGCAAGAAGACCAATGTGCATACTATCACTTGACAGAACTGACGAAGGCATCACGGTTTGTGGTCGTTGAGCACGCCGAATCCCCAAGAACAACTGATTGTTCTCATTCCTGTTAGAGAGTGATCAATCAATAGTCAGCCGTAAATCCAACTCCAGCTCGTTATTTAATTCCAAGATCAAGAATTTTCACTCTGGATAAGTTCTTAATGGTAAAAGCAATTATGTATGCACTATGCACCATATCTACTGTCGATTCACACATAAACATGTGAATGTGGGTGTGCGTGATGTCTGTGATCAATTCAAGTATATATACAAGAGAAAAGCATCTGCTACTATAGCAATTGAAAATAAAATCATAAAAGCAATAGAGATGCCTATAAGTTTTCGAATACGGACACCAAAAATACAGTAATGTCGCATACCAGATGAAAATAACGGAGTCTCCAGCAGCAAGCCTCTTTGCACTCACAAACACGCTCCATCCTGTAGTAAGGAGATGTCTCTTCGGCTGACCTGTGGGCAACAATTCTTCGATTAACTACTAAAGAGTGAGAAGATAGCTTAAAAAATCAACGATCTTACATTATAAATCAAATCCCACAGAGCATGATTTTTTAATATCCATAGCCCCCTTACCCCACCACACAAATCCCCCCCTCCCCCAAGAGAGAAAAAAACTATTATATCTAAAGGAAAATTTTCTTCTTCCAGGAATAGTCTCTCAAGAACAACCACAAACATGCCGCATGGGTATCTAGCAAAAATTACCTTAGCAAGACTCATAGTCTCACAAACTCAGACGCATAAGTGCACAAGCAGATGCAAGTGCCAAAATATATAAATTTATGATCACGGCACCTTAATACTATCGCATTCAAGAGGATAGAGTGCTCATATTTCTGCTCCCAAAAGAAAAACAAGTACATCAAAAGCAAATACGACATGATGCCCATAAATATCTTCGTCCACAATTAGCAAGCACTAAAGGTATTGAGAGCATGCCTTTAAATGCTCCTCTCCAAATTCTAATCCAAGATCAAGGTATTCATTTTATTTGGCATTTATATTATAAGAAATTGGATCTGATAACATTTGTTCCCCGAGACTCGTTACTTTATACAGCTCCTACTTTATAATGGACAACGGAGGGGGGTAGACGCAATAAAAAGTAAAATACGGAGGGATGATACAAGTATACAACTAGATTTATTCGCACGATACCCTCATGTCCACACTCACCACGAAATATGTGCCTGAACTTCCATTCATTGCCATGAAGATCCTTTGCAATTAATTCTTGACAAGGAGGGGTTAGAGAATAATCCTGAAGAAGCAAAACGAGCAACGTTGGGCAAACAATTCCAAAAACGAACAAAAGTTGCAGTTTAGTTAAAGCAAGCACCGAAGGGACCTACAAGCGGAGGAAAGACTTTCTCAGCTGCTCGGCGAGGGACAGAAAAACCCCCATGAGTACTGGTGTCGCTTGCTGTTAAGGTTTTACAGAAATAATTGGTCGGCTGTTTGCTTGCAGTACCAAGTTCTGATGGTAGCAAACATAAGTCCTTCTGCTCTTGCTAAAAAGAAGAAAAAAAAAAAGAAAGAAAGAAAGAAAGAAAAAGGAAGATAGCTAGTGAGCAACGAATACTGCATAAAATTTATAAATACAAAGAAGAAATCTTGGTATATTACAGGGCTAAGTGGTTGCAAAGTCATCTGAGAATATACTTCATCTGTTTCAACGTCTGCCTGCACATTCAAGCATTCATGCAGTAAATATCGTATCACTTAAGAAATACCTTTTCAGGAATAAACAAATGCGACTTACGTGCATGGTGATATTGTGAAGCTGGCATATTAGTTGTGGTTGTAAGCCTGGATAGCTAGGGATAGCCGAATCTATTTCCTTGTTAGTTGAGGCAGCAACCTGTTTGCGGATTACCAGAAATCTTAGGATCAATTTGAAACTAACCCATTAACTAATATAGAAACTAATTGATTAAAGCAAAAATTTCCTAAAGAAAGACATCCAGAAGCTCAGTCACGAGGAAGAATGATTAACTGCACGAACAACGTAGTTTTAATCAATGATGTACTAAATGGTAGAAGACTTTAAGCAGTCATTACCGACAACTCCGGAAGACAAAATTAAGTACCAAGGGGAGGGGAAATGGACAAGTAGAACTGATACTGGTAGGCTTATTAAATTAATCCCGCCCGCTATTGTAGAACGAAACTAGATTCTACTCATACGTCACTAAACATTAAGTTTGCATGACCAGCAACTTCATTTATCACACACACACACATACACAAAAAAGAAACAATGAACTTCACACCCCATTATTTCATCCAGTCCAGTAATTAAACACAATAATATAACTATTTCGTGAACTCTTAACTCCAATTTCCTATAGAAGCTCATTTCCAAATAACTGAATCAGTTTTCTGTTAATTATAAACCTGCTCGCTATGGCCTTGAGGAAAATACACAACTCGACTTCCCATCTGTGGAAGCGAGACAAGGGGGCCAGCACATGCATGCCACAGCTCCGAGTTCAAGCATTTCGTCTCTCCTAAAAAGAAATTAAAAAATAAAAAAATCATTAAAAAAAATCTGCTAAAAAGCCAGCATTCTTATATTCAGCATCAAAACCGGAAGTACAACACTAAAAGCAAAGAAGTACAACTCACCTTCCTCCGACTGAGCATTAAAACCCCCAGTAGTAGCTGAAGAAGACGACAACTTCATATTCTTAAACTCTTGCTAAAACAACTTACACCTATTAAACCCTGAAATCAAACGGGATTTACAAAAAAACAAAGGTAACTTAACCCTCCACCCACCCACCCTCCCACCCCCCACCTCCAAAACAACTAATTTCTGTCATCCAAACCCACACATGCCCCTAATTGAATCTTCTTTCCCTTTCAGGCAAAAAAACAAACACTCGGTGAGCACAATCAAGAAAAAGGTGAAAAAACAAGTTGGGAGCTAAAACTTCATAAGGGTTTTAAGGAAAACGAAAAGGTGAAGCAGATCTTGAAGTTTAAGACAGCAGCTTTGGATTTTGGAACAGCCCTAAAGAGGAAAAAGAAAAGAACATGAAGAAGACTGGTCCGAGGAATAAATGAGCTAAAGTGAGAAAATTAAAAGCTAAAGGAAGAAGAAAATGATGAGTAGCTTTTGTGCTCTATTGAGATCTCTCTGTGTGTGGAGCTAAAATCAACTTCAGATCTTTAAAGCTTTTTTTTTTCTTTTTAATTTCAGAGAATTCATAAACAAGTGAAATGCTGCCTACTGCGAGGTAAATCAGGAAAGTACATCAATTATTGCAATCTTTTATTTTTTATTTTTTATTTTAATATGGAAATCAACCTTTGGTCCTCATCATTTCTTGCAAGGTAAAAATAGTTTTGATTTTATTACACCCAAGTTGTACGGTTATGGATTTTCGGTTACACTACATGTTTTATCTTTTATTACATTATATTCAATACACGTGTTAATCAGAGATATTACATGATCTACTACATGTGATGATGTGAAACACAAAATGAAACTGACACATGTTACTCCCACCTACAAAAAAGTGTCATGTTTGAAGATATACAATTTTTTATTTTTTGTTGATTTGATTAATATACAACTATAATAAATAAATAAATTCATCTAGGATACGCATTTGTGCAACTTTTTTTAAGTTATCCAATCGTATCTAACTAATTTGTGAAATTAAAAAAGAAATTACTTGAACTAGCTAGATAAGACATTTGATTTTTTAATTAGGTCTCTTATTTTGGGGCAATAATTTTTTTTCAAGCAGGGATCCTTTCACAGGACAGAGGAAGTAATTACTAACATTATCTACTATATGTGACGATGTTCAACATAAAATGAAACACATAAATATAGCCGGTGATCTCATACATTTCTAAAGCTTTAGTTGAATTTGCCCAAAAACGAAAAAAAGAAAGAGAGAGAAATATTTAAAAAAATATATTTGGTTGAATGCATGCAAGAAAAATATTGTAAGACAGTTTGAGATTTTTATATTTTAGGGTTTACTAGACTGAGGTTATTAATACTCACTTTTCTCTATATATATTCTATGGAAAATTAGTTGTTTTTAGTGTTCAATTTGTAAAGATTGAACGCTTTTAAAATATAAAAATGAAATGTTCTAATACACCAGTCAAATACCTCTAAACATGTTTAGCTTCCGCCCAACACGTATTTAGACAAAATACAAATACTTCCGAACACCTTAAAACATGTTTGGTTTATCTAACTAAACACGATTATATTAATTCAGATAAAATGGCCGAACATTTTCTAAATTAAATTTAGAGGAAATTGGAATGTTAGTAAGCCTACCCATTCTCATAATTTATTGATTATTTACTTGTATATGTCTTGGTTTCTATACAACCAATTTCCATAGGTGTACCAATATATATTTTACACAAAAATAATCATATATATATAGTACATATATGTGCAAATGAACCACCAATCCAATAGTTAGAACTATGTATGTAAGTATTTATTTATTGAGTACAGTAAAGTATTTATTGATTACTACTACCGTATAAATACACTCTCCATTTCACGGGGGTTTGCAGTTTGACCGAACACCTATATTTTTTACTTTTTTGTTGATTTTTTCAAATGCGGAGATTGAGGATGGAGATTTTGAAGATGAAAATTGTGAGAGAAATTTCCATTTCAAGTATATGCAAATTGATGTAAAACGTACCAATAAAAAAAGTATGCAAATTCGAGTAGGACGGAGGTAGTATTACATTTATGAACGTTATATAAGTTGCATAGTTATCTTACAAAATCCAAGCCAAATGTATCTTCAAAATAAATGAATGCGTCATACACTCGGATTAAATATGTTTCCCGGTGCAACATATACTAGTGCAGAGTTTTGATACGCTGCACATCTATGACGAAGCACCTTATAAGTACCTGCTTATGTAACAGTTTTTTACACGTACTAAAAAAACATCATGAAATTAAGATAGAATACTATTTGCAACAGAAAAAAACATTCAAGAACGCCAAAATTTGTTTCCAATAATTGGACCTTAAAAGAAATCCAAACAGCAAGAAATTAAGACAACATTAAATCAACAAAAAATAAGGAACAGCTTTTTTGTACAGTAAAAAGTTGTATCTAATGTCTTGTTTGGTTTATGTAGAACTATCCAAGTGCTTCTTCATGACATTGTCTCATCAGAGAGTTCCAAGCAAGCAATGCAGCACCTACTGCAGGCTCCACCTAGTTTTACAATCCATAAAAGGAACGCGTAGTTAGCGCGTGAAACGGCTAATAGGTAAGACGATTCGGTGCATAAAAGTTTTTGCAATTAGTAACTATCATGTATGTTCTGAAATGAAAGACTTAGATTTCCTTCATAGCTCTTACTCAGGCTACCATCAAGAGAGAAAAAAAAAAAAAAAAAAAAATAGAGCAAAAAAAGAGAGAGAGAGAGAGATTCTGAAATTAGGTGGTGTTCTGTGTACAAATATTCCCAACCTACTAACCGATAGTTCATGTTACCTAAATGTGTTGTTCTTGGTGTGGTTTATTATACCTTTTTTGGTACAGAATTTGGATATTTGTGAGAATAAATCATCTTGATTTATTTCTTACAGATATATTGATGATTGAAAGGAATTTGGGAGTGGTGACATTTGTTGAGTTCTAACTTCATTTGAATACTATAAACTACTTGAACATCTATGATTAATAAAGCGTAAAAACGAACGGAATATGTAAAGCTATAACTTCAAGTTCTAGAGGAATACGTGTAAGACCGTCTCCTATAAGACATGAATCACTTTTAACATAAAAAATGTTATTTTAAATACAAAAATATGTTACTTCCTGAAAACTTTTGTTTCGTTAAAATGTTCAAACTCAAAGTAACACTTTTTATGAAGAGAGTAACTCTTGCCTTGCGGACTATTTCTGTAAGACAATCTTATTTAAGTGTTTCTGTTATTGCAAGTTTTTAACTACAATTTACTACAAGTGGTGTTGCCCCAGTGGTCTAAAATCGAGCAAGCTTACCTTAGGACGAATCGGAAGAACGCCAGGGAAGTCGTTGGATATGCAGCTAATAACTTCGTTACCAATGTCCCATCTTTTGTTGGCTTCAAGAACGCCACCAACCATTACAAGGTGAAAAGGGTCTTTGCCATCTAACCCAAAGAAATTATGCAGAATATTTCAGTTTGAATGGTTTTCATGTACATCACACAAACTCTAGCACATGGGTTATTGTAGCTAATTAAAAAACGCACTTTCACCGCATAGATCCAATCTCTCGACAACTGCTTTCACACTCGAAGCCAACTCATGAACGGCATCAAACAAGATCTTAATCGCCACCGGGTCGCCTGCATCCGCGCAGGAAACCACAACAGGAAGAAGAGCTGCTATTCGAGCCCAAGATGGATCTGCATAAGTCCACCTAAAATCAAATGTTAGTTACACTTATATCCTCATGGTATGGTTCCTACAACCATAGTCATCTATCATTAAGTAAATCAAAGTTTCTAGAGATAACTCGAGCTTTAGAGGCATACCCTATAAGCTCATCTGGTGAGGAGAGATTAAGCGTGTTTAGAATATTTTGAGTAAGAGTAGTCCGTGAACCACGGCCATCATGATCCCTTATTACAGCAGTCAGTGCCTGTGCAGCTATACCATATCCACTGCATGCAAAGGACAAGCATTAAATAAAATACAAGAGGTAGAAGTACGGAAAATCATCGAGGAATCATACAAGAATGGTCATCTATGTTTGTTATGTTATCTCTTCAACTAACAACATTCTAATATCAAAATATAGCTCAAAGATTACCAAAGCTTTTTGGATTGCTCATTATCCCATGCAATCTAAATATGACTACTCTGACTTCAAGTCTATCGTAACCTTATATCATAAGAAAACGGAAAACAAACACGACCATGTTTCATGACGAGCTACTAGGGGTGGGTCCAGGTCAGGACCCTATTAAAAAAACAAGATCTTGCGGGTATGCGACCTGGCGGGTCGGGGTTTCTTAAAGCTATTTTTCTGGAATTGAATTTGTTTTTACTTCTTTATGGTTGTTTAAAGATTTGCATAATTATGATTGATTTTGTTAAAAGATGGTACCCAAAAAGACCCAATCACAACCGACTTAAACCTGAGAGGCGCGGGTCAGGTTCGAGTATAACCTGATACCAGCCGGACTAGAAAATAACCGACCCGTCGGGTAAAGCCCGCATGGGTCGGGTTCGGGGAACCCGCCTCTTGAAAGTACATCCCTACGAGCTACAACCAAATACACGGCATATGATCAAATGCCACACATATGATCAGGCTCAGTTGCTAAGTTAGAAATGAGATGTTCTATGCATGCCAACAGACAATTCATAGCTACCAAACCATTTCCTATATGGTGAAAACTATATTTTGTCACCTCAAGGTTCAGAATCTAAGCTCATCAAATGTTTTTGATTGCATAATACATATTGATGTTTTAGCACCTATTAGTCCATAATACATATTGGTGTTTAATGCGTAATATAATATTAGAAGCATCTACCTTCCCCAGTCACCTAAAACGGGCCCAGCACCTGAAGCCCGAGCTTCTCTTCCATCCTCAGTAAACCCGTAAGCAATGGTACCTGTACCAGCTATGAGGACACATCCATGAAGCTTTCCCATAGTCCCACTAGCCAAAGCAGCTACAGCATCATTCTCAACAAATAACCGTACATGGCTGGGGAATATTTCTCTAAAGACACGAGAACAAAAGAACATTAATCAGTACGATATACAAACTTGCTACAATGCATAACATGGATAAAAAGATCGAAGGATGTAAAAAAGCATTGATGGTATGTATATGAATTGACTCCGCAGAATTCAGAAGAATCGAACCTGAGCCAATTAAGTATACGATGCTGATCCTTCGGGTGGTTAACACCAGATACTGAAAGACAAACGGCTCGAACAGCAGAACGGGATGATGCAGACCTTGCAAGAGCATCTGCCATTACTTGCTCTAAAGTCTCTCTAGCTGCTGATTCTGTATATCATGGAAAATGCAAACTCGTGAATTATTCGAAAGTGGTGGTGAATATTGCGCATCAAACAAATTTTCTCATCAATATGTAATCCAAATAACGCCGAATTTGGAACTACAGAATGTTCATAATCTATAGGTTCAATAATCACTCAATCAGATCATATCCCCAATTCAACTAACAATCACTATAAGAACACATAGCAATGATAGAGAGAGAGAGACCTCCGACGCTATTGTGATTAGAGCAGCCGGCGACGGCGCGGGCGAGAACAGGCAGAGGATCAGGCAGGGGGTGAGAGAAGGGTATCAATGGCATGCATATACACACAGTAGAGGCGGTGCCACCGTCTATACCCAGTACCACTTCGCCATTTCCATAACCAGCAGCAGCCATAGCCGCTCCATGCTCAAACCCCCAAATATCTCTGTTTCTATACCTCTTCATTTGATAGTTGAAAAAACACAAATTGATTGGCGATTTTAGAGTGGAATGAATTACTGATAGTGAAGGGTTAAAAGGACGTGGATTAGGGCAATAAAATAGTTGGACGGCAACAAAGAGACAAATGCTTGGAGGCAACTGCTTGAGTGTATGTGAAATCGACGAGTCTGATTAGGAATTGAATAATGCGGGAGTCTGATTTGTGGACTGCACATAAAAGTACTCGACGAAATGCCCCGCCATTTTTGCTTACCTCTGCGAGCACACGAGCAGCTTGTCGTCGTGCTGTTTGGCCTTCAAGCGAGATTATTAGTGAACCTCCATGTGTAGGGGCATTCTTAATTTCTAAGCATACATTCTTCCTGAGGATATAATAATATTTGTTGATTTTTTTAAATAAGTCGAATCGAGCTGAACTGTTCGTTCAAATTATTTGAAAGTTAATGAAATTTTAGGAGTAGTTCTATAATGTACCGGTGTATTAATACACTTATATGTTTAATCTGCTATAGCAAGTGAGTAATACTGTAATAGATTACTTTTTACTTCTTTGCTTATTACTTTTAAACAACTAATTGATCACATGTGACATATAACTCTTTATTTAAAATAAATAAATTAGCAACTTAAATTTTTTGGACTAATTAATTAAAATATTGGATTGTATTCCAATTTTTTTAACATAATTGTGCTATCCACCTTTACGAATCAAATTACTTAAAATAAATGATTCGCTGAAATATAGTAAATAATTATTTTACATTTCATTTAGTTTAATATTTCTATTAGATCTAAATCAAGATAAATTTTCACAACATTATATAACATATTAAGTACTGCCTAAATTAATTATTAATGTTTAAATTATGCTTTATCTGATTTTCTTTAAATATAATGAAATTATGTTTACATTTGTTTCTCCCTTTCATGTTCATGATTTCAAGGTTGGTTGCCTTTTTTTTTTCTTTATAAATTTTTTGTTTCATTTTCTTTTACACTTATTTCACCGTTTATTTATTGCTTGTTTCTACTGTCTTTTTCGAATTCGGATTATTTTTTGGGCAGATGCCCCAGCGAAACAACTTCGTTTTGAATAAAATAATGTCATTTAGTTCAGATCAAAGCGGCATCATTTTATACTAGAATTAAAACGATATTATTTTGGTGTCCAACGCGTGGTCTTGAGATGGACGCATAGCAAATAAATTTGTCGAACACATTGACATAATTAATCTAAGTTACTATTAATTTATAGGGTAATTCTTCACTCTTTCCATTTAAGAGAACAAGCAATCTAGCCCCCACCATTTTCTTATTTCTTTCAGTTGAATGTCCAGTTTGTATATACACATTAATGGGATAATTGGACTGGAATGTAGTGGCATGTACCACGTTCGATAGGGTACATTTATGGACGGGACATCCAAAAAGGTATTTTAGTTTAAGGTTATAATAGCTTAGGATATGCATTGGAAATTGTAAAAGGTGTATTGAAATTTGTAAAAGGTGCGTTGGAAATTGTAAAAGGTAATGTAGATAATAGGGTGTGGATGTGGAGGGATGAGTCATCCGGTGTAAAATGAAATACGTTGATGATGGCCCATGCCACATTCGGATGGTAACATCCCACTCCAATTATCCCCTAAGACTCAAGCATAAAATCATACGGGCAAAACTATAATAAGTTACATTGTAGATTATTTATTGAGGTATGCGAAAATAGTTTAAAGGAGCAATAGCTGGGATTACTGTTTCACATCGCAGTGGAGAAGAAGGGGATTGTTCTTCTCAAAAAAAAACAGAATATACTGTAGTAGTAGAGTATACAAGAAAAAGATACTTGAATTTGGTAACTTTTTAGTGGATGATAGGTTACTTGTAAATTATTGATCAACGGTTAAGTTTAAAAGAGGCCTGATCTAATGGTCACAATTATTGGTATATTAATACACCAGGTGTACAATAAAAGTACCTGAAATTTTAATATTATGTTTGAGCTATAATCACCCCCATCGTCCAATGTACGATTTGAAATATATATTTATTTTAAAATAAAAAATTAAGATCCATGCGAGGTGAACGACAGGCAAATTCACCTGCCTCACCTGTCGGTGTTGTGGAGAGCAACGAGTGTGGAATTGCACAGCCGGCTACTATAGCCGAATTCATCCTAAACGGCGCCAGAGGGTTCAAATCTAGAGGAGAGAGAATTCTGCAAACGTGAGATAGGTTTGATTGAGGAATACTGCATAAATGACATATGATTGGAAGAACAAACGGATGAGAGTTTTAAATACATATTTCAATTATACACAATATAAATTTTACAAAAGATATTTCATACTGATCGGTATTTTAATCTTGTGAAGTTAGTGATTTGATTGTTTTAACAATAAGACTGAATATTTAGATAGATACATATATATGTATAAACATACTGTCGAATATCCCCGAATGAATTTTGGTTGTATTCTTGGAAAAAATTGGACGAATTAGTTTGGTAAATATTTTAACTGACAGACATAAAAGTGTAAACATAATTATCGCCGATCATTAGCACAAATATCTTTCTATAGTTTGATTTTAGATATCTTTCATTTTAACATATATTTAGCACATCTTTCAATATAATGGTTGATTAATCATTTGGTCTGAATATTTTTTATGATTATTTAAAACACATTTTCATATAAATCAAACATTTGACAATTTAGGCGGAATATTTTCGCTCATTATGTTCGAACTCAGTATCCGGGTCTGAATTTTTTTATTTTGACAAAAATTAAGTTGATCTACATAATGAAAAAACGTGTTTTTTTATAAATAGATCGGTGTTTTAGAGTGTAAAATGTTTTTATTTTCAGAATAGCAGGTGATTTGGATGGAAAAACTCCTAAATTGCTATTTTGGGATGATTTTGTTATTATATTAAGTAAAATTTGTGTGATTATTGATCAATCGGCTTAAATAGGTTTTAATCAAATAGTAGGTCTTGTGTGCACCCAGCACACAATAAGCTTATTGTGCATTCCCCAATTTAATTTGAAAATTAGATATATATTAAGGGCTGCGTTTGGATATTTGAAAACACTGGTGGTCCAGCGGTAAAAGTGTGTATGTGTGTGTGTGTGTATATATATTAATGCATATTTATTGGCACATAAGAGGCGCTAGTCTAAGTGGTAAAGTCCATAATTGTTGGTTATTAGGGTACGGGTTTGAATCCCATCTTCTCCAATTTGTCGAATAATTTGATTTGATTTCCAGCCTTAAAGCTAATTAGTACCAATTTAAATAGGGTTGAAAATCAAACCAAGATAGTCCATACTTAGAGGGTGTTTGGTTGAACTTATAAAATGTTTTTAGGAGCTTATAAGCTCTTGTAAAGTATTTGACGAATGTTTAAAAGCTTATAAGATAAAAAAAAAGCTCTAAGTAAGATCTAAAAAAAAATAAGTGAATATATCTCATCTTATTTTTTAAGACCTTATCAAATTTCACATGCTACACAAAACACACTGCACACACTACACACATGCACACACTGCATGCACTACGCACGTTACGCACACTACACGCAGTACACACACTGCACACACTACACACATTGCGCACACTACACGCAATAAACACACTTCACACACAATACACACACTACACCCAATATAAACATACTTCCACTTTAGTCAATGTGTGTTTGATTATAGTTTTCAAATTAGTCCCTTGAATTCATGCTATATCATTCCATTCAATTCCAAGCTTATAAGTTTTTTTATTCAAACATTTTATTAATTTATAAGCTATTGGGAAAGTACATCTTATAACCTTTTGAAACAACTTATTAGATGTTTAAAATGAGCTTAGCCAAACATTCTCTCAATTCAAAATCGTTCGTTAAAAGCTCGTTTGAACTATGTTCGACTAAAGATCGGAAACAAGCTTGAAGATACTTTTACTATACATAAAATTTAAAGTTCAACTCGAGGTCGATGAGTAGATAATGTTAGAACAAACATAAAAATATCAAATTACATGTGCTTGACTTGTACTAGATTTAGAGGATGTTTGCAAACCATTATTTGTAACTTAAAATCAGTTTTGAATCCACTATGTTTTTTTATGTATTTGTAACATCATATTGAAAATCAAAAGTTGCTTCATAAAAACACTTAAAATTCGACTATGAGAAGTTGTCAACATCCAGATTTTGACTTTGAAATCACATTATTTACAAACACTATCAAATTTGCAATTTTTCTCAAAAATCAATTCAAATAACTTCTCTAGAAGCACAACTATTTGGAAACACCCTCTCAACTAATGTCCATTCAAGTTTAATTTAGTTCATAACAAAACAAACCCAAACATGATCCAATTAATGTTCATTCAAGCTCAATTTAATTAATAACAAAACAAACTCAAATATAATAATAGAAGTTCGATAATATTTTAAATAAGACTGAGCAACATGTTCAACTTAACCAAACTCATTTATAGCCCTAAATTTGAAGCCTCAAACGATCAAATCATTAACAAAATAGCTTAGATCAAATACCGATTAATATAGATATTTGGATCAAACAGGCCCACAAACATGAGAACTAGCCCAGTTCATGTTGGCAAATACTTCCTCTGTCCCATTTAAATTTACGCACTTGTCTTTTTCGTCCGTCTCACCTAATTTTGTACACCCTTAAAAATAATTTTTTTTCTCACAGTCTCCACCTTCAATCTACATATTTGATAAAGTCAACTTAAAAGTAAAAATAATTTTTTCTTAACATCTGTGTCCGGTCAGTCTTGCAAAATTAAGTGGAACGGAGGGAGACGGGGAGTAATTATAGATTCTAAGACAAAAAAAAAAAAAAAAAAAAAAGGAAAAGAAAACAGAATTTGGATCAAACAGGTCCACACACTTGAAAACTAGCCCAATTCAAATTGGCAACTAGCCCACTGTA
This sequence comes from Ajuga chamaepitys, assembly GCA_958295605.1. Lineage (NCBI taxonomy): Eukaryota > Viridiplantae > Streptophyta > Magnoliopsida > Lamiales > Lamiaceae > Ajuga > Ajuga chamaepitys. Next base: position 47,559,349 of record OY282498.1, read on the forward strand.
ACCTCAAGTACAAAATGAGCAAATTATGGGCTTGAGAATAGTTAGGCCCAATATGAAGCCCAATGATATATAATTAGATCAAATATGAAATTAGAGGAGCTAATGTACTTTTAAGATGTTTGGATTAGAAGTTCATGAGCTTTTTAAATATATTTAAAAAATATAATGTCAAATGATGTAAAGTAAGTTCTCAGACTTTATAAGCTCAAAAAAAAAAAATACTCGGTCCATCTTATTTTCTTAAATCTTATAGGGAAAATTGATATAAATGCCCAGTATGTTTCACATATTTAAAAATTAGGACACTAAGTATATCATTTTTTAAAATATCTTTCAACTTACAAAAAAATGCTGAAAATGTCCGGTGACCTATAGGCTGTTAACCAGCCGGTCATCTGTGAGCTGTCTTTTTATTTTCGGGAAAATTGGTATTAATGCCTAGTATGTTTCCCCTATTTAAAAGCTAGGACACTACGTATACCACTTTTTAAAAATATCTTATAACTTACCAAAAATTGGTGAAAATGCCCCATGACCGGCTATAGACTATGACAAAACTTGTCATTGATGAGGTGAAGCTCTTTCCCTGATGTGACATTAATTTTTTTATTTTTTTTATTTTTTCTGTTGATTCACTTGTTAGGGTGGGAAAAAAAATTATAATAGGGTTCGGCAGGGAAGGGGCGAATAGGCGAAGAATCGTGATTGGTCAGGTTCCGATCAGTTAGTGGGTGGATGAGTGGGTTGGGTGAAACATTGTTGGCCTCTTCTTCGTCTTCAATGTTGGTGTATTTGTAAGATTACAGGACATCCCTAAATATTAGGCTTTAATATGTTGGAATTGGGGAAGAAGAATGAAACAATTTGGTTTTAAATTATTTAAAAGATTACTTAAAAATTTATTTATTAATATTTCATATAATTGTCCTAATTCATAATTTAAAATAAAATAATAATAACATGAGAAAAGTAAAAAATAAATTTTAAAATATTAAATGAATTTTAAAAATTTTAAAATAAATTTCATTTTTTTTTTATTTTTAAATAAATTAGAGAATTTTTAAAAAATATATTCTTTTAATTTTAGAATTTTAAATATTTTTTTTAAATTTTTAAAATAATTTGTAGAAATATTTATTTTAATTTTGGAATTTAAAATGAATTTTATAATTCTCATAAATAATTTTTTAAAATTTTGAACTTAAAATGATTTTTTTTAATTTTTAAAATAAAATTCACAAATAAAAATTTTATTTTTCTGAATTTGAACAATTTTTTGGGGATTATAATTTATAAAGTCAAATTAATAATTTATATTATTTTTTAATATTTTTTTCACCTTAACAAGTGAGTCACCAGAAAAAATAAAAAAAAGGAAAAAAATAATGTCACATAAGAAAAAGAGCTCCACCTTATCAATAACCGGTTGTGTCATAGACTATTAGCCGGTCACGGAGCATTTTCACCAATTTTTGGTAAGTTAGAAGACATTTTTAAAAGTGGTATACTTAGTGTCCTACTTTTAAATAGGGGAAACATAGTGGACATTTATACCCTTTTTTTCGAAAGTAAAAAGATAGCTCACAGGTGACCGGCGGGTTAACAGCCTATAGCCGGTCACAAGGCACTTTCACCAAATTTTTGTATGTTAAAAGACATTTTTAAAAAGTGGTATACTTAATGTTCTAGTTTTTAAATAGGGAAAACATAGTGGACATTTATAGCAATTTTTCCAATCTTATAAGTCATACTCAAATTATGCATACATAACTGCACATGCACGCACACACTACACATACTTCCTTCACATGCACTACACACAATTCACATATACTAGACACACTACACGAACACCTCATGCACTGCACGTTATAGACACTAGTCAAATTGTGTGTTTAATGGTGGATTTCAAATTCTTCATCCAAATTCATAGCTAAATCATTTAATGCAATTGTAAGCTAATAAATTTTAGGAAAAATTGGTAAAAATGTCCCGTAAGTTTGGCCTAATTAAGAAAATATCCTTTAAGTTTGACACTTTTTAAAAATATCTTCTAACTTACAAAAAATTTGATAAAATGCCCGTGACCGGCTACAGCAGGTTACCCATCAGGTCATCCATGACCTGGCTGTTTTTTGCTTATGTGGTACTTAATGTTTTGAATTTTTTTATGTTTTCTGTTTAGTCACTTATTAGGACGGTAAAGAAATTAAAAATACATCTAAAATTATTTTATATATCTAAAAATTATCTTAAATTATAAAAATCTAAAAATTATCTTATATTATAAAAATCTAAAAATTATCTTATATTATAAAAATCTAAATATAACTTTTAGATACATAAAATAATTTAAGATTTAAGACTCTTCTAAAAATTAATTTTACTTTTATAAATTAATTTTAAAAATTTTCAAGTTACTTTAAGATTTACTAAAATAATTTTACTGATTTTATAGATAAAATTAAAAAAAATAATTTAATATTAAAGATTTTAGTAATCATATATCTATATATATTTTCATTTTTATATCATTCTATAATTTATTTTGAATATTTTATATATTTTATATATTTTACAATCTAGATTAATTCAAAACAATATACTAAATATTTATTAAAATAATTTCTTAGATTAGAATTTAAAACTGTGAATTTTTTAAATATTATATAAATTTAATTATCATTTATATCTAAATTTAAATATTATATATATATATATTTTATTTTATTTTTAATTTCTTTACCATCCTAATAAGTGACTAAGCAGGAAAAACATAAAAAAATTCAAAAAATTAAGTGTCACATATGCAAAAAACAGCTAGCTCATGGATGACCTGATGGGTAACCTGCTGTAGCCGGTCACGGGGCATTTTTATCAATTTTTTGTAAGTTATAAGGCATTTTTAAAAGTGCCAAACTTAAAGGATACTTTCTTAATTAGGGCAAACGTACGGGACATTTTTACCAATTCTCCCTAAATTTTATGATCCAAAACACTTTATTAACTTATAAACTATTAAGATATTACATATTTCAAGTTATTGAAATATCGTATAAGATGTTATAGCTTATACGATGTTCGAATCAACTTAGCCAAACACCTTCTTATTCAATACAAATTATTTCAGTACGTTTGGACTAAGACGTGGAAAGTTGGACACATCCGTACAATGTATATTCAAATAAATAGTGAAAATATACATCTGTATTCGTATATTATGAGATTAAGTTGGACATGATGTGTAAGTCGAGTCAATAGATATTAAATGATGAGTTTATATTATTGACCGTGCTGTCGAGGCACTCAAAATTAGATTCCTAAACTTCCCTCTTCTAATTTGTAGAAGCGGTAAGTCAGGGTCGATCCCACAAGGAGCAGTTGGTTATCGTGTTTTATGTATTAATTATCGGAACAAACAAAACAATAAAGAGGGGGAGTTGATTTGAATTTATCTATGTAACTACTAATCCGAAAACGAAGAAGTAAACAAGCAATAAAAGTGATTGTAAACAATTAAAAAGAAATCTCAGGCCCTAATCTAGTTATCCCCCTAGTCTGATTAAACCTTATAATTAATGCAATTAACCCTAATTTAGTTCCGAAACTTCTACCCCTAAATTAGCAACAAGCTCTGCTAATCCGAATTGCCCCTTAATTTTTAATAAACCAAAATAAGCTCTTTGATTTATCTGTCTAACCAAACGATTTAGAATAAGCTCTCTAAACCAAATTGGCTACACGCTTAAAGACTAGGACAATAGGCTAGACGAAGTGTTAAGACTCACAAGCTCGGTCCAATTGACCTCGATTTATGTTACCTAATGAATTAATTCATTAATTGCCACTAATGGATATAAATCATAACAATTACGGATTATGATAATACCCTAGCTACAAACATGCAATCAATTAACCTAGGTGATCAATCTAAATTAATAATTCGCATATAAGAAACAATAAAATATGATAACATAAATGAATTCCGGAATATAAATTAAAAGTGACCACCGTAAGAATTATAAAGTCAACAGACTAGGGTTCAAACATCAATTAGGGATTGAAATAGAAAATTAGCCGGACATATCGGCGTTCATAAACATAATTAAATTATCCGACATGAAATTAAAAACAAGAATTAACAGAACCGAAATGCCGAACTCGCGTCCCCAGCCAACGTAATTCTGTTATTTTCTTTCTTTTCCGTCCGTTTTCGTGAATCCCAGCCCTCCAGTGTGTCCTTCATTCTTCAATGAAAAGAGTTTAAATACATCTTCACACATCATGGGCCTTAGCCCATTCTTTCTACTTGCCGTGACTTTGGCCTCCATTAAGTTTGGATTGGGCTTGGCACTGGGTCACCCAGTGTCGGCTCCATTTGGTACGTGTCTCTTCGTCTCAATCCAAAGTACCTCAAAATTCACTATAATAAGCACTAAAAACACAATCAACGTAATTTGGACCAAGAAAGTTGGATAAGTAGAAAATTAGTAAGTGCAACAACTAAAATTCACATAAAAATGCAATCTTAACAACTAAATTAGTGCACAATTTCCTACTTATCAAATCCCCCCAAACTTGAACCGTTGCTTGTCCTCAAGCAACAGAAAGGACTAAAGCATACCACTCAAACAAACTAGCACACAGGGAATGAAAAATTGAATCTTATTACAACCGACTCAGAATTTACTCACTTTTAAGACCCTTATCCATCATGAAACTGTATTTACACAATACTCTACAAAGTATGACCATGCTTCGCTTAGTCCACAAGTGCATCACTTAAGACAAGAAAGACCTCACCGGGATATGTGTATCACTCGAACGCTCAAACGTGCATTTGGATGTGTTTCGCTCGAATCATTCCGAAGAAAGCTTCCTACCATAAGCTTGCACATCTTCTTAAACTCTACTACTATGTATGCAAACATGCCGTGAATCAAAAGGTCTTCTTTTGGTTGTAATGGGGCTAGGGGCTAGAAATCAAGAATTTGGCAATAAAGTGTGAACTAATGGAGTACACGACCTACGAGTGTTATTCGTCAATCAAAGCTTACGCAAGAGCATACTAATTAGCTCAAATCCCCTTACTCTATCAAAAGTTTATATGCTCTAAACAATAGAACTTACTCCGCATGTGGAAACTACGAACCACTTGTCTCCCCATTTTTCTCTCTCTCTCTCTTTTTTTTTTTTCTTTTTTTTTTCTTCTTTTTTTTTTCTTCTTTTTTTTTTTTTCTTTCTTTTCTTCTGCTTTTTTTTTTTTTTTTCGACAAGTATATATATAGGAAACCAGTACAAAAACACTCTCATCTCCACCCCAATTTGTGTTTCCTTTAGCCATGATCAACTATTTAGATAACACCGAATACTCCACTAGCTGCCAACTGTTAAATAATAATGTGATCAAGGAATAGTCGATATATAAAGTAGGTGATGAAAGAATTCGACTATTAGGCTCAATGGGCTGACTAGGGATTATTTATATATGCATCAAGGTGAGTTTTATTTGGGATATAGTGGCTCAACAAAAATCGCCTTAATCATTTTCACGGCTATGCAAGCAACACGCAATTATGAAAAAGAATCAGCGCAAGTTCTAGAGAAATGCAATCGCGGAAGACATATCACACTTAAAAAAAATTGAGACTGTTCAAAATGTATTCAGTCAAGGCTCAAAAATCTCACAAGCTAGTGTGTCTGACCCATCATAAGTGCCACAACTTGTGTTTTCACTAGACATAGCAATACAAAGCAAAGCAAGACAAAATTGTTCAATCAGTTACGGGTCTCGCAAGATAAGCGCACTCTTGTCTAGCTGTTCTAAGTTCTTTCTTCCGTTTCCCCCTTTTTTTTTTTTTTTTTTTTTTTTTTTAGCATATGTACGAATGCATGCAACAATAGATATCTACAACCTATATAGAAATGAACTACATGCAATTGCAATATGACCCTAAACCACACGAAATCCCCCCCAAACTTAAGCGCTACTAACACAAGTCATTAAACAACAACTCAATAAAAGTAGGTCAAATACGAGGAAAATAATGCAGGATTTAGGAAGAAGTCACCCGATCAATGTGATGGTGGATGGTGTTGGTGCCCACGGAACAGCCGTGAAAGCTCTTCGACTCGACGCTCGAGCCGCTCCACTCGACTATGTAAATCATGACGAACTATCCTATCAGGCTGCATCTGCGCTGGCGTCTGAGGAAGCTGTTCGTGTAGCATCTTAACATTTACCTCTCCTCGGGGGGTGGTATACTGTGGGTTAGGTAGAGCAATAACCTCGGAAGTGCTAATACGCCAAAAGAAAGTATCATCCTGCTGAAAAAGCACTCCCATCTTTTCAAGATAACCCCTATCAAGCCGGTCGACTCGTCCTACCGGAAACCTTTGATCAAGACTAATTTCTTCAAACCGGGCTATCGCAGTCACCAAACCTCCTACTGTAATATCCCCACTTCGGTTGCGCACCTCTACTAGATGCCTAAGTATGCCTCTAGCCACCCCTCTCCGTGTGTTAGTCAACATATCATGCAAAACCATAAGCTCAAAATTCTCCACCACATTCCTATTAGTAGACCGCCCCGTGACCGTGTAAAACATCAGCCTCTGTAGATAACGGATCATGGGGTTACGAATAAAAGTGGCTTTTGAGCTCCCTGCGTCATAAGGACCCGCTTCATGGGTAATCATACCCCAATACTCCGCCACATCCACATCATCAACAATTGCACCCACACAGTTCAGACCAAAACAATCAGTCAATCTATTTAAGCCCCATTCAAACTCTCGCCCGTCTAACCTAAACTTAAATAACCCCACATCAATATCAACAACATCCAGGGAGCTATAGAATTCATAAGTTAAATCAGAATATGCCTCCCATTCACCCGTCACCACCCTCCTCAATCCCACAAAATCCAACATCGAAATCACATCGTCATATAAACCTAACTGCTGTAGAATTAATTCATCGAGGTAAACAGTGGGTTTTACCTGTCTTTTAAGCAGCTTTAGATAGCGTTGGACCTGAACCGGGTTTCCGAACTGAATTTCGTGGCGATTCGGAAAGTGGAAATCTTCGACTGGGCTCTGCACCGGTGGTGGGACGGCCGAAGATGATGGCTGTTGCGTCGACAATGGGGATGGCTCTGCTTCCTCGATTTCCTCAGGCACGGGTTCGGAGGCAACCGGCGACGGTGGCGGTGTCGGTTCGTCAAGGTCGACAACCCCTTGTGATGTACCCGCTGTCCGGGATGAGCTAAACTGCCCCCGAATCCGATTAGAGCGTCGGGCCGGTTTCCGGATGGGTCCTCCTCGAGTTTTTGCCATTCTTTACAAGTGCTTGCAATAATTTGCCAAACTTGCTGCTACACTACACCCCTGCCTCTTCATCCACAATTTAAATTGTTTCTCTCTTCATTTCTTTTCGAATTCAGCCCCAAAATTATCCCCTCACTTCCAAACCGGGACTGATAGAGTACACCTGAAAAAAAAAAAAAGAGAGCACGAAGAGTACTGGTGGTGGCAGAACGGCCGGCGGAAATAAGGCGGTGCGGCGGTTGGACGCAGCTGGGGCTTTGGACGCAGCCACTCGGCGGCGCGATTTGGCGGAATCAGTGCTCCGGCCTGGTTCAAATGCGGCGGCGAGGCGGCTCGTCGGAAGTGGAAGGTGGTCGCGGCTAGGGCTTCGATGCACTTCTTGTCTCTTACCTGAATGTGCAATTGAGATGAAAGAAAGAAAAGAGAATAGCGTGAGGGAAAGAGAATAAATTCAGAGGAAAGAAAGGGAACAAAATAAGCACTTAATGACTTTCAAGGAAAAGCACTTATTTTGCTGCCTTAATGAATTTTCGCTGGTGTGTGTCAAATGAACAGGCAGAAGACTATTTTGAATTGGGCGTGATCACGCCTAACTCAAAATTGTCTCAAAATTTTTTTTTTTAATTTTTTTTTTATTTTTTTATTTTTTTTTTATTTTTATTTTTACATATAAAAAAAAAAAATTGGAATTACTGAACTAAAACTTAAAATTAACATATGTAATCATCAACCGAAAACAAAATAACAGGAAAAATAATAAAAAAAAACAAAAACGAGAATGATGGGTTGCCTCCCATCTAGCGCCTTTATTTTACGTCGATGGCTCGACTCAACTTCCTGTTAGTTGATGGGTGGGTCATCAACTTTTTCTCTTTCCACATCGGTTCCTTGAAGATTCTCAAAGTATGGCTTCAACTGGTGACCATTAACTTTGAAGGTTTTGCCAGTTTTAGAACTTAGAATCGTCACTGCACCATGAGGAAAAACATCAGTAATTACAAACGGCCCAATCCACCTAGAACGCAACTTACCTGGGAACAACTTGAGTCGGGAGTGATAAAGTAGAACTTTTTCCCCGACTACAAAATTCTTCCTTGTAATCCTCGCATCGTGGAAGGCCTTTGTCTTTTCCTTATAAATTAAGGCATTCTCGAAAGCCTCGTTCCGAATCTCCTCCAATTCTTGCAATTGGAGCTTTCGATGCATACCAGCTTCGTCAAAATCCATATTGCACCTTCTAATAGCCCAATAGGCCTTGTGCTCAAGTTCGACTGGCAAATGACATGGCTTGCCGTAGACGAGTCTGTATGGGGACATTCCGATTGGAGTCTTGTATGCTGTTCTGTACGCCCATAACGCGTCATCTAACCTCAAACTCCAATCCTTTCGGCTTGGCTGCACAGTCTTCTCCAACACAGACTTTATCTCCCTATTTGACGTCTCGGCCTGACCACTCGTCTGCGGATGATGAGGTGTTGAGACCTTATGCACCACAGCATATTTCCTAAACAACGCCTCTATCGTCCGATTACAGAAGTGTGTTCCTCGGTCACTAATGATCGCCTTTGGGATTCCAAACCTGGCAAAGATGTTAGATTTTACAAAACCTGCAACAACTTTAGAATCATTAGTACGAGTGGTTATCGCTTCCACCCACTTAGAAACGTAATCTACTGCAAGCAAAATATATAAATTTCCATGAGACGAAGGAAATGGTCCCATGAAATCCATGCCCCAAACATCAAAGATTTCACACACCATAATCGGGTTTTGGGGCATTTGATTTCGCTGAGAAATGTTACCTGTCCTCTGGCACTTATCGCAGGATTTACAGAAGACATACGCATCCTTGAATAAGGAGGGCCAGTAAAACCCACTCTCCAACACTTTATGCGCCGTTCTTCTTGATCCAAAATGTCCTCCACAGGCATATGTGTGACAGAAAGTGAGGATGGATCGAAACTCTGATTCGGGTACACATCTTCTGATTACCTGGTCAGGGCAATGCTTCCACAGGTAGGGGTCGTCCCAAACGTAGTACTTCGCGTCGCTTTTCAGTTTGTCCCTCCTTGCCTTGGTCATCCCTGTAGGAAAAACCTTAGCAACGATAAAATTAACTAAATCGGCGAACCAGGGCACTGCAGCGTCGGACACTGGGTCATCCAGTGTGGATGTGGACACTGGGAGACCCAGTGTTGTTCGGGATTCTTCAGAATGCGAGATTTTTAGTAGCTGCTCGTCCGGAAAACTCTCCAACAATGGTGTTTCGTTCTCTCCCGGAGCTAAACGACTCAGGTGGTCAGCAACGGAATTTTCTGCTCCCTTTTTATCTCTAATTTCCAAGTCGAATTCTTGGAGCAGGAGAATCCACCGAATCAACCTTGGTTTTGCTTCTTTCTTTGCAAGCAAAAATTTAAGAGCTGCATGATCAGAGAAAACAACAACTTTAGTTCCCAACAAATATGAACGGAATTTTTCCAAGGCAAAAACCACAGCTAAGAGTTCTTTCTCAGTTGTAGTGTAATTCGCCTGAGCTGGGTTCAACGTTTTTGAAGCATAATAAATAACATGTGATGCTCTCCCTTTTCTTTGCCCCAACACTGCTCCTACGGCGTAATCGCTTGCGTCACACATTATTTCGAATGGGAGATCCCAATTCGGTGGTTGGATCACCGGGGGTGTAGTCAAAAGCTCTTTCAGCTTGTCAAAAGCTGCCTTGCAGTCGTCATTCATCTCAAATTCCACCTCTTTTTGCAACAGCTTGCACAATGGCGATACTATCTTGGAGAAATCTTTGATGAAACGCCGGTAAAAACCTGCATGGCCAAGAAAGGAACGAACTTCCCGAACGCTACCGGGGTAAGGTAAAGCAGTAATAAGATCTATTTTAGATTTATCAACCTCAATCCCCCTTTGAGAAACAATGTGTCCTAAAACTATACCCTGTTCAACCATGAAATGACACTTTTCCCAATTTAAAACAAGGTGAGTTTCAACACATCTTTTTAAAATCAAAACCAGATTTTGAAGACAGCTTTCAAAATTATTACCATACACACTAAAGTCGTCCATGAAGACTTCTATAATGTGCCCTACATACTCAGAGAAAATACTTACCATACACCGTTGAAAAGTTGCCGGTGCATTGCACAATCCGAAGGGCATTCGCCGCCATGCAAACGTTCCAAATGGGCAGGTGAAGGTCGTCTTTTCTTGGTCCTCAGGCGCTATGGCGATCTGGAAGTATCCCGAGAATCCGTCTAAGAAGCAATAAAATGAGTGACCTGCAAGACGCTCAAGCATTTGATCAATAAATGGAAGAGGAAAATGATCTTTTCGGGTCATAGCATTCAACTTACGATAATCAATGCAAACCCTCCATCCGGTTTGCACCCGAGTAGGTACCAACTCACCTTTTTGGTTTTCAACCACTGTTACCCCAGACTTCTTTGGAACTACCTGTGTGGGGCTGATGTACTTACTGTCTGAGATAGGATAAATGATTCCGACATCCAGGAGCTTTATGATTTCCTTCTTGACCACCTCCATCATTGGCGGGTTCAAACGCCTCTGGGCCTCTCTGGTGGGCTTCGAGTCATCTTCAAGAAGGATGCGATGCATGCACAATGACGGGCTTATTCCTTTTAAATCGGCAATCGTCCATCCTATGGCGTCTTTGTATTCTCTGAGAACATCTATCAGGGATTGCTCCTGCTGTGGAGTCAGCTTTGACGAAATTATGACTGGCAAAGTGTCGCCCGTTCCCAAGAAAGCATATTTCAAATGGTCCGGCAGGGATTTGAGTTCAACTGTGGGTGCCTGTACTGTAGATGGGAGAATCTTTTGGTGAGAAACAGGTAATTTGATGAAACTATTGGCATACCTTGGAACAACGGGCTTCAATGACTGTAGAGATGCCAATACTTCAACTAATTCCTTATGGGTTTCAAAAAGTTCATCCCTACTGGGGTCCATCTTTGTTGTAAGCATCACTTCTAACTCGTCCCTGCAATTCAGCTGAAACACTTCTTCGACAAGTGGGTCAATGACACTAACAGAAAAGACAGAATTTACATCTTCCGGAAATCTCATAGCATCATATATGTTAAACTTGACGGTTTGCCCATCGAACTCCATCGTGAGAGTACCCTCACGAACGTCTATTTTTGTTTGGGAGGTGTTTAGAAACGGCCTCCCTAACAAAATAGGCGGGGAGTTGGACGAATCGTCATGCATATCAAGAACATAAAAGTCTGCAGGAAAGACAAGTTCATCAACTTCAACAAAAACATCCTCTATTACCCCATCGGGATACGTACTGCTACGATCCGCCAATTGAATAACCACCCCAGTTTCCTTTAATGGTCCTAAATTTAGAGAGGTAAAAATAGAACGCGGCATTACATTAATGGACGCTCCTAAGTCTAGCATGGCCCTCTCTATCTTATGACTACCAATTCGACAAGGAATCACAAACATACCTGGGTCCTTGCATTTTGGCGGGAGCTTCTTCTGAAAAATAGCCGACACATTTTCCCCCATCATCACCTTCTCATTCCCCTTCAATTTGCGTTTGTTGGTACACAAATCCTTGAGGAATTTGGCGTATCTCGGAATTTGCTTGACTGCATCAATCAGCGGAATGTTGATCTCTACTTTCCGAAATACCTCCAGAATTTGCTTCTCCTTATTCTCTTTAAGGGTCCTGTCAATTCTACAAGGAAAAGGGAGTGGATTAGTTTGAAAAGAAATAAAAGAGGGTTGATGTACCTTGTTCTCGCTGGTCCACTGCTCGACACTGGGTGCCCCAGTGTCAGTCGGTACAGTGGCTTTATTTCTGGGCAGAATAACGACACTGGGTGATCCAGTGTCATGCTGTTCAGCGCGTTTCTCTTCCTCGGTGCCATTTTCCAATGCAAGCCCGGCTTCTTGAGCTCTCCGAGTTGTTTGCCACTACGTAGAGTAATAGCACTGACATTCCTTGGATTTATTTCTGGCTGAGATGGTAATTTCCCACTGTTTTGGGATTCAAGTCGACTCACTGCTGTCGCCAACTGACTTATTTGTGTCTCCATATTTTTAATACTCGACTGAGTATCCTTCTGGAATTGCACCGTGTTCGAAGTCAGAGTTTTCATCATCTCCTCTAAAGTCGGCGATGGAGCAGGTTCAGCATATTGCCTTGGGTAGTACATTCCACGTTGTTGTTGTTGTACCGGACGGGGTTGTTCCATAGGTTGTGATTGCTGTTGGTTCCCATACCTGAAGTTGGGGTGGTCTCTCCACCCAGGATTGTACGAGCTCGAATATGGATCGTACTTCCTTCCTTGAAAATTTCCGGTGCCCACAGCATTGGCATGTGCGTCAATCTCGTCTCCCAAAACCTTACAAGTATCTGTCGTATGCTCAGTGGTGTCACAAATGCGACACGGTCGGACCTGCTTATTACCCCCTGCAGCCACTTTTCTCACAAAGGAAGTCAACTCTGTCAACTTGTCATCAAGGGACGAATCATTCATCCCACGCACCGTCTGCAATGGAGCATCTCGGGTACCAAATTGTTGCGAGTTCGCTGCCATGTTAGATATGAGTGCTCGGGCTGCAGTTGGGGTTTTGTCTGACAGTGCCCCTCCGCTGGCTGCATCAATCATGTTTCTGTCCGGTATAGACAACCCCTCATAGAAATACTGGAGTAGTAGTTGATCTGTTATTTGGTGTTGCGGGCAGCTGGCCTCCAGTTTTTTGAAACGTTCCCAGTACTCATACAAGGTTTCACCGTGCATCTGTCGTGCCCCACTTATCTCCTTCCGAATGTTAGTCGCTCTCGAAGCTGGAAAGTACTTTTCTAGAAACAAACTTTCCATCTGAGCCCAGGTAGTGATGGATGCCGATGGTAAATAATACAGCCAATCCTTTGCCAAGTCTTTGAGCGAGAAAGGAAAGGCTCGCAACTTAATCTGCTCCTCTGTAACTGAGGTAGGTTTCATGCTTGAACAGACGACGTGGAATTCTTTAAGGTGCTTGTGAGGATCTTCGCCCGAGAGTCCGTGGAAGGAGGGCAATAGATGGATCAACCCAGATTTTAACTCGAAAGTGATGTTATCACCCAAGTTAGGAAAGGTAATACAGAGCGGCTGATGAGTAACACCAGTGCTGGCTAGTTCTTTCATGGTCCTTTCGTCTGCTCTGTTTCCTGCTGCCATATTCTCTCTTTGACTTTCTGATTCGGTATAAGTATCTTCAGGGAAGACCCGCAGGTGGTCAGATTCTTCTCGGCTTTCCTTGGTTTGTTTTCTCTGCACACGATTTCTTCGTGGAATTTCAGGGTAAAAGTGTAAATCTTTATTGCTACGTGAGCGGGTGATCATTCACAACTGCCAAAATCAAAGAAATAGTAGCCAGAATGATTAAAATGGTGAAAACTGATTAATTAATTAAAGAAAACTGATTGCTGACTGGACCAAACTCGACACTGGGTTACCCAGTGTCGCACCTGATACGTAATGCAAACTTACGAGAATGAAAACGAAAGCAACAGTAACAATTAAAAAACTGGAAAAAGTGATCCTAACTTAATGAATGACTATTAATACTAAAAACACAATAAACTTGCACCGCTCCCCGGCAACGGCGCCAAAATTTTGACCGTGCTGTCGAGGCACTCAAAATTAGATTCCTAAACTTCCCTCTTCTAATTTGTAGAAGTGGTAAGTCAGGGTCGATCCCACAAGGAGCAGTTGGTTATCGTGTTTTATGTATTAATTATCGGAACAAACAAAACAATAAAGAGGGGGAGTTGATTTGAATTTATCTATGTAACTACTAATCCGAAAACGAAGAAGTAAACAAGCAATAAAAGTGATTGTAAACAATTAAAAAGAAATCTCAGGCCCTAATCTAGTTATCCCCCTAGTCTGATTAAACCTTATAATTAATGCAATTAACCCTAATTTAGTTCCGAAACTTCTACCCCTAAATTAGCAACAAGCTCTGCTAATCCGAATTGCCCCTTAATTTTTAATAAACCAAAATAAGCTCTTTGATTTATCTGTCTAACCAAACGATTTAGAATAAGCTCTCTAAACCAAATTGGCTACACGCTTAAAGACTAGGACAATAGGCTAGACGAAGTGTTAAGACTCACAAGCTCGGTCCAATTGACCTCGATTTATGTTACCTAATGAATTAATTCATTAATTGCCACTAATGGATATAAATCATAACAATTACGGATTATGATAATACCCTAGCTACAAACATGCAATCAATTAACCTAGGTGATCAATCTAAATTAATAATTCGCATATAAGAAACAATAAAATATGATAACATAAATGAATTCCGGAATATAAATTAAAAGTAACCACCGTAAGAATTATAAAGTCAACAGACTAGGGTTCAAACATCAATTAGGGACTGAAATAGAAAATTAGCCGGACATATCGGCGTTCATAAACATAATTAAATTATCCGACATGAAATTAAAAACAAGAATTAACAGAACCGAAATGCCGAACTCGCGTCCCCAGCCAACGTAATTCTGTTCTTTTCTTTCTTTTCCGTCCGTTTTCGTGAATCCCAGCCCTCCAGTGTGTCCTTCATTCTTCAATGAAAAGAGTTTAAATACATCTTCACACATCATGGGCCTTAGCCCATTCTTTCTACTTGCCGTGACTTTGGCCTCCATTAAGTTTGGATTGGGCTTGGCACTGGGTCACCCAGTGTCGGCTCCATTTGGTACGTGTCTCTTCGTCTCAATCCAAAGTACCTCAAAATTCACTATAATAAGCACTAAAAACACAATCAACGTAATTTGGACCAAGAAAGTTGGATAAGTAGAAAATTAGTAAGTGCAACAACTAAAATTCACATAAAAATGCAATCTTAACAACTAAATTAGTGCACAATTTCCTACTTATCAATTATTATATTGTAAAATTTATCATTTCCTTTTTCTTTTAAAGGTATGTTACTATGTCGGAAATGCTCATTTTGCTCACTATAAACATATAGTAATGTGTTCACGGCTGAAGTGTTGATGCACAAATAATTTTATCATAAATTTAAAATGAGATAATTTACTTCTTTTTAAGAGACATTAACACATCTAGTAGAGCGAGACTGATATAGGCGGCAATTTGGGCTGGCCGGCCTGATCGAGTCTAGCTCGTCGGGCCAATGCAATATTTCGAGTTAGGCCGAACCAAAAATTGATCGGGACCGAAAATTAGTCGCTCCCGCCCTGCTACCCCTATAATGTATTAAGATTACCGTGCGATCCGTTGGGCCAAATAATATTTCGATTCAATATTTCTATGACCTCAACAATTTAAAATATCGAGCCGTGTCGATTTTGCTACCTCTTGAGATTGATAACTATATATACATTAGGGATAATTTGGTACGGTATCATACCAAAATATACATATTGTTATCGTACTAAAATTTTCAGCATACTAAAATTTGTGACAAATTTCAGTATTACAAATTACCAATTATTTTGTAATTTTATGAATCAAATTTTGTAATCAATCTACCAAAAAACTGAAATTTCTAAATTTTGAACCAAATTCTGTCTACCCAAAAACTGAATTCTTTTCTAATCAATCTAACCAAAAATTGAAATTTCTAAATTTTTATCGTAACGAACCGAAATTCAGTATATCAAAAATAAATTCAGTATATCAAAAATTTTAATATTTTTAGTAGGAATTTCAGCTTCGACATTTTTCTCCACCCTAATATATACACCATTTCTAAATATCTCAAACCCCACCCACCCACCCCCCAAAACCCCAACACCGCCTTCTATTCTCTCTCCTCTTATTCAACACTACAGCCAGCTTACTTCTTTAATCGTCGCCACTATTTCCCACCCTAGATAAACCCTAACAAAACCCCTTCACATTTAGGGTTTACTCTTCATTTCCCCCTTTCTCTCTCTTCTGATTACGGAGAAAAATGGGCAGCCTACTTCTGATCAGGAGATCATCTTCATCTTCACTCAAGAAGCTCGCTCTTACCGCCGTCAGCCGTCTCATTTCCGAGAATCCAACCCCAGCTCACGCCTATGCCACTCGCACGGTTATTCCAAAACCTTCTCCGGTGGCCGGACTGACGCGAGCCTTCCATTCAGGCTTTCCTTTGCGGGCTGGGTATGCAGTAGCTGATTATTCCGATGCCGACGAGAAAAGGGGGACGACGGAGGAAGGGCTTGAGATCTCTAAGCTCGGGATTTCTCCGGAGATCACTGAGGCCTTGGCTCGTAAGGGAATCGAGAGGCTTTTCCCTATTCAGGTATAATTCCAGAAAGGAAACAAAATTATCAATGATTTTCCTTTTTATGTAGATTATGCGTTCAGAATTAATTTCGTAGTAGCTCGGCATCGAGAATTCTCGATGCGCTTTTAGTTACTCGCTATTCAGAGGGTCAACACTTGCAACGATATATGATATGGCTGTAAGGTCTCAAATCATTTTGCAATGTGAACGATACTGTGAGCTAATGACTTAGCTTATACCTAATTGAAGTTAGGAAATGGGAATAAACCTAGTGATAAAGTTTGAAAAAAAAAATTCAGGCGAGATGGAATTCTGAATGTTTATTAAAAAATGTGCTGTTTTATTTGTTTTTTTCCTGGTCATCTGCTTTTCTATGTACATGGCACGTTTTTTTCCTCTCATTCATTCTTTCTTTTTTCTTCAATTGCAGAGAGCAGTTTTGGAACCTGCGATGCAGGGTCGTGACATGATCGGGCGAGCACGAACTGGAACGGGGAAGACACTAGCTTTTGGGATACCTATCATGGATAAAATTATTAAGTACAATGCGAAGCATGGGTAAGCTATTTTCTCTCTCTCTTTTCCTTGTGGTATCTTCCTTGTTTGCATAATCATTACATTATTGTGTATTGTTATTAGCTAAAATTTGCTGGTCTTTGTGTCATTCAGACAGGGAAGGAATCCTTTGGCACTTATTTTGGCTCCAACTCGAGAACTTGCTCGACAAGTGGACAAAGAATTTGCTGATTCTGCTCCAAAGTTGGATACTCTATGTGTCTATGGTGGTAGTCCGATAGGTCGCCAAATGAGTACTCTAGACCGTGGTGTCGATGTGGTTGTCGGAACTCCTGGCCGTGTCATTGATTTGATTAAACGTGGTGCCTTGACCCTGACGGAGGTGCAATTTGTTGTCCTTGATGAAGCTGATCAGATGCTTAATGTGGGATTTGCAGAAGATGTTGAGACTATCTTGAGTTATATAAGGCAGAAGCACCAGACAATGATGTTTTCAGCTACAATGCCAAAGTGGATAGTGAAACTTACCCAGAAGTTCTTGACAAACCCAGTTACCGTTGACCTTGTGAGATTCAGATTCTTTATGTATTGACTTTGTGCTTAATTTTTCTTTAAGGATTAGAGTGCTAACGGTAGCTTTGTTACGTTTCCATGAAGTTGACTTCAAATATGTGATGCAGGTGGGTGATTCTGATCAGAAATTAGCGGATGGGATTACCTTATATTCAATTGTAGCAGATATGCGCGAGAAGCCAGCTGTTATTGGATCTCTGATAACTGTATGAATATAGAAATTCATTTTTTCTTTTTTTCATATATTTGTACTGTAGTCTAGTATTTTGCTGAATTTATTCGTAACAGTTAACATAATTGTATCATGGTGTCCAGTCTTCTGAACGAAATCTCATGACCACTTTGTTATTAGGAGCATGCAAAAGGAGGCAAATGCATCTTATTTACTCAAACAAAGCGTGATGCTGATCGATTGGCATACGCTATGTCAACGAAGTTTAAATGCGAAGCCTTGCATGGTGATATCGCACAAAACCAAAGGGAAAGAACTCTGTCTGCTTTTCGAGATGGAATTATAAATGTCTTAGTGGCCACTGATGTAGCTGCTCGAGGACTTGATGTACCAAACGTTGATCTGGTAATTCTTCTTTTGTATGTGCATTTCTGAAATACTTACTCTTATGATGTGCTCTTTACCACTGATAGGACTCAGTATAGGAGAGATTATTGGATGAAGTGACAACTTCCTTTTTCTGATGA
Source organism: Ajuga chamaepitys (assembly GCA_958295605.1). NCBI lineage: Eukaryota > Viridiplantae > Streptophyta > Magnoliopsida > Lamiales > Lamiaceae > Ajuga > Ajuga chamaepitys. Next base: position 47,577,748 of record OY282498.1, read on the forward strand.
ATCTAAAGAAATCATTGTAGACTTAGCTATATAAGTTTAGGCATCTTATAACTCAGGCCATCAAAGTTTAGGTCGTTAATCATATGACGGTGCAGCGGTGTTGGTTTTTTTGTAGTCCTTTGTTCCCTTTAATCTTTATTGAGGTTATTCTGGGTGCTTTATTTCGCTCAGGTGGTACATTATGAACTACCGAACTCTACAGAGATGTTTGTTCATCGTTCTGGACGAACAGGTCGAGCTGGGAAGAAAGGAACTGCAATTGTTGTTTACACAGACCACCAGTATAGAGAAATTAAGGCCATTGAACGTGAAGTAGGATGCCGGTTTGTAGAGGTAATTTAATCTATTTTCTGTCTGGTGATTCTGTGATGTTTATATGCTTTGAGTTCTCCTTATAGTTGCCATGTAGTGTAACTATCAAATACTCAACTCCAGCTAAAAGTACTGTAGTTCCATATAGCATGTCTGACTTGTGTCTTTACTTTTTTTTTTTTTTTGCATGAACATCTGGCGCTGAATATTTTATAATTTGCCTGATTTAGCTTCCGAAGATAGCTGTCGATGCTGGTGCAATGGACATGTATGGTGGCTCCGGATTTGGTGGTGGTTTTGGTGGAAACAGGGGAGGTGGTCGAATGGGCGATTCTGGATTTGGACGTTCTGGTGGATATGGAGATTCTAGAGGTGGACGTTTCGGTGGTGAATCTGGCGGCTTTGGTTCAGGACGCTCGGGCGGCTATGGGGGCGGCGGTGGCTTTGGTTCCAGCCGCTCAGGTGGCTATGGGGGCGGCGGTGGCTTTGGTTCTGGCCGCTCCAGTGGTTATGGGGGATCCGGTGGCTTTGGTTCTGACCGCTCTGGTGGCTCTGGTGGTTTTGGTTCAGGGCTTGGTGGCCCACCTCGCAACAGTGGATTTGGAAATGCCGGTGATTCTAGTGGCTCAAAAAGAGGATCTGGAAAGAGTTCTGGTTCATCCGGGTTCGGTGATTTTGATAAATTCTTTTAAAGCTTTGTGAAGGTATTTTTCTGTCTATTAACTAATGATTTTTAGCTTTCAGTTATAAAATGTGATTCTATAGTTGAATTCATTTGGTCTTGCACGTATATCACGTGTGCGGCCTTCCTTATTTACTCATATATGATACGCCACATTTCATAGTAATTCACTCACCTGCGTCGTCTAATTTTGATACTGAACAATTAGTAGCAACAAAAAATGATTAATATTGGACCTTTTCTATTTGAATTTGCGGACGAAATTACTATGATATAAACGCTCCATTTCCTGCTTTCCGCTCTACCACTAATTTTCTGGCTTTGCTTCTAAAATCCAATTGTTAACAGTACGACCTGTATGTTAAAGACGGAAAATGATGTTATTGGCGGCGAAGCTTGTATGTCAACTTGCAAGTCACCATCTATTTGGTGAAGAGGCTCGTTTCTTTTCACGCGCGCTTCAGATGCTTCTGCCTAGAGTTGCAATAGATTACGTTACCTTATGCTTACTGGTATGTGCTAGTGTTCATAGTTGGAATAATTTCGACGAACTGGCGATATATTTTTTCGTGTTTAAGTATCCGCGGAAATGCTATATTTCATATAACTTTTGACTAGATGCATGATACTGAGATGAGCTTTGTGCTGCACTCTATAATGTATAAAATCAGCGGTAGGATTTTTATATGAAATTTGGTAGTTTTGTTTTCAGCCCTCTGTTGCAAGAGGAGATAAAAGTGCAATTATTTCCAGGATTTGATTTGATTATTGGATTTTTGTATAGAATGTGAAGTGTTTTGTTTATTTTCGTTCAGTTCACTGCTACGCTACATATTATTTTTGTTACGTAATCAATATCGGTCAATTTAAGGCTATTGGGGAAAAAATTTACGATCGTTGGGCCAATTTTCCTTGCAATGTTTAGAATTGTTTGTAGCTCCGTTGGCAGAACAATCTTGTAACTAGGCTAGTGGTCAAGGATCGATTCCCACCAATCCCACTTTGATCAGGAATTGTATTCATTTTTTTTTCTTATGTTTTCCCTTGCAATGTTTAAAAATTGGTATTTTCATTATAGGTCTATTGTTTCAATCTTTTGGGGTGAAAATTAGCAAGAGTAACGTCTTGATCATATTTTTGGTGGATTCGAAATCACTCAATACCGTGCGTAAAAATATACTTCACACATACTATACAAATACTTCACACATGCACGCGCATATAATATGTATTCGACACACTAAACACATTTTACAAACATAAACTTCACACGTTTCATCTGTGTCTACATGCATATTATATATTCTTCCACTATAATCATCTTTGAAAAGAAAAAATTCCAAACAATTCAAATTACAAATTTTTCCTTATTTTTTCTTGAGGGAAAGGGAAAAGATAGGTTGTGTTTCAGTTTATTTATCTAAGACTACACTTATTGGTGACCTCAGGCCAAGTTCGTGGGATGAACAAAAAGAAATTAATAAAAAAAAAGTTAGAAAATAATAGATTGTTGACGATCTTGTGATTTGGATTTGTCAACTGATCTATTCCATAACTTGTCATATATTAACTCCCCGTTTATTGAATATAGTTTTGATACTAAATAAATGATATTATTTTTTATTTATAAAAAAGTTAAAAAATTTATTAAATTTTTCTTTTCTACAACTAGAGTCTAATGTTGACACATTTTGAATTAAAATAAAAAAAAAAAAATCACCTTATTGTAGTTGCGGAATTAAAATATTAATTTTGTTCCTCGAAATATATTAGAAAATGCTCCCAAAATAATATGTAATTATTAAACAGTAGCGGAAATAGTGATTTGATTGGGAAATAAGTTATGTACGTGGATAAAAGAAATTAATATTAATTAAAATGTTGGATTGTTAATAAAATATAAAAAATTTGGAGTTGGATTGTGGAGCAGGTTATGTATGTGAATGAGAGAGATAAATATTTTATTAATAAGTTTGGTTACGTGAGTTATTGATAAATGTGGTATAAATAAATTTCTGCTTTTAATTTAAATTAAGCACAAATATAATATTTGCCTGCTTCTGTGGTAATTTAGCATGTTTAAGTCAATATCTTAAAGTAGAAAAAACCTGCTTCTCATTAAAAAATGTTAGGAAAAACTATTGTTCAGCAAACACTACAGTTTATAACAAACACTATCCACTATTAATTTTAAGCCATCTATAACAATCACTAAATTTAATCACTTTTCAAAAGTAAAAATAATTGAAAATACTCCCAAAAACAGAAACAATATCAGGGAATGCATCAAATGGGGCTACTAAAGAATAAATAAATTACTTTTACCAATTTGAAATCCTCATTACCTTGAAACTGTTGGACAGGATAACACCACAAAGAAAGCATACAACAATCAATCACAACTCATAATATCAATTATGTTTCAGTACTCTACAATGAACCATCACAGTTTCCAGTTCTATTCGAATCGCTCGTAGACGGTTGCTGCATCGCGGTTAAGATCTAGTCGGCTTTCTTGCCCCTGAATGAGGCGGTCTTTGGGATTCGACTGAGAACACGAGAGTCCAGTTTCCTGTAATTGTGACGAAGCTGGTCGAGGACACTCATGACAAAGCCATCGACTTGATCATCGTATTTTTCGTACAAGATTGGCAGTGTGTGGGCAGCAACAAAACCTTATTACAGTCACAATTCAAATGTATGTTAGTACGGTACAAAACAGTGGCTACATATATGTATGTTATTATTACAGAATAGCGTCGTCTCACCGATGTATATAACCGTCAAGAAGTTGCACCAGCTTCCAATAATGGCAACAGCCCACAAGCTAGCAACTACCTGTAATATTCATGTTATGAAATCGACTAAGTTATCGTGGATAAACGTCACCAGGAAGGAGGAAGTATAGTTACAGATGATGGACATTTTTTGCCTTGTTACTCTTGCGTAAGACTGTCTTCAGTAAGTCGGGAATCTACTTTTATTATAAAAGGTTTTACTTTTAATATAGAAAAAACCGTTACATTCTGAAAACTGGTGTTTTTGTATGAAAGTCAACACTAAGTAACACTTTTTACACCAGAAATAACATTTCTTATGATAGAGGTTCTCCCATCTTACGAAAAGAGATCCGTAAGATTGTCTTAATCAAGTGTTTGCCTTTTGTTAAATGTACAAATTTTACAAATGAAGGAATACATGTAACTAACATTTTCCTCTGCATGCATAGAGGAAGAGTCAGGGAAAGGGACAAAGGGTGTGTGCGCGTGTGTCAGAGGGAGAGAGAGAGAGACAGAGAGAGAGAGAGAGATTACTCCTAGAAATTGCTTCATTGATCCTCGACAGGCAACATCCTGCAAGAAGCCTAACCCACGGTTCACCTCGGTTCCTACCAGCTTACCAATGTTAACAAAAACATCCTCAGGCAGAACTAGACGGGGGACTGAGGATGGTGATCTGTTACCGTTGAAAGATAAACAGAAATTAGAAGGATAAAGGCACAGTGTAGCCGCAAAAAATAGCAGCACGTGTGTCTATGTTGTAAGATTACCTATTCAGTATGCTGGAACCATTGGTCCAGACGAACTGAAGTAGCAGCGCAAGAACAAGCATGAAGCATACAAGCGTAAGAAAATGGTAGTTGAGCCATTCGAAAAGCACCCAAACGACAGTTGCACCTGTTAAGCAACTAGCTGAGATCTTCTTGTTCCTCCATAGTAGCACATCAGCAGCTGCACATTCAAGGGAGAAAACGAGAGTTGGAAAATCAGAAGTAGTCGGTGTTTAAAATAAAGTGCTTTTTACCAAAATCCAGGAGCTGGAATTGCTTGTTTAGTTATCACTCTCTTTTTAAACGAGAATGATACAAAAGTTCCATTCATTTACCGAAGGAGAGTAAACAACAGTCTTAAGCATCCCTAATGCTGCTTCTAGGAATCACTTTAAAGTGATTATGTTGATTACATTTAAATTAAAACCACAATGTTTCCTCTACATCCCAAAATCTGATTTTAAGCTGCTTGGTTGAGGTTGCAAAATAGAATAAGACGTGTGGGAAGGACTTACACTTGCCACCCCCCAAAAGATGATGAACCGGCTTTTCACGCCCAAACAGTTTGTTGAACTGAGCAGTTACGGTGTTTGACGTCTCCTCCTCAAAAAATGACACGCGCTTGTGCTTTGATGTGCCATCGGATATTGTTTCCATGATGTTATTCATAAGAGACTCGGCTGTTATTCCCTCCGGCATTTTCCTGTCAATAAGTAACAAGAGAACAGTAGAATCAATGCTCTAACTCAAAAGCAACAGATATTGAGAAAATGATGACAATATCTTGTCATTTACACTTCGATATGAAGCTGGATCAAGCATTGTATCCAAATCTTATTTCAACACACTTTGATCATCAAGAAAAAAGAAAGAAAATCAATCATGTAAAGAAAAGGAATATGATAAACAGTTGAAGGTGGAAAACCAAGAATCTGATAAAACAGACAATAGTCTATGAATTAACTTCCTAAAATCAGTATCTTATGAGCTCTGTTGCGAAGTTCATGTCTAGGCGTTAGGTTCTCATTAGCCATATAACTTTTTTTCCCGATCCCTCCCACCTAACAACGCGTAGACCCTAGTCTACCATCCCAACTAGCGCCACGCGAATTTTACAACATTTCTAATGAGCTCACAACACTAGAAACCCATAGAACACATTAAGAAATGAAAAGCAAAAAGGCTACATGAGGAATCAAAATGGATTATGACGAAAAGCTCTACAGAATTTAGATATAAAAACTAACTAAATAAACAAAGAACTAAAATCTAGAAAGTAAATAAACAAAGGAACAGAAAATCCAGTTACCGCCATCAATTAACAGCACCATCAGAAACAATAAAAGAAACAGGATCAGTAAAGGGGGAAAAACTTTAGAACTTAGAAAAATCAATATCGATTTGCAGAACTATGATGAATAATAAATGACTGTAACTTCAATCATACACATATATTTGAACAAAATCAGGACGTGAGAAGATGAACACACTTAAACAAATTCGACAAAAAAATTGAGCAAAAAATCCTATATGATACCAAAAATAGAAATATTTTTCGCACAAAGTAATTCAATCACACATATACTTGAACTAAATCAGAACATGAGAAGATGAACACACTTAAACAAATCCGCCAAAAAAAAAGAGCAAAAAAATCCTATATGATACCAGAGATAGAAATATTTTCAGCACAAACTACTTCGCCACCGAAATTAGCACGAACAAGACGAAATCATCAGCATAACTGAGGGAGTAGCGAGAGACAGAGAGAGAGAGAGCATGAAAATGGGTAGTTGTACCTGTGAATATTGATAGCTAACGAGAATGAAGAATGGCAAAAAAGGCGTTTTCCTTTTTATATATCTTAGTAAGAGAAACTACCTGCTTTGATATGTGTGAGATTCTTTAAAATATTAATTAATCCCAATTTTGAATATTCAAGTATTGAAAAGAGAATATAAGATAATAAAAAATTAATTGATGAGATTTAATTTTATTTTTAAATTTAGGAAAAGAGTTCTAGTTTGAATGAAGTGTTTGAGTCCAGTCTAGCGGAGGTATACCGTTTTCAAATTTGTTTGAAATATTATTGAATTTCTAATATTATATTTGAGCTTGTTAGATTATTAATAGAATCGATGTTGGATAAGGTTTAATCAAATCGAACATGAATTGAGCTTGAATCGTTTGATATTTTAACATTTATTTTAACGTTTTTCACTTATTGAGCTCGATCCGAGCTTTCGATTTTATCAAACTTCAAGCTTGTTTAGTATCTTTAGTTGAATATATTTCAAACAAACTTTTAACGAGCGATCTCGCTGCGAATATCCTGTAGTTTGATTTAATTCTCGGCCCTATGTGCTACCAAAGAAGTACGTCTTGTACATCTACCAGTAATTTAACACACACTCATGTATTGACAAAGGAGTACGTTTGATTGAAAATGTTCATATATTTATATATATATATTGTTAGTTTGATGAAGGTACAACTCTCTAAAAGAATCATCGATAGATATTTACACAAATTTTTATCTTTTATTGGACCTATTTCAAAATTTTATTTTATCATATAAACGTAAAAACGAGAAATTATTTTTTGAAACGGAACTTTTATTTTAAGATGATTTTTTCTTTCAAAAAACACTCTAATAGTAATACATAGTGTACTGTTTACATTAATTGTGTTTAAATACCTAGGGTGTGTTTACTTATAGTTCCCCTCAATTTATTGAGAAGATCAAATTTTAATAAACACACTCACTAATTCATTCGACCAAGTTTGACTCAACACTCTCCGATATACACATCCCTAGCTACTTTTATTTATCTATAATTTTACCCAATGTTATTTATACTAAAAAAATAAATAAGGCATTTATCACATGGTTTCTTGATTAGGGGTTTGCAGATTTTGTCAATGTTCCCCCACCCCACCCCACCCCACCCCACCCACCTCACCCCCCAAAGAAGAATGAACAACAAGTGGACTCCATTGTCACGAATCTTATTCTCTTCAAGCAAAAAGGAGGTAAGAATCTTATTACAATTTCACCCAATACATTATTTATATTCACTTGTTATATTATCTGTAATTCACAATATTTATTGAACGTCAAATATTTAAAATATTATATATAGGGATTATGTATTTAAGATGGTTTAATAAAAACCAAACAAAAGTGTAATAGAGAATTTAAATTGGAATGCCAACTTTAACTGCGGATATGATTATGCGATAGATAAATGAGTAATAATGTTAGGTAGTGCCCGAACCCGAGTAGGGCAGGGCATGAGTATGTCATATTACATGTTTATGCCCATCCAAATTATCTTGGATTCCACACATATGCAGTATTATTATTATTATTATTATTATTGTTATTATTATTATATACAATATATATAATATATTATGTTTATTTATTTATGATACAAAATAGCATACAATATACTAACATTTATAATATGTTGTAGTATATAATTTATTTTATCATATTATATATGATATATATAGATATAGTATATTATTTATTTTTACATATTAATCAGATTTCAAAGTTTGCCCACAGACGACTCGATTATTCAATTACCCATACACTATAGTAGGGAAAAAAGTTGATTTGATCCCGTAACTTTTTAACTTTTCTGATTTGGTCCCATATTTAACTACTTTTTCAATTTAGTCCCGTATCTCTATCAATTGCTCTATTTTGGACCAATTTTGACCAAATTTTGACCAACTCGCCGGAAAAGGCCACGTGCCTTCCACGTGCCGACGACTTATGCCACGTGGCGGGGGAAAATAGTTGATTTAGTCCCATAACTTTTTAACTTTTCTGATTTGGTCCCATATTTAACTACTTATTCAATTTAGTCATGTACCTCCATCAATTGCTCAATTTTGACCCAATTTTCACCAATTCACCGAAAAAGGTCACGTGCCTCCCACTTGCCGGCACCAATTAAAGAGTTCCGACGACTTATGCCACGTGGCGCCTCATTTCTGAGATGGCTTTTGTCTTTTTCTTTCTTTTCTTTTATACATCAATTTATACCTCAGGTGAAAAAATTTCCAACTCAACAAATCATTTAATAAAATAAAAAATAAAAATCCAAAATCTAGGGTACAAACGAAAGGAAAAATTAAATCAACCAAATCCTAAAAGAATCGAAAATTATTTCTCTTTAACGCCTACTACACCGCTACTCTAATCCCTCTCCGAAAAGAATCGCATAAGCTCCCACATGAAAGAGACGCATGGCAGCAGCAAACCAAAATGAAAATAAATATGATGACGAGAAGCGTTGAAAGTGAGAAGGGAAAAGAAATTCGATTCTTTTAGGATTTGTTTGATTTAATTTTTCTTTTTGTGTTGTAACACAGGATTTGAGTTTTTGTTGTTTATTTTATTAAATCATTTGTTGAGGTAAAAATTTTCTAACATGAAGAAAAAGACAAAAGTCACCTCACAACTGCGGCGCCACGTGGCATAAGTCGCCAAAACTCTTAATTAGTGCCTACACGTGGGAGACACATGGCCTTTCCCGGTGAATTGGTGAAAATTGAGTCAAAATTAATCCAAAATTGAGCAATTGATAGAGGTACATGACTAAATTGAAAAAATAGTTAAATATGGGACCAAATCAGAAAAGTTAAAAAGTTATGGGACCAAATCAACTATTTTCCCCCGCCACGTGGCATAAGTCGCCGGAACTCCCTGAAGGCCGTCGGCACGTGAGAGGCACGTGGCCTTTTCCGGCGAGTTGGTCAAAATTGGGTCAAAATTGGTCCAAAATTGAGCAATTAATAGAGATACGGGACTAAATTGAAAAAGTAGTTAAATATGGGATCAAATCAGAAAAGTTAAAAAGTTATGGGACCAAATTAACTTTTTTCTCCACTATAGTATCATATTCGTATCTTACCCTACCCGTTTGCGGGGCAGGAAAATGAGCATCAATTACAACTCAGATAATTTTCTTACCTCGACTTTTTCAATTTCAGTTATTGGGCCACATGAATTAGAAGAGGCCAGGATGGTGGGCCCACTTCATTATTTCACTGAAATAAGTAACCAACGATAGGCCCACAATTCTTTCAGATATCTACAATTGGATGAATTTGATTGGCTTTACAACCAATTCAAATATTGAATGCAATTGGTGATCTATTATTAATAGGTCCAACATTGTGATACCGATACCTTTATGAGAAAAAAATACATATATATTTAAATATGAGGACCCAACTAAATTATATAATTTCATTTTTATCTCACAGTAATATCGGTACTACTGTGGTACCATATAATCACCCATTATTAATACATGAATTTAGTTTCTTACAGAAAAATATGTTCGAAACACAAAAAATACATAATTGCAAAAAAGCCCTCATAAAACGCTAATTATGACAAACTAGACTATTTAGACCTGATACATGAATCGAGGGAGCAAGATCACTCGATCTATCTGACATTTTATGTGGATTTGATCGCATATATCAAAATGAATAGTATTATCGAACTCATCAGATATGCTTTGAGGAGCTAACGACTCGATAAATCTTAATATATTTTAGGTGTTGAATTTATCATTTTACAGTCCAATAAATTTCGAGCTATTTTAACATTGGCCCGATAAACTCGAGCCAAGAGCTCGGGTTTGTCAGGTCGAACCCATTTTGAACTTCTTTATGTTCGGAACCGAGCTATATTATAAACATTTTTAGTGAACTTGTGATAGAAATAAGGCACCTAAGTCATTTAACTTGTTACTTGATACTCTTTATTGAACATATCACAAAAGTCAATTATTTTCACATAAAATATACAATCATGTGCAAATGACATGTACTGTATTAGAGTGCCAAAGTTGACCCAGTTCATGTACATACAATACTAACAAGTTATAGAAGTTTTAGTGCGAAGTATTATCGGATACTATTTATTGGGCTCGATGATTCAATGAGTTGACATGTCACAAATCGATTCAACGAATATTAGTATATTTTAAAAAAATTTACCAAAGCTTAACACGACATTGTTGGCCTGACAAAATTTGTCCTGGCCGACATATGCCCCTGGCTTAAGGGGCAGCTGGCAGAAAGCTCGAATTGCCGCCAATATGCGGTTTGCTTATATTACGCAAAAATTAAAATAACTAATTGAGCTAAAATACTTTGCGTCCCATAGCTTTTCGCTCGTTCGATATTCGTCCCAAAATTTGTTCTTTTAGTTTCGTCCCATAATTAAAGAAGTTGCTCATATGTGGACCATTTTCCGTCACCGATGAGTAAATCGGCCGGAAAAGTTCATGTGACTGATTTCTGGCATATTTTAATTGACAGGACACTGATGCTAATATTTTTGGGACGAAAACCAAACTAGCGAAATCACATAATTTTTCTATCCGATTTGTTCATCGACGGTAGAAATTGGTCCAACTACAAGATATTTCTTTAAGGGCTAAATACTTAAATTAACATGTACTTTGCGAGTTTTTTACATTTATTTTCACCGATTGTAACCTGAAATCCACGAATTGCCACTTGTTTGGTACGTGAATCTGTCTCAACAAATCATAGAAATAACAAAACTCCTCTCCCCCTCCCAATTTGACATGTGATTATCACGTATTTAATATTTAACTGGAAAAAATTAAGCAAAAATTACTACATTTACAATTTATGAACTTCAGTTTATAATCGATTAAAAAAAAAAATTAAGTATTAAAATATAAACACTCGCAAAGTAATCACTAATTTAAGTATTTAACCAATTTCCAATTATGAAACTAAAGTATGGGATAACTAATTCAAAGTAAACTCCAAGAAAATTCAGATGGGGAAATACATGAGTGGGCCCCAGAAGTGATCTGACGTGGAGATTTCAGCCAGGTGGCACCAATTAAAACCCCGACACCCTTATCCCTCCATCACCAAATCTCATCTTCCAAACATCCAAACAAAATCCAAAAACCAAATCATCTCCATCACACACCTCACATACCACACACACTAAACTCATCAAAAACTTACTCACACACACAACACACATCAAGAACAACTCTGACTGTGTGTAACTGTGTTTTTTTCTTCAGAGAAATGGCCTCAACTGCTTGCTTCTTGCACCAATATGCCACTCTCACCACCCCAGCAAGAACCACTTCTAACCGCTATGCACCATCTTTGAGGCCTACTCAGCTTGTCTGCAGAGCCCAGAAGCAGGAGGATTCTGACGGCGCCGCCTCCGTGATCTCCCGGAGATTGGCGCTCACAGTGCTCATTGGGGCGGCGGCTGTTGGCTCCAAGGTTGCACCTGCAGATGCTGCTTATGGAGAATCTGGTACAGTTTACTTGTTATTACATGCAGAAGTATCTTAACTTGTTGCAAAAATTACCGACTAACTTCGAACAATTAACATCTAGACGTTAAGATTTTCATTGATTATCTATATGTTTCTGTTGATATGTTTCGAACAATTAATATGTTTCGAACAATCGCTGACTCTTGTCTATCACCTAATTAGCGACTAGCGACTAGCGAATTCTAAACATTGGTTTAAACAAATGCTTTGTATTATGTGATTGTATAGGTTGCTTATTTTTAAAAATTGAGTTTAACTAAGAAAAATGAGTTAATTTAAGTGCATTGCATATTTGTTATTGAGATAATCTTGTTTCTATATTGATCGTAAGATATAAGGATTTAAATTAGACCATGTTACGGATCACTTTTATATAAGTCGAGAATTACTTTAATCATAAAGAGTGTTGCTTTGACTTTGAATATTAACCGCATACAAATGTAATAGTTTCAAAACAATAATTTTTTTCGTGATAAAAGTTACATTTCTTGCATTAAAAATAAGAATTTTTATGATAAAAGTGACTTCAATCTTACGATAATCTTAAATACATTTTGTTTTTCTTAATGAAAAGATTTTACATAAGTATTACTTATTATGTAAACTTATACTTGTAATCAAAGCCCATTCCCACTTATAATTGTTAAGTACTCTCTCAGTCTTGAAGCTATTTGTCATCGGAAAAGAGTGGTGTTTCAAAAATCAAAATACTTTGTAGAGATATTTAGACTTCATAGTCGAAATTATAAGTAGAATTCTTAATTTTAGCAAGAAATGAAAAATCGAGCAACTAGAAACTTCTCGTGTATGTGCAACCTGTATGGTTGGTTTCCAGTGTTGCTTCTTGCTTTTTCGAAACTTTTTTAGGACATTTGGTCATTCAACTACAGTTGTATTTTATCTTGATGAATTATCGTTTCGAAAAAGAAGCAGCAGCAAATAGGAAGAAAAAAGACAACATAGTACTAAAACTTGTGTACTATGTAGCAAGAAAGATTAAGACATGATATATATATATAAGTTAAAAGTATGATACCCAATAAACCGAGGGACTATGTGACAATTAATGCCTCGTAAAAGGGTTGTACCTTATTTTGTTAACTTGATGAAACAAGACTCTTTTTATGAGACGAGACAAAGGTTTATCAAAGGCCTATCTATCACACTTGTGTTGCATCATACTACTAAACTTGTACTACGTATCAAATGTTTATCTAACTTGATGAAATGCAGCAAACATCTTCGGCAAGCCGAAGAAAGACACAGACTTCAAGCCATATACTGGTGAAGGGTTCAAGCTGTCGATCCCGTCGAAGTGGAACCCGAGCGCCGAGAGGGAGTTTCCCGGCCAGGTCCTCCGGTATGAGGACAATTTCGACGCCACCAGCAACCTCAGTGTCACCATCACTCCCACTGACAAGAAGTCCATCACTGACTATGGCGCCCCTGAAGACTTCCTTTCCAATGTAAGTTGTTTAGCTTCTGTATTAGTTTCACGGGAGCGCCAGAATTTTGAGTTTTTCTCAGTTAGGGGTCGAAAATTTGAATTTTATTCTCAATTCCTTATATCTTTAAAAATAAGAAATATTATTTGATGCATCAAAATTCAATATACTCGGTGATGAAATTTTCAATTCAAGGCCTGAATTTTAAGTTTTTTTATCTATTAGGGGCCTAGATTTTGAATTTTATTCTTAATTCAGGCTTATGTCTTGAAAAATAAGAAACATTATCCAATGTATCAAAAATTTCAATATAATCTGTTCTGAAACTATCAATTCAGGGCCTGAATTTTGAGTTTTTCTTAACTATATTTTGAATTTTATTCTTAATTCAGAGCTTACGTCTTGAAAAATAAAGAAACATTATCCGATGTACTAGAATAGTACTGTGTAGACTGAAAATTTCAGTATGGAGTATCTGTAATGGAATTGTCGACATATTATGTTGAACATTTCGCACATCGGATAATGTTTCTTATTTTTCTAGATGTAAGTTTTGTATTGAGAATTAAATTCAAATCTATATGCCTAATTGAAAAAAACTCAAAATTCAGACCTTCAATTGAAATTTTGCCTTTGCCATTTAGTTTCGTGTCAAGTGTTTCGATTTGTTACGTATAAAGAATGCTCTGAGCATGTTTTGTTCATGTTTGCAGGTGGATTATTTGCTTGGCAAACAGGCCTACTTTGGTAAAACTGATTCTGAGGTAACACAATTGTCCTAAAATCTTAGCTCTGTCTAACTTAGAAGGTGGTAATTTTGGCTCGATCTGGCTGGGCTACGCCGGACCATACTCAAAACGGGACAAGCGTAGCCCAGCCGGGTCTTTTAGCTAAGCATAGATGTTATTTAGCCACTTGTCATGCTGGCCCATCTACCCTTAACATCTTCCACTTCATATTTGGTCAACACATGGATCGAGCTTGTTTTGTCACCTCTAAGTCTCTTTTACGTGTTATATTATTAAGTTTGATACTCACTGAAGCAAAATCATCGGCTGTTGTAGGGTGGATTCGAGTCAGGGGCAGTGGCAACCGCCAACGTGTTGGAAACAGCGACACCGGTGATTGATGGAAAACAATACTACTTCATATCGGTGTTGACAAGAACAGCCGATGGAGACGAAGGGGGGAAGCACCAGCTGATATCGGCGACTGTGAAGGACGGGAAGCTGTACATCTGCAAGGCGCAAGCCGGAGACAAGAGATGGTTCAAGGGTGCAAGGAAGTTTGTTGAGAGTGCAGCAACTTCTTTCAGTGTTGCTTAAAGATTGTATGGATGATATATATATGAGTATGTTTGTATGTAATTTAACCCCCAAATGTATGATCACAATTTGAGTTCCTAAGTATTAGAGTTGTGGAGTTCTGTAATGATTTTCTCAAGTCACAACAAATCAAAATTTTCCAATGGATTGTGATTTTTTATGTGATAAATTACGCTTATAAACAATCTAAGTTCATAAAATTTAGTATAATCTTGAACAAAAGTACGATCTTTATAATTGCATAAGATTTACGATATTTTGGTCGGTCGTTTATAATTTACAATACAACGTTTGTACTGTAATATAGAAATGTATCATCTTTTAATTTTTCAGTTCAATACCCAATCAAGTCTTGGGTTACAATTGCTTATGTGAGGCCTGAAATTGAGATTTGACGCGCCTAATTACATACAGATAATGATACAATTTTTATTATAGCAAATGAAATCCTCTATTTCAATTAGTGTATCATCATCTTATAAAAACCTCTCTTCGCTAGGGTTTCTGTCAGGGTTTCTGATACGCTGAGGTGTCTTTCTCCGGCCTTCTTTGTCCTGGGTATCGTTGTTTCGTTCTAACGATCTTGAGAATTCTCAGAATGGCACAGGAAATGTTCCATCACTACTGCTAATTAGGGATGCGCTCTCTCCGAAGAAGTTGGGGTTGTGGTGGTTGAAGAGAAGGCTATCCCGAATACGAAGAGATGTTTGTATGGCCGTTTCATTCTGAAGCAACCGATCGGACAAAAGGAAATGTCGATTGCGTTGCTCTGGGTGTGGAGGTTAGAAGGGTCGTTGTCGGTTAATTCTATAGGCCAAGGTTTGTTTGGGTTCCTTTTCAGTGATGTTGTCGAATGCTGACGAGAACTTAGAAATCAGCCATGGAATTTCAATGGAGTGCAACCTGGTCTTGATCGGCTGAAGGGTATTTTTTTATAAGACTGTTACTTTTATGACAAATATATTTTTTATCATAAAATTGTTGCTTTGAGTGTTGGCCCTTGTACAGAAGCAACAATTTAAAAAAGCAACCGTTTCTTGTGAGAAAAATAACATTTTTTACGTCAAAAGTAATTCCCGTCATACAAAGGACAGTTACCCAAAGTGTTCGCTAGAAATTTATAAGCTCGTTCAAAAGAAGCAGAAACAATAAGAAAACAGTGTGCAGCTGATACTTATAATTCAAATCATTACAAACAATACAGGTCACAGCCTGACATATCTGCATGATAAGCTGTTTCTGGTTAGCCTAAATTAAGTATTACAGCAATCAAACCCGGTGCAGAGTTTATTCAAAACAATGGAGAGCGTATTCGCACACTTCCCTCTCTACTGCAAAATTTAGAAAACGAAAAACGACCTGGGCCTAGTTGACGACCTCAATCAGGGTTGTCTCGTAATCACTTGGGGCCTCGAATCCGTGTAAGTTCATGACTGTAGCAGCCACGTTGGCTAGCCCACCATCGGGAACATCTTTGCGGAATCTCACACCGGGTGCCAGCCCAGGCCCACCAATTGCAATAGGAACCTAAAAGGAAAACATGAAATATGTCTTATTAGGAATCGCTTCAAGTTTCTTTATTAATTTGGGTTTTTCTAAAACTTGTATTTTAGGGAAGGAAAATGAGTAAGCTTCTCATTCAAATTATTAAGAATTTTAGTGATGCTAATTCAAACATAATATACACGTCCATGATATAATAAAAGATGATATTTTTATAAGAAAACAATAATGAATGAACTCCAAAACTACTTATGCATCACATTGTGATTGCTATGTGAGCGGTACGGTGTTGATCGGAGATTAAAAAACTACAGATACATACCAAACTTAGGTCATTTTAAAAATTAATATCCAAAACTAAACCAAGAAATCCGGACGGTTCAGTACAATTATTTTTTATTTCGATCATTTGGGTTTGGAATTTTCGGATCTAACGGAATTGTTCAATTCGGTTCAGAAAAAAATCAAATGGTCAACAGATTCTTTTTGTTTGGAACTTGTTCAGTCCGGATTTCGGTAATCTCCAAGCTACATGCACAGCCCTAATTGGTGTTGTGTAAGAGCAGATTAACTTACACAATCTATGGTGAAACAGTGGTGTGATACTGGTTCAAGCATAAATAAGCATCTATGATGAACAAAAGCAAAGTTCTCATGAACTGAAAACTATAAAATTAACCTAAGATGATGAAATTATGCAACAAATTCACATTTTGATCTCACTAGTACACATGTTCTTAGGACAAGAATGGCATAAAAGAACAACTTACAGGTTGAAGTGTGTGTGAGGTAAGAATTTGAATTTGGCCGTCCTTAAGAAGAGGCTCGCCTTTCTTGTTCCTTTTCACCATGTCCTCGGCGTTTCCATGATCAGCAGTAACAACATATATTCCTCCCACTTTCTCAATCGCATCAAGGATCATCTACCCAGAAATAACAATTATCAAATCACGGCAATTGTTTAAAACATTGTGTGATAAATAAATCTCGAGTCTTCAAATAAATGAAGACAAGAGAGTACAATGTGGTGCCTAGAAAAACTGGTACAATTTGAGAATTAGTATTACCTTGACAGCTTCATCGGCAGCCTTACAAGCCACAACTGTTGCTTCAATGTCACCAGTGTGTCCCACCATGTCACTATTCGGAAGGTTAACACGTACCTTCAGAGTCGAGAAAAAATGCATCAAAACAAACATTTCTTATGAAACCATGGTTCATTAGAAACATATATGTATAAGAGCAAGATATTGACTGGTTACCTGGTCAAATTTGCCGCTAAGTATGGCATCCCTTGCCTTTTCAGCAATCTCCAAGGCCTTCATCTTCGGCTGGACATTGAAGGTAATACCACTATCACTTGGAACTTCAACGTATTCTTCCATTTTTTCATTAAAGTATCCTGAGCGATTACCGTTCCAGAAAAAGGTGACATGACCAAATTTAACTGTTTCACTGCACAATACCATGACAAATATCCAAAGTGAGCTTGACGCCAAGAAACATAAAATAAAAATAAACTACTAAACTTACAATAATTATTACACTGCATACAAAAGCATAATCTTTTTTTTTTTTTTTTGGCAAATATAGGATAAAATTACATACAAAAATTATATTTCAAAAAATTCCACCCCAAACGAAGAGAATTTAAAATCCAATGCTGAACATACCTACAAGCGAAAGTACGAACACCATTATGCACCAAATATTCTCCTGATGTTCTCTCAATTTCTGGAGGAGAAACAAGGTAGTGATTTGGAAGCTTAAGTTCACCATCATACTGAAGCATTCCAGCATAACGAATTTTGGGGACTCGAACTCGATCAAATTTATCAAAGTCTGCGTACTCAAGTGCCTTGGCAATCATGACCATGCGGTCAGCACGGAAGTTGAAAGTTACAACAGCATCACCGTCAACAATAGGCCCCACAGCCTTACCACTGTCATCAACAATAACAAAGGGAGGTAAGTATTGGTCATTTGTCCCAGGAATCTCTCTCAGCTTCTTGACAGCTTCCACAGGACACTTAAACTTGTGTGGTGCTTCTCCAAGCACTTGGGCATCCCATCCTCGCTTTATAACATCCCAATCATTCTGGAAACAGGCAGAAAGATCTCTTAAATGGAAATTATTACATAGTTTGCTAAACACATCGCTGTCAGAAGGCGATCTTTAAATCGAAAGAAATTATTAAAGCAGAAAATATATCCATTAAGATAACTCCAACTCCACAAGTAGAGGGATTGATAAAGTCCATGAAGGGGAGCAGAAACAAAGATTAAGTAGATAGGAAATTATATGCTCAGAAGGATGGGAGGCTGTTGAAGCAACATTATAGGAAGGTGTCGCACAGTTATTTGTAACTAACTTCTCTTCCTCCCAAAATGATAAACAATACAAACAAACAAAAATCTTGAGGAAACTGAAACTACAAAAACATCAAACAAGCATATTGAAAGAAGAAAAGGATGGTCATAACGACGAACAGAAATTTTTCCCCTTAATCTATTTTTTATGTGTTCCTTCTAACTTTATGTGTAACACCCGCCCAAGTAGATACACATCACAGGTTACAACAAAGACCAATTTATCTTGCAAGAAAGATCATGTATTGTTCATAAACTATAACAATAACACTGTTGATCTCTCAACCCCCCAACTACCCAGTCTACAACCGTTTCCCACAAAGTCATGGCATACACTTTTACAGATGACATCATGCCAGACTATATGACAGGGAAGACAACAGTACACAACTCCTTTCGGTATCAACAGTAAACTTTTGAAGGGAGCATCCATGCTTACCTCGTATCTGTCCATGGTAACATACATGCGACCTCCACCAGATGCAACCTTGGCATCGATGCCTTTCCCACGTAGATTAGCAAGCTCATTTTCAAGAGTTTCAACAAAGCCTACACTCGATCCATCCAAAACATCACGCCCATCCGTGAGAATATGAACACGGATTCTCTTAGCACCCCGCTCACTAGCACCTTTAAGCAACAACTGAACACCACAACGAGAAGTGCACAGTTAGTTATTCTTTTTAACAGGCAAATGAACGCTAGCAAGGAAATAAAAAAACTTTCAACAAAGTTATAATACTCAAAAAGGTAAGGCGTATAGCTCAAACACATAATTGCAATTCTGCTTCTGGATTGATCAAAAGAATTGCCATGAGATCTTGAGAACTGAAATACCTGCAACTGATCGATCCTGGAGTGCACACCCCCATCACTTAATAATCCAATGAGATGTAGTGTACCAGTTTCAAATGAATCCTTGATGTACTTGAAACCTTCTCCATCATAGATTTTACCAGTTTCAAGGGCAATATCAACAAGCTTAGCACTGCACCCAGCAACACATACTAAAGATGAGTGAATAGCTTTTAAGGAGATATCACATAACGAGCAAGAGTTATTGGCTTTGCTCACACATCTTGTTTTCAATGAACTAAAGAATCAAATCAAAAAAACATACTACCTCTGTATTTTGAGTTGTAGTTTTAGCTTCGGATAAGAAAATTAAGGAGGAGGTGAAATGGACAAATAAGAAATCAATTAATAACTCTCCCCCGCAAATCCCTAAATTGCCTCCACTGTTTTCAATTAATAAGGGATAGTATACTAATATTCGAAGAAATGTGGGGGGAAAAAACAAAGAAAAAGCTAAACGCACATATTTATAAACAGTTCACAAAACCTAAAACTGCAGTTGAAAAAACGGAAGTAGTACACACACCAAATCACAAGCAGAAAACTCAGCGTCCAAGTTTAACTGTGCTCACATCTTGTTTCTAACGAATCAACTACCAAACTAATAAATGAAAACAAATAAATAAATAAAGCTCACCCTTGAGCAAAAATTCTGCCGGCTCCAAGAGCATTGTGGCCAACCTCACTATTTCCCATGTCATCTTCTGTGGGCAGCCCCACAGCTTTACCGTGTGCCCTCACCAATCTCCATTTATCAGGGGCACCCTGCACCAAATATCCAAACAAAATTGAATCGCGCATGAACATATAAGATCCATGAATCGATGAATACAAAAAATTCACCGAAGAAGATATCAAAATTAAATTACATTTTTAAGCGAATCCATGGTTGGAGTCTCCGCCACGTGGATGCAATTGTACTTATCGGGATTAGCCTCTCCCCATCCATCCAACACCACCATCGCGATGGTTTTCCCCTTCGGCAACTTCGGGTGATCCTTCAGCTTCCATGAGAAATCGGAGCTACCCATCGCGGTTTTCTGGCAATGTTTCAAACTGAAAAATCAGATCTTGAACACTATACACAAACTATACCAGATCTAACGCAACCATAACAAAATATGCGTATTAATGAATAAATACATACATATATATACATATATATATACACACGATTGCAATACATTCGGAGAAGGATATCGAGCAAACCTCGGATTGATTTATGAAGAAATCTAAGCAGAAACAGATACATACATATACATATATATATACACGATTGCAATAAACACGGAGAGGAAAATCGAGCGAACCTCGGATTGATTTATGAAGAAATCTAAGCAGAAACGAAAAGGGAGCGATGCAAGAGACGAATTGTATGAGACTGCAGTTTTGGGGAGTTTAAATACTAGATGGGGTGGGTGGGGTGGGGGCACACGTGTTGATGCACGTGACAGTTTTGCTTCTTTTTTGTGATTGTCTATTTTTATTTATTTCAGATATCAGATATTTTAGGGGATATGCCAATAATGGTCCTAATGGATCTTGATCAACAAGAAACCGGTGAAAATCTGTAGATGAGATGTCCTATTGTAGATTGTTGCTAACTTTCCGACTAGCTTCGACTACTCCATGTTTAGATGTTAAATCGCTTACCTTTTTTCTTATTCCTTGTTTCTAATAACGTCTATGCTCCGATACTCTGATAAGATTATGTGATATTTGGATATTTTGTTAAGTTTAGCAAATAGTATGTTAATAATGACGTTACTAAATTAATGTCCTAGAAAACGATGTATTTTAGATGTACGGCATATTGGAGCACTAATTTGGTACTTAGACGGGTCTATAAGAAATTAAGCGAAGAGGAGTCAAAGTAAAAAGTAAGTAAATGGACACGTAATGTGTAGATTATTTAAGAATAACATATGAAATGAAATATAAGTAGAAGATCTTATCGAAAAATTTGATATTTAATTAATTCATTACAAATAAAAGAGTCTCCTTTTCTTTTCTTTGTCGCACAAGTCTTCTTTCTCCAATCCTTCCTATCTCGATTATCCGATCCATCATATGAAAAAATTTAACCAAAGTATACCGTATATAAAAGAGTATTAATTCATCCTAAAGATTATCTTAAATTTATACAATTCGATTACAGACGGCCTTAAAGAGGGTGTTTGCAACCTCATTATCAACATAAAAACCACTTTTAGAAAGCACTTTAATTTAAAATGTTTGCAAATTTTTATTTGACTACTCTAATCACTTTCTAGAAGCAAGTCTGAGAATTCCAAAGATTTTTGGGTGCTTTTGGCTTTTTTCAAATAAATGAATTTTTTTTTTAATTGTTTAGAATCACTTTTTCTCCACACTACCAAATTTTAATTTTACCACAAAATCAATGTAAATCACCTTTCTATATATAAGCACAATTGTTTACAAACACCCCCTAAATTGTATGCAATTATTCATGAAAAATATTAATGTTTATGATAAAACATTATTTATTATAAAAAAATGTATAATGCTGAAAAAATATTAGTGTTTATGTTAAAAGTTACTTATTGAGAAAAAAGTGGTTGTGTTGAAAGATAATATATTTCTTAAAGAAAAAGGATACATTTTTATAGAAAAAGTATAACTCGCAAATCGGCCACAATTCAAATTGTATTAATTTAAGATTCGTGCACGTGATGTACACGATAATTTATGTTTTTTTATAGGTAATCATATGTGCTTCATCTAAATAAACAAAATTAAGTTAGTGGTAGGTTGAATTTCAACGCATATATGAATAATGATTTATTCTCTCGTGCTTAATCACGACAGCATCCATAATTAGACGTTCCCTTTCATGCTTCCGTGATGCTTTTATTTCAATTCTTTATGTAAATTCAACTATTAGACTCAAAAGTTTTTTAAAAAAAAAAAATAAAAATAAATTCTCTTAATCTAGGAGCAAACCCTTTTCCCAAACTAACTTAAACTCGGAATCAAAATATTAGATAATAGATGTTCTCGTCACTTGAACTGTCCAACTTCAACAAAAAATGAGTTATTAGATTCAAAAGTTGTTTAAAATCTAAATCTAGTCGTAGAAGGCATTTAGTAGTGTTTATAATTTTTTAAAATAATTGAATTTTATAAATAAGGTTTATTGTATGTGGATGGTGATGGGTGTTGACACCGATAAATTATGAATACTTGCTTTAAATTTGCGAGTAATGAACAAGATCGATATCCAGAGAATAGTAATTAGAAATGTTTTTTTAAAAACCGAACATAAACAAATAACAAAGGGGGTGGGGGGGGGGGGTGGAGATTTGAATTTAGATAGACTAAATAAACAAGAACAGCAATTGAAGTTTATCAATGGTAAATTAATTTCAAGCAAAAAGTTATTTTCGGAATTAGTTCACATAATATTATCATTAATGCAATAGTGATTCTCTTATTTCAATACTATATTGGTTACGGTTGTTGGTACGACTTAACTTCCTATTTCTCCTAACTGGTTCGATAGTTAGGATACGATCTCTGATTACTTCTCTTGCCAATAAACAATTAATTCTGGATATGATCGTACAATTTAATTTGTCAACAACATTAATATGAGATAGATCATCAAACCTAGTCAACAAACACATATGTAGGTTCATTTAGACTTAGATCATATATCTCCATAACACATATTGAAAACCATTTTTTTAATCAACTATGTTATTTACCACGAAAATTGAAAAAATTAAGCAATTATGGATTTAATGTTCTAATTGATAATATAATATTATTTTGATAGTGGAACAATTGGTCGTATCATTCAATCTATCAAAACTATAATAACATCAAACACATATGATATACGAATAGTGAAAGAAATATAAGAACAAATAAAACTAATTAAATATCACAATTCTCGAAAGAACCAAATCTTTGATAATCTTCTAGTCGGAATATGAAATTTAGTCTATCATGGAGCTTTGCAGAAAATTCTAAGAGAAAAGAAGTTTGTGTCAACGTAGTTTTCTGAATGACCGGGAGAATCCCGTTATATCAATCTTAAATATGTTTCTC
Organism: Ajuga chamaepitys; assembly: GCA_958295605.1. NCBI lineage: Eukaryota > Viridiplantae > Streptophyta > Magnoliopsida > Lamiales > Lamiaceae > Ajuga > Ajuga chamaepitys. The sequence continues at coordinate 47,601,237 of OY282498.1, forward strand.
TAACTCTATCCTTATAAAAAACTCACTGCAAGACCTCCAAAGTTACGGGTGTGTTTACTTAAAGCTTGACTCAGTAGATTTAAGAGTTCAAATTTCGATAAAGCACGCTCATTAACTCGTTCAACCAAGTTTGATCCACCACTTTTCAGCCTTAAGTAAACACCTCCTATATTAATAACTAAAAACACATGGAGAGAGAAATTTGGTCTCAACTTTCTACAACAAAAACCTTCATGTGAAATGCATAGAAGACCATTACCATAGTCTTGCAAATGTCTCACATCCCGATTACCAATAACGGAAATTAAATGCAATAATTTCAGATGAGAATGTACGGAGATATTTGAATTGGGATGTAGTTAAATATGCCTCGTCTGCTGGGGCACATCCACGGCTGGTACATCCATTTGAATAGTCTAAATGTATTTTTGTTTAAGGATGTAGTAGGGTAGGATGTGTAAAGTGATGTCAAATCAATAGGTATTGAGATGATAGGTAATGATAGAACGGTGTATTGGAAATTGTAAAAGGTTGTATAGGGTATTAGGTAATGCTAAAAAAAGGTATTGAAAATTGTAAAAGGTTATGTAGGGTATTAGATAATGATAAAAAAATGTATTGGAAATTGTAAAAGTTATGTAAATAATGATTGGATGATTATGTAATGATGAAAATGTGTTAAAGTTGGATGGAAATTGACTGGGCGATCCGGATTGACGATTCATAAAGTAAAATATCTTTAGATTGGACCATCCCACATCCGACTGACAACAGCCTAGTCCGAATATGTACTAACTGCAAATATGTAGACAACTTAAATAGGTATGATAAAGAGGACTTTTGGTAAACAGATCAATGAATCATACTTTTGTTACACATAGCACAACTAATACAATTCTGTTTTTGACTTACTTTGAATATGTTTATGAACATCAAACTTTTTTTTTCTCTCCTCTGTCATTACATTTTTTTCATTATTTTTTCTTTTCTGTTTCTATTATTTTTTTTCATTTTTTTTCTTTCTGTAAATACTTCTATTTTCCCTTTTTAATAAGGAGGAAGAACACCGTTTTGACAATTTCACAATCCTCATAATTTAGCAGTCGTTTCATAGAAAAATAAATGAAAGTTTTAGAAACATGACTCTTATTATAGGACGGAGTCAAGAAGAGAGTATGATTTTAAGTGAAATATCATTATAAGAAGTTAAAATGTTATACTCCCTCCGTCTCGACTTTGACCAGGCACAGAGGTTAAGAAAAAACAAATTTTGTGGAATCTTTGACTTTTTTAAAGGTGGAGATTGTGAGAAAAAATTATCATTTGTGGGCTGACAAGTTAAGTTAGGACAAACCATAAATAGGCAAGTTAAAGCGGGATGGAGATGGTATTATTTTTTCATATAGTATAATATAACATATTATATTAGTATTATAATTTCACATATGTTTTCTAGTTAAATTCCACTGAGCTAAATCTCGAACAATTGAATTGTAAAGCTTGCAACTTGTTGGGCCTGGGTGTTCAATAAAAGTTTACAATTGCGAAATCTATTTAGTGGGCCTAACCTCTTTTGATTGGGCTCAATCAGTTGGGCTTCAACTTGAACTTGAGCTTGGGCATCATTTTCTCATGTTGGCCCAATTACTTTTGGGCTTTTCCTTTATTATTCTATAAGAGTGTTTGACTATATCTATAAGATGTAAAATGTTTGAAAGTTTATAAAACTTTTAAAATAGGTTTGACAAAATAAGAAGATAAATAGGTTTTTAGAATTTGTAAGCTTAAAAAAAAGTTCCTCTACTTTATTTTATTTTATAAGATATTACTACCTCCGTTCCGCTCAAATTTGTACGTAGGGACGGGCACGGACGTTAAGAAAAAATTATTTTTTGCTTTTTAGTTGATTTTTCAAAAGTGGAGATTGAAAATGGAGATTATTTGAGAAATTTTCTTTTTAAGGGTGTGCAAATCTGAGTGGGACGGACCGAAAAGGAAAATGTACAAATCTGAGCGAGACGGAGGGAGTATATAACCAAAACTCAAATTGCACATACTACACGCATTTTACACATACTACACACACTTCTTTTACACGCACTACACATACTAACTAAAATGTGTGTTTGATAGTGACTTTCAAATTAAACCCCAAATTCATAGCTAAATCACAACATTCAATTGCAAGTTTATGGGATCTTTTACTCAAACTCTTTATTAACTTATGAGCTCTTAATAAATTACATCTTCTATATTTCCATCTAAATGAATTAACGAAGTTACTAATACGAATTTTAAATCTTGCTATATAATAAAACGGAATCCTTTATAAGAGGAAATTAAGATATTTTCCCGTCCAATTTACTTACTAAAATAGGTAGTTTAATAATTATTAATATAATAAGATAAGAAATAAGTTAAATATGTATTTATATAGTAAAATCAAGTAAAAAAATTGGTTACAAACTTAGGTTTTTATTGACAATTATATATATATATATATGTGTGTGTATTATAGGAAACAACTCATGATTGATTTGTTACATATGTGATTTTTTTTTTCAAATATTAGAACACAAATAATTTTTCGTTACATATTTTTTATGTATAATATCAAATTAATCTTTTTGTACTTTAATTTGACATCTACCTCATATATTTTAAAATAAGTTACAAAAAAAAAAAAAAAAAACATTTTCTTTACAATTGTTTAGGTTAGATTTGTATACGTACTATGAGTTGATTTATCTGAATTGGGTTTGGGCAACTGATAAAAATTAATTATACAAAAGCATCTTACTATATAATAAAAAGGAACCCTCTATAAGAGGAAAAAAAGCATTTTCCGCCTAATTTACTTGCTAAAATAGGTAGTTTAATCATTATTAATAATATAAGATAAGATATATATGTGTTCATATAGTAAAATCAAGCAAAAACACTAGTTCTAAATTTAGATTTTTTTATTGGCAATTATATATATATATAGATAGATATATCATACTCCCTCCGTCCCGGCTAATTGTCCAACTTGTCATATTTATTTGTCTCAAGCTAATTGTCCAAGCCCATAAATGAAAATTTTTCTCACAATCTCCACCCTAAAAATCTCTACTTTTAATCTCCACCTTTGAAAAAGTCAAAAATTCCACAAAATCTGTTTTTTCTTAGTCTCCGTGCCCGGCCAAGGTTGGACAATTAGGCCGGGACGGAGGGTGTATGAAACAACTCATGATTGATTTATTTTACATATGAAAGAATTTTCTAAAATTAAAACATAAATAATTCTCCGTGACATATATTTTATCTATAAAATAAAATTAATCTTTTTGTACTTTAATTTGACACATATATCACATATTTTAAAATAAGTTACATAAAAAATTACAACCGTTTTTCAATGATTTAGGTTAAATTTGTATACGTAGTATGAGTTGATTTATCTGAATTGGGTTTAAGTTACCGATAAAAATAAATTATAAAAAAAATATTTATGTTTATTAATATTTATTACATATATTTTGAAAATAAATCAATTTAATTTACATTTGAAAATCTTAATTTTATTACATAAAAACATTTATATAATTTTATTTTCATTATAATACTTCAGAAATAGCAAAAAGCAACTATTTTTCAGTCTTTAAAATTAGAGATAATATATATTTTTTCTGAAGAGCAAAACAACTAAAAACTCACGTGTGAGGGATGAGAAAATTTAGAGATTTATTTCTTTTATTTATAGCTATGTCTCTCTCTCTCTCTCTCAATTTCTTTTTTTTTTTTTAAGTATATTCTCCAACATCCTAAAGGCAGGAATAATTTTGTTATTATTATTTGATTTTTACTTACAATATATATAATTAACCACTCATTCTCAATATTTATTATAATACTCATATAGAATATTTTCATATAAAAATTAAATCTAAAGTAAGCAGTGATCTGTTGGTTGTTATTGAGTTTAAAATAAAAAAACTATTGTGGATTGAATTATTTATATTAAATTTGAGTTGTAAATAAAATATTTTATTTATAATAAAAAAATAAAAAATATATATTTCAAATATGGGAAAATTTATAGTTATATGAATTGTAATAGACCTATTAGCAAGGGTATCAATTTTACATGTATGTAATTCTACTATAGGGGTAAATAGGTAATAGGATTGGGCATTGCTCGAACTTAATATTTTAAACGATTTGGTAAGGTAGGCTACAAGTATAACATATCACCCGTTTATCTTACATGATTATCCCATCCACTTGCCTGAATACATATATTAATATATATATTATGTTTTATACAATTAGCAATAAATTTAATATATTATGTTTATAATATATTATTTTACATATAAAATAACATATAATATATACTCCCTCCGTTCTGGTTTAATTGGCCAACTTGCCATATTTATTTGTCCCAACATAGTTGTCCTAGCCCATAAATGACAAATTCTCTTACAATCTCCACCCTCATAATCTTCACTCTTAATCTCCACCTTTGAAAAAATCAAAGATTCTACAAAATCTGTTCTTCCTTAATCTCCGTATCCAGCCAAGGTTGATCAGTTAGGCCGGAACGAAAAGAGTAATATTTACATATTATATATGTTATACAAAATTTATTGTATCACAATATATATATATATATATATTAATTGAGTTATATAGTTATTCGTGAACGTCCCGATTATCCAACGATTGCTATGCGTATTCTTATTCGAATCAAATAGAGCATGGTAAAAACATAGCGTTACCCGACCCGTCTCGTATGTGTCCCTACTTACAGGTGTCTAGGTCATATAAAGGACGAAATCAAGACTACAAAAGGTCTCAATCATAAATCATCAATGGCCAATATTATTTTAGAACTTTCATGTATGATATTCCATGTGGTACTTAGAGTAATAATTCAAGAATTATTCCTTGGCCCACTAATCACTAATTGTAATATATTCTTTAAATATATGTTATGTAATATATTCCATGTATGAATTTCTTTAATTATATATTAAGTAATCAATTATGAGGTCGGTATATTTAGTTTAGCATTAGGGTTGGTTACTTTTTTATCATTTTTTTTTTACAATTACGTCAGTATTTTTTTAATATTCATGTACGTCCATAAGATCTCGTTAAATTGAGAATATTTATTTCTTTGAGGTTATAAATTACGTTAATGCCACAATTATAAACAAAATAACATCAGTTATAAAAAAAAAAATAACAATAATAACATTAGTGTGTGGTGCACATACAATTATTTCGACTGAATTCAAATTCCAATCGAAAAGGAGAAAGAAATTATATAGTTAAAAAAAATAATATATCATTTTTCGGACCTCCATAAATTACGGGCAATTAATTTTTTTTTTTTAATCAACTATATGGTGGTCGTTTTTGGGATATTTAGTTGCAATTTATGTAGCTAAAATCAAGAAAACAGAATATTTTATAAATATTATGGTCAATGGGGAATTTTTTTACTGATATGGACCATATGGTGGTAGTATTAATTAGTGAGGCCAGCGGGACAACATAACAAGCTTAGCTGTATACAATTTTGTCCACCGACACTAATCCGTGCCATCCACACCGCACACTAGCTGTCTTTCCAGTAGCAAATTAGTGGAGTCGAGCTAGACATACTGTTATTTAAGTTTGTTTTATTATTAATAAAATTAAACTTGAACGAGCTTTAGTCGAGTTGGGTTTGAATATTCGATATTTTTACACTTATTTTTTTAAAAAATATTTATCGAGTTTGAGTCAAGTTTTAAATTTTATCAAACATAAAAGTATGTTCGAACTTATTTGATATCTTTAATCAAGTAAAATACAAAAGAGCTCTAAACAAACATTTCGAATCAAGTATCGAATAGTTCGATTTAATTTTCAGCCCTATTTTCCACTTCTCCACACATATATACGTATCTACGATCAACACTAAACAAATATCTGCTTATATAGTACTAATGTAGTACACCTAAAAAATTGTTATATAGTCAGGCGCTTACGAAAGTGGTCAACTATTAGGATGTATTTGCTTAAAATTGGGAAGTGTTGAGTCAAACTTGGCTGAGAAAGTTAATGAGTATATTTTATTAAAATTTTATTCCCTAAATTTATCAAGGAAACCATAAGTAAATACACCCTAATAGTTGGATTTTGTTTGATATGTGTGCTAAACTAAACCAAAACGAGTTGATAAGACTGTTACAATAATATACATCAGATCAAATACTTAGTAGTTTCTTTTAATTACAGATTAACCGAAACTCAAGTAGTTAAACATCTTGTAATTCAGAGTTCGTATTAAAAAAAATATTCTCTTATTAAAAGAAAATTCTCTTAAGTAATTATATCCAAATTGGTTTGAATTTAAAGCTGGTATGTTTGTCTAACTTTTACAATAATATGAAATTAAAAATCATGTAAATCTCGAATAGGATGAATGGCTCTTAAGAACTTCAATTTCATAATAATTATTTAAATATTTATCAAAATCAAATTTAATAAACTCTCATTACAACGACACAAGTTATTGAAGAAATACAAAAAAAAATAAAAAAAAATCAAAATATAAGAAAGAAAATGTACAGTTTTACAACCACAACAAAAACTTATACCTTTTGCAGACTTGACTCTGTTTTCCTTTAAAAAAGAACACTCTGTTTTTTCATTTTGCTAAAATAAATAAATAAAAAAGAAACAAAAAAAATAATTAAAATTTTCACACGAGTACTCCAAAAATCAAACTAACGACACTCAGCGCCAAAATACCGCCACCGCCGACAGTTCTCCATCCGCCATTGGTGGAGTTCTCGGAGCTCTCATCCGCCGGAACCTCATCGTCGGAAGCCGGCCCCGGCGAATCGGCGTCGTCATCATCGGTCGCCTTAGACTTCGTCGTCGCCGGCGCCGTCTTGAACAACTCATTTGGTAGCAGAACATTGTTGGTTTGGTACACCGCGAGCGGATCTCTGTCGATCAGAGTTCCGACGATTGTCGCCGTAATGATTTTCGTTACGACCTTGACGTCATCGCCGTCGCTCTTCACCGTGAAATCGAACTTCTTCGATTTCTCTGTTGCCAGAGTGCTAATCAATCCTTTGCTGGATCTGAGCGTATCCATTGAATTGTACGTCGAAACGCCGTGGTATAGCAGCAGCGAGGTTTTGCCGGCGGAAGTGAGGTTTTTGTACGACGGCGCAAAGGATTTCAAGGCGTCGTCGGACGGGCAGAACACAGTGAGTCCTTCCTTAATGCTCTCCGTGAAAACGTCGTCGACTTTCTGCGCGGTTAACAGATCTGAGAATGCTTTGCAGCCTTGCCTCGCGAGTAGAGTGATTAGATTAATGTCAGTAGGAGCGCCGACGGGGGCTTCGGCCGATGGCGACGAGAGAATGTGGCTGATTTCAATAACGGCGAGGTTGTACGGCATTTCATCGACGGATTTGACGAATGTAGCCATCGGTTGGTCATCATCGCCGTCGGAATCAGTAGGAGTAAATCCGACCTTTCCGCCTTTGATATTGTTGATAATGACGTAGCCGGAGGTGCCGGCGGCTTCTCCGGTGGCCTGGAAGAGAGAGGAGGTGGTGGTGGAGCCTTTGGGGATCTGGTGGAGCTTCTTCGCGCCGAAGTAGTCGGCGAAGACGTGGAGAGAGAGGATGTTTTTGACGGTGTCGAGAGGGAAGTGCTCGCCGGTGAGGGCGCTCATGGCGGCGTTGTCGACGACGCAGACGGTAATGGTGCGGCGGCGGTTGATCTCGGCGGCGAGGTGGGTGATGGTGAGGTAATGGTTGAAGGTGGAGTACTCGGGGTACTTGGCGAGGATGCGGGTAATGTTGTGTGCGTCGACGGTGGTGGCGACGGCGGCGACGGCAAGGAGGAGGAGAGGGATGAAGCTTCTTAGCTCCATAGTGAAGTAAAGTGTTGATGAATTGATTTTGAATGATTGGAGGTACTCTTTCAAGCTTAGTGAGCATATATATTAATTATGTAGCCATATTTTAATAATATAACATCTATTTAGATGTCGATTTTACAACATGCTTTACCATTTACCACATATTGTGGGGTATATATTATTGGAAATTTTCGTTCAAGTAAGTGCACCGGAAATCAAATCGCTCTTACTATTGTTGGCAGTTCAATCAGTCCGAATTAGCTGAACCATCGATCTAACGAAAAACTAATAATATTCATTTGAGGCGTAATATTATACATTAACATAAAAAATTAATACATATAAAATTATTTATTAAATTCAAATTAAAGAAAAAAAAATAATCATAACTACTTAAAAATATGAACGTTTTAAGTATTTAAGATTTATATTTTATAATTCATATTTTTTTTTCATATTTCAGATCTCTTTCCAAACATGATAAATAACGAAAATGAGTATTTTGTTAATATTTTATAAAATTATATTATAAATAAAAAGTAAAAAGGATATTCATAAATGAAGTAAGTCAAACAAAAAATAAAAACAAAAAAGAACCAAAAAAAGTTTTTTCAAATTTTCTGTTCGCCGATTTTTTCGGTTCAATACAGTTCAATCGATTTTTTCCTATTGAACAATAGAAACGATTTAATGGGGTTATTCGGACCGGACCAGGAGTCCGGTTGAATCGTTCGATCCAATTCAGTTCTGACAACAATAGCCCGAATTATACTCCCTTTGTCCTGGTTAAAGTTATCACTTTGACCGGACACGGATGTTACTGTTTTTTCTTTGACTTTTTTAAAGGTGTGAGATTGAGGGTTGAGATTTTGAGGGTGGGGATTGTGGGAATTAGTTTCCTTTTTTGGGGTGACAACTTTAATTGGGACGGACCGACAAAGCAAGTAGACAACTTTAAGCGAGACGGATGGAGTATAAAATGTTCGAATTTTATTTAATAGTATTTGGAGCTTCTGTTATTTGATTTATGAATTGGAACATCAATTGAAAGTTGTGGATATAAGCATCTCGTTGACCCAAAAACAATTTAACTCAGAGACTATTGAAAACAACCTGCTAGAGCTTCGATTTTCCAAGACAACGACTTGTACATCGTATCAAGGCATTGATCATCCTGAAACAACGACCTGGAGAGCGTTTACATAAGAACTCCGACTTCACACTTACGTTCAACAACCTGATCCAAACAAAGGCAACATAACCCTGAGGTTGTCTTCAGCAATCTCCCATTCTCCAACGCGACCTCATAATAAGCGGATAATTATGTTTCCTCGATGGGACATCAATAATGAAAAAGCCAATAATTATGTTTCCTACAAAAAATAATATTACATTGTTTACTATTCCCTCCGTCCCATCTTATCTTGAACATTTTCCTTAAATAATCGTCTCACATTATTTTGCACAGTCTAAAAGAGAAAAGTTATAACATAATCTCCACCCTCAATTTCCACTTTCAATCTACATTTGAAAAGTCAACAAACAATAAAAAAATAATTTTTTTAATACTCATGTCGATTCTCTCTGTGCAAGATAAGTCGGGACGAGGAGTATATCTTTTGAGAGGCAATCAATTCCAAGAATTACACTCTGTGTCTCTGGTTGCATTTATGGTCAGTCATTTGGGTCATGATTAGCGTATTTGTTGTGCGCATTTAATAGTCTCAAAGCCAAACCAGTTGTTGTGGTGTATGATCTGTGTCCACCGTGGCAGCCACATCGACAACTCTTTCTGCGTCATGTTCCACGTACATCACAAAAGTGATATATGAAATGTAAGCACTGAATTAAGAAAATTTTAAAATATAAATCCTGAACAAAGAACAAACAAAATTCAAGTCATTTAAAGATAATACATATAATTCGGGCTTTCACGGAAATTGACACAATATTTGTTGGGAGGGTTATCGTGCATTACCACTCTCCTAATATTTGAATCATTTGATAATGCACTACGGATGCTAACGGATTAGCCTAGATAATTTTATCAGACCATTTTAAAGAAACTATTTTTATAGTGAACTTAATTGTAACATTACCAAATTTTGAATCAGTCAGATTACTATCGGGCTACGAATTTAATTATTCAAATTATACATTAAATTTAGAATATAATTTTAGTTTAATATTTTAGGTCCAGAAACTCTTTTTCGGACTAATAAAATAAATGATTATGAAGAAATTAAGCACTTGAGGGTTACATAAACGTGTTTACCACCATCATTCTACTATAATGCCATTACAATTGAGAATCATCTAGTATTAATATTATTATTGTCGAAATAATATAAATAACAGGATATCAATTTTATTCGTGGACAAAATTTCTGATGGGTAACTGAATAATAAAATCGGGTATTATCCGAACTTAATATTTTAGTCATTGGGTAGAATATAATTAATAAGGTCGGGATAACTTTTTTTTCCGTTTACTTTACTTGAATATCCTATCCGTCTATCAAATTATACAAATATATAATATTATATATGGTATATATTACACATAATTAGCAATAAAACTAGTACGTTATGTTTATAATATATTATTTCATATATACAATTACATAGAACATAACATTATTAAATATGTTATTTCATATGCTATATATCTAGTTTTCAAATAATTAATCGGTTGGCCTGGTTATCTGTGGACGAACTCGATTATTTGATGGATGTTATACGAATCCGGCTGAAATTAAATAAGGAAGGTGATAGGGATGACCCGGTCACTTCGGGTCGGGTTAATCTTGAGCCCACTTACCAGCTCAGCGAACACGCCAGCAAGCGCGAAGGCCCAGGCCCAACAGGCCCAGCAACACGCATTCGGTCCAATGAATCAAATCTGTTCCGTGAATCAAGGCCCATGATCTTTTCCCAACTGCCATGCAGATTTGGTGGGCAAGATTATAGGGATTGAGTTAGGGTTTTGATTTAGTAGTATAAATAGGTGAAAAGAACTCTGAATTAGGGTTCACACTTTGAATTCTGTAATACGCACTGTAAGCTCAACATTCGAGTAAGGGAAACACCTCGGCAGTTGCCGTTTTCTGCCCGTGGACGTAGATCTCCGGATCGAACCACGTAATTCTTGTGTGTTCTTACATTCTTTTCACCTATTTATACTACTAAATCAAAACCCTAACTCAATCCCTATAATCTTGCCCACCAAATCTGCATGGCAGTTGGGAAAAGATCATGGGCCTTGATTCACGGAACAGATTTGATTCACTGGACCGAATGCGTGTTGCTGGGCCTGTTGGGCCTGGGCCTTCGCGCTTGCTGGCGTGTTCGCTGAGCTGGTAAGTGGGCTCAAGATTAACCCGGCCCGAAGTGACCGGGTCATCCCTATCAGATGTCCCCCCCCCCCCCCCCAGCCGAAGCGAGGTAGGAGCTTCGGTTGTCACCAGGGTGGAACCGTAAGCAAGGAAAATCGGGGTCACTGGCAGGCCGAAGTGTTTATGCGTGACGGAGTCTGTCCGCGTCCCTGGGACTCTGCGGAGCAGTCAATGGACGCAGTGCCGAGTTGGGCCGAAGTGTTCGGGACCTATAATGAGATATTGAATTTCCCAGAAGCAAAAAACGCGTTGGAAGTATATGACAGTCTGGCCGAGGTGGAAGGTACACCGGAGTGAGTAGTTTGGCCGAAATGGTAGGGGCACCGGAGTGTGGTAGTATGGCCGAGGTGGAAGGTACACCGGAGTGTATCTTGAATCTTCCTGAAGAAGGGTGAGGCTGATGTGATTGGCGGCGCCATAATGAGAGAGAGAGACGTGAAGTGACACGCTCTGCGAGTTCCAAGACAGCTGTTCCCCACGCGCCTCGATAACTGTAAAGCGCGTGAAGAGCACGCATGAATCTCCATCACTGAATTTGAATAGGCTGCATCAGAGCCGTCGGTTCTTTGCATTTATATTAGGAATAACTGCACAGTAACTTTTCATCTTCTCCATTGCGATTCATCTGTTTTAGAAAGCGGGAAAAAGAGGAACTCTGCGTTTGTGATTCATCAGAGATAAAAAATTTCTCAAATCCACCCTTTCGAATTCGAATCAAGTAAGTATGTCATCCTCTTCATCTTCTTCATCTTCTGCCTCATCTTCTGCTTCGATCGAGGTAGTAGGAGGCTCGGATAAACCGTTAGATGTCCCCCCCCTATCCTATCTCATTCCGGAGAGGAACGAGATTAGAACAGTAGACAGAGTTGATGGCTTAGAGTGTAACACCATGGGGGTTGCGTTTTACAAAAGCCCGGTGGAGAATCTTGAGGTGTCCTCTATAGCGCTACGGATGTCGCGAGAGCAACTTGAGAGGGAACTCCCATCATTTTATCTTCCCTTTGACCTTGATTACATAATTCCTACCCCCGAGGATAGGGCCTGTTGCCCACCGCAGGGGTTTATGACCGTATACATCGACCCCCTTAGAGTAGGATTGAGATTGCCGCTGTGGGGCGTAGTTGTAGAGTTGTTAAGATACTACGGTATTGCCCTCTGCCAGTTAGCACCGAACGCGGTGAGGCAGTTGGTAGGATTCACTGTAGTTAGTAAACAGGCCGGAATAGAGCCAACTGTAGAGCTTTTTAGGTTTTTCTACCAGCTAAAGAACTTCGGGAAGTCCAAGGGGTGGTATTCCTTTAGCCCCCGAGCCCGAGGAGGGTTCAAGGTTCAAAACCCGAGCAAAGTAGAGGGTTGGAAAGAGAGGTTCATTTTTGTTAGGAATAAGATAGCTCTTCCGAAGTGGAGGAGTGACGAGGTGCTGGATACTGCCCCCGTGGAGAGCCCGGGGGCCGAAGTGAAGCACACGTTCCGACAAGTGGGGACTTTCCAAACCCTCTGTTCCGAGGAGGAACTGGAGAAGGCTGGGCTTAGCCCATATTATTCAGGAAATGGAGATGCTGAAGAGGGTAGGAGTTCTTGTGTCCTGTTATTTAAATTTGCTGTTTTGCGCAGAACTAACCATTGATATATATGCAGTGGGACGCTTCGGAAAGCAACCAGCATCGGGGAGCCCTGCCAAGACTGAAGCGGCCAAGAAGAAGGGGAAAGCCGCGGAAGTATCTCCCCGGGGGAAAACGCCAACCGGTGCGCGTCCGTCGACGGGGTCGGAGGAAAGGGTGACGCCGGCGGGGTCTCCGGCTTTATCAAAGAAGAGGCCGGAGCCTACTGGGACTCCGCAGGCACCATCCAAGAGGCCCCGGACAGGGGAGAGCTCGCAGGTAACATTCAAAAACGCTGATCATTACTTGAACTTACGCGAGGTGTATAACCGAGGTCTGATCCATGTGCCACGTTGTGTTTAACTGATCCAGGAAGAGCAGGGGACCCCCAGCAGTCTGGGGTTTGACGGCGCGGACGCCGAGAAGATTCTGCGGCTGGCCAAAGGAATCATAGAGGTCGGCCTGAAGGGCGAGGTAAAGGCCAGAGAGGGACTAGCTGCGACAGCGCGGGACCTTCGCGCGCGAAACGACAGACTAGCGCATGACTTGGCCCAGGCACGCAAAAGGGCTGCCTTGGTCGAGACCGAGGTCGCGCGTCTGCGCGGTGTGGAGACGGAGAACCATGGTCTCCGAAGTGAGCTGATGCAGCTGCGGGCCGAAATGGAAGCGAGGGAAGCCGCCGTGGTTGGAGGGCAGGGAGCCTTGCTGAGGGTGTTCGCCGAGAAATTATTACACTCCAGCACATTCCTTGACTTCCAGACAAAGTTTGTGGCAATAGGGGACAAAGCCACACGGGCCATGGTGCTGGAAGAGGTGAAGGAGGCGTACCCGGATGTGGACATCAATCGTCCAGAATTCGGGTATGACCCTGAGGCGGCGGCCGAGGTGGAGAAGGCCTATTACGCCGCGCTGGCGGAGCTACCGGAGTGGCCCTTGGTGAATGCGCTCGGGGGGAAGAGGCAGCTTCTGACTGCCGCAGAAGTTGCCAGCTGCGAAGTGGACCAGGATGAAGAATTCCTGGCATTCTGCCGAGGTGAACCGATCACCGCTCCCCCGAGCATCGATCCCCCCCCACAGACGGAGGCTGAAACCCCAGCTGCGATCGAGGCCGTCGCAGCGAATGAAGAAGCTGAGGGGTTGCCCGAAGAACCCGAGGCAGTTGAGCGGGAGGTCAGTCGATCCCCGCAGATTTAAAATTGTAAATTTGTAGAAATGTTAGGGGTGATGTACTGGAACAGCTGTACTTCTGCAATTTGAAATACAATTCCCTTTTCTTTGACTCTTGCTTTCTGTTTACTTGCAAGCAATTTAATGTCTGTTGCCGAACTGAATGTAACTCCTTACATACTTGAGAGTAATTGGTCTTGTTGTCTGTCTAGAATACTGCGGAGCTGCACGAGACCATAAAGAAGTTAATGGAATCACTTGAGTGGTTCCGCGGAGAGAAGAATCATCTGGAAATGCACGTAGTGCCTAAGTTGAAGAAGCAGATAGCCACGGCGGAGAGAAAGGTGGTTGAGGCCAATGAAAGAGCCAAAGACTTCGAGATGCAGTATCGAACCACAGCTGCCGAGATGAGCCGCGTCCGCGTTCATCATAAGGAGTATGAGCGGATTCTGTCCGAGTTCGGTCTTCTAACTTTTGAAGAAGTAGAAGAGCGGACCGCTGAAATCCAGAGTGACATCGCGACATTGATGTCGAGGAGCTCGGTCGAGTCCGCGGAGCTCGTGAGGAAAAGAGAAGTCCTGGAACTGCTGCTCAGTATGTATGAAGGGCTGAAGGGCCGAATCAGGCGGAGGCCTTCTGCTGAAGAGTTCATTGCGAGCACAAGCCAGGACCGAAGTACGCAGAAAGCTCCTCGGAAGGGCAAGAAGACTAAAGGCAAGAAGAAGCCCTCTGAGCAGAGCAAAGGCATAATCATCCGAGAGCCAGCTCCGGTGACTATAACCGAAGAGGAGCCCGTGACGATTGCCGAAGAGGTAGTCGATGAGCTGGCTCAGGAGATTGAGGTGATGGCCCCGGAGGAGTGGGATCCTGAGCAATGGGCTCAAACCCCGAGGTCCGCGTCACAACAAACTAGTCGAGCGCGGACCAGAGATGAAGTTCCTAGGCCAGCGCCTAGAGAAAGTCCTCGGCGAAGGGAACCTCGAAGGGATGACCGAGCCAGAGCCCGAGAGGGTAACAGAGCCGGAGCCCGAGGTCAAGGATCTTCAAGATCCCGGAGGACCCAACGCAGACCGAGGAGCGGGTCCCAGCGCCGGAGCGCGCAGTATTGGCTCGGGGGCCATAGACAGTAGCTTTTGTTTGTTGCCTCGTTTTTTTTTTTTTTTCGCTTGAAGTCTTATGTAAAAAACTGTTTGATGTGTAACATTCAGAAGATAATAATAAAACTGTTGTAATGTGTACAAACTGGAGTGACGAAAATAACTTGTTACAAATCACTTTAATCGGGTGTTCGGGAACGTGATAGAAAACGTGTTAACTGTTTTAAGTAGGTGTTCGGGAACACGGTTTGGATAAATCCAATCTCCCCGGACGGATCAGGCGGGAGTAAAAACTCCCCGGACGGATCAGGCGGGAGTGACATACCTCCCCGGACGGATCAGGCGGGAGTAAGCATTTCTCCGGTTAAACAGACGAGAAAGTGATGTGAGTCCGGGGACTAATATGCAAACCTCCTCGGACGGACCGAGAGAGAGGTTTAATTGTCCGGAGACTAATAATGATAGTATGATAGTGTTAGGGCGTCCCCGTAACGTAAAGAATAACACAGTAAGTTATGCAAGCAAGAAATTTTATTCAATGATAAATGCCGGAGCAAACTCAAAAGTACAAAGTGAAATAACAACTATAAAGGGAATTAAAGGAAAGATAGTACTTGCGATGTGGCCCTCACAGATAGAATCGCCTCAAATTTGTGACGTGCCAACTTCGGGGGATCGGGGTCCCGTTGATATGTTCAAGCTGATAGGACCCAGAGTCATGTACAGCAACGACTCGGTAAGGGCCTTCCCAAGAAGCATGTAGTTTGCCCTCAGGGGCAGCTTTGCTGGCCGAGTTGAGCCGAAGGACTAAGTCCCCGACATTGAACTGTGTACCTCGAACCCGGAGGTTGTAATACTGGGCAGCTCGCTGTTTGTACTTAGCCTGCTGAATGAACGATTGTTCCCGGCGATTCTCGAGCTCATCCAAATTTGCGCGAAGAGCCTCGTCATTATCATCCGGAACTAATGTGAGGAGGCGAGGACTCGGCACACTGATTTCAGCGGGGATAACGGCTTCGGAGCCGTAAGTAAGGCTGTAAGGAGTCTCCCCGGTGGAGGTGTGCGGCGTTGTACGAATAGCCCATAAGACTTGTGGAAGGTTTTCAGCCCAGAGACCTTTGGCACTATCCAGGCGCTTCTTTATTCCCGTGAGAAGGGTCCGGTTGGTGACCTCAACCTGCCCGTTTGCTTGAGGGTGAGCAACCGAAGTGAAAATCTGTTTGATGTGGAGTTCTTCACACCATGAGCGGAATGGATCATTGGCAAACTGTTTACCATTGTCCGAGATAATAGTGCTCGGGATGCCGAAGCGGCAAACGATATTGCGCCATACAAATTTCAAAATATTCTGACCGGTAATAGCGGTAAGTGGTTCGGCTTCGACCCACTTAGTGAAGTAGTCTACGGCAACGACCAAGAACTTCAACCCTCCCGGAGCAACGGGGAAGGGTCCAACAATATCAATACCCCACTGAATAAATGGCCACGCACTCTGGATTCCCGTGAGTTCGGTTTGTGGCAGATGCTTTACACGGGAGTGTAGTTGGCACTTGCTGCATTTGGATACTAAGTCATGAGCATCGTTGAACAGGGTAGGTCAATAGTATCCCCAGCGGAGAACTTTCTTTGCTAAAGTCCGGGAACCGATATGGCTTGCGCAGGCCCCTTCGTGAACCTCCCGCAGAACTTGAATGGCCTCGGCAGGGGCGAGGCACCGGAGATTCGGTTGTAGGTACGATTGTCGATATAGAACTCCGTTATGAAGGGAGTATTTGGGGGCTTTGAGCACAACTTGCCGAGCTCGTAGCTTGTCAGTGGGCAGAATTCCATCTCGGAGATACTGAATGATCGGAGTCATCCAGTTCGGATCACTGTCGGTCAGTACCGAAACTGTAGCCTCATGAATTGCTGGATGGGAGAGGTCTTCGACCATGATATCCGGAGATATATTAGTTTGGACCGCGGAGGCCAACTTGCTGAGTGCGTCTGCCCTGGAATTCTGAGCACGCGGGATTTTCTGGATAATAACTGTATCAAAAGTTGACATGAGTTTGAGTGCTAGAGCGCGATACCTGACCATTGTTTCTTCCTTAGCGACATAAGTCCCCTGAATTTGCTTAGACACGATCTCGGAGTCCGTGAAGAGCTCTAGGTGACGAACACCTAAAGATTGAGCGAGCCGGAACCCGGCGAGGACTGCCTCGTATTCAGCTTCGTTGTTGGTCACCTTAAATTTGAATCTGATGACATATTTAACCTCAACCTCCTCGGGGTCGATGAGAAGCAGTCCGGCGCCACTTCCTCGGACCGTGGATGCTCCATCCACGAAAAGTTGCCACTTCCGGGGTGAAGGAGCGAGTGTGACGTGGTGCTGTGTATCTTTGTCTGCGGGGGACTCATGATTGTCTGCCGGGGCTTCGGCCAGGAAGTCGGCAAGTGCTTGACCCTTAATTGCTCGGCGGGGGAGAAACTGGATGTCATATTCGCCCAACTCAATTGCCCATTTGGCGAGGCGCCCAGACACCTCGGGTTTTACAAGGATCTGGCGTATAGGGTGATTGGTCAAGACTCGTATTTCACGTCCCTGGAAGTATGGCCGAAGACGCCGAGCTGCCATAACGAGGGCCAAGGCGGTTTTTTCAAGCTCGGAATATCGCGTCTCGGCTCCATGAAGCACCCGGCTTGCAAAATACACGGGATGTTGAACCCCCTCCACTTCGCGCACAAGAGCGGCGCTGACAGCCTCTTCGGCGGAAGCCAGATATAAGTACAGTGGCTCTCCGGGGAGAGGAACTGACAAAGTAGGCAGCTGCTGTATATGACGCTTCAAGGCTTCAAAAGCCTCGGTACACTCTGGAGTCCACTCAAAGGACTTCGCTTGTCTCAGGATCTTAAAAAATGGGAGCTGGCGCTCCGCTGCCTTCGATAAGAATCTGTTTAAGGCCGCCAGGCCACCTGTGAGGCGTTGAACATCCCTAAACGTCTTTGGTGGCTGCAGATCCAATACATCACGGAGTTTAGCCGGATTGGCCTGCAGGCCGTTTTGTGAAACCATGTACCCGAGAAACTTCCCGGAACCAACACCGAAGGTGCATTTTGCTGGATTGAGTCGCAAGTTATAGCGCCGCAGGGTGCGCAATGTTTCGGCGATGTCCTGCACACATGAAGGATGGGAGGAGCTTTTGATGACCAAGTCATCGACGTAAACCTCAACATTGCCACCTATCTGGTCGTGGAAGACAAAGTCCATTAGACGCTGATAGGTGGCTCCAGCATTCTTGAGCCCGAAGGGCAGTTTCTTGAAAGCGTAGCACCCAAAGGCAGTGATAAACGCCGTTTTGAGGGCATCCTGTGGATCCATAAAAATCTGATGATAGCCCTTGTACAGATCCAAGAAACAAAGCGCCACGTACCCTGTAATGGCTTCGGCCTTTTGGTCGATGGAGGGTAGAGGATAGCAGTCTTTGGGACAGTGCTTATTGAGATCGGAGAAGTCAACACACATCCGCCATGCCCCACTAGTTTTTGTTACCATTAACGGATTAGATAACCAAGAGGGGTAGAATACCTCGAACAAGATGTCCGCGTCCAGGAGTTGTTTCACTTCAACTCAAATGGCTTCATTTCGCTCCGGAGCGAATTTCCTCTGTTTCTGTTGAATTGGCTTTACGCTAGGATCGATGTTCAGCTTATGAGTAATCACCTCGGGAGAGACCCCGGGCATATCCAAAGGAGACCATGCAAAAACATCGGAATATTCTCGCAGGGTCTGAATAATGGCCTGATGTAGCCATGGCACATCCACGGCCCCTACTGTTACTGTCCGCTCCGGCTTAGACGGATCTAGCGGGATTTGGGCAGTGGCATCCCCCAATGGGGTACATTCCCGAGGTTCTAGAACCTGTGATGTTACCTGAAGCTGCTGTTTGGGCTGAACCTTGGCAGTCTTTTTGAGCACCACATACATGCACTCTTTTGAAACCCGCTGACTCCCGCGGATGGTCACTTCACCATGCGAGGTGGGAAACTTTAGCGCGAGGTGATACGTGGAGCATATGGCTTTTGCCGGGGTGAGCCAGTCCCGGCCCAATATCATGTTATATGGTGATGGGGAATTCACCACATAGAAATCCACGAAGATTGTTTTTATCCTCGGATAAGTTCCCAAAGACGCTGGGAGGGTGAGGATACCTTCTGGCCGGACTTCACCCTGGGTGAAAGTCTGTAGTGGCCCGGGGGCCGGTCGGAGTTGGTCTCGGGAAATCCCCATCCTTTCGAAACAGTCCGCAAATATGATGCTTACTGCGGCCCCATTGTCCACGAAGACCCGCCGTACTGTTATGTTAGCTACAGTCATGTCGATGACAATAGCGTCAGTGTGGGGTGTTATCTCTGGAACCGGATCCCTATCCGTGAAGCTGACAGTCTCGGACTGATGGAGGCGTTTGTGACGTGGCTCCTCGGGAGGAGGACGTCGAGCTTCTGCCTTTAAGGCATGTCGTGAAGCCCCGGTGGGTAGGGCTCCATATATCACGTTTATCACGTGAGGGGGTGCGTTGTCCCCGGGTCCTCCCGGAGGAGGAGGTGGAAGTGGGAGACGTGGCGGCTGGCGATTGCCAGAATCTTGTCGTGCGTAGTTATTGGGCCCCTGCCGGTTATTCTGCCAATGTGGCCGATTTTATTGAGTATCTCGGTCATGGTAACCTCCGCGGTTATGAGACGAGCCCCCATTGTGGTTTGCCCGAGGTTGGTCTCCGGTTCGCGCAACGTATTGCCGCAGGAGCCCTTTCTTGAGGCATTCCTCAATCTCCTTGCCGAGTTCTCGACACTCTTCTGTCTCATGTCCGTGATCTCGGTGGTACGCGCACCACTTTCCACGGTTCCTCTTTTCAGGAGGCGCTGTCATTCGCGGACAAGGTCGCAGATCGTTCTTGTGGATAGATAGGATTTCAGCTCGTGACTTCGTCAACGGAGTTAATTGTGGAATTTCACTTCGGGATTCTAAACGCCCCGGTGTCAAGCGTGAAAATGCGCTAGTTCGCGTACTAGGCCCAGTTTGTGCTTTGTCGGCCTGTCGCTTGATTGCGTGCTTCTCACGCTTCTGACGAGTCTGCTCCTCGGTCTTAGCAAATTTGCACATTGTTTTGAACAGTGCTCGAGTTGTGACCGGGGTGTTCCGAGCTAACTCGGTGTGGAGTGCTCCGGGGCGGAGTCCATTCATAAAGGCGTTGATGGCCACATCGTCGGGGCAATTTCCCACCTTGAGGCTTACCGCTGTGAAACGGTCCAGAAATTGGGTAACGGTTTCACCGTCCCGTTGTTCCATATTCATGACGTCGGCCAGGGTGGCCATGGGCTTCGCCCGGGCTTCGAACCGTGCCCAAAAGTGCTCGGCGAGTTCTCTGAAGGAGGATATGCTGTCTCGCGGGAGAAAATCAAACCAAACCCGAGCTTCATCCTGCAAATACTCAGGAAAAATCCTGCAATACTGAAGGGATGTGATGTTATCATGACTAAGCATGCTGTGCCTAAAAGCGCCAAGAAAATTGGCCGGATCTCCAGTGCCATTGTAAGGTGGTATAGCTGGCCGTTTGAACCCTTCGGGAAGGGTGATGGCCATGATTTCGGAGGAGAACGGTGTGATGATCTCTCCATTGGCATCAAGGCCCAGGATTATATCCAGTTCAACGTTGCGTTGAACTCGCTCATACTCTTGGAGATCCAGAGCATGAGAATCAGCGTAGCGAACTCTTTTAGCCGCATTAAGTGGACGGCGGCGATCCACATCAGTTGGTTCCTCATTGCGAGGCCGTGATCCATTTGAACTCCCAAGGTCCTCGGAAGAACCAGGTCGTTCCCGTCGTCGATCTTGACGCCCACGGTACCCCGGTTCCCGTTGACCGCGCGGGCGGGGTGGAGGCACCACAGGATTATCATTGTTGCTGACAGGCCCCGCGGCAGGCCCCGCTGGACGTAGGCGATTAACTGCCCAATCTTGAAGGACATGTGCATGCTCTTGTAAGAAATCTTGGAGCAGTTCTGGGGTGATTTGAATGTTCACCGGTGGTTGAGCAACAGCAATATTAGGGTTTTGCTGGTCTTGAGGGGGTGGAGGACTTTGATTACCCTGATGGTTGGAGGCACTCCCTGCCGGCAATTGTCTCGGCGGCACAACTTGATCCACGGGTGGATCCTGGTTAGATTGATCTCCGCGGCGAGATTGATTCTGACGAGTTGTCACCATGATTTCGGAAGGCAATGATATTACAAAATACTACCTTGTCGTTCCCACAGACGGCGCCAATTTGATAATGCGCAATCCGGTAAACACACAATTTAAACAACAATTTACGTAAACAATGCAAGAACACACAAGAATTACGTGGTTCGATCCGGAGATCTACGTCCACGGGCAGAAAACGGCAACTGCCGAGGTGTTTCCCTTACTCGAATGTTGAGCTTACAGTGCGTATTACAGAATTCAAAGTGTGAACCCTAATTCAGAGTTCTTTTCACCTATTTATACTACTAAATCAAAACCCTAACTCAATCCCTATAATCTTGCCCACCAAATCTGCATGGCAGTTGGGAAAAGATCATGGGCCTTGATTCACGGAACAGATTTGATTCACTGGACCGAATGCGTGTTGCTGGGCCTGTTGGGCCTGGGCCTTCGTGCTTGCTGGCGTGTTCGCTGAGCTGGTAAGTGGGCTCAAGATTAACCCGGCCCGAAGTGACCGGGTCATCCCTATCAGAAGGGTTTAGAGAAGATATATCCGTACCCTACTCGTTACATTTGGAGCGTGTTTGGTAGAGCTTATAAGATATTTAAAACATTTTATAAGATGTTCAAGAACTTATAAGCTCTCAAAATTTGTTTGATCAATTTTTTTTTTATATAAAAAAAGCTTATAAGATGTCTAATTAAGCTCCTTATAGCCTGTTTTAGAAAAAGCACTACCTCTCCACTTTTCTTATAAAATCCTTTTAAATATATTTTTTTGGTAATTATATTTACAAAAATCTTATTTACCAAACATATCAATATCTTATAAATTATTTTATTCAAATACTTCTAAAATTTCTTTTAAAATAAGATTATATAATTTTATAAACTCTAAAAACATCTTATAAAATGTTAGAGTTTATACGAAGTTTTAAAAATTATAGCGCAACACACTCTTAGAGTAGCTATTAGTTGTTTAATTCGAAGATTACTGTCGGCAGAAATTGAATTCGAAGATTACTGTCGGCGGAAATTAAAGCTAACCATTCCACGTCACTCACCAACACAAATTTTTTTAGTGTTTTAAGAAGAGACAATATTAAAACACTAAGGACATATTTGATTAGGATTGCACAATTTGGATTAGGGATAGTTCCATTCTTTGTATTTTATTTTATGAATCGGTTATTTGAATTGATCAATTCTTTCATTCACTTTCTATTATCTACATCATTATTTACATCACCTTTTACAATTTTCAATTCACATTTTTATCATTTGTTAACATTTTACTTCATCTTTTACAATTCTCAATACATTTATTGCAATTTTCAATACACATTTCTATCATTGCTCAATCAACCAGTCATTACTTACATCACCTAAACCTTATTGATGTGACAGTGTACATCCTATCCTACTACATCCTTAAACAAAACTGCCTTTATGGATGGACTACTTGTGGATGTGCCGCAGCGAATGAAGCACATTCTACTGCATCCCAATACAAATATCCCTTAAGGTGGCGTTTGTTTGTGGTTATAGATGACTGGAGTGTTGTAAGTTGTGAAGAGTAAAGTAAAATTAGTAAATTGAAGTAAATAAATGAATGTTTGTTTATGTTGATTGGAGATTGAGTTGAACGGTATTTATAATATAAAAGGTGATAAAATTGATTTGATATGTGTAAGAGTTAGTTACAAAATAGATGAGTAATGTTTTGTTGTTTGATTGATAATGTGAAGAGTCAACCCTACTTGAGATTGTTCTCAGTCGAAAAGCAAATGCGACCGAGATTAGGCTCAATCCACCCGAATTGGCCCAACCTTCAACAAACACGACCGGAAAAAGAAGAAAAAAGTTCAAGGAGAAAGACAATATACACATATACATATATGATAAACAATAGAATTTGGTACAGGCGTACAGCTCATTGTGGTGGTTTATTGGTGAAAATCATCATAGGTGTCATCGATGATCGATATAAAATATTCGATGTGATTCAGTTTAGTTAATATATCTTTTTCCAGTTTTGCAATAAATGCAAATCAAAATGAATAAATTGTTTTAGAATATTGTATTATAATAACAATCATAATATTCATATATGTGTGTGTTGTGGTGTATCAAGAATTTTGAAATTTGGGATACAATATATTATTTGAACAAACACATTATTTATCTTTTATGTTCTAAAAGTCTTCGTCTATCTCCGCCTAAATTTCATTAAGGTGTTAGATGGTCCTTGACCACTTATGTATTTTCCCGCTCTTTCTGTTTAGACCCGATTAATCTCGCCTAGACCTTAATTACACGTTAGATCTTAGTCTGCCGTTCGATTAGGATCTAACATCTTTTAGAACATTACTTATTATAAAATGGTATAACCAAAAACATAATATTAAAAGAAAGATACACAAAATACTAAGATAAAGTACCTACCATTTAGCAGTGATAATATTTTAGATTTTTTACTTCTTTTAGGTTATTTGATTTTTATAGCTAGAGCTACTGATTGATTCCAAGAAGAAAAAAAAAAAGAATTATTGCAAAAGAGATATCCTAAATAAGAAACACATGGGACGAAAAAAGATAGTTTAATAACATATTAATTGAATAAAATGCATCTGATTTTAAGTGGCCTAATTGGTAAGTGTGCTTACATTTAGTGACCTAAAATTTTAAGTCAAACAAAATGCATAATTAAATTTTAGGTTAAATGAAAAGATTGAATTAAAAAAGGGCCAAAAGAAAGAGGGACGACAGACAGCGGCCATTAGTATTCATTTTTTGTCTTTCTAAATTATAGTGACTTTCATCACCTAATTGTTACAATTTCTCTAAAATGCCCTTAATTACCGTGTGTGCCCGTTCAAGGTGTAGATGACTCCTAATTAAGCTTTGTCCAATGAACGTATTCGTTGCTTGAGCGCGAATCTGCAAGAACCAACACTGAAGAGGATCTCCTGTGAAGAGCCTCCGTCGCTCGAGTTAGTGATCTGTGGGATGAGTTTTAGCAAGAGTAATGGAATAAATTGAGCAATGGTGAGAAATAATGTGTATTACTTTGCAATAGAAGAAATGAGAGACTCATATACTTACTCCATTAGGCCTCGTTTACTTCAGGGTATAAGAATAACACATTTATCCCTTGTCTTTGGATAAATTGGTGGGATATGAATAAGCTAGAGAATTAATTCAACGTTTACTTCTCCAAATAAAGTCTGGATAAGAATATCTTTTATCTATTTCTTATATTTACCTTAGTACATGTCAATTAGGATAAAGGGGATATATTTGTAATTAACTAAATATTTAAGATAAAATAAAAGCGGAATTTTAAACTAATTAAAAAATATTAAATTATTTTTATGAATCTGAAAAATATATTTTAAATTCTAAAAATTTATTCAAAATACCTTAAGAATATTGAAATCATTTATAATAAATATTTTATTAAAAAAATATTTTAAAATTATAAATTATTTAAAAAATCTAAAAATTATTTCTAAAATTCTAAAAAAAATTTAAAATTCCTAAAAATGCTATAATTATTTTTAAACCCTAAATTATTTTTAAAAATTACTGTCTTATTAAAAAAAAATCCAAGAAAATGTTGGAATTATTTTTAAAAATTTAAGTTTTATTAAAAGATTTAAAAATCATAAATTTATTTAAAAATCATAAAATTATTTCTAAAACTCTAAAAATTCATTTCAAATATCTAAAAAATTGTTCGAATTATTTTCAAAAAAATAGTTATATTAAAAAATATAAATCATAAAATTATTTAAAAGAAGAGGAAAAAGTTTTCATCATACAAAACACGACTTTATTTTGAGATGTTGGAAATCTTATTTTTATGGTTCAACTTCATTTGATTTGTAAAGCACCAAATGCAATTTTGAAGAATGCATTGATGCACTATGAAATGACAAGGCATACGGTGTATAACATGACAAGTTTATAAATTTCATATTTTTAAAATAATGGTACAATTTTTAAATATTTTTTAATAAAATTGTAATTTTGAAAAATAATTTCAACATTTTCCAGATATTTTAAATGCATTTTTAGAGTTTTAGAAATATTCTTAGTTTTTTAAAATAATTTTATGATTTTTAAATGCTTCTTATTAAAACTGAAATTTTTAAAATAATTCCAACATTTTTCATATATTAAAAATTAGAGTTGTTTGAAAGTACTAGTTGAAATAATGAAAAGTAATAAAAAGTGGATCTAAAAAAAAAAAAGTAATGAAAATTGTTTATCCAGGGATGAAGATAGATTATCCGGGGTTGGATGGAGGGATAACTATCCTATGTTTTATCCTTATTTTCCCAGGTTATCCCGGGTAAAGTGGATAACCCGGGATAAAACATTTGTCAAAGTAAACGTGGGATAACCCAGGATAATAACCCAGGATAAAATTGTCTTATCCTGGGTTATCCTACCTTCTCCCCCGAAGTAAACGGGGCCTTAGGGTTCAAGGGTAAGATAGTTATTTCGCACATGCCACCTAATCCCAGTCAGCATCCTAGCCTTGTACTTTTTATAGGGACAAGCCAGTGATTCCCTATATCTTTTTTCAGGGGGATAACGGATGTCGGTGTGCCTGATGACTTCCAAGTACTTTTAAGCCGAGTCCTTTACAATGCATTTACCACGTGCTCCCATAGAACAAGGTAAGTGCACATGAGAGCTTAATTTTGGCACGCTTCGCGCCTATGGGCTGATGTGATCCAGAAGGGAAATACATATCGTGCTTCGGGCTGTCGGAGTGCCCCTTGAGCAAGCCCTATTGGCGCGAGGCAAGAACTGTAGAAGTTGTGTTATTGCTCATCTATCTAGGACATTTTCTTAGTCTTCGTGCATCATGGGGGTATTCCCTATTATGGCACTACAGCCTGGACCTTGAGTCCTATTCAAAGCCGTCATACAATTGGTCCGGGAAATCAAGCTATGATTACTCATTGGACTCCACACCCGTCGGTTTATACAAGCTGAACTCCAATGTTGTGGTGTTTAAGGATGATTCAACAAGTTCCGAATAATAATTGTTGGGACGATACGAGTATGGGCGACGGGCTTTAGCACACTAGCGGAAGGTTTAGCCCTACGATATGCTCTTCATACTACAATAGCAAGTGTCATTTTTATTTGGTGGTCGTGTTAGACTCGAAGTGCCTAGTTAATTAATATGCTACAGGAAGGTGACCTCCATTGTAAACCTATTGGTAAACGTGTTTATGCATGCATAATAGGTCGAGTTAAGTGTCTATTTAGTGGCATTTGCATGCGTAATTGACCGGGTATTGCTCATATTTGTATTATTGGACAATTTGATGCTTGTGACTTGTTTTGAAGTTAATTGGGGGAATTTAGACCAAAAAGTCGAACTCGACTTAAACTGGATGTGAGAACAAGTTCCGCAAGTAAAAAACCGAGAGAAAATCGATCCGAGGCTGCTGGGAACCAGTCTCGGCCGAGCCAGAGGAGCTCGGCCGAGCCAGAGGAGCTCGGCCGAGCTAGAAGGTCAGAGAATTCGGATTTCTGGCTGTAGAAGAGTCTCGGCCGAGACAGTCATTCTCGGCCGAGACAGATTGATACACCTCTACTATTTTGGCCATATCTTGAGATCTACAACTCCGATTGAGGTGCAATTGGTGGCGTTAGAAAGCTGATTCGAAGAACTACAACTTTGAGTGAAAGAAGAAAAATCCAAAAATGATCAAAAGACCCTCAAAAACAGCTTTGAAGTTGGAAAAGGAATGCAGTGTCGGCCCATTACTTGGCCCACAAGCTCAAAAACGAATTTTAGACTTATTTTCCTATTCCAATTAGGTTTTATCCTTCTTTATCCTAGAGATGTACTCATATAAATATCTCAAGGCTCTAGACATTAAGGGAGAACTTTTACATTGATTCGAGAGCTCGGACGTGGGAATTCTGAAGAACACGAAGACTCAAGATTCGGCGATTCGGGTTTTATAGTTTTATGTTTTCTTTTATTAGTTTGTTCTTAGCGATCGCTATGATCAGCTAAGCATTTATTTTCCCGTCTTTGACTATGTTGAACCCTAGACTTTTATTTATGTAATTAATTCAGTAATTGCTTAATTTAATTATGTTCTGAGATTACTTGTGTTATTGGATTACTCTATCTTTTATATGTTTGTTATGTGGACTGATCACCCTAGTAATAGGCATATAGCTGTCGCTAGGTCATGAATTCATAATCCGTAATTGTTATGCGTTTGTGCCCAAAAGTAGCAAAAAGTGGTTACTCGCTAGGATAACACAAAGTCGCGGTCACTTGTACCACGTTCGTGAGTACAACACCGTACCTACTCCGTTGCCTTAGTTCCCTATGCGTCTGATTAATATTGTTCTAGCGAGCGTCTCCTAGGACTACTTAATTGGATAGGATTAATTACTAAATTCTTAGGATTAATTATACTTAAGGGGTAACAAGGGTTAGCTAAGCATACCTGTTAATTCTTGGAGTAGGGGTCTCAGAACTAATTAGTTAAGTAGTTGCATTAGTTACATGATATTCAGACTACGGGGATACTGGGTTAAAGGCGGGATACTTTTTATTCACTAGTTAATTCATCTTTAGTTATTTGCATTAGTTAATTAAATTTAATCAAAACTCCCCCCTTATTATATTTATACTATTAGTACTTATATAGAATTGGTTAGTACAATTAATTGATTAATTCCTGTTCTCTGTGGGATCGACCCTGACTTGCTCTAGCTACTGTTAGGAATAGTTAGGTTAAATAATCATCTTATTTGACTGCACCCGACAGTGCGGCCACCTGTAATTATAATTAAAGATAGTGAAGAATATTCAAGATCTAGTTAGTTCGATAAATATGCCACAATCTTTTGCATATGCCACAATCAAAGCTTGTAAACCATTCCATTCTCCACGCATGTTACTTGCACCATCATATCCTTGCCCTCTAATATTTTGAACATCAAGAGTATGACGAGAAAGGACAAAGATAATACCTTCTTTCAATGTTGATGCGGCAGTGTCTTCAACATGTACGAGTCCAAAAAAATGTTCTTGCACATAGCCATCTTTGTCAACAAATCTCAACACAATTGACATTTGCTCCTTTTTGGATTCATCTCGAGCTTCATCAACTATGATACAAAATTTTGCATCACCAATTTCTTCCCGAATGACATTCTTGACTTTTGTTGCCATGACTTGCAAATCTGTTTTTGTATTTTCGGTGATTTATATGATGCATTTATAGGAGCATTATCCAAAACTTCTGTTATTTTGTCATTAAAAGAGCCAATGAAGCTCAAGAGTTCTAAAAAGTTGCCACGATTGATTGACTGTTTGGACTCATCATTACCTCTAAAAGAGCATCCTTGAAATGCAAGCCACCTGGTTGCCTCAATTGAAGCTTTCAAGCGAAGTCTAGTTTCAACAACTTCTTGCTCTGTGAACTTCTCAATATTTTGGGCAATATGAGATTGTTGGTTCATGAGATCCGCACATGCTTTCTCAGCATTTCTATGAGGTGAAGTAAGGTCTTTACCAATATGAGCCAAAAATGAACAATTACTCCCATCTCTCACCTTCTTCCATGATCGAAACCCACTTATAGTAAATGCTTCCAATCCAGGAGGACCATTTTTAGAGTGAAAAACAAAGCATGGTAGGCAAAATGCAGCATTTGTGCGAGGAGAATATTCCAACCAAGACGGGAATAATTAAAACCATGATGCCTGAAAGTTGCGATAATGCTTTTCTCCTTTTTTTGGATATTTTGAGAGAATTTGTTGATATGGACCATGTTTGATTTAAGCTCTTCTAACTTCATCATGCATTTCAACAGGATAATCCCATATTGGTGCTTGTAATCCCGGATCACGTACCAACGATTGGATATCAAATCTTCCATCTATCTCAACTCTTAAAGATTTCCTATGATGATTTTCGGAATCCAAAGATTTAATTTCAGTGGATGGATTTGACGATGAAGATGCTGAAATTTCGACATTCTTTCTTTTAAAGATTTCATCAATTCTTCGTGTCTTTTTCATCTGCAAGAGAGGGGAGGGAGGGGGGGGGGGGTGGAGGAACGTAAATCAATCATTTTCTCCCCAAAAACTAGGTTTTACCATTCAACAAAATCATGAAAAATCCACTAAATAAACTAATCAAATAACATAATCGTAGCAAGTCTTATATCACTCACAAAAATATCTATATAGGTATTTAACATCAAAATCACAATTCACAATTTATAAGTCACTACACATAAATTCTACCATATTCATCATCATTCATCAATATAATTAGATATATTCACTTTACTAATTTTAGCAAAAAGAAAAAAAAGAATGTAAATACCTAATTTCTAGAGAGAACGTTGTTGAGAGGTATTCTTTGAAGCAGCATGGCTGTTTTTTTGTTTACAAGAAGCAGAGGATTTGGAAAGTAAATTTAACTTTTAGAAGACAGGCGGCAGAGGATTTATATGAATAAAATATTATCAATTCTAGGATCTGTTGAATATATTTGGGCAGAAGGAATTGAAAATAGGCCCACAGCCCACTATCTAGGAAATAAAGGATGACTACAAATTTGGGGGGGGGGGGGGGCACTTTTCTATTTTTAGAAAATTTTGATGAACAGTAGTTATTCAAAAAATATTTTTAATAATTTGGGGGGGGGGGAGGGGGGCATGGCCCTCCTCCCCACTGCCTTTCGTCCGTCACTGGTTGTGCCCATGGAGGTATGGCAGATCCCCTTCCCAAACCCTACACTCTGACAAACATAATCTTTTCATAGAAAAACACGTTTAGAATCGAGCTTATATTACATAATTATGTGTTCTAAGCTCTCGTTTATCATACTTTATCGTATTTTATCTCTTGCGAAAAAACCTTGTTTTGAGTGTTTTTTAGGTGAAATAGGTCAATATTGGGATCGACATTGTACTCACCTAGTGCTATATTGACACCATACACTTGCGGTTGTCATAGTAGTATCTAATTTAGTGTGTGTCAAGTTTTTGGCGCCTTTTGCTGGGGATTCGGTAACGATAGCCGGGAAGTGTTGTTATAAGCGTTTTGAGATACTCTAGACACTTCTATTTTGTTTGTTTTTACTTGTTTGTTTGTTGATTAGACCAATTGAACTTAAGTGTTGTTTCGTTTTCTTGTTTTGCAAGGAGTGCATGCAATTGAGATCACAAGGATTGCAAGGCTTGCTACCATTTTATCTGAAAATCGAAGCAACCTATAGACACAATCAAGGAAAACAAAATCGAGAAATAGATATGGCTGAACAGGTGGATGATCCGAGAGTGGTAAATTCGATCGAGAGGAACCTTCCTCAGCTTCCACCGGACCATGCAAACGTCTTTCATCAAATGGTCGAAATGATGTGGAGGCACAAAGAGGAAGTAGATACTTTAAGGAATTGGAGAGAGAAAGTACTCAATCCACCACCACCCCAAGCCACGATCCAAGACTTCTTAAGACTGGTGGGAAATCGAAATTTTGGTGGAGTAGGATGGACACCGGTTAATGCTGTGAATTTTGAATTGAAACCAACCATAATCTCCATAATTCAACATAAGTTCAGAGGGCACGCGAACGAGGATCATAATCTACACTTGTCTACCTTCTTGGAGGTTTGAGGTACGATCTAAATCAATAATGTGCCACATGATCAGATTTAACTTCGTCTATTATCATTTTCCTTGAGAGATAGAGCGAAAAAGTGGTATAATTCGCTTGCAACTAAGAGCATTCGGACTTGGGATGACCAGTACTAACAATTCCTTCAAAAGTATTTTTCGGCGAGCAAGACGATTAGGTTGAAAGGGGAGATAACTCAGTTCCGACAGTTAGATGCATAACTATTGTGGGAGGCTTGAGAGCGATTTAAGGAGTTGTTGTGGAAGTGCCCTCAACACGGACTTCAGGAAAGGGAACAAGTATGCTATTTTTACGATGGATGGCTTATTTGGACCAACTAGAGTGATTTTGGATGTTGTAGGCGGAGAGGCACTGTTTTCTCGAATAGCTCGTGATGCAATCTCGATGATTGACAATGTGGCTTTTAACTCCTATCAGTGGCCGAATGAGCGTAACGTCCCGAGCAAGTGGACAAAGAATCGAGATTTCACTTCCCCTGATGATTATTTTGTTAGCCTGCCTGAAAAACTTTTGATGGCAAACAACAGACTGGCGGCTTGCCAAATCCAACAAAAACTCTAACCAGTTCGGGCTTTTTTTTTTTTTTTTTTCTCCCTTCTGGGTAAAGGAGCAGTATTATCAGCCACGCTTTTGACAGTTTCTTTCCGGTTGAATACATATTTTTCCAATCTAATTAGATCCTTGGTTATATTGCACATTTTGGAGTGGACAGATGGCTAGTTCCCAATTAAACCGGTTGGACCGATCGATCCGGTCCGATTATGACATCACTGTTTCAATTAATTTTCAACCATACATAATCTACCAATCATCTATGTCACTATTTGCAATATGATAAACGGAGTTAGATAACTCAAGTGATGAGAGCATCCACTACCTAGACCTTTGGTCCTAAGTTTGAGTCACCTTGGGGGATGAGTGAGAGGGTTTTCCCTTTGTTCTTAGATAAGGAGAATTTCTTTTAAAATATTTGCAATATGATAATATATACACATCAATCTAAATAACCAATTAACATCAACAACCCTTTAATCATTGCATATCACTTATCACAATGTAATACTCCCTTTGTCTAAAATAGATAATCTAGTATTCAGTTTTAGAGGGTGTTTGGCCGAACTTATAAACTCCTAAAAACATCTTATAAGATGTTTAAGAGCTTATAAGCTATTGCAAAGTGTTTGGCAAAAAAAGATATTTAGGAGCTTATAAGACACGAAAATAAGCTCCAAGAGCTTATAAGATCTAAAAAAAATAAGTTTCTATACCCCATCTTATTTCCATCTTATTTTTTAAGATCTTAATTACTACACTTAAATTTCACACAAAATTCACACTTACACACACTACACACATTTCACACACTACACATATTTCACACTCTACACACACTACACACATTTCACACACCACACACACTACACAATACACACACTTCACACACTACACACATTTCACACACTAATCAGAATGTGTGTTTGATATTAACTTTTATTTTAGACCCCAAATTTATAGATAAATTATTATATTCAATTGCAAGCTTATGAGCTCTTTTAACCAAATACTTTGTTAAATTATAAGCTCCTTAAAAATTACATCTTATAGGCTCTTGAAATAACTTATAAGATGTTGGAGCTTATAAGATATTTAAAATAAGTTTAGCCAAACACCCTCTTGGTCAATCCCAAATTATAATCACTTTACTTTACTTATATGATGTACAAATTATTTAAAATGTCCTTAATTTGTGGATCATTAGCTCCACGTATCCCAAAATAATAAAGATATTAAAGGAAATAATAGGTTAATATTAGTTTTCCAGTATTATTAAAAATATTTTCTTAATCTATGTGTAAAATAAATTGTGACTATCCTTTTGGGGCAGATAGAGTAAGATAAACCATTGTCCACTAATATATTGATTTGATATATACAATACACATCATATCTTACTACATTTCAATATATACATATCTTTTGAATGGATATATTTTCAATCCAGATGTGCTCATTCAAGTCCAAACATCCTTGATGTCGCTGTACATGATTATGGGTGGTTCAATATGGTGTATCGTATCCAATAATATTAGTTCCAAAATCCCATACTTAACTTAAATCCAATTTTTCAATTGACTTTGTTTGAGGTTCTCCAAACTTCTACGTGCCCCTCAGACATGTTTATCCATTCTTTGGTGACCAATTTTTTCAAGCCCAAAGAACTAAAACTAATTTAATTAGGCCTAAAATTGTAGTAACTATCACAATTTGATAATACCAATATGATCATAATCATAACATAATGGGCTAATTAATTCACTTGAGCATGGTCTAATGTCTTGAACTCAACCGTCGGCCCAAATCAAGTGAATAATTTGTAGATTCAGAAATTGAAATCAAGCCCAACTACGGAGAACTTCGGCCATCACATAATTAAGAGCCCGCATTGTTAGGGATTTAGAAGTAGGAAATAAAAATGAATGAGGACTCATTCTCATTTACGGTGCTTGATACATA
The DNA here is from genome assembly GCA_958295605.1 of Ajuga chamaepitys. Lineage (NCBI taxonomy): Eukaryota > Viridiplantae > Streptophyta > Magnoliopsida > Lamiales > Lamiaceae > Ajuga > Ajuga chamaepitys. The sequence goes on from OY282498.1 coordinate 47,634,854, forward strand.
ATAAATACGTTAATTATTACCTTCTTTTATTAACAATTTTCCTCACTTTTTTTTTTTTATAGTATGATAGACCCTCATTCATATCCATTATCATTGATGATTTGCAGTCAAACGAGCCTTAAATTAATTATGAACACCTAATGAAATGAAGTACGTCCAGAATTTGGGGCCCAATCAATATGATGAAATAGTTACATGCCGAAGCCATTAGGTCCATCAAAAGAAGGCCGAGTAAACGTCAAAGCTATGGAAGATTTCTTACCTCTGTTAGAATTCACATACAATGATAACTACCGAGCGACGATTGAAATGTAACCCAATAATAAGAGGGAGTCTTGTGTGTGACGGTCACACGTGTAACGAAATAAATTTTTATAGAAAAAATTTATACTTTTACAAGAAATAGTAATATTTTTATTATTTTGATACTTTTACAGATAAATGTGATACTTTTGTTACAAAAAGTGATACTCCCTCCGTCCCAGCCTAATTTTCCTGCTTTGACCTGGCACGGAGTTTAAGAAAAGACAGATTTTGTGAAATCTTTGATTTTTTTAAAGGTGGAGATTGAGGTGGAGATTGTGAGCAAGTTAAGTTGGTACAAATAAAAAAGGAACGTATGAAAGTTAGAGCGGAGGTAGTTTTTTCTTTGTTAAAAAAAAGTGATACTTTTACCATAAAAAATAACACTTTTTCTCTGTGTGACGATTTCATATAAATTTTTGCTTAATAATAATCGAGTGAGTCTTGTGTGTGAACGGTCACACGTGTGACAGAATACACTTTTACATAAAACATTGATACTTTAACAGGAAAAAATGATACTTTTACTACATTGATACTTTTACAGATAAAGGTAATACTTTTACTACAAAAAATGATATTTTTTTTTTTGTTAAAAAAATGTGATACTTTTACCACAACAAAAATACTTTTTCCCGATACACCGTGTGACGATCACATACGAGTTTTTTGCCATAATAATCAGCCAACATACTAATTGAATAGAAAAGGAATGCATCTAAATCCTAACAACATTAGCTAGACTACATTAGAGAAAAAATACACACTAACCATAATTAGGGCACAACACACCATCGGAAAAGGCTTATTGCCCCCCTCGTTTCGAACTCGCCACACCATTTTCATAGAATCTTATGTGCGAAATTTTTGGATTGGAGTTTGTTGCTTTTGGTTTTTGATCGATTAGGGTTTGAGAATTTTCGTCGAGGGTTGGTGATTTTGGGGTTTGGTCGATTTTGTATTTTGGGGGATTAGGGATTAGAAATTTAGGATTTAGGTCGGTCTCGATTATGAATTTGGGCTTGAAAGTGATTTAGGGCATTTTTAGAGGTATTTTACTATTTCTTCTTTTAAATGTTTAAAGTATTGAGTTAATTATTAAAAAAATTACGACATTTGGTCCAATTTTCAATTGCAACATGACTTTTAAAACTTATCAATGTTAGTCATCAACTATAATTCTTTTTCAATTACAACATCGGCTAAAAATTTTGACACTTGATTGTGTCTCCATCACTACCAATAGATGCGCTTGGACACGACCTTCATTTGCCCTCGATCAATTTCACAATCCGCCAATATTCCTATCGTTAATTAAGAGTCGAAGAAGTGATATATAACTTCAATCACCGATTAACGACAATGAAAATGACGGATTGTGAAATTGATCGAGGGTAAATGATGATCTTGTCCAGGTACATCTAATGGTGGTGATGTCGACACAATCAGGTGTTAAAAAAATTAACTGATGTTGTAATTGAAAAAATGTTATAGTTGGTGACCAACATTGATAAATTTTAAAAGTCATGTTGCAATTGAAAATTGGACCAAAGGTCGTGATTTTTTGGGTAATTAACCCTAAAGTAATTTCAATAATACATACAAAATAACAAAAATATGCTCGTGTGCAAGTGACGTGCCCCTTTAAGGCCATGTGCGAGTCACGTGGTCAAATTTTGACAGGAGACTGCTAAGTGAAAAAACTCGCAGACTTTAGGTTGTAAACTGCAAAAAAAGGAGTTAAAGTTTCAAATTGTCAAAAACGCGAATAGTACATGTTGATTTATGTTATTGATCCTTTCTTCCTTAAAATATCTCAAAATGAGAATCCTATTTAAAAAATCGATGTATGTCTTTTATTTTATTTTCAGTTTCACAAATAAGTTACATATGAACAAATGAGGATTCAGCGCAGTACTGCACACTGTGCAGTTTGGAAACAAGGCTTCCCCTGTTTATTATTCTATTTTTATGTTTTTTTTTTAATTGCAAAATACTGAAATTTACAGCAACTGCACGTGCAGTAACTGTATTGAATTTGTATCCATATGAACACAAGTCATATACAATTGATAGTTTTTAGAGAGTTATATATTCATCAATAAACAACAAATAAAAAATTTACCTTTATAAAGCAGGACTTTCATTATATAAGAGGGGATGCTTTTTTTGTTTTTTCAGATTTTTTTGTATAATTTTCATGAAAATATTATTTATTAAGCTTAGATTTTACGCTATCTTCACATTTTAAATACAATTCTATTAAGGAACATAAAGTTTGACAGGGATAAAAATTGAAAAAATGTGAAACATTGGACTAAATTATACTCGCTTTGTCCCGCTCAATTTTGCACGTAACGACAAGCACATATGTTAAGAAAAAACTGTTTTTACTTGCTGGTTGACTTTTTTAAAGGTGGAGATTTTGAGGGTGAGGATTGCAAGAGAAATTTCCTTTTCAAGGTGTGCAAAATTAAATAGGACGGACGAAAAACAAAATGTGCAAAACTGAGCCCAACGAAGGGAGTATATTTTTATAACGTTTGGACAAAAAAATTATAAAACTTAAGAAATATTGGGGGTATATTTGTATTTTGACAAGTTTAGGGGAGATAAATACAAATTTAATAATTTCTTCATTTGAATTCCTTTCCCTCTCCCTTCAAATTTCAAAAGGCAGCGGAGCTATAAACACAGTGGCACCGAATAGCTCTCTCTCTCTCTCTAATCATTATCTTTAAAGCTCCATAAATTCGACGATTTCGCGTTCAATTTTGAATGCTCGTAACGACAATAAGTAAATGGTATGGCCACTAAGAAAAAAGGTGTAAGAGTGGGAGTTCTAGGGTTTCTGCAGAGAGTGGTGGCTGCAACGATGGGCTGTTTTATCGGCTGTTTTCGAGTGAAAGAGCCTCGCTATCATCCAGTCTCCACTCCAGTAAGATCACGTTCTTTGATTTTATTGGATGAATTTAGTGTTTTTTTCCTCATTGTACTTTTATGTGTAATTTCGAATTGATTTTTTTCGATTACAGAAGGAGCATACGGCCTCTCGGAACAAAAACGCACTAGCATCACTATTTCGTTCTGATGGTATTTTCCTGTTGTTTTCAGTTTGTATTTGGTTATTCTTGGATCTCACCTTTCATTTATTATTATGATTGATCGATGAAAATCAGTATGTTCGGAATTGGATGCCCTAAATGCTATCTAAAAACACCGGTTCTTTGTGGTTTACTTGACTGATCAACTGTGATTTTTGAATTATTAGAATCGGATAAAGATTCAGATGTGAAGAAAGGGGGTGGTGGGAATCCAATGCCTGAGGAAGTTGATTTCAGGGAGCTCAAAGACGAGGTCAGTATGTTTATTGAAAAGTATAATTTCTTGATTTTAATTGACATCCTCAAGACACCTGTGCTTTCGTCATCCATGAGCATCTTTATATGTGTTTCCTATGACGACAATTTAACAGTATTTGATTAATTTCGAGTCTTGAAAGAGACTCAAGGATGAAATCTTATTAATTCATTTATTTAATAGGAGTTTAGAAATAATGTTGGACAAGTGAAGTGATCATGTAAATGGTAGGTTGTCGAAAAGCTAATCATATGTTTAATGAGTCAGCCCAGATGATTTTTAGTTTTTGTTGTTTCTGAGTTGGAAAAGTCGGCTGATGGTAATCGTGTCCATTGTCTCAAATTTCAGGGATTGTAAGTTCTACAGTCTTTGAGTTCCTTCTGTAGATGTTCCTACCTCTGGATGAATCAAAGCGAAAAGCTATTGATCATTCTTCATTTGTCTGTACTTTCTCTTATACAGTAGCCTAATCTTAAATTTAGTTTTGCATCAAGCCCGCCTTAATGCAATGAATTAGTCCCTCAAAATTAGAGGTTTTGTTATTCCAATTCGAGATTAATATGCTGCTTTCCAAACTCTTCTTCACTTCGAGAAACAATTAAACATTTTCACTTGTGGATATTTGGTTGAGATATGAACGAATGGGGTGCAAATCTTTATTCTGCAGGCCAAGTTCCTTAAAGCATGTGGTACTTTGCTCGAGACTCCTATTGAAATTCGGAAAGTCTCAAGTAAATGCGCAGGTGCATCTACTCAAAGGGACGAATCGTCACAATTCAGTTCATGGATTCTCAATGCACCCATTGAGAAACCGGAATTAGAGAACCCACCTGATGAATCTTCATCACCTGTCAAAACCCGTGACGAATGGGTAACTGGAGAAGATTCTTTTGGAGGCAGTCCCAGCAGGTATAACTTATGTACATAGATTCGAAACTATTGATCCTCTGGCTTGAATAACTATGTTTCAGTTTTGCATGATAGAATTTCCTTCTCGTCTTTCTTGTTTTACTAGGTAGAGTTTTAGTTGGCCTTGTGTTTTTCCAGCACTTTATGTGTCGTAAAATGTGATTGAGATCAGTTAAGTAATTCCCTCTCTGTTTGATTGATCTTATATGTCTCCTATGTGCAAATACTGTGGTTATATCCTGTACTAGTACTTGATACTGTTATGTACTCTGAAATTTACTCCCTACTCCCATGTCTATCTTTTAGCTGCATTACTAGACATAATACGAGGAGGGACTCTATCAGCTCGGTTCAGAACAGTGATATTCAGAGTGCTACTACTCCAAAAGATGTTCCTGATAGTGAAACTGAATGGTCTGCAATTTCATCCGTTTCATCTGAGGGCTTTGCCACAAGTGTAAAGCGCACAAACCGGTCTGTTCGTTTTGAATGCCAATCTGATAGGTCTATATCTTCATCTGAAGATCCCAGACAACGCTTAAAAAAATCTGAATCATCTGGCAATTCTACTGGATCGAAACTATCACCATATCCCACACCATTAAAACTAACTGATGAGATGCAAACCCCCGGTACTGTATACCCTGCGTATATGAACAATATCGCTGGTGGAAAAACTACTAAGATCCGATCTCAATATGTGTACTCTGCCTTGAACCCAATTGAGTACCAGTCCCAGTTTAAAGACTCGGAGGGAGAAAATTCTGATTCTAGTAACCTGGGAGAAACTCCTAAGCCAAACGATGAAGCAACCTCGATTACAACCCCAATATCCGGCACAAAGAAGGGAGAGCTTAGCTTGTCTCACTGGCTTCAGCCAGATTCTGCGAATCGTGATGGTAAGCTTAGTCTGACTTCTGGTGAAAAGATTAAATACGCGATATCTCCAGGGGACAGGCCAATTCTCGGGACTGTGGCGGCCCACTGGAATAATGAAGACAATCGTATTTCTCCTAAATGGGATGGAAATGGAATTCCTAATACAACCACCAAATACAAAGAGGCATGTTCTCGTCAATTCATTTTTCTTTTCATTGATTGTTAACTTTGTTTAAAATGCGCTCAACGTGTAACTTGTGAATGCCACAGGATCAGAAAGTTAAGTGGCATGCAACACCGTTTGAGGAGCGACTAGAGAAGGCATTATCTGATGATACCTTAATTTCTCAGAGGTATGTTGGGTACACTGCCTTATTCATTTGAAGCAGTTGCGCCTTTTAAGGAGGTGTTTGCAAGTGCTTCTACTTTTTAAGAAGTGATCTAAAAAGTAACAATTTTTAGCTTGCAGCTTCTGACTCAAATCAGCTTAAATTTAAGCAGAGGCTGTGATTAGTAAAAAATACTTTAAGCATTTACAAACACCCCCTAAGTTGTGCGTATAGAGCTTTTTCGTTTAACTAATCTGTTGATTTCTGGTTATTTCTGTTGCTTGTTGTTCTACACTAACAATATCATGCTATACTACTGACTTTAATGCTTAGTGCATTTGAAAGATCACTCTTTTGATCATTTTCTTTTGCCTTTTTAAGCGTAAATCTGTTTACAAGATTCCTTCTGATTCCATATGTTGTGTTATGCAGAAAGCTGGTACGTGGGACACCGCCCCTTCAGTTAAGTGAAATCGAAGAAGGTGATACAACATCTCCATCACAAGTTCAATCGTCTGGCCATCTCAAGTCTATTGTTACATTCTGATGACCTTTAGTCTGTTCTGTTGTTACTATCATAACATTATCTTCTGTCAAATTGTTCATCAATCAATTACAAGATTGTGTTCACTTAACAATTTTACTGCAGTTGAGAATAATGGTAAGCTCATTGTTTTCCATTACTGTACTGCTGTATTGTACATAAACAAGATCTCTCTTCACAGAATTTCTTCTATCTTTGTTATGAGTCTAGCAATTTATTGTTGTTTATTCAGTTGTGGGTTTTCACTTTTAGGGATAACACCATTTTTAGTTTTGATTTTCATTTCTAAATTTGAAAAAAATCAATTTTTGGTATATTCAACGAAGAGTTAGAAAAATTGGTCCAATCTTCTGAGCTAGCTAATGAGAATTTAGCCTAAAGTAACATAAGACTCAACATGCTTGATGGGCTGTGGCCAGCAGAACCGCGAACTAATGACAGAAACAAAGGAACGATTTTCTTTGCTTTTGTTTCGGAACAAGAGATTTAGAATAGAATTTGTGTAAATTTACTTATAATTTAAAGTGAGTTAATAACACTTTCTCATCTCTTAATTTACTAATGTTACTAATATAGGAAAGTAAATAGATTTAACTTCTAATCATTTCATTTATCTTACAGGTGAGACTATTAACATCCTCATATTATTTAAATATATTTTAGAGAAATTGTTTGAACACTTTGTCCGAACAAATATAAAAGTGTTCAGTTGTTTTTCGACTAGTGTGTTCAAACACCTCATTTCCATGCTTTTAAGTGTCTGATAGGTCACCTCATTGTAATATTTTTGAAGTGCTCCGTCGACGCTAATCGAAAAAAAAAAAAAAATTATTGTTTTTATGTAATGTATATAGAAACTGAGGGTATGTTTGCTTGGGGTTGGCCCAACCCGCAACCCACTTGATGTTTGTTTTAAAGGGGCTTGGCTCAAACATCACTCTCTTCACAACCCCAGCCACTAATATCATTCACTTGTCCAAGCCCAACCACCCCAGCCTCAAGCAAACATACCCGTGTTAATAAGCGCACTTATAATTTATAGTATTAAGCAAAAACCAGAAGTATCCTTTTAAGCAAGAGTGCAGGAAAAAACATCAAACAACGCGGCTCATTTTAGCAACTAGAATCGTCGCCCATCGCCATAACTAAACACACACTCTAGCTCGTAGGCGAAGGTACGCTGATCCTCAATGCCCTCGCGCAGTCGCACTGCATGAGGTAATTGCTCCTGCATATACATACATAATTTGTATCTACATCCCTACTTCACCTGATGTTGAGCCGGTCGCCATTTTTGGCAACAAGGAGCGGAGGTTTCAGGCCCGAAAACCTCGGCCAAAATGCATTAATCATGATAGCAAACCTCTGTTTCAGTGTATTCGTAATCGGAGCTTTGATTTTCGCCATCGTCTCCGTCACTTACAATCCTGACGAGCCGTTGTTCTTCCACCCTTCCTCAAGGATCGCGAATTTCCTCTCCTCCAATTCCGATCAGCCGGCGGCATTCGCGGCGTTTCTGAACCTCACCGATGTCGAATCTGCGGTGGCGGAGGCAGGATTCGAGGAGGAGCCGGCGGAAAGCGGCGATTGTCGGGTTGATGAACCGATCAATTGCCGTGATCCTGATGTGTTCCATTTGTTAATGAGGGCTGCTATTGAGAAGTTTAAGGATGTGCATTTTTACCGGTTTGGGAAGGCTGTTCCAGGGGATGATGGGAACACTTGTCACATGGCGTGGCGGTTTGGGAAAAAGGAGGGGAAGGCGAACGGATTTAACAAGGATTATCGGAGTTTTACGGTTGTGAGATCGGCGGATTGCACGATGAGAGTGGTGAGTATCGGAGATTATCATTCAGGTGGAAATGCTAGGATGAAGAAAGGGGGAAAGGGGAAGGGGAAGGAGAAGGGGGTTGAGGATAAGGTGCTCGATAAAATGCCTGAAAGAGGAGATGATAGCCTCGTTGCTCTTCCTGAGATTGGAGAAACTGCGAATGATCCTGAATCCGAGGGTTCGTTTAGTGACAGAAAGTATTTGGTTTATTTGGGCGGCGGAGATCGCTGTAAGAGCATGACTCAATATCTATGGAGTTTCACGTGTATGTTAGGCGAAGCGCAGTTCTTGAACCGGACACTGGTTATGGATCTAAGCCTGTGTTTATCGAAGATTTACTCTTCGTCTGGAGTAGACGAAGAAGGAAAAGATTTCAGATTCTATTTCGACTTTGAGCACTTGAAGAATTCAGCATCTGTTCTTGATCAAGCGTGGTTTTGGCAAAAATGGCAGGAGAAAGATGGGTTATCTCTCCACTTAGTCGAAGATTCAAGAATCACACCATTAAAGCTAGCTGATGTGAAGGATAGTTTGATCATGAGGAAATTCGGGTCTGTTGAGCCCGATAATTACTGGTATCAAGTATGTGAAGATCTGCCCGAGAACATCATTCAACGGCCATGGAAGATGATCAAAATATCAAGAAGATTACTAGACATTGCGTCCACCATTGCATCAAGAATGAACCGGGATTTTGATTCCCTACACATTGAAAGAGGGGAGAAAGCGAAAAACAAGAAACTATGGCCAAATCTTGACAAAGACACTTCGCCAGAATCCCTTCTGGCGAAGTTGGAAGGCAAAGTAGAAACCGGCAGGAGCCTTTACATTGCAACGGATGAGAAAGAGACGCGTTTCTTTGAGCCGTTGAAGGAAAAGTATGCGCTGCACTTTCTTGACGAGCATAGAGATCTGTGGGAGGCGAAGAGCGACTGGTACCATGAGATGGCGAAGCTTAACAATGGCAACGCGGTTGAGTTTGACGGGTACATGAGGGTTGCGGTTGATTCGGAAGTGTTCATTAGGGGAAAGAAGCAGATTGAGAAGTTTAATGGTCTTACAAGAGATTGCAAGGATGGTGTGAATACATGCTTATCTGTAGGTTAGCTTGTTTAGTATTGTATGTATTATAGGTGTGGTTTTGTCTGAAATTATTTGGGTTTTGTTAATTGCATCTTAAGAAGTTTTGTTAGAGATCTTGTTTTGGTGTACTGAGCTTTTGAGAGACCTTGTCACTCATTTTGACTGCCCAATTTTGAGTAAGATTTGTGTAAGATCGTCTTTATGTGACACGGAGTCACTTTTGTCATTAAAGGTGTTATTATTACGTAAAACTATTGAGACCTAGTATCAAAATTATGGCTTTCGAGTCCCCATACCATCTAGTAAAACTACCGTGTGTATAAACACTTGGGTATGTTTATTTATAGATTGAGTGAACGTGACAACTCCAAACATGCAAATCCTAAGACGTGCAAATTTAAAAGATGGTGTAAATTTTATGTTTGTTTTAGGATAGAATATTATAGAATTTGTAAAAAGTTCAATAATTGTCCTTGAAAATAATGTAAAAGTTTTAATTTTTATGATGAATGCATGGAGAGGGAGAGGAGAGAATATGTTTGGATTTAAGTGGACTAAGAGATCCTAATTTTAAATTTCAACCCAAAAAAAATCCTTCATCCACTGAACAAATCCATAAACAAACATACCCTTAGGATTGTAAATGAATTGAATCAAGCCAAACGTGTTTTGTTGTTCAAGACTGTTTGAAATATTATCGAACACCTGATATTATATCTAAACTTGCGTATTAATTGAATCAAACTTGAACGAATTTTAATTGAACCTAACACAAGTCAAGATTGAGTAGTTTGTCATTTTTATCCCAATTTTGACATTTTTTACTTATCGAGTTTGAATTCATATTCAACTTTAAATTTTATCAAACGTAAAAACACGTTCAAGCTTATTTAATATTTTCAATCAAACACCGATCAAATAAGGTCTTAATGAACGATCTCAAATCTAGTAACTTGATTTTATTTGAGGCCCTATAAAAAACACTCCATTTAGGACATGAATTATTTGCATTATTCATGATTTGCCAATAAAGTGTTCTTTTTTATGAAATTGTGTGCTCCTGCGAAAATTGCTTGTCTTCCTATTTATTCGTCTTGTGTCAGTTGCACAACCGATCCGATGGATCGGGTGCCCTTGACCAAGCGATTCTCTTCCAAACATAGTAACCACTCATTTCTACTAATAGTAAAGAGAAACATATGTTTGTGGCAAAAACAGGACTTATTACGACCTCAAAAGCCTAGAAATTTCAGGACCAAAACGAACACAAGAACAAGAAGAAACAACCTTCTTTCAGACGACCTTTGCAACTCACTGCAGCAATTTTTTTTCCTGGTAATTAATTACGTTTTTTTTTTCTTTTTTTGTTGCGTGTAAATTATACATTGATATGATCTAATTCGTTCCCATATGCTATCTCTGTTTTTCCTGTTCATAATTGCTGTTTACAATTATTATTTAGGCACTGTTTGCATCTAACTAGGCATCATATTTGTTCTCTCATGAGTCCCTCCCCCACCCCCCAATTTGATGCAGGCCGGGCCATACATATTTTGCTTGAAGTATCATCAAATCCAACAAACTCGAGCTGATAGGTCAGTTGTCCAACAGGCCGTGGAATACCTTGACAAATCTTAGTGTATTTTAATGGGATGAGTTGGAATCTCCAATTCTCTTCTCGAGATAGATTGGCTTTGGCCCGAATTGTCCCACATTTTTTGTTTTCTTATCGACACGCACACACAAGGTGACAAAAGCAGCCTGGTCCGCACAACATTTTAGGCGGGCCGACAAATCTTAGAGTGTATTTCAGGAAAATTGGCTGGATTCTCCATTTTCGGGCCAGCCTATATACGGCAGTAGCCCAGTAAGCTCGGATTGGGCCAGGCAAACCCCCAAATTAACACACACAAAAGGAGACAAACTCGACCAAGCCCGACTCACCCAATAATTTAGGCGGTCTGAACCATAGAAATATTGGGCAAAGTATCGTTTAGGCTGGGCTCACCAAGTTTTAAACTAACCGAATTTCTAGATGCCTGACTACGCCCGGCAACGGCAATGGGTCGACGGGCTTGGTTCGGCAGAATAAATTGGCTCAGATTTACACAAAGAATTGATTATGTACTATAATCTGTCAACCTGAAAACCAACCTATGACCATTGTTGTCACAAGTAATATTCGATACTAAAAACCTTTTTTTTACATCCAGGACAACAATGGCAGACCAGTCGAAAATCAGCCGAAAGTATGACGAGCAGCAAAAGACAAGCGGCTCTAACCTGGGCAACACAGACACCGCGAAATCCTCCCCTCCATCGTCTCCAGTCGCACTGCGAAAGTCTTCAAGCATGAAAAGACAGAACTGCCTCTGCTCACCAACCACGCACGCCGGCTCGTTCAGGTGCAGGCATCACAGGAACGCGGGCCTGACACGCAGCGGCATGTCGGTGGGGTCGAAGCTGTCTGAGCTAGCTGGAGAGCCGTCTCTCATGGTTGACAATATGCAGTTCATTGCTGCACATCGGCATAGCTCCTCGTCTGCAACTTATCTACCTGCATAAGACAAAGATCTGTTGTGTCCGCTGCTGTATTCTCTCTCGTTTTGTTTGTACAATAACCTCTTTCTGATGCAGCGAAACGTATAACAAAGATATTAACTCACGTCACCTGTATGTTGATTCTACAAGAATACTGTAAAAAAGAAACACTCGATAATTCTTATTTCTTATGCCGAGTATAAACTATGTACATTGATTTTATAAGAATACCGTAACAGAGATAGTAGAGGAAAGCAACTATTTGGATCCTTCAACTTTACAAAATTCAACAACTTCGTCCAGCTACCGTCTACAACAGGTAACACAACCTGTCATGCTGACATGGCTTCGTTGTGTAAAGCCACGTGTAAAAAAAGACGTTTAAACGTCGGACTTAATGCAGTAAGATAACATTGTTAATAAAACAAGAAGAGATGGCTTCAAATAACATCACTGCATCCAATATATACACGATACGAAGAACAATTAAGCTGGCCCGTCACTGCAAGAGGACGCAAACATCGGCAGCTAAAACGATAGCATCAAACTATAAAAACCCGAAGCTCGGGATTTCTTAGATATCCTGTACACATTAAGCTGTACAAGCAGTACCTTCTTCACATAGGACAAGTATCTTCTTCGATTTCTTGAGGGATCATGAGCGTCCGACAGAGGGGGCACGTCGTGTTCCAATAGTTGAGCCACTTGTCGAGACAACTCCGGTGGAAAACGTGTCCACAAGGGAGACGGTTCACCTCTGCATTGGCCTCGAATTCAGACAGGCAGATGGAACACTCGTGTCTGAGGCGGTCACGCGCACAGAGTGAGTCGAATCTTGCTGCTGGTATTTGTCTCCGGAAATTCTCCATGAATGATTCTGAGCGGGTTTTACGGTGTTCAGCTGAGTCTGTGGGGTCTACGGAGAGCTCATCCCATGATGCGATGCGGATGCCCATTCCGTGCAGAATCGAGCGGAGAATCTCCTTGATGATGGATATAGATATTGCTGTGTTTGCTAGGATTACACAGAGGACTCCGGCATCAGTCGGAGTTGGATACGATGAAATCGCCATTTTCGACAGCTGAATTGCACAAAGATTTGATCAGAAAAATGGATGGCAAATTAAAAATGAATAATGCAATCAGGTTAAGCAATCAATCAATTGGACAAGTACAGATTTGGGCATTGAAAATATATTCAAAAGACGATCCTCTGCAAGATGAAAGTTACTTCTATCATAAAAGTTATAGAAACGTTATTTTTACATAAATAAAATGTTACTTTCTGAAAACTGTTGTTCTTGAATAAAGGTTAACACTCAAAATAATACCCTTTACGATAAAAATAACTCCCGTCTTACGGAAAGACATCCGTAAAACCGTCCTATTTAAAGAAATGAATTATACAATCAGGTTCATCCGTCTTCTGTAATAAGAAAGTTACTTTTATCATAAAACGTTATTTTTGACATATTACTTTCTGAAAACTGCTGCTTCTATATAAAGATCAACACTTTTTACATTAAAAATAAAACAAATTGTGATAAAAATAACTCCCGTCTTATGGAAAAACACCAGTAAGACCAAGTGTTCGCCGAATCTAATTCGGGATTCTCACCATGTGGGCACATGTGCCAAAATCTTGTAGAAATCATTTAGTTCCATTACCTAAAACCTACATGTGGATTTTAAGACATTAGCAGCCGTTATATACTTAAATTAATACGTATCCACGGTGGGTAGACGAGCATTTCCGGAATCAGATTCCGACTAATAAACCGATAAACGGACAAGTTTTTCTGGAAGCAAATCCTAACCCTATATTCTTACAAGATAAGCATAGTTAAACAGAACTAAAAACAGAATCTTGAGATTCACACATATAACAGATCAAGAATCACTTCAATTTCAGCTACAAAATTATGTTTTTACTGATTAAATAACAAAAATACACCAAAAAGATTGAATTTTGAAAGTGCCCATAACAAAGGAAATTCTCAAAGTTGGTAAAAAGGAACAATTCTACACACTTAGATGCACAAAAAATTCAAGAAACCATTTTTTTTTTCTTTTTTTGGAGCAATCAACAAGATCATGAACTGAACAAAAGGAAAAAGAATTCAAGATCCATAAAGAATCATAAACTAGAGATCTAACACATATAATTTCAATCTCCCTTAAGAAAACCCAACAAGAAAAAAGTTGTAATTTGAAGAGAGAGAAAGTAGAGAGAGAGAGCTTACAAGTAGAGGTGAGCTGAAAGATTAGGCCTTTTTACAAGTCAAGTATTGTCCAGAAGGGGTTATATAGTGTTGTATATTTTTATCTAATTTATTTTTCAATAAACAAAAAAATAAAAGAAAATCTAACAATGTCTTTATTGTAGTTACTGTCCATTTCCAAAAAATATAATAAAAAAAGTACAGTGGACCCTACAAGAGTTACCACTTTCTCTTTCTCCCATGTGACAATTTGTCTTTTGGTGCTATAGTTTCCATCTTGTCATTGTTCTTATTTGAAATATTTAGATTCCTTCACTTGGGATAAACTTTCTTGATAGATTTTTCTGGAATTATAAGAATATTAGCTAAAATAGTAAGTTAAAATTATGAAGATTTGTTGCTAGAAATGGACAAGATACAAATCTTCAAGGTTTAACGGAAACCCTAAAAACTGTTGTTACAACATGGATTTTGATATTCTGAATATTTTACGTGTATTTTAGAGGGAGAATAATACATTTTATATATAAATAAAATATAGAATGATGAACTAGATAAAATGTATCATACTCTTAAAAATGCACTGTAAAGGACTAAGGGTTCAAATCGGTTATAATCCATGAAATGGATTTGAGTTTTCAAGTCTCATAGATGGTAGATATAGTAAAATTACCTCTATTAACACGGTAGAATTTAATATTCAGATATGAATTACTACATAATTTGATTTTCGTGGTACGCACAGGTTGAACGACAACCTAATTCTTTTTCTTTGTATAAAAATTACGTATGAAAATTCATCACTAATCACAACTTAAAAGCTAATTGACTCAGTACGTTCGACATTTAGAGAGACTAAGCTATAAATTTTTTAATCCAAATATTATTAGGTCGACCCGTGCCATTGACTCGATGGAATAAGTCGGATTGCAGTGGGCTCTCCGAATTGCGTCCTCTAACCAGTTAGTAGGTTTTGTCATAGGAACTTAACAAATGTTGCAATTTCACACGTGTAAGTCAAATGTTATTGATTGTGTGCACTGCACGTATTGGGTTACAAATATTCATTGAACCTTTTAACAAACAAGAATGCTGAATTTGACAAAGTAGTTATCAAAGTTTTGTTTTTCTGGGGACCAATTTGTCTTGTTTCATGCTTAGCACGTGAATTTCATATGCTTGCCTCGTGCTGCATCAACCAACATGCCCTTTCAAAACCCTAATCGCCAATGGATGGCAATGACCAACGGACAAGCGGGTACTTGATGATCTAAGCCGGCCTTTCGAGTCGACTGGCTCTTCCGACTCAATAGAAAAACAGAATTTATATAGTTGTGAAATAGTAATGCATAACATTGTGCAAAGTTGATTGGTCGTTCCGACACAAAATGAAAAAACAAAAAATGATATGATTACGAAATGGTAATGCTTAACGTTATACAAAGCGTTCGGCGCTACTAGTCTGGCAACCGACTAGGGTTAATACCTATTGGAGCCATAGGAGGGATCTAGGCACCAAAAGCAATGCAACAAATTCAGTATATATTCTTCTAAAATATTCTTTTGAAAACATAAATTATATTTCCATAATAGAAGGAGAAAAATAACAAACTTATTTTTTGTTCTGAGCTATATTACAACATATTCTTTCAGTGCTCAACATATAATACACCTACCAAGTGTCATATTATACACGTGCAATGTATTAACACAATTATAAAACGAGATGTTCTTGATTGTTGCGCCGTAATAACATTAGTAAGACATATTTTGGAGGTGTTTTCCTTTACTCTAACTTTTGAAGAATTGATTAAAGTATAAATTATTGTAAAGTTACTTTAAATCAAAAGTAGGTTGTGTTTGAAAATAAAATTAATTTTGGCCCTACATAAAAGTTCGAGTATTTGATAATTAAACTGTTTTTAACTTATGAGTAAGAGAAAAAAATTCTATTTATTTACCAAATACCAAGAAGTTGGAAAAAACACATACTTTCTACTTCTAGTTTTGGTCTACAATCACTTTTATTCAAACTAAATTTGTTTTCCCGAACACTCAATAATAGTTTTTCCCAAGCTATAAGCTGAAAAACACTTGGAAAAGCAATTGCAAACACCCCCTTCATAAGAATGACGTAAGCAATGTTGTAAAAGCCGTTTGACGCTAACTAGACAATACACAGGTGCCTGGCGACTATTCAGAACATAGACAGACCTGAACAGAACATAGGCATGGTTAAACAGAAAATTCCAAAAATACAATCAGACGAAATAGATGCTTGTATAAATGAAATGAAAATAAAGTGTATATAAAAAGTAGTAGCAAATACAAACACTCTAAGAGAACGCTAATAAAATAGCGGAAAAACGCAGCACAGCACGTGAAACAAAGTAAGATGACAAAACTATCACAAATCGGTAGTAGACTAACAACGTCTAACATCCAAAAATACAATCAGGAAATAAGAGCCTAGCACCTACGTGTAGAGCTGGCAAAATTGGCCCGGCCCGTTTAGCCCGAAATATAGAGCGGGCTGGGCCGGAATAGTAGAGGCCCGAAAAAATTCGGGCTTTTTTGGCCCGGCCCGAACGGGCTTTTCTTTTGGAGGGCCAAGCCCGGCTCGGCCCGAAAGCCGGCGAGCTGGCCCGATGGAATTGAATTTAATATTTTGTGTACTATTTGAAACATGTTTTTTTTTTCTAGTAGAGTATAAATGTATCTATTTATCGAGAAATTAAAACATTTGACTAATTTAATACTCTATTTCTTCAGTTTTTATTAGCCCGAAGATGGAAAATGAATTGGATCCAAGCATGCTCATTATTTATTATGTGTCGAAAAATGAAAAATTGATTAACATGTAGTATAGTACGTACACAAAAATTAAATAATTTGTGACGTGTAGTATATAACTATGTATCACTCATACATTCCTTCTTTTTATTATTATTATTATTGTTATATCTGAGGTTTGAGACATGCCAATAGATTAATAGATATTATTCCATATTGCAACGAATAGTAATATATTTATTATCTTCCGATCAAGTTTTTTCTTAAGAGAATTAAACTGAAGTTCGCCTTAGTATATAATTCTACTTATGGTTAAAGTAATAAAAATAAAAAGAAAAAAACTCATTGGGGGCTTTTTGGCCCGACCCGGCCCGAGGTCCTCCGGGCCATGCTAGGCCCGAAAATAAATCGGGCCCCGCCCGAACTTTCCCTTGGCCCGACTGAGCCGAGCCGAGTTGGGCCGGGCCGCCCGTATTGCCACCTCTACCTACGTGGTGTAGCAAACACACTAAAATGAAGAATCACAATTTAAAACCCTGCTTACACAATTTACAGTTAAACAAGTTGCAAAAATAATCACATATACTGCAGACTGAATATCTGTGCAAGGATAACTTATGTTATACATTTCATCCACAACAATCAAACAAGACAACAAGAATATAATACAACACTCAAAGATTCTGCTTTTCAGTGCACTTTCTCATTCTGAGATCTCAGCAACTCTCCCGGCCTGTTATCGATCCAATGCTGGTCGGGTTTTCGGACGCGAGGCAATAATATCTTTGCCATCTCACCATGATCGCCACCCAGTTAGAGATTTAGTCCTGAGGCAATACTAATCTACTCTAGCTGGTAAATGTAGATATCCTCCTCTCTATCCGTGATGAAACGCTTTTCGTCCAGCTTCATCTTTAAATAAGGACTCAGTCCCTGCAATACAATTTTCGGACAATGTGTCACTGCAAGGGCAAATCATGCGTGAAAACTTACCGTGTGGTTTAGGTGACGCCTTATATTGTGTTTTCTCAAGGGACAAAAACAAAGTACTTGTTTTCATCCGCTAGCAGAATTAAGTTTTTGGCTTGCCAGTGTTAAGTACACGTACCTTTTGCTGCCAGATACGACAATTTAACGGAACAAGGACAAGAACGCTAGTTCTGCTAACGGATGAAAACGCATACCTGTTTTTTGTCTGAAAAGAAAGCTCATTCTTAAACTGTGAAACCTTTAAACCAGTGTGGGATTTCATACTACTTTTCCGTTTTTAAGTATTGCGAGTTTAGTAAAGCTCATTTCCTTAGTTGACGAACTGAAGAGTTTTACTCAGTAGCTTCGGGTTTCGCTCAATGGATCATAGTCATAAGCTTCACCAGCCTTGATGAAGCGCCCCTTCACACGCCTCCGTACATCTGCTCTCGCCTTGCGAGTTGCGTACCTTACTTGCTTCTCAAATCTGCCAATTTTTTACAAGACAAATAATAAATAAAAGAAATAATACAAGCATTACTTTTGTGCCAGTTATGCATGAATAAGTGCCCCTCAACAAGTTCAAAATTTTACGTAGTATACCAAGGATGAATACGATTTGATCATAGATACTTAAATGCTCACACAGGAGATAAATGCATAAAATCTTAGATAAAAATAAATGATGTACTTGCATCTAATTTTAATGATTATCCACGTTTCATCTCAACGTCAAAACAATAACAAAAAAAGAGATAGACAACAATATGAAAATCAAAATCTTAAGCAAAGGTTGTACTTGCCTGTAATTTTGATAATTACCCAGGATTCACCATAACTTCAACAAATTAGACACAATATGGAAGTCAAAATCTTACCTTCGCGCCTTCTTCTTCTCCTTATAACGCATAACGGCATCACTCCTAGTAGAAGCGGGAATGGAACTTTCAGGAGGTGGAAGGCCCCAAGGTGGTGGCTCTCCCATGTTTATCATTGAGGACACACCACAATCCTGATAATCCCCAGTGCTACTATCTCCAGTAAGCCCAGAAAACGAGAGGCCCGATGCTTGCCTCATAAAACGGAAGTTGGGTTCTGTCTTGCAGCTAACAACTGAATCTGCAGACGCTGCATTGCTGCATGCTGGTTGTAACTTCTTTCCTCCAACTGATGATCCCTAGTAAGTATCAAGAATTGATATTGTTAGCCATTTCTTTAATACCTAACATGTTAAAATGGCACCAAATTTCACCTACTTTAATCAGAAGGAATTTTGGTGCCAGAAACACTCGAGTAGGTGATCACGGTTAGAAACCGCAGGTTTCCTCTCCCGAAAATTTCATTGCAATAGAAGCTTTAATTATAAAGTACCATAATTTGTTAGTATGACTATATAAAGTTTTTCCAATAAAAAAATAGCATGACAGCTGACAAACAAGAAACATACACGAAATGATAGCAGAGAAACAATGCACATGGGGACTAAGTTTTCCCTAAAAGTTATACCGAAGGTAATATGCAAACAGAAAGTACCTCAGCATGGTAGGGACCCCGATGGTCAGAAGTGGACGTGTCGTTTGGCCCAAATAATCCATCAATTCCTTCGTTATCAAAAAGCTGCGCGGGATCATTGAGAGCTACACCAAAAAGTTCTTCATAGTTCTCAATATCTAAGTCAATCTCATCCACATTATAACCACCGTAGAAACCATCATTTTCATATTCAGCAGGCCTCCTTTCTCCAGTTGTAAATAGCTGCACACAAGAGGACAAGGCTTGCCAGCATTAAACGAAATGGAAATCCAAAATCATGGGGGGAAGGGGGATGGATGTGCAAATATGCTTTTACAAATTTGTATGGCGATCTACAGCATCTATAACTTTTGTAAAGAGAAACTAGAGAGGCAGAGCTAACACGATTATGTCTGTTAATTAGGAAATTGTATCCAAGACAAGCACGGATGTACGTTTAGTTTTTTAGTACTTCTGTTATACTAAGTTCTTACAGATACTCCCTTTTTGTTTGGAGTCCTTGAACACGTAGGAACTAGCTCTTAATAACTCCGGTCATTATAAAAAGAGGGACGGTGTGAATAAATGCATAAAGAAACAGCCTCTGTTTTGTTCAGCAGCACACGGCTAAATCTAAATGAAATGAAAAGATGTAATTCTAGATCTCAATTCCTTGATCCACAGTAATGCCCTGCACAGTTAAGTTGGGCGAGTTGGGGGGTTGGAATCTACCTTGCCCATAGCAGAGCTAGAATATCCAGCCAATGGATCCACATTCTGTAGCTTGGTATCATGTCGTGTTAAAGATTCCATCCAAACTGTAGCTTTGTCCATATCCACATTGAGCTGGTCATTACCTTCAACCAGAAATGATGCATCTTCAGAAATGTTCTTTTCTCTAGGGCCATGATTATCCCTTTCTTCGTTATCAGAAATGCTCATCGAACCCATCTGCTGCTCAGAAGTAGAATCTCCAGCCGAAGGAGAATCTAAGAGAAATGACCAAATTTCAGAAAGTTCTGCAGCTGACGGGCAGCCAGAGTAACAATTAACAGCTCGTTTCTTGTGAGAATGGTTCATCTTCGAGCCAGAATGCCCTGTCCAATCACAATTGTGACAAAGAGATATTCTTTCCTCAACACATCTAACTAAAGCTGGTTGAGAATTGCATCTCTCACAAATAAGTGTCCTTGAGTGCCGTCTTGAAAGGGGATTCGCGGAATGAACATTACGGTCACATGATAAACATAAACTAGCAGCATCGGACCGACAGTACACGGTGGATCTTTGCTCCCCACAGAAATCACATAGATAACCCATGTTATGAGCAATCAACTTCTTTACAGTAAACAATTTATTCAAATCACTTTATCCAGCAATAAACAATCTGCAGTAGCAAATTGAGAGATATTAGTAACAACAGTTTGATAAGAGATTGAGTTGATAAGACTAATCACAATAGATTAATTTTGTAACCCACATATTCAATGACAAACGAAATAATTAATACTTATAAGCCTAAAACCAGGTAGAAAAGCTTCTTTTACGACACGAAAGATTATGACATTATTAACAGAAAATTGCAACAAAAATCCTTACTGACACGTATCACTTTAATACATCATGCAAAGGTTTTGCCCCGAAGCTTCCAAATCTAGAACCAATACACAAGGTAAAAATACGAACAAAACAAAAATAACTAATAAGTTGAACGTAGATCTTTGCTTCCGCATAAAGAAAAAAAATCAGAACATTGAGTATTATATCCAAACATCTCCAAAGAAAATAAACAAATACACATAATGGCACATAATCCCCATAATCCAGCTGAATACCGAAGAGTTCAACGTTCGTTTTTTCCAGAAATTCAATAAAGGAGTACCATGACTACAAGCTGAAACTTCCAAAACATTTCCTAATTGCTGAAAAACACATCAAACAGACAGTGTAGTTTACCGAATTTAGGAGTGAGAACACAGAGCACTTACTATATCGAGAAAAGGAAGTTCAGGAGCTTCTCTTCAGCAGCTTTCATTTAACACTTAATCCCTAACCAACCAATAGAGATCGGACCTTTCCAGAAGAGCTTTTCTCCTCTCTCTATCTCTCTCACTGCAGCTTTCTCTCTCTAGGGGTGGGAAGCAACTTTTTCGGGGTTGAATTTATTGCTTCTGACAAAAGTTCCTATAAAATAATGCAAAAAAAGTGATAAAAGTGCAAAAGGAGGGACAAGTAGGTGGGGTCGGGTAGGGTCGGTTGGGAGCGAGAAGTGGGCCTAGTCATTTTCAATTAAAATTCAAATAGTAAATAATTACTCCTTTCGTCCCGACCTAATTTGCATACCTGCTCCGACGCATATATTAAGATAAATATATTTTTTACTTTTCAGTTGACTTTTTCAATTGTGAAGATTTTAAGTATGAAGATTGTAAAATTTCTTTTTCATTTAAAGATTTGCAAAATAGGACGGGACGGCCGAAATGAAAGTATGCAAACTACCGTCTTGTTAGGATTGTAAGTGTCAGTTCAGACCATTTGTCTCAACTACAGTACCCTCTATGTTTTGCACATTAAATTATGTTATATTGATAAGTAGACAAAAATTATAATTTTGTAAAGTTGATCGTAAATTTATATGTGGAATACACTTATGATAGATTAGTCGAAATTGTGTAAGTTACCAGAGCCAACTCGATATTGATTCGGGATAAATGAGCCGAGTTCGAGCTTCTCTAATAAAACTTGAGCTCTTCGAGCTTAATAATACTTAGGCTCGATAGTCTTGCAAACTTAATCGAGTTTGTAGTATAAATTAATATTTCATTATCAATGATATTTTTTTTAACTTTTCTTAAAAAAATCATTTTTTATTTAAATTGAGCTTTGTTGATCTCAAGTTCAACGGGTTTATACCCAAACTACCAAAGTTTGAGCTTAAAAGATAAACTCAATCTAGCTCAAACTATGCTCGAGTTTCAATTTGTTGGTTCAATTTGAATTTAATAATACTCGGTATGACTTGACTCGCACGTACTTCTGTATGAAAAGTCTTCACTTCGTTGATATTTTTTCTAATTAACTAATAATGAAGACAAACATTAGTAGGTGAAACTTATGAATAGCTATATTCATAGTTAGATATTATTGGTTGATTGTAACCTTTGTCCATGCATAATTATTGTACCAACAGAAAAAATAATATATATACTATAATCAAGGGAATTTTATTTCATTGATAAAGACTTTCTTTGGATAAGATCTTCAATGATAGTGGTCAGAAATCAGAATATAAGCTACTCCCTCCGTCACGGCTTAACCGATCTAGGTTGACCGGCATGGAGATTAAGAAAAAATAGATTTTGTAGAATCTTTGACTTTTTTAAAGATGGAGATTGAGAATGGAGATTTTGAAGATGCAGATTGTGAGAAAAATTTGTCATTTATGGAGTTGGTAGGTTAAGGTGGGACAAACCAAAATGACAAGTAGACAGGTTAAGTTGGGACGGAGGTAGTATATTCTAAAAGTTTTCGTTCGAGTAACATTACTGTTAGGCATGTTAAAATTGGTCCGTTCCGCTTCAACTCGCTCCGATTCGAGGTCTTTGGGACAGGGCAAAATCCGCTCTGATGGAGAACGAGGCACGAATCAATTAAGGTACGAATTATAATTTTTTGAGGTCCCATATTCAAACCACCCATTTTATTTTCACATTTTTAATTTATTAAAATCTTATCTACATTTCGCTTCTACAATTAGTTTAATAAATATTCATAAACAATTTGAAATTAATATAGTTTAGT
Organism: Ajuga chamaepitys; assembly: GCA_958295605.1. NCBI lineage: Eukaryota > Viridiplantae > Streptophyta > Magnoliopsida > Lamiales > Lamiaceae > Ajuga > Ajuga chamaepitys. The sequence goes on from OY282498.1 coordinate 47,657,930, forward strand.
GAATTTTTTTAATTTGTTTTTTTTATATATAATAAACATAACATTCATGTATTTTTAAAATTAATATTATCGTTAGAGCAATTTTAAAGGTTGTAGAAGAATAATTTGCGTTACGACTTTTTAAAAATTTATTCGCTGGTAAATTAAATGTACCCAAAAATCCTCTATCTTCTTTGTATCTCATTCCACAATGGTATTGTACGGTGGGTACAAATTTATTTGTATCCCCCATAGAAGATGCTCCCACTCTAAATTATTTTCAGTCATCTAGGGTTTTTTTTTAAACTTCTTTTGCTTAATTTATCTTAGGTCCATTTAAATTCAGACTACTCACTAAATCCTAATATATCATTTGATTAGTGTTTATCTTTTAGTATATTGAATATAATTATGTGTATATAGAACTTCCATTTTTTTTAATTATAATAATCTTAGGTTGTATTTGGATGAAGAGATTTGAAATTAATGGATTTAGAATTAATAGAGTTCAAATCCACTCAAACCCTTAAAACAGATCAAAATGAAATCATGAATTTTCGAGTCCATGATATCCAAACAACACCAATAAATTTAAGATTATGGATTTTAAATGCATCCTCAAATCCTACCATCTAAATCCAATCTAAAAAAATTAAAGAGCAGGTGAAATAGATAAACAAACTAATTTTCTATTTCCTCCATATTCCTAAAGTTACTCAACTTTTTTCCTATAATATTATATTTATTTCTAATTATTGAAGAGCAGCATTAGGAAATATGTGGGAAAAAGTTAAAAAGATAAATATTTCACAAAACTCAAAACTATAGCAAAAAAAGATAAGTATTAATATATGTAACACATCGAAAATACTTAGATAGGTGAATATAGATTAATATAGTCACTTATTCAGAAAAAAAAAAAAAAAAGAGGAAGTTAATATTAGCAATATTCTAAAAGACGCTATACGCTAGTTAAGGGACAGATTAGGTTGTAGGGTCTAATTTGGATTTACGCAGGGTAATCTGGTCTAGGTACGATTAAGCGGAGAGGAGTCGGGGGAAAATTATAGACGCCAAGAACAGTCTAGCACCTGAACATAATATAGCTAAAGCTAGGCGTGAACTTTTATGATTGTCAATATGAAAATTAGAGGAGTTTGATTAACACTATTGCAAACATCTTATAAGTAGTTTTAAGAGTTTGTAAGATGTAATTGATCAAGAGGTTATAAAATAATAAAGTGTCCTGATAAAAAAGTTTTTAAGCTTGCAATTGAATGAAGTTAATAACTATGAACCTAGGGACTACTTTGAAAGTCACTATCAAACACATATTTTTATTAACGTGTAAAGTGTATGTAATGTGTGTGAAGTGTTTGTGAAAAAAGTGGGTGAAGTGTTTGTGTTGTATGTAAAGTTCGAGTGTTGCTTATAAGAGTTTAAAAAAATAAGATGAATTAGAGGAATTTCTTTTCAAGCTTGTAAGCTCCAAAAACTTATTTTTACATCTTATAAATTGTTTAACATTTTATTTCACCAAACACATTTCAAGAGCTCATAAACTCTCAAACATAGGAGGAGGGGAGAATTTTTTCTTTGTTCTTAGATTAGGAGAAAAAAAATTTAAGAAAGTTTTAGACGAAGTTGGATAGCTCAAGTGGCAGAGCATCTACTACCTAGGCCTTTGATCCTGGGTTTGAGTCACGGTGGGGGAAGGGGTTTTTTTTTTGTTCTTAGATTAGGAGAGAAAAAAAATTTAAGAAAAAAAACTCTCAAACATCTTATACGATGGTTTGAAGCTTGTAAGATATTAAACAACTTATAAGATGTAAAAAATAAGCTCTAAGAACTTAAAATCTAAAAAAAATACATATTCCTCTAGTTCATCTATTTTTTTTATTTTTTTGGGGTAATTCTTCTGTGCTACCGTTGCATCTGTACAACCGTAGAGTATTTTTGTCATTTTAAGTGTTGTACAGGGACCCGTTATTATTTTTTAATAATTTGAATTCACCCCATTATATTTTTTAATAATTCAAATCGAGGACTTCTGAAAAAGGGGATGTTCCGACGGAGGTAGACATGCCTGTCGCGGTCGACGACGACGCTGTTGGAGGAAGCCTTGCTCTCGTTCGACATGGTACGTCTATTTGAGGGGGTGAAGACGGATTGGTGTAAATCGCAATATGTTGCGCAGAAGCAAAGAGAAAAATTTGTTTGAAAAGCTTGGCTAATGGCGGATTATTTTTGAAACAGAGGGAGATAGAGTGTTGAACTTAGTTTTCATAAGGGTTTTTTGGGGACTAGTAATAACTTATGGGAAAGAAGGAGATAATGATTTGACATTTCATCCCTTTTTCTTTTTTTAAATTATTCGAATTAAATGAACATTCTGATCGAAATGGAATAAATCTAACAATGGAAAAATGAGGATTGCATGGGTGCAACGGTTGCGCAGAAGTTGGACTCAATTTTTTAAGATCTTACAAGTTACACTAAAATTTTACATACTATACACACCACACACAATTCACCCACACATACACACATATAACACACACTACACACTTTATGCATTTCACACATTTTTTTCATATGCATTACACACCAAAGTTCTTAAATCACGATCATTCCGAGTTTATCACCGAAATGATATATTTCAGTTCTGGAGCATTTTGTAGTTCCATTTAAGCGATATACATATATACAATCATACATCACAGATACTTTAAAATATTACCAAAAGCTAATATATTGATTAAATATCATATAAATATTTATAAATATTTTCAGATTATATATTTATTTGTTTGGTTTGGAGATTTCTGTGACTGAAGTTTAGAGTACACAAAACTCAAAAGATAAAAAATCAGATAAATTACCAAAAATTAGTTATTTGTAGTCTATTTTAATACTTTTTTTAATTTAAACATATTCCTGTGTGAAATAAAAAATAAAAAAAAAATTACGCAATTATATATAAGCCTTTTTGGCCATCTCGGCATATTTTGACCGTTTCGGGCTAGAACAGCCGAAAAGTTGGTCGAAATAGAATGACTTCCAAACTATTATGTTTTCATGATCGGAATAGACATTTCGATCATTTCAGCCGAAGCGGAGTGGAATCAATTCAGTTATAAGTTTATAAACTCTTTTACATAAACACTTTATTGACTTATGAACTCTCGAGAATTATATCTTACAAGTTCTTGAAACAACTTACTTTCTTCGTCGGGTTCAATTTACCTACCTTGGCTGAACACGGAGGTTAAGAAAAAATAGATTTTGTAGAATCTTTAACTTTTTCAAAGGTGGAGATTGAATGTTAAGATTTTGAAAGTGTAGATTGTGAAAGAAATTTGTACTTATGGATTGATAAATTAACTTGGAACAAATAAAAAAAAAATAAATAAATTAGAACGAGACGAAGGGAGTATAAAATATTTATATAAGCTCAGCCATAATCATTTAAGTGAATATTTTATGGATCTAGTCTATGGACAATGATTAGTGAAATTTAAAAACTTAAATTGAAGGTGCACTGATTGGATCTAGTCAAAGTGGCGTAAGTTGGGTGGGTCCCGGGCCCGGCCCAGGGTGAGTGTTTAAGTGGGCCCCAATGTTTTTTCTTTTCATATTTAATTATGTCGGTAAATACTTTATATGAAATATTATACACAGTACATGTTTGGTTGGGTTGAGGTGGATGAAATATTGTTGGTTGGGGATAGTCGTTGGAGTTAGTGACTGGAAGAGTAAAAAAGTGATGTTTGTTTGGATGGTTGGGGTAATGGTTATAGTATATGATATAATTTTTAATAGTACAATGTGTGTAAGAGTTTGTTAATATTGATTAATTTTATGACTAAAGTGACATTGAAATTTGTTGTGATTTGTAGTGATTGAGTTAACCTGTATAAACAAACATTGAAAGGAATTGGACCAACCCATCAAGAATTTGGCCAACCCCAACCAAATACACCCTTACTCGAATTTGACATGCATTAGGATTTTTCTATTGCCGACCACTTTAATTCCTTTAAATTATCAGCTAATTACTATTATAATAATAATAATTTCTTTCGTCACAAATTTTCATCTACGACAGGTATACTAATCTAATCTGTATTGGGAATCCATTAAAATGTATCATGGTTGATACATAAATTTATGGGTTAATTACAATAATCTCATCAAATTATTTGCGTTTTTTTATATAAATTATTAAATTTTTTTTCTTGGCACAAATACATACAAATTATACGAGTTTGACAAATAAACCACCAAACTAATATTCCGAACATTTTTCATCAGAATTTTACACGCGACTTGCGCGTTATACACTTTTAGGGGTGTTTTTTGTCCAAATAATATTTTTAGTAGGTAGATGAGTTGTTTATCTTCAACAATGTAGGTTCTTGATACTGGGAAAGAGAACCGTTGATTCAAATGAATTGTTAAGGAAAAAAAAGTGTGAATGAATTTCACACTTTTGGCCTACTTAAAAAAAAAAAATTGGACAAAAAAGGACCCTTAAATTTTATCACGCGCAAGTCACGGGTCGAATTCCGACGAAAAATGGTCGGAAAATAAGTTTGGTGGTTCATCTGCAAACCGAAAAATAAGTTTGGTGATTTATCTGTCAAACCCGTATAGTTTGTATGTATTGGTGCCAAGAAAAAAAGTTTAGTGGTTTATGTGCAAAAATGTTGATAGTTTAGTGGGGTTGCTGTAATTAACCCTAAATTTTGGTTATGAAGAAAGATATTACCTCTCAGCATGTTACATTTCGTTAGAATAAGACAAAATTTGTGTGAGACTGTCATACGGTATAACGGTCATGTGACGAGAAAAAATATAACTTTGTCTTATTCTAACGAAATATAACATGCTTATAAGCTGTTAACATCTTATTTTGAAATAAAATAAGATATTACTTAAAAGATGTTGTCAAACACGTTGAATGAATTTATAAGCTCTTAAGCATCATATAAGATGTTTTAGAGAGTTTATAAGCTCAACCAACACCCTCTTATTTAAAAGTTGCTCGTTCGAGCTAAAAAGAGAATTTTAGCTTTTGATTAAGAATTTAAGATGGTGTTTAGCTAAATTTATAATTTTCAAAATATTTTATAAGATGTTTGAAAACGAGTATGATAAAATAAGATTTCAAGCAACTTATAACATGGGAAACTTATAAGCTCTTAAAATATGCTTGACAAAATAAGATTTTAAACAACTTATAAGATACAAAAAAAAAAAACCTCTAATCCAACTTATTTTTTAAAAATCTTATAACTCACCTTGAAATAACATATACTCCGCATACATACACAAATTATACATTCACGCATATTTTTCACACAATGCATAGACCACACACACTTCCTTCACATACACTACATACAGTGCACACACTCACACACACACACACACGATACACTATACAAAATACAACATGCTAATTAAAATGTGTGTTAGATGATGTATTTTAAATTCGTCCATCAACCACAGTTAAGTCACTCTATTCAATTGATATATGAGCGTACAAATACTATAGAGAGAAACTCTACCTTCTTTCTAGAGAGAATCCCAAACCCTAAAACTCCCCTCCCCTTTCTCCTTGGACCGTCGCCCATTCCTTCCCCCACCCAAACCCACCATATGTCGGCAGCGCGACGAATATTGATTTTTTTTCTTTCGTTCTTTACTTCATTTCTGCTTCTCAAAATAATATACAGAATGTGGTTCTCATACAAAAAATTTCTCTTCATCTCTACCCCTCACTTGATTCTACAAGAAGGTCTTCAAGCATTACATTTGTTGTGTAGACGACTCAAACGAAATTGAAGATTTTGTTAAGGTACAAATTTCTATATTTAAACGTTTACATAATTTATATTATAAATTTCGTTTGGTATACCGGTATTATAATTTTTTAAGGCCGTCAAAGTTCGTTGACAAAAAATTAGTGGACACAGTGCTCCTCATTTGTCCCGGAAGAAGGCTTAGAAATACAACTACAACGTATCTTCATTAAGGTATCAAAATTGTATATGTAATTCTAATTATTTTTTTCCAATGAATGTGAATTCTAAAGAATTAATCGAAAAAAACTGCCCAATTTGTTTTTTGTCAAAATTTATGTATGACCGCGCTGTCGAGGCACATCAAATTAACTACCTTCTCTACCTCCACTAACTAGTAGTAGCGATAAGCAAGGGTCGAATCCCACAGAAGCGGATGAATTAATTATGCTTCTAATATTAATAGCTAAACGATAAAAGTAAATAAAGGGGATTTTTGATTGTATTATTCTAATCACTAAGCTAATCATATAAACAATTAAATAACTAACTATCTCAAAGACTCAATTAAACAAATAATAATCGACTTAAACCAATATCAAAAGTAATACTAGCTCTCAGTTCAGTATCCCCCTATTCGTCTACAAATTAATTAACTAATTAAACCTGATTATTATCCCTCAACCTTCTAACCCTAGACCGACAACAAGCTCTGTCGGCCTGAATTATTCCTTAAGATTAGTCAACTGAGATAAGATCATTAGCTAACCCTGTTTAATTGAACAACCTAGAACAAGCTCTCTAGGTTTAATTCATTAAACGCATTAATAATTAGGATAATAGGTCAGACTAGACTCCAAACACATACGCTCGATTCGGATAGCCTAGATTTGTGTTACCTCTAACGAGTTAACCGTTATTGCTACTCGCGATTATAAAATTATAACAATTACGGATTACAATTTTATAACCTAGCAGTGATGAATTAATAACCTAATTCGACGGGCCCTATCAAATCAAGCAATCAATCAATCATGGGTCATAAGAACAAGTAACACAGATAAGTTGTGAAATAATAAATCAGAATTTAACTACGGATCAATTAATCATAAAAACGAATAGGATTCAACATCCCTTCAAACTAGCATAAAATAAATTTGCTACTCATAATCAAACTATTGTCTGAAATCTGATAAAACAAAGACATAATTAAAATAAACGGAATTAAAGAAATCAAACGAAGTCGGAGACGGTCGAAACTCGTGCTGCCTCCGCTCCAGTTCCACGCCAACAATCCTCTTCCTGGAGGCTTGGATTCCCCCATATGCTTAATTCATTCAGTTTTTATAAGCATCCAGTTGGGCTTATCAGCCCATACTTTCCTTCAGCAACTTGGATTAATAGAAAACATGGGCCACTGTCCTTTTTTAACTCATTAAGCCTAATGCCCCGCTTCCATCTAACAACAAACAATAATGGGCATGTTGGACCTTTCTTCCAATTATGCCGGCCTTCTCCTTTTTTAACTGGGCCAATTCCGGCCCAGTTTTTCCTTTGCTTGTCGATCCAATCCAATTAATCCAAAAGTACTCCGAATTCACTGCAATTTCACAATAAACACATCTTTGGAGTATTTGACTTAAGTGTGCAGATAAGTAGAAAAATAACAATGCATAGTAAATAAAATGCAATAAAATAACATTCCTATCAATATAAATATTGCACATTTTTCTACTTATCAAATCCCCCCAAACTTAAACCATTGCTTGTCCTCAAGCAATTTAGCACAAAAAATAAACTAGGGGAAATAAATAAGGTTATCACTTGCTCAGACACCTCACCAATCATACTTGGGTTTTTCGTCACTTGGTAGGAAGAAGCACAAACTTTCTTTTGAAGCACACAAAATCCGGACTGAAATTAAACTCCCCACTAAACTTTATTGGTGAAAAGGGCATCGCAGTCCAAACTTCCCGCAATTAAAACACAATTTCGTCAAGCATGCTTCCTTTTTTTTTTTTATATATATATATATACAACTATACTATACTAATAAGACAAAAACTAGTCGGACCATTGGATTGGACTTCGTATCGAGGACCACCCCTTTATTTCTCCATTTTTTCTTCTTTTTTTTTTCTTCTTTTTTTTCTTTGTGGGTGAGGTCGGCAGCTCCACACCACTCATAGGTTAGTCCGTGTGCTATTATTGATTTGTAATTTTTGCTTTTGTTTGATTTTCACACTCGAACTCCTACAAGCAGACAGCTGATTCAGCCTCTCACCATCTTTTCTCACAATTTTTTTTTCAACTAAACATCATTAATCCAAACACAATTATTTTCCATCCTTAGGGGGTGGTATCCACAACTACTCAATCTTTTACCAATTCAAGCCCAACTTATTCTAAACATAAAATAAAGCAATAAAAATTTAACATGTGAAGCATACTTGACAAACCAACTTAATCGGGACAAATTCAGACATAATGTTTTCCCTTCCACACAGCTTCAGGTTCATTTAATCTCAACATATTTAACCAGAATATATTAAATAAGCCGACCTCTTCTACCGAAGCAACATACCCCCAATAAACCAAAAATACTCGTGTCATCATCGCGAGTTCCTACCTTTTTTTTGTTTTTATATATATATATATATATATATATATATATATTTATTATTTTATTTTATTGTAAACGAAGAACAACTAAAGCAACTAATAATTAAAGAAAGAAAATCCAGGAATAAAATGCAAACTAACATGTATACACAATTTACTTCACTGCTAATCATCTCCCCAAACTTAATCGCATGCAGACGTGCAATTAAAACATGAAAGGTAAAGCGAAATGCAATAAAGTAAGGAAAGGAGGTCACCGGGTCAACGAGAAGACGACTACTGCCATTTATTTTATGTGAATCAAGGTGAGCCACCTCAAGTCAACTCTCTAATCCCCGTGATAACTTTCACCCTCTCAAAGTTCGCACCAAGGTGGTTTTGGAATAGGTCTCAAATGGGGCACGTCCGCTAATACCTTGTTCAACACTCCATCAGGCTCTATATGGCTAATAACTTTAAGCTTTAAAAACTCGGTGGAGAGGATATAGATTTTCGCTGAAAAAGAGATGCGCATCGATTTGATCTCCACTTTTTGAAAGACATCAAAGACCTGTTTCTCCTTGTTTTCCTGTTCGGGTTTTCTGATTTCAGAAGCAAACGGCAACGGGTTAGTAATAACAGAATTAGAAATAGAAGATTTTACCTCAACAATCGATTCTGGACTCGACACATTAGATGACCCAATGTGCTCTTCTGATCCAATGTACTGTGGCACACTAGATGTCCCAATGTGCGTCTGTTGCACGCTGTTCTCCTCTTCCTTTTCTGATTTTTCTGCGTTTTCTTCGCTGTTCATGTTTCCTTCTTCTAGCCCGGGCTTGTTAGGCTCTCCAAGCTGTTTTCCACTTAGCAAAGTAATAGCGCTTACATTCATCGAATTTATCTCAGGTGGGAAGGTAGTTTCCCGCTATTCATGCTTTCCAATCGACTCACGACGGTGGCCAATTGACTCATTTGAGTCTCAAGATTCTTTATGTTCGATTGCATATCTTTCTAGAATTGAACAGTATTGATTGCCATGGTTTTGGCGATGTCTTCCACGGATGGGCTTGAGGTTTGCTCATTCGACTGTTTTGGGTAATACATACCCCTCTGTGGTGGTGGTCGGATTTGCTCACCCGCTTGTAGTTGCTGGTTTCCATACCTGAGATTGGGATGATCCCGCCATCCGGGATTGTAAGATTGAGCGTAAGGATCATATCTTCTCCCATGACAATTCCCCGTGCCAACAACATTTGCATGTGCATCAATTTCATCTGTTAGCAGTCTGTAATTATCGGTGGTGTGCTCAAGTGTATCGCAAATTCGACACGGTTTCACCTGTGGGGTTCCTGCGGCGCTATCTTCATGACAAAAGAGGTAAGTTTTTCTAATTTATCTTCAACAGATGAAAAACCTACCTCCCTCACCATTTTCGGTGGAAGATCCCTTGCACTAAATTGCTGGGAATTAGCTGCCATATCTGCTATGAGTTCCTTGGCCTCTGCTGGAGTTTTATTAACCAATCTCCCCCCCGCAGCTGCATCTATCATATTACGGTCCATAAGTGACAACACCTCATAGAAATACTGAATGAGAAGTTGCTCGGTGAACTGATGTTGTGGACAGCTCGCTATCAGCTTCTTGTATCGCTCACAACATTCATACAGAGACTCTCCTTGCATTCACATTATACCACATATTTCCTTCCGTATAGTGACTACTCGAGATATTGGGAAATATCTCTGTATGAATAGTCGTTCCATCTGAGTCCATGTGGTGATAGTCTCTGTCAAATAGTGCAACCAATCTTTTGTTATGCCCTTTAAGGAAAATGGAAAAGCCCGTCGCTTGATCAGTTCGTCAGTGACTCCCATAGGTTTCATTACCGCACACACTAAATGGAACTCCTTTAGGTGTCTATAAGGATCCTCGCCTGCATAACCATGAAACAATGGCAATAAGAGTATAATATCACTATTAAGCTCAAAATTTGTGTGGGCATTATAATCGGGAAATGAAATGCTAAACGATTGTTCAGTATTGACGGGGTTGACAAACTCTCTCAAAGTTTGAGTTGAAGTCATAACTTCCATGGAGTTGATCTCAATCCTTAACCGACACAAACTTCTCCGAAATAGTATACAGGGACGCTACAAGAAACAAAGAAGAAGAGAGGAAAGAAAAATAGAATGCTGAACGTATATGAGAGGAAAACAAATTTACAAAAAATTGTGAATGGATAGGCACATTGGATGACCCAATGTGGCGTCCGTCTGCTAATGTGCGACGGCAAAATTCACTAATTTGACGAGAACAATTAACAGGAATGAAATTAACTAAAACTAATATTAATTAACAAAAGAAACTAAATTAATTCAACACCGCTCCCCGGCAACGGCGCCAAAATTTGACCGCGCTGTCGAGACACGTCAAATTAACTACCTTCTCTACCTCCACTAACTAGTAGCAGCGATAAGCAAGGATCGAATCCCACAGAAGCGGATGAATTAATTATGCTTCTAATATTAATAGCTAAACGATAAAAGTAAGTAAAGGGGGTTTTTGATTGTATTATTCTAATCACTAAGCTAATCAAATAAACAATTAAATAACTAACTATCTCAAAGACTCAATTAAACAAATAATAATCGACTTAAACCAATATCAAAAGTAATACTAGCTCTCAGTTCAGTATCCCCCTATTCGTCTACAAATTAATTAACTAATTAAACCTGATTATTATCCCTCAACCTTCTAACCCTAGACCGACAACAAGCTCTGTCGGCCCGAATTATCCCTTAAGATTAGTCAACTAAGATAAGATCATTAGCTAACCCTATTTAATTGAACAACCTAGAACAAGCTCTCTAGGTTTAATTCATTAAACACATTAATAATTAGGATAATAGGTCAGACTAGACTCCAAACACATACGCTCGATTCGGATAGCCTAGATTTGTGTTACCCCTAACGAGTTAACCGTTATTGCTACTCGCGATTATAAAATAATAACAATTACGGATTACAATTTTATAACCTAACAGTGATGAATTAATAACCTAATTCGACGACCCCTATCAAATCAAGCAATCAATCAATCATGGGTCATAAGAACAAGTAACACAGATAAGTTGCGAAATAATAAATCAGAATTTAACTACGGATCAATTAATCATAAAAACGAATATGGTTCAACATCCCTTCAAACTAGTATAAAATAAATTAGTTACTCATAATCAAACTATTGTCTGAAATCTGATAAAATAAAGACATAATTAAAATAAACGGAATTAAAGAAATCAAACAAAGTCGGAGACGGTCGAAACTCGTGCTGCCTCCACTCCAGTTCCACGCCAACAGTCCTCTTCCTGGAGGCATGGATTCCCCCATATGCTTAATTCATTCAGTTTTTATAAGCATCCAGTTGGGCTTATCAGCCCATACTTTCCTTCAGCAACTTGGATTAATAGAAAACATGGGCCACTGCCCTTTTTTAACTCATTAAGCCTAATGCCCCGCTTCCATCTAACAACAAACAATAATGGGTTTGTTGGACCTTTCTTCCAATTATGCCGGCCTTCTCATCTTTTAACTGGGCTAATTCCGGCCCAGTTTTTCCTTTGCTTGTCGATCAAATCCAATTAATCCAAAAGTACTCCGAATTCACTGCAATTTCACAATAAACAGAACTTTGGAGTATTTGACTTAAGTGTGCAGATAAGTAAAAAAATAACAATACATAGTAAATAAAATGCAATAAAATAACATTCCTATCAATATAAATAATGCACATTTTTCTACGTATCAATGTATGTGTAGCTTAGGAAACAAATGTTTTATTGTGGCTCTTAGTAATGTTACTATTGTTCATTTGTCATTATTATTATTGTTAATACTACTGTTGATGTTATTTTATTATTATTATGATTATTATTAGTATTAGTACTATTATTATTATTATTATTATTATTATTATTATTATTATTATTATTATTATTATTATTATTATTATTATTATTATTATTATTATTATTATGATTACTATTTTTTTTTTGTATATATATATATATTTTTTTCGTAATTTTACTACGTTTATTATTTTTTTTATTTTTTTTTATTATTATTATTGTTTTATTTATTTATTTATTATTATTATTATTATTATTATTATTATTATTATTATTATTATTATTATTATTATTATTATTATTATTATTAATTTTACTACAACACGTCGTTCTACGTGGACACATATAACGACAGATTTAATTTGGTAAAAACTACTTCATGTTTTAAGTATTTGTGATTAACATAAATATTTTATTTTATCGTAACATGATTTAAACATCGACTACACTCGATAATAAAAAAACGATGGATTCGACTCAAATTAAAGAAAAAAAAACGATAGTTACAACTTAAATTAAAGGAAAAAAAAAACGATAGGTGCGGCTCAAATTAAAGAAAAAATAACGATTGAAAGTTTGTTAAATAAACAGTTTAAAATAAAAAAAAAAAAAAAATATATATATATATATATATATATATACAGAAGTCGTATAATAAAAAATAAAAAAAACATAAATGATGCAGGGGCGACTTTAGGTATATTTATACGTATCCTATACAGTAACTCGCATATACCATAGGCAATTTTGTAAAAAAAAAAAAAAAAAAAAAATATATATATATATATAGCAAAAGTCGCCCCTCGCAGGGGCGACATTGAATAGTAAGTGTCAGGATTTTGTGAAGTCGCATGTGATACATGCGACTTCACTTAATCCTGTAAAAAAAAAAATGCACGCTTACATCTGTAATTAAATTGTGAACAGTGCAATACTTAATTAAATTTACCAACTAAATTTTCATAAACATACACACTAAAAAGGCAACTACTAGGCACAGTTGAGGCAATCACTTTATGGACTATAATAACAAATTTAAGAGGCACAATAAAATATCTTTTTTTTTTTACAGTGAACACACACAACAGTTTTTTTTATTCAATACTTTACATTTTACATTCATTGAAAATAAAATAAACTGAAGTAAAATTACATATAAAAATTTTGATACCTTAATGAAGATGCAATGTAGATGTATTTATAAGCCTTCTTCTAGTCCAAACGAGAACCAGCAATGTGTCCACTAACTTTTGGTCGAAGGAGCTTCAAAAACCTTCAAAATAATTAGAAGATAATTACATAAAATTTATCACTAGTATAACATACGAAATTTATAATATAAATTATGAAAAATGTATAAATATAAACAAATTATAACCTTAGTAAATACCTCTTCAATTTTAGGCAAACCGCCTACACAACAAATGTAATGCTCCAGCACCTCCTTGTAAAGTAAAGCGAGAGAGAGAATAAAAGAAAAGATTATAAGAGAATGAAGAAGGAGAGAAAATGGAACTGAAAAATGAGTTGAAGATGATAAAAATATGGGAGTGTATTGCCGGATGAATACATATATAACACATCCGGTCAAACCAAAAAATTCAACCGGATGTGACAACTCCATGCTACTCCTGCAACTCACCACCGCCCTGCCCCAACCACTGCACCCCTACCCACTGCCCCTACCCACTGCCACCTCTATACCCTGCCCCAACCACATTGGACAACGCTAAAGGCCAAAAGAAAAGACTACCCACTGCCACCTCTGCACCCTGAAAAAAAAGACTCAGAAGTCGCCCCTCCCAAGAACGACTTTACGTATGTAGAACGAGCATAGTATATCGCCTCTAGGAGAGGCGTTTTTAAAAAAAAAAAAAAAAAATTAAATAGATGTTGCCCCTGCCAGGGGCGACTTTAAGTATTTGCGCCGTATACATACCGTTTTCAGCATTAAAAAAAAAAAAAAAAAAAATTTAAACAGAAGTCGCCCCTGGCAGGGGCGACTTTAAACAGTGATGTGTTAGAATAAATGAACTCGCCTATGCCACAGGCGAGTTCACTTACTTATGTAAATCACCAAAAAAGCCGCTTATTTTTTTAATTAGGGGATGAACAGTGCTATATATAATTAAATTTGCCAATTTAGTTAATATTATTATTATTTTTATTATTATTTATGGCCATGATTATTACTGTCATGATTATAATTGTTAATACTATTGTTATTTTATTATTATTAACAGTATTATTAGTATTAGTATGAATAGTCTTATTATTTTTTAAGTTACCGATATTCATATATATATTTGTTTTTTCATAATTTTACTATTATTATTATTAATATTATTATAATTATTATTATTGTCATGATTATTATTATTATTAATACTACTCTTGATATTATTTTATTACTATTATGATTATTACTAGTATTAGTAATACTACTATTATTATTTTTATGGTTACTGATATTTTTATATATATACATATATTCGTTTTTCGTAATTTTACCACGTTCAGATATCATTTTTATTATCATCACCATTATTATTATTATTATTATTATTATTATTATTATTATTATTATTATTATTATTATTATTATTATTATTATTATTATTATTATTATTATTATTATTATTATTATTAGCATTAATTTTATTATGATTTTTTGGTGATATTATTGTTGTATTTTTTTTATTACGTTTAATATGACTATTATTATTATTATTATTATTATTATTATTATTATTATTATTATTATTATTATTATTATTATTATTATTATTATTATTATTGTTATCTTTATTATTTATATTAGCATTGTTAAGATCTACTAATAGTATTGCTATTTTTGGATTACGTATTATATTATATTTATTCTTCTTCTTATTATTATTCTTATTATTATTATTATTATTATTATTATTATTATTATTATTATTATTATTATTATTAATTATAATAATAATAATTATTATTATTTTTAGTTATTATTATTATTATTTATTATTTTTTTATTATTTTTACTTTAGATTTATTATTGTTATTATTATTATTGTTACATGCTTAGACATAGAATAGTTTAATATACGCTAAAATACTTAAATTTGAAGATAATGACGGCGTCCGAAAAGGTTGGAATTATCGTGCACCGTGGAAGTGGTACCGAGGGGCCACCTATTGGCGGTCGTAGGGTGCCTCGTTTGATTGGCCATTCTGGACTGCTTTCTCTATTATATCAAATGTTGGATATCGATAGTGATCGATATACTTTGATAGTATCAGCAGCGTTCTGCGAAGATGATACTTTACAACTAATACTGATCAATAGTGACGAAGATCTGTGGTTCTTCTTTGATCCGGATGCTGGAAATCGTTACGTTCATCTCCACGTTGAGAGTGTAGTGGTTCAGACGACGATCGAACCAAATGTACCTTTGACGGATGACTACCACCAATACGCGATATTTCTTAGCGGCGACGGTCCAATGGAACTTGTGTTCGATACACAGGGCACCTGTAATACTAGTTTCGTTGGAGTCCCAAACCGTACTCCTAGCGCGATTAACTATCAAACTCAAAACGACTCCCCATGTGAGCAAGAAGCGGGGCTAGTTGGTGATCAGGAAGTTGATCCGATGGTAGACAGCTTCGGTCCAAACGAAATTGAAGATTCTGAGACG
Organism: Ajuga chamaepitys; assembly: GCA_958295605.1. Classification (NCBI taxonomy): domain Eukaryota; kingdom Viridiplantae; phylum Streptophyta; class Magnoliopsida; order Lamiales; family Lamiaceae; genus Ajuga; species Ajuga chamaepitys. Next base: position 47,673,914 of record OY282498.1, read on the forward strand.
AGTGATAGTGAATCAAACAGTGAAGATGAAACGGACGACGTTTCTGTCGAGGATCTTCAGGGTCTGTACCATCGACAAGCCAGCGAACCTTCTGGTGTGCGACAAAATGCGAGTCCAGGCGCTCAAACAAGCAATGCAACGCAAGAGGGAATCAACTTTTTCAACACATCCTGCCCAGAAATATTTGTTGATTCGTATGACAGGCCAAAGTAGGTTAGGATGTATGATGCTAACGAGGGCAAACTGGCCATGGGCATGGTATTCACTGATAAGAAGCATCTCCAATCGGCCGTGAAGGATTTTTCTGTACGCATTGCACGACGTGAATATTTGGTGGTCGAAAGTACGCCGCAGTTATGGAAGGTCAAGTGCAAGAACAGCCAAGGGAACATTAGCTGTGAGTGGGGTCTGAGGGCAGTCCTCAAGAACAAATCCAATATGTGGCAGATTACAAAGATGTCAGGCCCTCATTCATGTTTAATGAATGCTGTCTCCGTCGACCATCAAAATCTGTGTAAAAACATGATCGCCATGTTGCTTACAGGGATGGTTCAGGTTGACCCAGGATACGAGGTGAAGTTGGTCCAGCAGCAAGTTAAAGATAGGTACCAATACGAAATCTCATATCACAAGGCTTGGCACAGTTTGAAACGGGCAAGAGAGAATGTGTACGGCACGTGGGAAAGCTCAGTAGTGAAATTGCCGAAGTTTTTGAGAGCAATTCAAAAATGGAACCCTGGAACAGTGGTAAAGTGGCGTCACGTGGACAAAAGAGCTCCTGGAGTTAAGATGTTGAAGTATGTTTTCTGGGCTTTTAGACCGTGCATCGAAGTGTTTCAACAGTGTCGGAATCAGTGTTGATGGAACGCATCTGTACACCAAGTACAAGCATAAAATGCTGATTGCTGTCGGTGTAGATGCCAACCAACAAGTTCTGCCTTTAGCATATGCTATAGTCGATGAGGAAACATTTGCTGCTTGGAAGTGGTTTCTGAAAAGGTTAACGAAGTATGTTGTCAGGGGAGTTGAGGGGCTCTGTCTGGTATCTGATCGATGCCCAGGTTTAATCGAGGCTGCTAAGCGATTCCCACAATTTTCGGCCCCTGGTGGTGTTCACCGTTTCTGTCTACGACATGTTTGCTCCAACTTTAACACCTTGGTGAAAAATATTAAATTGAAGGATTTGTACTGGGAGGCTGGTTCAGCCTATACGGTGCGCCATTTCGAGAATGCGATGTCAAAGATTAGAGCCATAAGTGAAAGTGGCTACGCGTACTTGAATGCTATTGAGGCAGCGCAATGGACAATCTCACATGACGGTGGATGGAGGTGTGGAATACTAACAACTAACCTATCAGAATGCATCAACGGAGTTCTGAAAGGGGCACGAAAACTACCGATTTGTGCTATTGTTCAGATAACTTTCTACCGTTCCACGAAATACTTCTTTGACCGCTTGTCAATGGGTCGTCAAATGCAAGCAAGATGTCAACCATTGCCTGATGAGATATTCAAGCAATATGATCAGAGACAAAGGAAGGCACTACACCACCAGGTCTTCCAAGTTGATCTGTCTGAACAATCAACGTCTGTTAAGACCTTTTCACCAGGCTCAAACGATACATTTACACATGTGGTGAAATTATCAACCAGGGAATGTACATGTGGGAAGTGGAAACAGAATGGGATCCCCTGTTCGCATGCAATGCAAACCTGTCGTCATTACGGTGTGGACCCAGGCATTTACATGAGATCCTACTACAACACACACTTCTACGTGCAGACTTATAGTGGCAGATTTAACCCTTTGCCAGATGAATACTATTGGGATGAGCCCTCGTTTGAGTTATGCCACAATCCGGAGTTACGAAAATCAAGATGGCGTGGACGGCCAAGGTCCACAAGATACCAAAATGAAATGGACTGGCCACAAGTTCGGGCTAGACAACAATACCAGGCAGACGAAGCATCTAGGACTCAGCCTGAATCATCAACAGGCCGAAGACGTTAAGCACGATAAAGTGTAACAGTTAGAACTATGAAATGTGGCAAATTTATTCCTCCTTTATTCTGAAACATTTGGCTCCAAATTTTATTTTTAATATTAATATATCCCTCATGTAATCTTAATAGTTTGTTCTTTTCTATATAATCGGTTACCTTTCAAATCTGAACATTAACTTGCCAAGAACATGTCGGTGTGATGGTGTAATCGTTGTTTCTAATCTGATTGGAAATGTACTCTATTTTTTGTAGCATGGAGCATCTCGGACAATACGGCCCCATTGATAACAGGGTGTTAACCGAGCAAGAAACACACCGATCCGCGGAGGTATTCGAGGGAGACATCAGTAGGACTTTGAAATGCCGCCATGGTAGTGGAATTTTTTTGCGGATCGATGACTATGCTGACGAGTATGATGAGGATGAAGATAGTGGAAAACTAAAGCGTAATCAACGGTTGCATTACAGAGTTATAGCGATGTTACATGAGATGGGGTTCTACGGGGTTTATCGCTGCGGTGACTATGCCATTAACAGAGCTATCATCACTGCATTGGTGGAACGCTGGAGACCAGAGACACATACATTCCACTTTAGAGTCGGTGAGGCCACCGTCACACTACAGGATGTAGCCTTCATTTGGGGCTTAAAAGTTGATGGAAGGCCGGTGATTAACGGAGTTACTGAAGCCACGTCCGAGTATTGGAGATGTAGGTGTGAAGCCTTGTTAGGTTGGACTCCAGATTCTGGCGAGATTCTTGGTTCGAGATTCTCATTTACTGCACTCGGAAAACATCTAAGGGATAACCCGGTGGATGACGAAACAGAAGCCGTCGAAGTAGAGCAGTACTCGCGGGGGGTTGCGTTGATTCTGCTGGGATCGATTATGTGCCCAGACACGTCGGGAAACCTTGGATCACTGCTGTACTTGACTGAGATGGAAGATATATATGAATGTTCTGAATACAGCTGGGGAAGTGCAGTGCTGGGATTCTTGTACCACCAGTTATGTTGTGCAGCCCGGAGAGAGAGAAAGTCCATTGCCGGGGCTATGCAGTTACTTCAGGTACACCGTAATACTTAGTATTTATTTCCTTTTCTTTACGCCGCTTATTGCGCTCAAATAATAGATATATGTTTTGAACTTTCATCTCAGATTTGGGCCTGGACGCGCATAACATTTATGCGGCCTAGACATGTTGGAAGGCGATTCGATCTAGGAACGATCGATGGACAAGCCGGTGAACTACCAATTGCGCCATACGGAGCTGAATGGCTGCAATACCACACTTTTCACGCATAGCCTCAACAGCAACGTGAAGACTATCCGGGAGTACCTGGATAGACAAACCCCAGATGAGGTACAACACCTTCGTTCTTCTCTCATCCCGTTCTAAACCCAACTTTAATGTAACGAATTACTTTTAACTGGCTTTTACTTTGCAGTTTGTTTGGAGACCGTATGAACCAATCCCTCCATCAGTCCAATCATATCTTGATGACGATATCATTAATGTTACATACACATGGATATCAAAGTGTCCATTGATCCATCACTCAATCGTTGAGCTATATTATCCTGATCGAGTGTTCCGACAGTTCGGTATGTGACAGTCCATCCCTCCGTCGATTGCAGCTGAACACAGAAATTTGCATGGTAGAACATATCGAAGATGTTCCAATCAAAACTGGCTTGTAACCCATGCTCAGTATGTGGAGCATTGGAACACCAGAAATCAGCATATTGTGACTGCCCCTCAGATTGGGAACCAAGGTGATGAAGTAGACGTTGGTTACATGGGTTGGTATCAAGAGGTCACACGACGATTAATAACGCCTGGTATAGGTGTTCAAGAGGGATCTCAGCCGTCAACTTATGCATATCTCGAAAATTTGGTGGGTAAACAACGTCCTGTGAAATACACATAAACAGTACCAATCCGTATAAAATTATATTCTCACATATGTTTATTTACAAATTTTACTTTTAGGAAAGGATCGTTCAGGGAATGCATCGAGTAGTTGTCGGAGAGAGTGGCTATATTAGAGAGCCGGCGAGAAGGTCGATTGAAGAGTTATATCAGGCAGCACAACAAAATTTTCAGATCAGCGTGCAACCTACCATCGCCCACAGCCAGACGCACAACACCAAGCAGCTGAGATGCCCATGCAACGTGACGCACCCCAGCAAGGGCGGAGACGTAGTACGTCTACACGTACTAACTTCGGACAATGACCTGGTGGTACTACCTCGCGTAACACCCATCCATCTAGGTCTGTGTCAGGCGATCTCCCCGGGCCTTCACATTCTATAGTTCAAGAGCACCCTAGTGTTGAAATGCAGTCAAGCTACTATGTGCCTCCGATGGTGAACGAAAATGATTTTTTCACTCCTCATCGGGATTTAATGCGGTTTGATCAGTCCTTCACATCTCTCCTCGAGGTCGGCAACTACACAACAACCGCCGCACTTTTTCCTCACCAGCCGAATTTGGCGGGTCATCCAGGACAGTTCAATATGTCCTCGATTCCGTATTTGGATCAAACATCATCTTCGTCAGGTCGCCCCACGTTTAGTTTGAATATCGGCACACCAGATGATGGTCAATCACAACGCGCCCAAGAAGCGGAATCCGATGCACCAATCGAGGAACGGAGAGGGAGGGCTAAACGGAACAGGAAAAAAACGCGATGTGGGACTGGTCATGAATATTAAACATTTTATTTTTTAAACTTATTTGTAATAATTAGATAAAAAGAACTTCATGTTTTAAGTATTTTTTATTAATCTAAATATTTTATTTTTGACGTATCAGGGTTAAAAATTTAATTATACTAGATTCTTAATTTTAAATAATAAAAAAATTGATAAATTCGACTCAAATTAAAGAAAAGAAAAAACAATGAATATGACCCAAATAAAAAAAAAAAACCAACGCAACTTATTTAAATAAACAAAGTAGTTGGAGAAAGAAAAAAAAATTGTAAAGATGTCGCCCCTGCGAGGGGCGACTTTATGTATAAATACGGTATACCGTATGCAATATAGTATGTCGCCTCTTGTGGAGGCGTTTTCAACCAAAAATAAAAAATAAAAAAAATTAAACACAAGTCGCCTCTCGGAGGGGCGACTTCAAATAGTGACTGTCAGAATTTGTGAACTCGCCTCTGCGAGAGGCGAGTTCACTTAAATTTGTAAATAAAGAAAAAAAAACGCCTATTTTTTTAATTTTGTGATGAACAGTACTGTATATTATTAAATTCGCCCCAATTTAGAGTGCTCGAACCCCGATGTTCCTTTAGGGTTATAGTTCAGGGCTCCAGTTTTATTTGAAATACTTCGGAGTTCAAATGAATTATTTGACCAGTTAATTACTTGATGTAATTTTTCTTGTGTCGTATGAAATTTCTATCGTCACAGAAAAAAAGTTACTCTATTCAATTACAATCTTATAAGCTTTATTATCATTGGAGTTTATAAGATGATTTACATAAGCTTCACCAACCTCCATCTAACACTTTTACTATCTTAATGCACTTTTGTGCTTATAATTTAGCAAAATTATTTGGAAGTATTTAAGAGTGCAACTTATACTTGAAAGAATATTTCTATTTGCACCACTCTTTTCTCTCTATCCATCACATTCTTTTAACACCACAACTTTTTTGTTTTAACATTTTATTTTACTTAGTATACTACATAATCAACTTATTATACCCTTAACCCCCAAATTAATAATTCATCTCCTGCAAACCAATCGCAGCAATGGACTTTTGAATGGATCATATTTTCTTGAGGCTGCTTGAACGAATTATATGAAGATTGAAAATCTTAAGCAGAAAAAGAAAAAAAAGTAAGAACTAACAGTTTGGCAGGAACGCCATATAGAAGAAGATTGGAGGTTCAATTGTGGAGTCGGAAAATTGCAAAAGAAATCAGACAGCTCTGAGCATTTTTTTGGATGTATCTGCATCTTATCAAACTACATCATTGTTCGGACATATTCAAAACGGTTCTGCAACGATTCGGCATTTGCTTATCCCTACTTTTGTTCAGACTGATTTTCGAATTTCGATTGAATCAACATCTATTTGGGTTGTAATATTCAAAGGGGAGGTCTCTTTGCACCAGTTAAAAATAAGATCCGTGCAATTCGGATCATGGGTCTAAAATGTATTACTATTTATGTCAAAATGTATTACAAATGATGGATATTGTATAAGGTACTACATGTTCTGAGTAAATATATTGTAATATCTTTACCCACTATATATAATACTTTTAGGCATAAATTGTGATACCCCACCTGGATTACACCGTGCAACTGATGCACATGAGACTTTGTCATATTCAAATCGATTGATGATTATATTTTTTACATTTGTATATAGTTCAATATCGATTCCTTAAATTATTGTCCTTTTTATATTTTTTGAGATTTAAAAACATGTTAATCTGGTTATCCTATAGAAGTTCAAGCAAACTCTCAGTTTTCTAGTCATGTAGAAAAAAAGACCCGAAAAGTTAGTGAAAAAAATAGGCGGCAACTATTCGCAACCCACAAAATTTCTTAACGCAACCCACAAAATTTCTTAACGCAACCCACTAATTTCATTAATTAAAATATTATTATAAATTAACTATATTATCTGATAACAAAACATAAATAATTTAAACATAATATATATATATATATATATATATAATTTATAAAATAAAAACAAAAAAAAATTCTCCTTCATCCTCATCAGATGCATTCTATCCTAATCTATAAATCCTAATTTTTTCAAGGTTTCTTTAATGGAGGATCTAATTAACAATGATAAAATCAGTTAATATGGACAAAGTAAATGGAGTTATTGTGGTTACCGTTCAATTACACGAGATCAAATACAGTGTATTGTGTTCGATTTCAACGACCGAACGTAACGGCACATATTCAACCAATAAAATTGAACAAAATTACAGATACGAGTTACGACTGCTATGATGGACTTTTCAGTCAACTTTGCATTCACAATTTTCTTTTTTAACGAAACGATGTGCTGATAATCAATTCCACCGAAAAATTACTGGCGAGATGAACGTTCTGCGTTCATTCAAGTAATCTTTACTTTTTCTTTTTCATATTTTAATTATTATTCTTAATATTTATTTTAAATGATATAATTTAATAATTTAATAAAAAAATGGCATAACTGATAAGGAGTGGGCTGTATTAAGAATTTTTTTACTTATTTTTAAAATATAAGTGAGCTACATTGAGAAATAGGCTGCGTTAAAAAAATTTGTGAGTTGCGAATAGCCGCCGAAAAAAAAAAAAAAAAAAAAGCAGATGGAGGAGGATATGGTTAATTCGTATTTAGTGAAGGGCGATTTTGTCATGTCATGATATTTTTGTCCAAACAAAAAGTGGTGTGAAGAGAGAAAATTATAGTGCAAATAAAAATGACCTACTTGAAAATATGTGATTACAAGTTAAGAGATTCTCTTGCAAGACATGTTATAAGACATCCACTCATATTAAAAACTACTTCTTCCGTCCCGTCCTAATTTGCACACTTTCCTTTTTCGGTCATTCAATCCTATTTTGCACATTCCAAAATAGAAAGGAATCCTACAATTTTCACCCTTAAAAATCTCCACCCTCAATCTCCACATTTGAAAAAGTCAACTAAAAAGTAGAAAATAGTTTTTCTTAATATACGCAACAGAGCAGGTGTGCAAATTAAGTCTGGGACGGAGGGAGTAATATTTTTTATTTTTTTCTTTAATCTTTTACCTCCAAAAGTATCAATTTTTCTAAAAATAACATGTATTATTTTTATTTCTAAAAAAATATTATTATTTGTATTTCTTTTTTTTTTTTTGGAAACAAATAACTCTAAAATATTTGCCAAATATTATTAATAATGAATTAGCGACGATCAACCAGAGAATTGGCGCAGGTGCATCAGATGATTCAGATCCCATACCATACCCCCAATTTGTCCGCCATTATCAGACCACTGTCAAAAGCTCGAGCTCTCAATCCTCTCTAGCAGCAAAAAACGATATGCATAAAACAGCGCAGGCGTGGTTCGCAGGCGGGCCTAGCAACGATCTCGGCAAGACGTCGTCGTCGCCGTCCCTGCTTGCCGACTGGAACGCTTATGCCGCCGCTTCCGAGCCCGCCGACGCCGATTCATCTTCATTCGACCTCGAAGCCGCTGTCAGGACCGCCAACGACAAGGTCTCATCCACATTCAGCGTGTAAGTATGCCAGCGTAAAACCTAGAATTGCGCATCGATTTTGCTTATTTTGATTTTGTATTGAGGCGTACCCCCTTTTTGGCTGAATTGATGATGAGCTGTATGTTTCCGTTAAAATAATGCGTAAATGTCACTGTTCGTGTTTAAGTCGGTGCAATTTTTCTTCTACTTCCATTGTCGGATCATGAACTGGCGGTGATGTTATCGACGATTCATGTGAATAGCTATTTCTGCAAGAGTTACCAATGCTGTTTACTGTTTTCTGTGACTATCCAAGTATATGTCAGTAGACATTTAGAGCTGTTCATTGTTTACATAATTCTAATAAGAAATTGGAGGAACATATTGTCGATTTGTCAACAATTTTGTGCCTTTTGTGCATGCCGAATATTAGTGATGACGTTTTGAAATTTGGATCCAGTGCAGTGTGTGTGTGTGAGAGAGAGAGAGACAGTGTCTACGTGTGTGTGAATGAGCGGAAGACAGTGAAATAGAGAGGCATCCAACATTTTGATACCTACGAGATAGACTTGTCAATGGTTCAATCTTGGCCGAGCAAGGATCGTAATTGGTTACTGTATACAAAACTATTCGCAGGGGTAAATCTAGCACTATGTTATGAGATGTATGTTAGGGATTGATAGAAAATGAGTCACTGAGTTTCATCTTAAAGAGCTGGTATCTGTGGATTTATTGTGATGATAGTGGATCTGTTGACATTAGAGTTTTAATTTCGTACTCTTTAAGCCCCATAGTTGTTAATTTTGAGTTGTTAACCACTTTGTTGATGTGAAAAGAGTTAGTTACTGGCAATCTCGAATGCCCTCTGGCACGACTCATATGCGTCTTTCTCCACTTTCATGGAATGAGTCGATGAGTTTCATTTTAAGGAGCTGGTATCTGTGGATTTGCTGTGATGATAGTTGATCTGCTTACTTTAGAGTTTCAGTTTCGTACTCTTTGAGCCCCATAGTCGTCTATTTTGAGTTGCTAAAAGCTTTGTTGAGGTGAAAAGGATTTGTTACTGGCAAGTTCAATATGCCCTCTGGCACGACTCATGTGTCTTTCTCCACTTTTGTGGAATGAGTCAGTGAGTTTCATTTTAAGGAGCTGGAATCTGTGGATTTGCTGTGATGATAGTTGATCTGCTTACTTTACAGTTCTAGTTTCATACTCTTTAAGCCCCGTGTCGTCTATTTTGAGTTGCTGAAAGCTTTGTCGAGGTGAAAAGAATTAGTTACTGGCAAGTTCGATAAAGTTCACTGGCACGACTCATATGCGTCTTTCTCCACTTTCCTGTTTGTTGTGCTAAAATATGTGATTATTCTGGGAACTTTTTAATATGTTTCATCAATTTCTCTCAACTCTAATTTGTCTCTTACCCCGAACAGGGTTTCAAAAGGAGTGAGGGAGTTACCCGGTAGCTTCAACTCTGCTACGAGCAGTGTACCGTCTGGAAAGTCCCTTGTGTATTTTGGGTTTTTCCTTGCAGCCGGTGTCTTCTTTATCTTCATTGCTTTCACTATATTTCTCCCTGTAATGGTGCTGAAGCCTCAAAAGTTTGCAATCTGCTTCACTATCGGATGTGCCTTTATAATCGGTTCACTTTTCGCCCTAAAAGGTCCAAGAAGTCAGCTTAGCCACATGTTATCAAAAGAGGTAGCTTCTCATCTGTTCAAGGATGTGTGTGTGTGCGGCCGTGCCCTCGTGTTTTTCTTGTTTGTGCTTGTTCAGTAATCAACTTTCTGTTTCTTTTCATTCAGAGACTTCCTTTTACACTGGGATTTCTTGGCAGTATGGCGGGTACAATTTACGTATCCATGGTGCTTCACAGCTACATTCTCTCTGTTTTCTTCTCCGTGTTACAGGTACCAAACCTCATATCTTCTATATATTAAAAGAGAAACTACTTGGAACAAATGGATCTTCTCATTCATCTAATTCTCTTGATTTTTTAGAATTTTTTTTATTGCTTAAAATAATAAGAAGTGTAAAGATATCATCGTAGTATTATAGCAGATAGAATCAATTTACAACTGCTTCCACATCAATTTCTGCATCATTTAAGATTTGAATCACCCTTCTATTATTATATATGATAGATATCCTATTGCAAAAAGTATTTTTCTTCTCCGTCCAATACAAAAAAAGACAAATTTTAAAAAAACTAGTATTCTATGCTTTATCATATTATCATAGATAAGTTCTTGATATGCTGCTTAATGCATGCCACAAATGTTTTTTTTTAAATAGCAATTGAATTATTGATTTTCATACTGCTTTTGCCTGTACAGATTCAACTAAATTAACAAATACTCTTACATCTTTGATATTACTATCACTTTCTCGTTGAGAAAACAAAATTTTAACATCCCTGCAAATTTTTTTCACGACTACTGTGCTAGTATAATCTATTTGTACACTACTATCATCCTCGAGTATTTCTTTCTGTCTGTCATTTCACCTCCTTTATGTGTATGTGTGTGTGATCTTGTAATGAAACATTGTCCTTTTTCTACTTGTAACCCGAGCAAGATTCATTTGGCGACGTTTTTTCCAGGTGCTGGCTCTCATGTATTACGCGATCTCCTACTTCCCGGGCGGCTCAGCTGGACTGAGATTTCTGTCGTCAAGTATGGCTTCGTCATGCTTTGGAAGATGACCTTCCTTGCTTTCTCTTCGGATGTACCTTAAAAGAGCTGAATACAGACTTTTAGACATGCCTACGGTGTGACGAAACTGCTGGTTCCGGCTACAAAAGCGCGGTTTTCGGGCATCAAACCATTCGGCATGTCACGATGATTAAGGTTTAACCCTAGAAATTCTTTTTGCTTCTGTTATCTTTGAAGATTTTAAGTTATGGAACACTTGTTATTCAATCAATTACTGGTACATGTCTCGTCTTCACGTTTAAGTTTAATTTTACAACTAATATGTAACATGATATTTTACTTTACTTCATATTTTATATTTTATTTTTTCAACTAGATGTACTTCCTAACGATACAGGAGACATAAAATACATTTACATTCCTAGAATTTGGCATGTGCACGTGCGACACTTACTACATTACTTTCAAATATTATCTTTACCACTTGTTTTTTGTATTTAATTTTTTCATTTTTAGCAATTTCGAAATATTTTTAGCAGAAAATATTCACAGAATTAATTATTTTCTTGCAGAATTAATTGTGTGAGAGAATCATAATGTTATTATCCATTCTTTCTAGTATAATTAAGTGAAACTGATCATATCTCAATAGTAACTTATTTTTAAAAAAATATTATATAAATTATCTCAAAATATTGTAATTGTTAAAATGTCAGATTGAGTTAAAGTCCGCGTTTCATTAAATTACAAAGAATTATTAATTATTGGTTACATACCTTGAAATTTGTTTAGATGTGAAAGATGCAGGAAGAGTAATTCAATCTTCAGAAGATAATCCTGTAGAAAATATTCTTTTCCAAGATTATGTTAGAAAAACAGATGGAATTTTTTTAGAAAAGAAAGAAAAAAGGCAGAATACAACCAGAGTTCACACAATTCTCAGTTTGTTATTTGGCTTCTCACCTTTTTTTTTCACCTTTTTTTTTGGTTAAGATTGAGAGCCCACGTAATTAATAACATGTATATGAGGTGTGGTGTGGTGTGGCTTTTTTAATTTTATTGGATGTTAGATGCCATGTCGAAAGATCGGACTTCACGTCATCGATTAAGGCCCAATTTTAAACCTGATGTATCAATTTGGGAAGAAATTTAAGTTGATGAATTATTTTTTACGTTTTAAAGTTCATGTTGTAAATGAAAATTATGACAAAGTTTATGAATTTCAGTGTAATTGACTCTTTAATTAACTCTTTTTTCTTATTTTACTTTGGGTTAATTACCAAAAAAATCATGACCTTTGGTCCAATTTTCAATTGCAACATGACTTTTAAAACTTATCAATGTTGATCACCAACTATAATTCTTTTTCAATTACAACATCTGACTAAATTTTTTGACACTTGATTGTGTCTCCATCACCACCATTAGATGCGTTTGGACAAGATCTTCATTTACCCTCGATCAATTTCATAATCCGTCAATTCCTCTGTCGTTAATTGAGAGTCGAAGACGTGATATAATAATTTTTATCACCGATTAACGAAAAAATAAATGATGAAATGTGAAATTGATCGAGGGTAAATAACGGTCTTGTCTGAGTGCATCTAACGGTGGTGATGGCGACACAATCAGGTGTCAAATTTTTTAGCCGATGTTGAAATTGAAAAATAGATATAGTTGGTGATCAATATTAATAAGTTTTAAAAGTCATATTGCAATTGAAAATTTAACCAAATGTCGTGATTTTTTGGTAATTAACCCATTTACTTTAATGAAAAGGGTTGGAATTTTGTGCAGTTGATTGAGAAGTTTTGATCCAGTGGTTGCTTATTTATGAGGGGTGTATTTTGTAATTTGGTCATATACTTAGAGAAAATGTAGGTTTCAAATAGTCTGCACCTTAACTTTTTAATACAAAGATTAATATTTTTCTCAAAATTCTAATAGTATTTGAGGGCCTTTATTATATATATACACACACATCATATCCAACCAATAAAAAAATCCAACGATATTAGAGGTGAGAAAAAATTAATGACGATATTCATACAATCCTTTATAACCTTCTACAGACCACACACGGATTATCAGGTAGATTATATTCATACACCCTTTACAGCTCTCTACAAACCATAGATGCATCATCTGCCCGTATTCCAAGTTACAAACATTACACAAAAGGCTGTAGATTACATTGTCCATACAACATGAAGAATAAAATGTACAATCATTTCATTCACATGGTGGTGCACTCATTCACTGGTCTGCTTCCCTCATGCGCTTGCTATTTGCGTCCTCCAGCTCCCTGTCGGTTGGCGACTATCGGTGAGCACTAATTTGATGTGTTTGCAGAGAAGTAAGTGACCTGAAAAGCCTCTTGTAGTTGGGGTAAATTAACCCGGCCAGGTGCGCTTGCCATTTGTGTCCGCCAGCTCCCTCTCGGTTGGCAACGTACCCGTGAGCTCTAATTTGATGTGCTTGCAGAGAAGCAAGTGACCTGAAAAGCATCGTGTAGTCGGGATAAGTTAACCGATCTCTAACGAGGCGGGCGAGCCCGAGTCTGAAATCATGCCCTCGTGAATATGCCAAAATACCATGGGCTTGAGGCTCAATGATGAGAACTCGATCGTGGTGTCAATTGATCGGGTATATACACGAAGAAAAATGAAGACGAGGGTATGAAGACGAGGGTCGAGGAAAAGTGAACGTGGCTGCATGGTTTCTATGTTTTTTTTTTTTTTTTTCTGTTTTAGCAATTCAGTATTTGTTTTCTTTCTTCAAATTCAGTTGGATAATTAGTAGGGGCCCATGGGTTATAGGGTTGGTATTTATTCTTGTTCCCTTCATTGAACACGGATGATCAGAATTTTGAAAGAAAATCTCAAGTTTTACAGCGAATTGGCTGATTGCTAGGATAATCCGAGTTGTTTTCTTGGGTTGCTATAATTTACATTCACAGGTTTCATCAATTGGTATCAAGAGCCGGATTTCGGTTTTCACACACTTCCGCAATCGTGGTATCTGACGAACAACGGTTTGAGAGGATTGAGACTTCGCTTGCTCAACTGAGTGAAGAGCTGCAGTCGTTAACGACGAGGCACGGGAACCGCTCAGAGGAAGAAACGAAGGACGATCAGAGAGGGGATAGACGTGATGTCACACGACACCCTAGGGCAGCAAACCGCGAACCCAGGGAGCGGCGACACCGGCGTCGACAGGCTGATGATCACACAACGAGGGACGGCGGCGGTAACCGCTACCGTGGCCGAGGCGGGCGCGCCGGATTTGGCAGATGCGAATCCGGCGAGCGTCGAACAAGGGACGGGGACAACTCTTTTGCCGTTTTTCCAGACCCCTTCCAGCGAGATGAATCGCTTCAAAATTCAGAAGAAAGTAGCGAGGACCAGACTGAGGGTTCCGAGACAGACTCAAGAGAATCGGCCATCAGTCAACGACAGGAAAGGCCCCGAGACCACCGACTTAAGGGCATTAAGATGGATTTTCCCATCTTTAGGGGAGAAGACCCCTTTACTTGGCTGGACAAAGCAGAGCAATACTTCGAGATGCAAGGGACACGTCATAAAGATTCCGTGCGTCTCGCCTCTTATTACTTGGAAGGCGATGCACGACAATAGTGGCGTTGGTTCGGGATAACCAATGGGGGAAGAGACGTATCATGGAAACGATTCAAAGAGGGAATATTATTATGATTCGGAAATAATCAATGTGAAGATGCCAATGAAGCCTTAAGTCGAATACGACAATCCGGACAACTACGAGATTACCTGCGCGAGTTTGAGAAATTGGTTAACCGGGTCCCACATTGGCCACAGAGCGCATTATTGGGAGCTTTTATGGCCGGTCTGAAACAAGAATTAGCCGACGAACTCCGGATGTGGCGCCCCAGTAATCTACAGGAAGCCATCGAATTGGCTATTTGGAAGGAGGAGCAATTGAAGGTAAGCAGAGTATATGGCAGTACCAGCAGAGGGGGAATCACCCCATTCACTCGGACCCCGCTGCCAAAAACTTGGAGTCCGAACACCTCCAACGTGACAACCGGAAATGCGCTCATGCCGAAACAGTCACCAACCCATCAGGGGGTTAGTAACTAGGGCCGATTTCAGTTATCTCACGAAGAAATTAGTCGACGGCGGCAAGTTGGACTGTGCTTTACATGCAACGAAAAATATTCGTGGAATCACACTTGTCCCAACGCGAAGATGTTAAGCCTGATTACCAAGGACGACGAAGAAGCGGGCGAGACCGAGCCTATCTATGATGAGGAAGGGGAGAATATCGAGGAAGAAGTGACGATAGAATTTAAACAGCTGGAAATTGGTCAATCAGACTCCGCCATGCATATTATGGATGCTGATGGGAAAGTGGAACTCCTGCATTATAACGGGACTATTGGCGATTTCGCCATAATCACAGTGGAGCAACGCTAAACTTCATTGCACAGACATTAGCCGAAAAATTACGGCTGCAGGTGACCCAATGTCGAAACCTGAACCGAGTGGTGATCGACAACGGGGAATCAATGATATCTGCGGTACGATATGACAATGTTCCGGTCATTGTTCAAGGCGTCCGATTTCTAGTTACTTTCCACGCCTTACCGGTACGCGACTGGAGTGTCATCTTTGGTACCCCTTAGCTGAAATCGATCAGCCCTTTGATGATGGACCTCAAAGATAATTCGTTAAACTTCTGGTGCGGCGACGAACTGATAACCTTGAAAGCCATCGGATATATATCTCCCGACGATATGGAGACCAGGGAACATGAATCACATGATCGCATGCGAAGAAGCCGGGCTTATGGCGGCAAATACTGTTTGCTATCATCGCCGGGTGCACGGCCAGCCGTGGATGGGACAGAACCGGGCCGAGCCCGGGAAGTTGAGAGGCTGCTGTCCGGATTTTTGGATGTTACAGACAGCCGAAAGCTCTACCGCCTTGCCGCGAATTTGATCATCGGATACGGTTGCTTGACGAGACTAAACTGGTGAATGTTGCCCATATCGATATGCACATTTTCAGAAAGATGAGATAGAGCGGCAGGTGGACGAAATGTTACAGGCGAAGTTAATACGACATAGTACTAGTCCTTTTTCTTCACTAGTTCTATTAGTCAAGAAGAAGGATGATACTTGGAGATTATGTACCGACTATCGTGCCTGGAACGCTGCTACAATTAAGGATCGGTTTCCTATACCGACGGTGGATGATATGCTGGATGAATTGCACAGCGCACGATATTTCTCGAAATTGGACTTAAGAGCGGGGTATCATTAGATTAGGATGCATCCGGATGACATCTACAAGACGGCATTCCGGACACATAGCGGGCATTACGAATACTTGATTATGCCGTTCGGGTTGAGTAACACGCCTGCTACCTTCCAGGCCATTATGAACCATATTTTTCGACCACATCTGAGAAGGTTCTTCCTCGTATTTTTTGACGATATATTAGTCTATAGTGGCTCTTGGGAAACACATATTGATCACTTGAGAATTGTCTTAACTATATTACGTGATAATGCGTTTGTGATTAAGCCGTCGAAGTGTTTTTTTGGTGTGGTGGAAGTTGAATATTTGGGACACTTTATATCATTCGAGGGAGTCAAAGTTGATCCACGCAAGATTGAGGCCGTGGCGAGTTGGCCGAGACCAACTTCGGTGACTGCCTTGAGAGGATTCCTTGGATTGGCAGGTTACTACCACAAGTTTTGTCCGAAGTTCGGGGAGATCGCATGACCGTTACATAATTTGACCAAGAAAAAGAATTTCAAATGGTCAGACGAGACCCAGATCACTTTCGAGAAGTTGAAGCAGGCCATGAGTACTACCCCGGTCTTGGCACTGCCAAATTTTGAGGATGAATTCATCATCGAGACTGACGCGTCCGGTATGGGAATTGGGGTTGTTCTAACTCAGCAAGGACGCCCTATTGTTTATCTTAGCAAGGGTATCGCAGCTGCAAAGCAAGCTTGGTCTATATATGAGAAGGAGATGTTGGCAATTTTGGAGGCCATTCGGGCTTGGCGTCCCTATCTCTTGGGACGACGATTCAAAATCATTACTGATCAGCGCAGCCTCCGGTATTTACTGGAACAGAAGATTGCGACACCCGAACAACAACTGTGGATAGCTAAGCTGGTCGGCTTTGACTACGAGATTATCTACCGACCGGGCAAGGAAAATAGTGCGGCGGATGCACTATCAAGGCAAGAGCAGCCGCAAGAGCTAAATTTGATAACGGTCTCTTCACCCGTCACCGGTTTGTGGGAGGAAATAGCGACGGCGACCTTAGCCGACGCAGAGCTCTAACCGAGATTGCGACAGGTTCGGGAGGATAGAAGTGGCAGTGAGGGGTATTCACAACGACATGGCTGTTTATTGATAGGTGGCCGTGTACTAATATCGCCGGGTGAGGTGCGCGGCCGAATATTAAGTGAGTTTCATGAGTCGGCTTTTGGGGGCCATTCTGGTGTGTTACGAACTTTTAAATGGATTCAGCAATTGTTCACGTGGCCCGGGCTCAAGAAGGACGTTGTGGAATTTATCCGCAGGTGCGACAACTGTCAGAGGAATAAGGCAGATAGCCGAAGCCCAGCAGGCTTACTTTCACCTCTTCCCATTCCTAATCAGGTTTGGAGCGATATTTCAATGGACTTTATCACTGGACTTCCACGTTCAAAGGGAAAGAACGCCGTACTAGTTGAGGTGGATCGTATGTCCAAGTACGCTCATTTTATTGCTATCTGCCATCCTTACACTGCAAAAGAGGTTGCTGATATTTTCCTTCGCAACGTCATCAAATTACATGGTATTCCCAAGAGTATCGTGTCGGATCGGGATCGGGTGTTCTTGAGCACCTTTTGGCGAGAATTATTCAAGTTGCAGGGTACGCCGATACGAATGAGTTCCTCTTACCATCCTCAAACGGATGGACTGACGGAAGTGGTGAATCGGTGTTTGGAACAGTATTTGCGTTGCTTCTCTTATCAAAAGCCCAAAGAATGGGAGCGACATTTGGCCTGGGCTGAATAATGGTACAATACTACCTATCAAAGGTCGATTGACATGACCCCGTTTGAGGTCGTGTATGGGCGCCCGACAGTTCATATTCCAACGCATGAGGTTGGATCCACCGCGGTACACGAGGTCGACGTTCAATTACGGGAGCGGGATCGCCTACTCCGTGAGCTACGTCATAATCTAGAGGCGGCTCAGAATCGAATGCGACAATATGCCGACGCCAAACGCCGGCCCGAGGAGTTTGCGGTTGGGGATTGGGTCTACCTCAAGCTGCAGTCGTACCGGCAACAATCGATCTTCACACGAGTTCATAAAAAACTGGCTAGCAAATTCTACGGCCCTTTGCAAATTGAAGCCCGAATAGGGACAATAGCGTATCGTTTGGTGCTACCGGCTGGCTCGAAGGTCCACCCAATTTTTCATGTTTCATTGCTTCGCCATCGGGTGGGGCCGGTGGATGTGGTCCAAGCCACTTTGCCACCTTATTCGGAGGAAGGAATGCCTGAGTGTATTCCGGCACATGTCAAGGCTTATCGCTGGGTGCGTCGAGGAGGGACAGCTGTGAGAGAGGCATTAGTGTGTTGGCAGAATTTGGGTGAGGACGATGCCACATGGGAAAATGTTGATGAGCTTCGACTGCGATTTCCAGAACTCAACCTTGAGGACAAGGTTGGTTTCGTCGGCGGGGGTGATGATGAGAACTCGATTGTGGTGCCAATTGATCGGGTATATACACGAAGAAAAATGAAGACGAGGGTATGAAGATGATGGTCGAGGAAAAGTGAACGTGGCTGCATGGTTTCTATGTTTTTGTTTCTGTTTTAGCAATTCAGTATTTGTTTTCTTTCTTCAAATTCAGTTTGATAATTAGTAGGGGCCCATGGGCCATATGGTTGGTATTTATTCTTGTTTCCTTCATTGAACACGGATGATCAGAATTTTGAAAGAAAATCTCAAGTTTTACAGCGAATTGGCTTATTGCTAGGATAATCCGAGTTATTTTTTTGGGTTGCTAGAATTTACATTCACAAGTTTCATCACTCAATGTTTACATGCTTGTTATCTGCCAGAGGACGTCCGCTTGGAGGGCCGACCAAGAGGTCCACCCCATCGTCCCCGGACCTCGCAGGTGGTCTAGACTAATAGGAATAGCACTTTCAGGTGCAAATAAATAGCAACCGGAGCGTCCGGGTCAGATCAATCCATTCGCCGAACAGGCCGAGCTCAAGCCGGAACTTGTCATCCTGTAAGTGTGCCGGAGTAGTATCATCCGCTTGCGGCCCCAGGTTTACATTCCCTTCGTCTGCCGGAGGCAGTCTGCTAGGTAGGGTGACGGATATACACAGCCCATCATTGTTCCTGGCCCTCTGTGGGCGCCCAGAGTCACTACTAGTCAAGACAAGGTAACCGGCCGTGCATGGTGAGCTTGAGTCGGACCTCAGCCCCATCATCCCCAAACCTCGCGGGTGGGGCAAACCAACAACCATAGCCGCTTTTGGCTGCAAATCGATAACAACGGGGGCATCCGGCGATAGATTAACCTACTCGCCGGGCGGGCCGAGCACGAGTTGGAACTTATCAGCCCCTCATAAATGTCGCAGATCAATACCATGGGCTTGCGGCATCAGATTTACATGCGCCTCGTTATCGTCGTCTGCGGGAGGCAGTCTCCATGGGATTAGCCAGTCCTTCCACCTCACATGGTATTAGTCATTCCTAACAACTAGGAATGAACTATTTTTTATTATTATTATCATTATTATCATCGTCCTCCTCCACCACCACCACTACCACCACCACCACCATCATCATCATCATCATCGCCATCATCATCATCATCATCATCATCATCATCATCATCATCATCATCATCATCATCATCATCATCATCATCATCATCATCATCATCATCATCATCATCAATTGATTAATTAGTTATCATTATTTATTATTTATTATCAATAATTTTTAATTTTCTCAATTAATCATTAGTAATTAATTTATTGATTGACGATAATGGTGTTCTTGTTCATGTCTTAGTTGCTTTCAATCCTAGAAGATTGTGATCAATCATGTCTTGTGCTCTAAAGGTATAAACTTCATGTTTTCCAGATACAAGTTATTTATCGTATTTAACTCCAAATGATGTAAAAGAGAATATACCATTGTACAATCTAATATTTTTCTAAATTCAACAACGTCTTTTGAATTTGAAGTAACCAAATTGTATATAATTCATCAAGAATTTCAATAGAGGAAAGTTGAATCTTTCCATTGTCATGGTAAAGGTTGGAGGTTCGTACTCAAATCTTGCAGTACCACAGTAATTGTAATTTGATTTTCTTTTTCCAATTCATATTTCTCTGTGCATTCTGATTCATATATTCTTGTTTCTAAAGCAATATAAATTTCATAATAGATAAATTTGAGTAATAAATAAATACAGAACATACTCCCTCCGTTCACAAATAAGTGTTATTCTAGGAAAATCTATTTTTTCACAAAAAAATATCATTCTAACATTTTTTACATATTTCTTCCAACATTTTTCCTTAGCTAATCTAAGGAAATCACCATAAAAATCTTATAATATTAAATAAATAAGGTATGGAGAAAAGATGGAGAAATTTATGGTAATAAAGAAATTGTTGGAGAGAAAAATGGAGGGGTGTTATTGTCCATTCCATAATCTCATAAATTGCACCTAAAAGTCTAATGATACTTATTTGTGGACATACAAAGTATTTACTTCAATACACTATTTTTCTTTACCATTTGATTGGCATGAAATTTCTGTGACATGTTCTTTTATGTTATTACTAACTTTATATTTATAAAATATATTTTTCAATACCACTTAAGTTGGCATACTTATTATTCCCTTGCACGTTTCCAGTGTCGATATATATATTCTGTTGTTGGACTTGTTGTTGACATCTGATTATAAAAAAAAAAAAAAAAAAGAAGAAGAATTATATACATATAAGAGGTATTCTATTGATAGTACATGCAATTTTTACAAATTTCTTTATAGAAATATTTCAATAATAGCTATATTAGAATCATTATTTCACAATTCAATTCTCTTAACAATAATGCATAAATTGTTATTCTGTTGATGTTTAATAACCAATTTTGATCAAGTTTATTGTTTGTAAAATTTAAAACCACTGAAATAATTACCAAAAGAAATATTGAAACTTTTAAGGAATAATTTGAACACAAAAGGTAATATCTTCCTTAATATTGTCGAGAGCATATGGTCGAAATATCCTTGAGTTGTACTTTAGTGTTCTTGCAGAACCTCTTCTTTCTTCAATTGTTCCGAGAAGAAAAGATGAATGTCTTATTACTGAAATTTGTGTCATTTTTTATGTGTGCTTGATTAATAAAAAAAAATCTTCAATGTCAGACTGTTGCACTTCCTTATAAAATACTAAACTAAAAAAATAAGTAATCAGATGGAAATTAAAATTCACATGGAAGAAAAACTCCACAAAAAACTAAATAGGTGTTCGCAAAACTAAAGTCTAAGAGATAACTCGAAAGACTTAATAGTTTCTATTGAGGATTTATGATGACCAAATCAGTTGCCTTCTCTTTTCTGCGAAGGAACACTATTTTTTAGACTATTTATAGAGCAGGAGATGCTTTCGTCCATGAATGTGACTGTTTTTTCTTTTGTTTAACTAATGCAGATGGCTGCAGTTGCCGCCTAGTGTGTGTAATATGAAGCTGATTCTCGTCTAAATATGAGCATTTTACTGAAAGCTCTCTGTCCTCTGTTAGACACTTAAGTCTCTAGCAAGAATTGAACCTTGTAAAACTTTTTCTATCCCTTGAAGCCTTCTATTTAATGGATGAACAATGCTCACCTATTTGTTACCAGTTCGAAGAATTATTTTAGCACTTTCCGCACCTCTAAAAGTGTAGGTAGTTTCTTACAAAATAATGTATGGATAAAAATACCTCTACATCTACAGTTACATATTAAGGTCAAACAAGTAAATAATTATATAATTAAGTTGCACTAATTAATTCCAGGACAATAATGATGAAAAAATAACCTATATCTATCACTATAATAAAGCTCCTAATTTTTTTTTTTAAAAAATAAACTGAAAACTAATTTATTAACACTATAGCTAGTATAATATGTCAATTAATGTTTACTAAATACTAAGCATAATGAATATATAACATATAAATAGTAGTATTTGACAATCTTTAAAAACTGCGAACAATCATAATATTACACATGATTCACAACAAAAAACCTTCTAAATGTTTCGAGAAAAAAATCTTCCCAAAATTAAATAAAATAGAATAAAAATGAACGGTCTAACCACTTTAACAAGCTATTATCGATTCAACAAGTTCTCCCCAAGACACTTTACCACCCACACACATATTAAGTTCTTGGTAAAAAAATTATATGAGACTATCACACGGTCGTCATATAATGTGATGGGAAAAAAATATTATTTTTGCAGTAAAAGTATCACATTTATTTATCAAAGTATTACTTTTTTGAACTAAAAAATGTATCACTTTTTGTTACAAAAATATCACTTTTATCTGTAAAAGTATCACTGTAGCAAAAATGTTAGTTTTATCTGTAAAAGTATCACTTTTTTCTTGTAAAGTATCAATATTTCTTGTAAAAGTGTATTCCGTCACACACAAGACTCACTTAAGTTCTTGTTTTAGCTATTAGACTTGTTTATAATATTCGAGTATATAGTAATTGAATGATTGATTTAGTTGATTATTAACTTTTTTATGAACATAAATTGGATCTTCACAATTTCTAGGTCGCACGATGTTTAGTATATAAATAGGATATATGATTAGAATACAATTAGAATTAGTAATAGGACCGGCATATTATAATTAGGATATGTACGATGCTTTGTATCTAATAAGTAGGATATGTTATTAGAATACTATTAAAATTAGAATTAGGATCGAAATATAATAATTATGATATGTTGGGAAATTACAACATTGGATCTTCAGAATTTCTAGGTCGCACGGTGTTTGATATATAAATAGGATATGTGATTAGAATACACTTATGATTAGAATTAGGACCGACATATGATAATTAGGATATGTAAGATGCTTGGTATATAATAATTAAGATGTCATTAAAATACAATTAGGATTAGAATTAGGATCAAAATATAATAATAGGATATGTTGGGAAATTAGAGTATTGCCCTTAAAATATTTAAGCTTAAAGGGGGGTAAAATAAGCCAAATTGGCTTAAATTTAACACACTTTTATAATAGTGTATTAATTAAAATAATAATACGAGACAAAATTATATCTTTTTTTATGAGGAGCTAATCTTATGTTTAAAAAGGAGAAAACCTCTCATATGTCTGCCACGTGTCAAATCTTGGGCCTGCCAAGTGTCCAATATAAATTCTAAATTTATAATTTAGATTCAATACCTTAAAAAAGAGCATAGAGTTAAAATTATGAAGGTCCAAAGAATATAAAGGGAAACGCAATTTTTGGTGAAAATCATAAAACAATACGGAGTAATTACTCTTGTCTTTTTTTTTTCTTTTTTTTTTTCCTGCGAAAACAAGGCTCCGAACCTTGCTCTTGCCGATAATCAGCACAAGAAATAGTAATAAAAATAAAAATGATGAAAGAAAAAAGATTAAAAGCACTAAACAGTCTTTTCATTTCACTAGGAGAAAGGAGAAGAAAATGAAAAAAACAATGAAGAAAGAAACGTAACCAACATGAAAGGATCTCAAAGAAAAAAATTGACAATTAAAATGAGTAAAAACAAATTGCAATAAAATACGGGGAAAACCCCCTAATTAGGCTACTGTGATGAGATGAAACAATAATTGCTGAATTGATTTGAGATTATCTATGTACATGATTCTCAAAAGTGGGTGTTTTCCAAAAAAAATTAAATTAATGCGTCCTAACATATTTTGTACCATAATTAGATTAATAAATATTAGGAAACTAAAATTCAAGCTCACAAGCGTTAGGTCCGAGAGCCATGAAATAAATAATATCCATCTCAATAAAAGACTAAAATGAAGTAAAACAAACACAATCTCCTTTTTGAAATAGAGGGAACATATAACAGGAGTGCACGGATCAAATTCATACAAATACAAAGTTCTACTTATTAAAGCATTATAAAAGGAGAAAACCACTCTCATATGTCTGCCAAGTGTCCAATCTTGGGTCTGCCAAGTGTCCAATATAAATTCTAAATTTATAATTTAGATTCAAAACCTTGAAAAAGAGCATAGAGTTAAAATTATAATAGGTCGAAAGAAAATAAAGGGAAACACAATTTTTGGTGAAAATCATAAAACAATACGTAGTAATTACTCTTATCTTTTTTTCCTGTGAAAACAAGGCTCCGAAACTTGCTCTTGCCGATAATCAGCACAAGAAATAGTAATAAAAATAAAAATGATGAAAGAAAAAAGATTAAAGACACTAAACAGTCTTTTCATTTCATTAGGAGAAAGGAGAAAGAAAAAGACAAAAATGAAAAAGAAAGAAACATAAAAGGATCCCAAAGAAGAAAAGAGACAATTAAAATAAGTAGAAACAAATCGCAATGAAATACTGAAAAAAAAATCCTAATTAGACTACAATGTTGAGATGGAACGATAATTACCGAACTGATTTGAGATTATCTATGTACACAACTCTAAAAAGTGGGTGTTTTCCAAAAAAATTAAATTAGTGCATCCTAATATATTTTGCACCATAATTAAATTAATAAATATTTGGAAACTAAAATTCAAGCTCACAAGCGTTAGGTACGAGAGCCGTGAAATAAATAATATCCATCTCAATAAAAGACTAAAAATGAAGTAAAACATACATAATCTCTTTCTTGAAATGGAGGGAGCATATAACAGGAGTGCACGAATCAAATTCATACAAATACAAAGTTCTACTTATTAAAGCAAATGTGTTTGAATTCCAAAATAGCTTAGCTCATCTACTGAAGAAAGGTACGACATTTACTCTATTCCTTCCTTAAGTCAGAAATAACAGGCCGGAACTGGCTATGACTTATAGGAGATATAAGGTACGACGCTTACTTTATTCCTTCCTTTAGTCGGGAATAGCTAGAGCGGCGGGTGCTGTAACTTTAATTTGAATAAAACGACCAATTTCCTATCGCTATAAGGGGAAGTCTCTTGTGTATCAGTTGCACGGATTTAATTCGGGTTATGGATTAAAATGTATTACTCCCTCCGTTCCGGCTTATTTTGCAAAGTTGATCGGGCATCGATGTTAAGGAAAAACAGATTTTGCTTTTTCTTTGATCTTTTAAAAGGTGGAGATTGAGAATTGAGATTTTGATGATGAAGATTGTTGGAGAAGTTTCTATTTTAGAGGTGTGCAAAATAAGCTGGGACTGTAGGAAGTTTGAATTTCCCTAGGTTCTTCTTGAATTAGGGAAAATTGCACCAAATATCCTTTAACTTTACCTATTTGCATAGAATGTCCTTTATGTTTAACATTTACATAAAATGTCCTCTAAGTCAGAAAAACTTGCGCGCTTTGTCCTCTGACCGGTTGTAACCAGTTGAACAACCGGTAATGAACCTATGTGGCATTTTTTTTCTGATGTGGCATTAAATGGATGTTTTTTCTTTATTTTTAACTTTTTGCTGCATGGCTAACCAATTGGGAGGGGAACCAAACCATTTAGGAGTGAAAACTAAGTCAAATTCCCTCTTTTTCTCATTTTTGTCAAACTTTCACATTTTAAAATTAATAATTTCTTATTTTCTCTCACCGCACTCCAATTTTCATCATGGCGGCGGAATTGAAACTCGTCTTCGTGATAATGTTCCAGAAATTGAAGCAGGGAAGCATATGAATTTAACATTTATTTTTCACCAGCAGTATATTCAAATTTCGAGCATAGTATATGTTATGATGCCTAACATTATATTTAATATTTCGATGTAGCATACGTTATGTTGCCTGACAATATACGTTGTTTTAGTTAAGTTTTGTTTTATACTGCGAATTTTTTTTTTCCAACTTACAATACTCACCGTATATTTAATATTTCGATACAGTATACGTTGTGATGCCTGACAGTATATGTTATTTTAGTTATTTTTTGTTATTGGGCCGAAACTAAAGTTGTTGGGCTAGGAGAGGGAAGATTCTAGAAGAGCGGACCGGATGATATGCTTTCTGTTGCGGAGAAAGCGGGATCACTAATTTTTAAAATCTCCCCTGCTTCAATTTCTGGAATATTATCACGAAGACGAGTTTCAATTCCGCCGCCATGATGAAAATTGGAGTGCGGTGAGAGAAAATAAGAAATTATTAATTTTAAAATGTGGAAGTTTAACAAAAATGAGAAAAAGAGGGAATTTGACTTAGTTTTTCCTCCTATATGGTTTGGTTCCCCTCCCAATTGGTTAGCCATGTCAGCAAAGAGTTAAAAAAAAAAAAAAACGTCCATTTAATGTCACATCAGAAAAAAATGCCACATAGGTTCATTACCGGTTATTCAACTGGTTACAACCGGACAAAGCGCGCAAGTTTTTCTGACTTAGAGGACATTTTATGCAAATGTTAAACATAAAGGATATTCTATGCAAATAGGTAAACTTAAAGGATATTTGGTGCAATTTTCCCTCTTGAATTATCATAATTCATCATACATTGATTAATCCTAAAATGCATCTATTTAATCTAATTGCAACACATTGATATTTAGAATTAACCTGAGAATTGGGTACACAACGAACTGATGATCGACTCCAGCTTTGATCTTCTAGGCTGTATCCCTGCTCAATTCCCAACGCCGGATGGACGACAAACTTTGAGAAATCCCAAGCCTGAGAATTTTTTTACAGGCGCCGCCCCCTTCTCTATTTCTCACTTTTCTGTGATTTTATGGTAGGTTAATTAAAATCACAGATCAAGAGTTATGTATTTAAACTTAATGCATTGAGTCTGGGCCTGACCTAATAGATTAATTCCCTCTTGGGCTAGGAGCCAGATGAGCCAGCCCAGAGATCAAATACAAGGAATAAAGATGGGTTCAACTATGAATTAATTTTTCTATGTTCAACCCAGAACATAATTAATTCATAAATATTAATTCATTTTACTAGAGAATTAATATTGACTTACCCCTTTATTTCCGAATCGAGTCGGGGCTTGAATTGGACTCAATTTCATTATTGTACCTGAACTTAATCAACATGCAGGGTTTATTACAATAATAATTTTGAGCTTCTTAAGGGGATATCATCATCCTAAACGGATATTGTTACCTTAATACAAATTATCAGTTCTCATATGCAGACTGCTGTCACCCAAGATACGGAGTATATTGAGTTATCACTTAACTCTCACTCATGGTAAGTCAAAATGACACACAGACACGCATACACAACTATAATCTTATTAGGGTTTAAATTACAATAAGTCACCGAGATCTCTTGTTCTTCACTAAGGTCAGATAGAAGAACTTATCTCACAGTAATCCTATCAATACGTAAAGACGTACCGGTATAAGTAAATAGTCAAGATAAACTATTTCTACTTAATACTGCAGCCTATAGCAACAACTCGTCCTCAAGTCGTCTCGACTGTGATTTATATTTTATATCTCATTAAGGTTAACCAATCATATGATCTACTTATAGTAAAAGATATAGGGACATATATAGTGATTAGTGTAAATAGAGTCAGATAGGAGATTAGCGGTGAATAACTGGAAATATTGTATACAACATAAAAGTTTTGCTTTCAGTATACAAACACAACAAGGACGACCGAAAACGGAAAGTATGCAAAATAAGCCGGGACGGAGGTAGTACTATTTATGGATAAAGATATTACATGTGATGGGTAAAGGTATTGGGTGAAAAAGTATCACCATTTATGCTTAAAAGTATTACATGTTCTAGGTAAATGTATTGTACTTTACCCCGTAAATGTAAGAGCATCTCCAGCCCAGTGATTGCTGGGTGTGGAGATGCAAATTCACCAAATATTTTCTCCACCTCTGCGCTGCGTTCAGCGCCTGTCCACCGCCAAGTGAACAGTTGGCGCTCGTTTGAGGGCCAACTGTTCACAATACTTTGCATTTTTTTTTTTTTTTCATTTTGTATAATATAATTTCATATATATTAATTGTGGTATTTTTAATTCTATTGTTGTTTTAAGTTAATATGTGTACCTATTATATTTTAAAGGTAAAATAAATTAGTTTCATTAAAATATAAAGGGTCAATTACCAAAAGCAACCTGTATTATGAGCCTTTTTCAGTTTTGCAACCTAAACTTTTTAGTTTTTCCGATGACAACCTGTATTAATTATTTTTTTTCAATTTGCAACCTCCGGATATATTTCCGGCTATATAGGCCATGTGACTTGCACATGTTCTTTTTTGGATCAATAAGATGACGACACGTGGCGGCTAATAAAATATTTAGAAAAATATTAATAAATATTTTAAAAATTTCAGAAATTTCATTAATAAATCTAGAAAATTAATAAAAAAAATCTGAAATTCTTTTAGAAATTCTAAAAAATTATTTAAAATTTAAAAAAATTATTTAAAATTTAAAAAAATTATTTATAATTGAAAAAATAAAATAAAATAATTTTGTAATTAATTAAAAATTTCTGAAAATTCATTAATAAATCTAGAAAATTAAAAAAAAAAATCTGAAATTCTTTTAGAAATTCTAAAAATTTATTTAAAATTTAAAAAAAAAAATTGAATTTAAAAAAAAAATATTTATAATCGAAAAATAAAATAAAATAATTTTGTAATTAATTAAAAATTTCAGAAATTTCATTATAAATTCTGAAAAAAAATATTATTTCTAAAATTAATTTGAAATTCTAAAAATTTATTTAAAATTAAGAAAAATCATTTAAAATCAAAAAAATAATTTTAAAAACAGAAAATAAAAAATAATAAAAAAACCGGAAATTACATTTATAACTCCAGAAAATAAAAAAAATAAAATAAAATTATTTAAGAAATTCTAAAAATTTATTAAGAATTCAGAAAATTTATTTATAATCCCAAAAATTAAATACATAAAATGCACTTCTTAAATTTATTTATACCGGAATATACGAAGTTCCCTCTCTTTTATACTAATTTTCTACAATTTATAATTATTTTTTAGTATTTACAAATTAATTTCTAAAATAAATTTTTTTAATTAGCTATCTGATTTTAAATGATTATTCTTAATTTTAAATAAATTTTTATTATTTTTTATTTTCTGTTTTTAAAATTATTTTTTTGATTTTAAATGATTTTTCTTAATTTTAAATAAATTTTTAGAATTTCAAATTAATTATAGAAATAATTTTTTTTTTCAGAATTTATAATGAAATTTCTGAAATTTTTAATTAATTACAAAATTATTTTATTTTATTTTTCGATTATAAATAATTTTTTTAAATTTTAAATATTTTTTTTAAATTTTAAATAAATTTTTAGAATTTCTAAAAGAATTTCAGATTTTTTTTTTTAATTTTCTAGATTTATTAATGAATTTTCAGAAATTTATAATTAATTACAAAATTATTTTATTTTATTTTTTCGATTATAAATAAATTTTTAAAATTTTAAATAATTTTTTTAAATTTTAAATAAATTTTTAGAATTTCAAAAAGAATTTCAGATTTTTTTTATTAATTTTCTAGATTTATTAATGAAATTTCTGAAATTTTTAAAATATTTATTAATATTTTGTTAAATATTTTATTAGCCGCCACGTGTCGCCATCTTATTGGTCCAAAAAAGAACATGTGCAAGTCACATGGCCTATATAGCCGGAAATATAGCCGGAGGTTGCAAATTGAAAAAAAATAATTAATACAGGTTGTCATCGGAAAAACTAAAAAGTTTAGGTTGCAAAACTGAAAAAGGCTCATAATACAGGTTGCTTTTGGTAATTGACCCAAATATAAAACTTGTCCTTACGAAAATTAAATATTTGTTAAATTTTGTATACTACTACATCCGTCCGGTCTAATCTTGCACATGGGAGGTTGGTATAAGTATTAAGAAAAGTTGCTTTTTAAGTGTTTGTTGACTTTTCAAAGTAGGATTGCGGGTGGAGATTTTGAGGGTGGAGATTTTGAGAGTAGAGATTGTATTATAACTTTCCATTTTAAGTGGTATGCAAGATTAGTTGGGACGGACGAAAACGAAAGGTGTGAAAGATTAACGGGGACGGAGGTAGTATTAATTTAGTTAATTAATTCCCTCTAAAAAATAAGTTAATTAAAACAAATTATGAAATAGTAAACTATTATAAAATAATACATTGAGATATTCATAAAATTATAACAACCTAAACAAATACATAAACCTTACTAATCGAAACTATCAATTACAATTGCTCACAAAAAATAATACAAAAAAGAAAGAGTTAGTTACAGAATGCAGCCTGTATTTTCGACAATTTTTCACTTTGCAACCTAAAGTAATTATTTTTTCCGATTACAACCTGTATAATGTGGAATTTTACTTTTACAACCTCCGGCTATATATTCCGGCATGTATAGGTCATGTGTTCAGCACATGCTAAGGAGGCACAATAAGAATGCGACACGTGGTCAACTTAATAAAAAAATTCAAATAAATTATTAAATAATATAAAATAAAAAAAATTCTAAATAATTTTATATCAAATATAAGAAATATTAAAAAATTCATAAAATAAATATAAAATTCAGAAAATTAAAAGAATAATTCTAAAATTATTTTGAAAATCCGAAAATTTAAAAAAAATCCAAAAATTATTTTAAAAATTCAAAAAAACTTCAGAAAATAAATATAAATTCAGAAAATTAAAAAAGTTATTTCTAAAAATTATTTTGAAAACTTTTAAATTCATTTTAAATTCAGAAAATTAAAAAAAAAAAAATATTTTAAAAATTGAAAAAAAACTTCTGAAAATTATTTAAAGAAAAATTAAATTATTTAAAAACTTCAGAAAATTAAAAAATATGTTTTGAAAATTCTAACATTCATTTTAAATTAAAGAAACAAATAAAGTAATTTTTGAAAATTATTTAAACAAATTTAAATCTCATTTAAAGTTCAAAAAACTAAAAAGTTTATTTCATAAAATTATTTTCGAAGCGAAATATATTTCTAAAAAATTAATATTAAACTAAAAAAATACAGTGAGTGTTGCAACTGATTTTTCGAGAGATTGGGAGGAGGGTAGTGTTGTCGTGCGACGGAGGGACTAGGTTTAGCAGCGGCACAACGACGGATCTGGCGAAGAGGGAGTTGTATTTGTGGAGTTTTCTTTGGTCGAAGTCTGATTTGGGCCAGCTAGTGTTTCATCCACAGATTGTTCAACAATTTGTCGAATTTGTGCACTTTTATTTTCAGAAGAAATTTGTTGAAGTTATGCACTTTTTGTGTGAGAAAAATTGAGAAATTTAGTTGAAATGAAATTTTAAATTTTCTGAATTTTAAATGAAATCTAGAAATTTTTTAAATAATTAAAAAATTATATTTATAGTTTTTTAATTTTAAATGAATATTAGTATTTTCAAAATAATTTTGAAATTTTCTGAAATTTTAAAATAATTTTCAGAAATAAAATTTTAATTTTCTGAATTTATATTTATTTTCTAAATTTTTTTGGATTTTTAAAATAATTTTCTGATTTCTTTTTTTTTTTGTATTTTATAAATTTTTTAATATTTCTTATATTTGATATAAAATTATTTAGATTTTTTTTATTTAATAAATTATTTTGATTTTTTAGTTAAGATGGCCACATGTCGCATTCTTATTGGATCTTCTTGGCATGTGCAGATGACCTATACATGCCGAAATATATAGCCGGAGGTTGCAAAAGTAAAATTCCGCATTATACAGGTGGTGATAGGAAAAAATAATTACTTTAGGTTGCAAAGTGAAAAATTGTCGAAAGTACAGGCTGCATTCTGTAATTAACCCAAAAATGAATTATTAAAGAAGAATATTCCATGTAGCACAAAATGCAACGCAAAACCGCAAACGGTTGAAGCTCTGCGCTGCATTTTTCGCTGGAGTAGAGGAAATCAGGCGCTGAATCAGCGCTAACTGCTGGAGATACTCTAATACTAATTTTAAACATAAATAGTGATATCCAATCTGAATTGCACCATGCAACTGATGCATATGAGACTTCGTACGTCTTGCTATAAATAGATGATATCCGTTGCATTATTTTCGTAGGGGACTGAATTTAACACAATGTTGGTAACTCAAAGTTCAGTTTTGAGCTCTCCAGTTGAGTTTTGTTTAAGAAGATATTCCCACAAAACTAAAGTTCCATTTTTTGGTAGTCATGAAAAGAATAATTTAAGATTAAGTAATGGAAAATTTGGTGCTAACATTAATGGTTATACCTATTTCACTTCCCCCCGCCACCCTCTGGAATCGGAGCTGCCGTTGGCGGCGGCGTCTGGCGGCGATGGTGGTGGCATAGGGATCGATGAATTCTTCGACGGTACCAACATTCTCATCACTGGTGCTACTGGTTTTCTTGGAAAAGGTACATGCATGCACAAAACTACTGTTGTTGTTGTTATTATTGTATGTGCTAATTTTTTTTCAGAGAGGAAAAAATCATTTTTAGTCATGTATGACCTTGTCTAGAAAAAAAATTGTATATTAGGAAATTTCAATTTTAATCCTGTATATTCCAAAAATTGTCCAATTTAAGGACACTGATCATCGCCGACGACCAATTTGGACGGAATTAGGCTAATAAATTTGGAGCTTTCGAATGCTGATGCTTATGTGTCAAGTATTTGTCTGCAGGACGTGCAACATCATTAAATTACTTCAGTAGTTAGCCAAAATATATATATATAAAAAAAGGTTAAACCCTAATTCCCGTGTGAGGTGTATTTCATTTTATTTTTCTTTCTTTCTTCATCTTTCCCAAATTTATTAGTCACGTTCGTAGCACGTGATTAATTCTGAGCAAATTGGTCGTTGGCGATGGTCAATATCCTTAAATTGGACAACTTTTAGAACATATATGACTAAAATTAAAATTTTCTAACATACCAAATTTTTATTAGACAAGACCTAATATACGGGACTGAAAATAATTTTTTCTCTTTTTCCAAAGAAATACAAATACATAATCATGATTTTTTACAGCCTTGGTCGAAAAATTATTGAGATCGACGTCTGTGGGCAAAATCTATGTACTAGTGAAGGCCAATGATAAGGAGGCTGCACTTAATAGATTATCAGATGAAGTACGTTAATTTCTTCGTGTTACACATCTCCAACTTACGTACTCCCTCCGTCCCACTCTATTTTACACATAGGAAAGAATACATATATTAAAAAA
Organism: Ajuga chamaepitys; assembly: GCA_958295605.1. NCBI lineage: Eukaryota > Viridiplantae > Streptophyta > Magnoliopsida > Lamiales > Lamiaceae > Ajuga > Ajuga chamaepitys. The sequence continues at coordinate 47,707,217 of OY282498.1, forward strand.
GTTACTTTTATTTTTTTAGTTGATTGTTTCAAATGTGGAGATTGAGAGTAAAGACTATGAGCGCAATTTTCTTTTTAAGATGTACAAATTGATGTGAGACGTATCAATAAGGAAAGTGTGCAAATTAGGATGGGACGGAAAGAGTATTTATTTAATTAGCAAATAATAATCCGTAATTTTTTCTTTTTTCCTTTTGGGTTGTTGTAGATTATGGGGTCAGATTTGTTTGAAAGTTTACGTGAAAAACATGGGAGGTGGTACGAAGAATTCACAAGAACAAAGTTAATAGCAGTAGTTGGGAATATCTTGGAGCCAAATATTGGAATGGATGCAAATTCTGCAAAAGCAATTATGGAGGAAGTGGATGTTATAGTAGAATCTGCAGCTAGCACAACCATGAATGACAGGTTAATTAATTACTTCAAATAATAATAATAACTAAAACTGCGCAATCCGAAAATGAAATAAGCAATGCAACAAGGTTTTACGTGGTTCGATCAACAAATTTACATCTACGGAGGATCAATGTTTCTCAATCCACTCAACACAGATCTCAATTACAAAGTATAATCAAGATTCAATAGAACCTCCAATTTAGAACCCTAAACTGCATGAAGAACCCTAACTATGTAATTGAATGATTTCTGAATTGTTTACGAGGGGAAAATTGTTCTAGACTATTCCTCTCATCAGTGGAAGCTTATACATATAAGAAACTAGCTTCGAATCAGCCGAGAAATAGGTCAGCAAGACTAGCAAAATGAGATGCCCGTTTCCGTTGTCTTTCTCTGAAAAAACTGTTGTCAAAGACCAGCAGTTTTGACTTTAAGTCATAACTGCTGGTTCGAGTCTATTATGACTCCCGGTTCTCTCCTATTGTTCGGTTCTGCTAACTCTGAACTCAGTTCCATGATTAAAAACTGATTTCACATATGTCTACACATTCCTTTGATGAAATTGACTTAGATTCACAATTCTCCACCTCAATGAATCAAAGACCACATCATACTCCTCAACTCCACCTTCTTGCTGAGTTTAGACACACGGAAAAGGTTTATTAAGCTTGCAAAGTGCTTAAACTTGTTCCCAGGAAGTTACTTAGTAAAGATATCAACAGCATTATCTTCTGTAGGAATCTTTTTAACAGAAACAACACCCTTCTCCACTATATCCCTAACAAAATGCATTTTTACATCTATGTGCGTTGATCTTTCATGAAACACTTGATGTTTCACAAGATGAATTGTGCTCTGGTTATCACAGTGAATTGTAACACTTCTTTGTGAAACTCCAAAGTCCTTTAAAATATCCCTTAGCCACATAGCTTCCTTGACAGCTTCTGTCACAACTATGTATTTAGCTTTAGTTGTGGAGAGCGTCACCACAGACTAATGCACAACTCTCCAAACTATTGTTGTTCAATAGAATGTAAATACATACCTTGTAATAGACCTCCTAATATCTATTTTTCCAGCAAAATCAGAGTCCATGTATCCTTGAATTGGCTCCTCCTGACTTCTTCCTTGCTCAAACAGCAATCCCAGATCTACTGAACCTTTTAAGTATCTCAAAATATACTTGAGTGTTTCCCAGTGTAACTTCTCAGGGTTAGACATGAATCTGCTAACCATAGATACTCCATAGGCCAAGTCAGGTCTACTACAAATCATTTCATACATCAAACTCCCAACGCCACTAGCATATGGGATTTTGTCCATATATTTTCTTTCTGTTTCAGACTTTAGACATTGTTCTTTTGATAATTTGAATTGTTGTCCAACGGGTGTAACTACTGACCTTGACTCATGCATATTATATCTTTTCAGCACCTTCTTCTAGTCTTTCTGAGATATCCACAACTTCCCACTTGTTCTATCTCTAAGAATATCCATGCCCAGAATTTTCTTGGCACTTCCTAGATCTTTCATCTCAAATTCTGAGTTTAGCTTTTCCTTTAGATACTCTATTCTCACTTTACTCTTGATGGCTATCAGCAAATCATCAACATAAGGCAGTAGGTAAGTGAGAACATTCCTACCTTGTCTCTCAAGATAGACACAACTGTCATATCCACATCTGTCAAATCCGACAATTAGCATAAACTCGTTAAACTTCTTATTCCATTATCTAGGACTTTATTTTCTCAGATGACATACCTTATGTTCATTTACAGGAAATGCAAAAACCCTTTGGTTGCATCATATAGATGTTTTCTACTAAATCTCCATGTAAGAAGACAATTTTAACATCTAACTGTTGCAATTCAATGTCTTCTCATGTACTACTTTTGCAAGAATTAGTCTAATAGAGCAATGTTTCATTACTGGAGAGAATACCTCATTAAAATCAATGCCTTCTCTCTGTGTGAAACCTCTTGCTACAAGTCTAGCTTTGTACCTTAATTTCTCAGTACCAACCATGTTTGTCTTCTTCTTGAAAATCCACTTGGAGCTGACAACTTTCTGATTCTTTGGTTTCTCCACCAAAATCCAAGTATTATTCCTTTCAAGAGATTGCAGCTCTTCTATCATTGCAGCTATCCGCTGTTCACTTTCATCACTAGACTGCTTTAGTATAACTTTGTGGTTCCTGGTGTTCAACAGATTCTGCAACTGCCAATGCATAAGACACCATGTCTGCTTATCCAAACCTATTTGGAGGGTGGATTTCTCTTCTTACTATATCTCTTGCTAAGTGATAATCTCTCAGATTATGTTCATCATTTTGTTCTTCCTCTGAGGAGTGATGATCTTCATCATTGTTCTGGTTCATGCTGACCCTCAAACTCCACCTCAATAGATGTAGTTTCTGTTGAAATGTTTCCATGCACTTCAGTATTTGATCCTGTGTGTTCATACCCTATTACATTTTCATTGAAAGTTGCATCTATGCTTACAATAACCTTTTGATGACCATTTTCAAGGCACCGACGCTTATATCCTTTTACACCCTTAGGATATCCAATGAAAATACATCTAACAACCCTTGGATCAAGCTTATCCTGCCCTATGTGTGCAAAAGCTTGACACCCTAAAACTTTAAGATTAGCATAATATGACAGCTTCCCATACCAGATTTCATCAGTTGTTTGAAACTTGATAGCTGATGAAGGTGACTTATTGATCAGATAACAAGTTGTACAAACATCTTATCCCCAGAAAGATTTTAGCAGTCTTGCATCTGCCAGCATACATCTCACCTTCTCAAGTATTGTTATGTTCATTCTCTCAGCTAGCCATTCCGTTGTGGATTTAGTGGTACACTTTTATTCCTGGTTATTCCTGTTTCCTTACAGAGTTTGTTAAACTCTTCTAACAAGTGCTCAAGCCCTTTGTCTGTTCTTAGATGTTTCAGCTTCTTGCCTCTTTTATTGTCTTCCTGAGTTAGCCAATCCTTGAAGTTTTCCAAAGCATCATTCTTGTGTTTGAGTATAAAAACCTAAACTTTCCTGTTGAAATCATCTATCACAGTCATAAAAAACCTTCCACCTCCATGAGTTTCCACCCTTGCTGGCCCCCAAATATCAGAATGGACATGGTCTAAGGGTTCTTTTTCTGTGTGAATTCTCTTTCCATTTGAATGTTTCTTTACCTTGCCCAAAATACAGTAATCACAAAAAATTCAAGTTTCACAGATTTTGAATTTCCAAATACCTTTTTCTTTGACAGCTCATTCATACCTTTCTCTCCTATATGGCCTAGTTTGTTATGCCATAGCAAAGCATCTGAGGTGTTCATTACATTATTGACAGAGCCAGTTATCGAATTTCTAATGAGAATACATAGACCATTTACTTTCTTTCCCTTCATCACTGTTTTACCACATTTAGTAACATGTATATATCCATCCTCTGTGTTAAATTTACAACCAGTAGCATTTAGTGATCTAGGAGAGATTAAATTTCTCTTTAAGGCGGGTAAATACCTTACATTAGTGAGCAGTCTTTCAACTCCACCATGCATTCTGATCCTCAGTGAACCACACCCTTGAACTTTGCATGTATGATCATTACCAAGTAATACTAATCCTCCATCAAACTTCTGAAGATCTTGATACCATGAATCATGTGGACAAATGTAAAAGGAACAACCAGAGTCTAACACCCATTTATCACTGATTTTTCCCATTGGAAATTGTAAAGACCTCTGCACTGTCATACCCTTCTTCAGCAACAACAGCATCTGCTTCCTTGTTTTCTTGTTTCTGTTTCCTTTTCCTTTCTGGACAATCCTTTTTCAGATATCCAACTTGTTTACAAGTATAGCACCTTCTTTTCTCTATCCACTCATAATTCTTCTTTCCACCTTCTTTGACAGACTTCTGTTTCTTATTCTGAGTTCCTTGAGCTTTCTTTTGAATTTATTCTTATGGAATTTCACATTCAACCCTTCTCCTATACTTTGTGGTTTCTTTTTCCCTGAAATTTGCAGAATCTTGGTCTTGAGGGAGGTTTGGATCAGGCAAATATCCAACTTGTCTTGTCTTCCAACTCACAGACCCGATAACAACAATCGAAGCAAAACAAAATTAGCACAATGGACTCACGGACCCACAATTTACCACTATTTCAAACAGCAAGCAAATCAACCCACCGACCAACTAAAAAGAGAAATATCAGCAAAACTATAAATATAGCTGCCAAGACGTCCCACGGTACACCCCCTCCCCCAAACTTGGCTGAAAGCCAATGTTTGAAGGAAAAACGTGGTACGCCTTGGTGCTAAGTGGCGCCATTTGTGGGAAACGAACGAGGAGATGGCTGAAATGAAGTTGGATGTTGAAAGATTCACCGGTAAAAATAACTTCGGGCTATGGAAGATAAAAATGAAAGTTGCCTTGACACAACATGGTTTGGCTGTTGCATTGAAACTAGAAAATGAGTGGTTTGTTGTTAATAAGACCAAGAAGGAGGAGATGGTAGAAAAGTCACAACCAAGAACACCAAAAACACCTCAATTGAACAAGCAACACAACAAAGAACTAAAACTACGCAAACCGAAAATGAAATAAGCAATGCAACAAGGTTTTACATGGTTCGATCAACAAATCTACATCCACAGAGGATCAATGTTTCTCAATTCACTCAACTCAGGTCTCAATTACAAAGTACAATCAAGATTCAATCGAACCCCTAATTTAGAACCCTAAACTGCACGAAGAACCCTAACTAAGTAATTGAATGAATTCTAAATTGTTTACAAGGGGAAATTTGTTCTAGACTATTCATTTCATAAGTGCAAGCTTATACATATAACAAACTAGCTTCGAATCAGCCAAGAAATAGGTCAGCAGGATGGGCAAAATGAGATGCCCGTTTTCGTTGTCTTTCTCTGAGAAAACCCTTGTCAAAGCCCTTCCCTTATGACTTTAAGTCATTACTGCCGGTTCGAGTCTGTTATGACTCCCGGTTCTTTCCAGCCATCCGGTTCTGCTAACTCTGAACCCGGTTCCATGATTAAAAACTGATTTCACATATGTCTACACATTCCTTTGATGAAATTGATTTAGATTCACACTTTTCTTGTGCAGGTATGATTTCTTGCTTGATATGAACGTGAATGCCCCTCTACGTCTAATGAGGTTTGCTAAAAGATGCAAGAAGCTCAAGCTTTTTGTCCATATTTCAACTGGTATGTATCTTTCTTCTTTTTTTAATCCAAGTAGCATCACTTTAATGAAGTAAAATTAATAAACAAATTGTACTAATGCAGCATATGTAAATGGAAATAAGGAAGGCATAATCTACGAAAAACCGTTGATGATGGGAGGAAACTATGATGATGAAGATGAAATATCTTCCTCTTTGTTTCCTTTAGACCTAACTGATGAGATCAACCTTGCTATCAAATCCCGCATAGCCTCAACCAACTGCGATGCCACCAAAGATTTGAAAAGGCTAGGCCGAGAGAGGTACAATCATAAATTAATATAAATTCGATGAAATTAATGGATTTTAATTAACTAATATTATATATATATATATATATATATATATATATATATAAATTTGCAGGGCTGCATATCATGGATGGTATAATGCATATCATATGACAAAGGCAATGGGAGAAATGGCCCTCAATGAAATCAGAGGAGATGTACCACTTCTTATCATGAGGCCAGCCATTATTGAGAGTAGTTATAAGGACCCTATCCCTGGATGGATACAAGACAATAGGATGTATGATCCGGTGATTATTTCATATGGAAAAGGACAACTTCCTACTTATTTGGCTGACCCCAACCTTCATACAGACATCGTAAGTATACAAGTTACGCATTAACGTCGATATATGAAAATTAAGTATTTATACGTTGTGAATGTCCAGGTCCCGGTGGACATGGTGGCGAATACAACGATTGCGGCTATTGCAAAACATGGGGTTTCGAGTAAGCCGCATCTGAATGTGTACCATGTGGCGACTGACTTTGTGAATCCTTTGCGATTTTCTGACATGTTCGACTACTTCCACCAATACTTTACCGCCAACCCTTTACCTAACATGGAAAATATTCCCAAGATGAAGTTGTTTGACGAATACAGCGACTTCTCTAAGTACGTAAGGGGTGAGATATCCAAGCGTTGTGGGATGAGTAACGCCATTAGCGTAAAAGGAAGGAGTCTTCAGAAACAATACAAAGCTAGGGTTGCTTATGCTGAGCAGCTCTGCAAGATGTACGAATTCATAGGCTTCTTCAAAGCCAGGTACCGTCTATATACAAACATAACTCTTATTTTAAGACGAATATTGGTTTGTATTTAAATTTGCTACGTTGTGTTTTATAGGTTTCATACTGGAAATACGAGGAAGTTACTAGAAGAAATGTCGAAAGAGGAACAAGATATGTTTGAAGTGGATGCAACCAAAATCGACTGGAGAAAGTATTTTGTTGAAATTCACATTCCGGGTTTGAGAAAATATGTTATACACTAACGGATAAATTCTTAAATTATTGCTTCAAAATTTTATTATATAAAAATATAACAGATATGTTATACACTTACGGTGATTACTGTTGTAAGTACCTTATATATGTGATAATTTTTAAATATACTATATTATTGATACATTAACAGCTGAATATTAATTGTGCAACTTATAAGAATTCGATATAAGGAGGAGATACGTTGGGACCCCTTATTTCAAATATAACTAGTAGTATCCCCGTGCGATGCACGGTTTGTAAGTGCAAATGAATAAATTAATATTTTTTTATTTTTTTATATAATTTTAATATAATAAAATATTACAATCAATAAATAATAAGATATGAAAAATTATATGTTAATGGAAACGGGTGCAGTGAAAAGTATTAAAGGCTAAAATATATATTAGAATGAATATTTATTTTTCTTAATGTATGAATATCTCTAGCATCCTTACATAGAAGTCATGTTGATGATTGGGGCTGAAATTGCAATATGCGGTTGACAGAGGATATGTTTGTAATGTTAAAAATTAGTTACCGTCTTCATAAATAATTTTTCATTAATAATGGTCAATAAATTTATAAAAAGAAAATAATTTTAAGAAAATATGTTTTTTCCGGCCCAGACAAAATCAGCCCAAATAACTTTATCATATTTATTTAGGCAATATATGACAAGTTATTGCCAATAATTATGTTTTATATTGGGTTGAATTTTATATACCAAAAATTGTAATTTCCAGAGTTGGTAATAGATTTTGGGCGGGAAAACTTCAAAGATTTCAGTGGATTTTGTTATTATATTAAGTATAAATAGTTGTTTCCAAATTCTAACCATAAGACCTCCAAATATGACGACATTGAAGTTGGAGAAGAATGCAGCTTTGGGTCACCCAGCCCATTACACGGCCCATGCGATATGAGTCGAGTCTTACATGCGTTTTTCCTAATTTTTTGAGGATTTTCATCCTTCAACTCATATCTTAATTCTCCAACTATAAAGGGGGGACCTAAAGATAAATTTTATACATCTTCTGTCATAATTTGGAGAGTCAAGCAAGGGATTCAAGGAAGAGTTCAAGAATTCAAGAGCAAGAAACATTCAGTTATATCTTTTTACTTGTTTTGTTCTGAGCTACTTATGATATTTTTTAGGATTAATTTTTTTACTACCGAGAGGTTTATTATTAAACTCCGACACTCAAAACTACACACATTGAAATACAATGGTTCCTGGAGAAAAATCAATAGTTCCTCAATATATAAACACATTCCTGGAGAAAAATCAATTGGGCTTCATTACCGAGCCCAGAATATGAATACTTATCAATCACAATCTTTAATAATTATAATATGATATAGTGCCTTGAGTTTGAGTTGAAAATGTTATGTTGCGAGATTTGTGTAAATCAATTGTAACTTATTACCAACTTTAAATACAATTCCGGAATTAAATGGTTTGAATGCTTTAACATATATAAGGTAATATCCATTAATGCAGCCAATTATACCATATATAAGGCTTAACCAATTAATGCAACTAATATTGAAATTTTTCAGAATTAGCAGTGTTGTTTTGGGCAGGAAAATATTAATATTACTATTCTTGGCGAATTTTGTTATATTATATAGTATAGATTTAGGAAAAAGTGAATACCTAAACATGAAACAGTATTAATATACTTCCTTTCAATTAATACATTTATTTACAATATTAATTATTTAACATGAAATAATCATATAATCTACTTCCTCTATTTTTTCTTCTGTCTCATTTTATCTATTCATATAAACTAACATTAATTAGGATATCAAAATACATCATAAAACATAACTGCAGCCTTTTAACCACTCCCTTAATTATAGAAATTCATTAATTTTATCATTCACAATTCTTTATTTATTTATTATGGTTACTTCTGGGGAAAAAAAGGTAAATGACATCCATAATAATATTGTGATAATATAAAAAAAAAAAAAAAAAAAGGTTTTTAGATAAAATAGAACAATTAAAAAGAAACAAAAAGATTATTCAATATGCGTAATTAATTTAGAATTGGTTTCTTTTCCTGTTTCAAACATCACAATTTGCCAAAAATAAGATTTACAAGAATAATTTGATAAATTATCACTAAAAGTGGACAAAATTCCTGCCAAGCCAAACCCCAACGGAGTTTTCAATATCTTTGCTAGCAACTCAAACATAATTGAAACTCATGTTTTAAAAAACGCTAGATAATAAACTCAAAACATAATCAAAATTAATGTTATGTTTTTAGACGCTAATAGGATAATAGACTAGCGCCTAACCGAGGCTCAAACAAAGTAAAAGGGAATTTAGGCGGAACTAAACGAAAAAGAACCGAACACAAAACATAGATGCTCAATGACTGTCTAGAACTTAAACAATTGAAGCGAAATACAACAGAATCTAAGCGAAATTAAACAAAAAAAGAAAAAGAAAAAACAAATACAAAACATAGATGACCGATAACAACTAGAGCTTTAGTGGACATAAGTCGAAACTAAAAGAAAGAAAACGATGGCTCTTGCCATGGAACGAAGGGCCACTCTCGAACCTTGCCACCTACAATACGTCCTAGATTAGGTTCTCGCTCTATTATCCGAGGCAGACCGCCATTAAAGAAACAGAAATATGGTAAAGATAAGAGCGGTCTTAAAAAGTAGTTTATTTGCTTGCTTGGCTCGAAGATGCGCTTTCAGCTCATCTTTGGTCAAGACTTTCAAGACTAACATTGACATCTATCCACAGGGCGCCGACGAGGGCAAGGGTAGTTGTCCAATAGGTCTGTCGGGGTCGCGACTACCCCTCCGACTCCAGTTCAATTGCCGGAAGAAGCAGTTATATATCGTATTAACAACCAAAATATGATCGAAAGAAAATATCTCTATTTGAGGGGAACCTTCAATGGTTCCTAATTCACAAGACCACAAAAAAATGCATACATACAATACATGTAGAATGAATCTTTTGCCATGTATCTAAGCTAAACAATTTGTACATAGAATACATGAAAAAGATTGAAAATATTACACGTGAATCTTTCCTAGTTCGAAAATTTTTCATACCATAAGTTCACCATCACGCTCCTTTATCTCTCCATCTCTCTCCTTTCTACCCCCTCTCCCAAAAAAATGCCGTCCACGACGTCCGGTCGAGCCACTCCCGACTTGTGTAACTAGAAGCCCGGTCTCGATTGCTTCCACATACAATACCTTCACTAGATTCTTGAAGCGTCGCCTGAATGTTGGCAGTCGTGACATCGAACCAACAATCCCTTGCACCCTGTTAAAATACATCATGAGCTTATTCTTGTGTCGCAACACTAAAGCGGGCAAAATTGACCGGCCAAATAAGCCGGCCCAGTCCGCCCGATATTTTAGATGGATTGGACCATAAAAATCTAAGCCCACAGAACCATCGGGCCCAATAGGCCCGGCCTGACACATGGTCAGGCCATGTTGAATTGCAACCTCTAAGCAACACATTAGAAGAAAGAAAATAATTCCATTTGGAAATGAGTCAAATGACTACCCTTTATTCGGATTATCTTCACGACACAAGTGTTAGCAAATCAGGGCACTAGTCCGACCAGTCCAGTCATGGTCGAAGAATAGAACTGGACTTGTAACGTCCGGTATTTTATTATTATTATTATTATTATTATTATTATTATTATTATTATTATTATTATTATTACTATTATTACTATTATTATTATTATTAGTTGACTTGATTTATTAAATTGGCCAACCATTTTATTCATTTATCCAATGTTGGGTTTAGGCCCAACACCAATTCAATTTGGCCCATTTAATATTTTCGAGCTCGATTTATATTGGGAATTATTATTAGCTTGCAAATCCATTTATTTGCAATCTACTCGTTTATTTATTAATTTATTTAAGCTCCGATGTCTCAATAGGAAATTAATTTATAGCATTCATTCATTTATTCATACATGTCATAATAAGCCCATCTCTTTGAGCCCAAGACTCATGCCCAGTTCACTAATGTGCAAGGGCCCATGTCTTGAGCCCAAAGAAATCCAGAATTCCAACAACTGATTTACGTTAATTACTATTGATAAAGATTTTTCAAAATCTCATAATCCCTATCCAAACTCCTAAACCTAATGGGAATACATTATATATTCCGCAACTAAATTAGTAATTCTCACACAAGAAAAATAATACGCAGTCAAAACTTTTCTACAACCAGAACACATCCGGCTAAAGTTTGACAAGGTAATACATAATTCTTACTTTTCTTCCTCGTTACTTTTGCCTTTCTATTACACTCAACTATAATTCAATCTTCAAATTTCGACCGCGTTTCCATTATTCTGCCATTGTTTTAGAAAATTCGGCGGAGTTCCATCCCTTACAACAACTCGCACTGCCTAATAGTATATCGAGAATTAGGGAACATTGGGGAGGACTGAAAGTAAATCTGATATAACCGTATGTGTGCACTGTGTGTGTTCGTGTAAACCTGATGCGGTGGATGAGTGGGTGTCGTGTTTAAATATTTATGTGTGTGTGTGATTTAGGGGGAATGTGTATATCAGTGAAGGTATGTGAATATGTGTTTCTCAGTGTGTGCGTGGGTGTATCAGTCCGTGTCTGAAATAGTGTGTGTATTGGTGTGAATAGAGTGTGAAGCATCTGGTTAATTTTCCAGAATCAGAAAATGACGAAGGAAGTAGTATGAGAGAATTAATTTGTGTTTTGTGTGTGTGTGTGTATGTTGTGATACCAGATTAGGAGAGATAGAATCTATATGTATTATTGAAGTATGTGTCTGCAAATTGATAAAGGGAAAGGGGTTATAACAAGGTAGAGGTGACAGGAACTTTCTGCCAAAGGAATTAATTACAACCATGATCATTATTAGTATTCTATATTATTTTCTCTTCTTTTATTTTGCAATCCAAGACCCATTAGTTCCAAAATCAGCATAATCTTAATTAAATAAAGTTTTCCAGATTAATAAATTAGCCATATGTCTTTGGAATGATACCAATCAACTTTTAGCTAGTTTGAAGACCGAAATTCGTCCATTCTATTCTATCTAAATAATTATTCTTCTATTTTTAAATCGTATAATTAAGCTCTAATAATGATATTATATAAAAATATGCGTGCCTTATGCGTATAGGTTGTACGGAATTCGGACCACGGGCTTAATCATTGCATGTCATTCCATCAGTTTTACTCAAGACAATTCAGGTGGGGGTTTTTACTGTTTTATTACTTTAATTGTATAATTGATTGTCTACATGTGCTTTTATTTCATTATTGCTTGCCAATACAAGCAATTGACTTATTTGCTACTTGCCAATACAAGTTTAGCCATTTCCAGTATGCTGCTTGCCAATACAAGTTAGCTCTATGTGACTTGCCAATACAAGCACATCATTATAAATGTACTATGTATGCCCTTTTGTTATATAATTGTTGTGATAAATGGTAATCCTCCACGAGCTGAAGGAAGCTCACCCCATCCCATTATTGATCCTTACAGAGTAGCTTGGCGTCGGCGGAGGAGCGAGGCGGACCGGGGCATATGATTCTCAATTATTATTGCTATTTGAACTCATTTTAATTCAGTATTTCACCTGTTAAGTTTTGGATTTTTGCCATGTTAGTTGATTTTTTTATTTAGCTAAGAAATTTTTAGGAAAATGTTTCCGCACTAGTTTAATTTAATTATTGTTATTTACTTCTTACTAGGGAATAATCTTTTGCTCTATTTTATTTATTTAACTTTGAAATTGGGTTATTTAGTTAGTAATTTTGGGTAACTAAGCGAAAATATATTTCTGTTTATTTATTGTTTATGTATTGGCTTATACAGGTGGGTTTGTGAAATTAGATTTTTAAAAATTAGGTTGTTAGTAACGACTTGTATAAATATTTTAGAAATTTTATTAATTATTAAATGAATTGAGGAGAAATATTTTATTAACAAATATTTTGAAAATCGGGTCGTTACAGTGTGGTATCAGAGCGAGGTTTACATTCCTGTAGACTCGTACAAAAAAAAAAAAAAAAAAAATATATTATTATTATTATTATTATTATTATTATTATTATTATTATTATTATTTATTTATTTGGGTAAGTAAGTTGAAAGAAATATCATATGCTTTTCGGCCACCTCTGCTTCATCGCTCGACGCCAAGGTACATCTCCATTACATTTTATTTCAAGTTCATATTCATTTCACTCTTGAATTAAATTCAAGCAATGACAATACCATACATGCACCCATATTACAATATCATCTTATTGAGACAAGGCTTATCTGAATCGCTATACTTATGTGCTATAGCATATTATTGGTTGAACTTTGCTATATTATCGGTACTAGCTATAGTACACTTGGAACAATTTGGACTTATGAGAAATTACATTTCGAGTAGAGGACTCTTTATACGTTCGATGATCTAGTGTTATGATGTATAATTCATGGTTTGATTAATAATAAAGATTATGGTTGGATTATATTGATAGTTGTGGTTGTGATTATGATTGTGATTATAACTAACGTTATGATTGTAATTGTGGTTGTGATTGTGGTTGTCTTGTAATTGCAATTATGATGTTTTTATTGTTAAACTATTTTCTCAACCTCATTTCTCGTATTACGTCTCACGAATGCACCGTGCGGATGTCAGAAACATGTCTCGAAACAATGGAAGAAACAATAACAACAGAAACAATGCCCAAGATGCTCAACCTGCAGCGCCTAATGCAACGCCTGATCCGCAGCAACTATTTGCGGGTTTAGCAACACTTCTGCAGAACGTTACTATTGCACAAACACCTACTGAAGACCAGGTTCATTCTAGAGTGATAAGTCAGTTCACTCATTTCAAGCCGCCTACTTTCCATGGTCATGAAGGCCCAGAAGCCGTTGAGGAGTGGATCACCTCGCTGGAGGACATTTTCGATCATATTGGTTGCTCAGATGAATTGAGAATATCGTGCGCAGTGTTTCAATTAAAAGAAGATGCTCACACTTGGTGGAGCACACATTGGAGGTTGAGGAACCCTGCTGAGCGAGCAGCACTCACATGGAAGGACTTCAGGACCCTTATTATGGAAAAGTATTTCCCACGGAGCTACAAAAGACAGATGGAGAGGGAGTTCCATGACTTAGTGCAGGGGTCAATGACTGTCACGGAGTATGAAAGAAAGTTTAACCGCATGAGCCGTTTTGCCCCTAGTGAGGTGGATACTGAAGTGAAGAAGGGTCAGCGTTTCAGAGAGGGTTTGCGAGCCCACATACGCCATCCATTGGCAACCCATGGGCCTATGACATACGCTGATGCAGTAGTACGTGCGGAAGATGTGGCTTCAAGTCACGAACTCGAGAGGTCCAGGGTCCACGCTGCTGAGGGATCGAACAAGAGAAAGAGGTATGAACCACCAGCGGAGAATAACAACAAGAAGAGGAACCGGGTTGAGGGACATCCAATGCCTAAGGCCCAAGGAAGTAATCCGGTTTGTTCCACCTGTCAGAGGAGACACTCGGGACCTTGTCTGAGGGGTCAGAACAAATGCTATCACTGTCACGAGGTCGGCCACATGATATGGCAATGTCCGAGGAAGGGTAATGCTCCAGCAGCTAACCGCGGAAGTACAAGTCAAGGAAATGGAGGACGAGCAAGAATATTCAGTTTGCCAGAATCAGGAGGGGATGAGAATCCAAGTACGTTGGCAGGTATGTTGATTATTGCTGGAATTCCTGCTTATGTGTTATTTGATACTGGTGCATCTCATTCGTTCATTTCTACGAAATTCTTTACAATGATTGGTTGCAAAAGCTCTGAAGCTTTAAAACCCCTAGACATTAGTATACCTGCGGGCCGTATAGTTACTGCTAATTCCATAGTGGAGGGTATAAGTGTAGATTTGAATCCGCATAGTTTGTCGGCTGATCTATATATTCTCGATATGAATGACTTTGACGTTATTTTGGGGATGGACTGGCTGTCCCACTACCGAGCCGACATTCGTTGTTTAGAGAGGAGAGTTATACTACAAACACCCGAGGGTGTAACCGCTGAATTCCAAGGATCAAAGAGCGATCGAGTTCCACGTGTGGTCACGGCAATGAAAGCACTGAAGATGTTGAAGAAAGAAGGGTGCCAAGGTTATCTGGTGAATATGGTCGACAACACAACACCAAAGGTGACAGTGAATGATGTTTCAGTAGTTCGAGAGTATGCGGACGTTTTCCCAGAGAATCTACCCGGGGTTCCACCAAATAGACAAGTGGAGTTTACCATTGATTTGGTACCTGGTGCTGCTCCTACATCGAAGGCCCCCTACAGAATGGCACCGAAGGAGTTGCAAGAACTCGAGGTGCAAATTCAAGAGCTACTTGATATTGGTTTCGTCAGACCAAGTGTGTCACCGTGGGGTGCTCCAGTCTTGTTTGTGAAGAAGAAGGACGGAACTTTGAGGATGTGCATCGACTATCGTGAGTTGAATCGACTCACGATAAAGAACAAGTACCCACTACCCCGCATAGAAGACTTGTTCGACCAATTGAGAGGATCAGGAGTATTCTCGAAGATCGATTTGAGGTCCGGATATCATCAGCTTAGAATTAGAGAGATTGACATTCCCAAGACAGCTTTTCGGACGAGGTATGGCCACTACGAGTTCGTAGTTATGCCATTTGGACTGAGCAACGCGCCAGCTGTGTTCATGGACTTGATGAACCGAGTTTTCCACCCTTACCTGGATAAGTTTGTCATTGTCTTTATCGATGACATACTAGTGTACTCGAGAGATAGGAAGGAGCACGAGGAACACTTGAGGATCGTATTGGAGACACTTCGGAGGGAGAAGTTATATGCCAAATTTAGCAAGTGTGAGTTTTGGCTTGACAGAGTAGTGTTCCTCGGGCACGTTGTCACAGCTCGAGGGATAGAGGTTGACCCAGCCAAGGTTGATGCGGTCAATGATTGGAAAGTGCCGACGAGTGCGAATGAGGTTCGCAGTTTCTTGGGGCTTGCAGGCTATTATCGGAGGTTCATTGAAGGATTCTCCAAGATATCGGCTCCGATGACACGATTAACAAGAAAAGGAGAGAAGTTCTTGTGGAATGAGAAGTGTGAAGGGAGCTTCCAAGAGCTTAAGAAGAGGTTGACGACTGCCCCTGTTCTAGTCATCCCGGATCCATCAGAGAAGTTCGTGATTTATAGTGACGCATCGAAGCAAGGATTAGGATGTGTGCTAATGCAGAGTGGCAAAGTGGTAGCCTATGCATCAAGGCAATTGAAGCCACACGAAGTAAATTACCCCACACATGACTTGGAGTTGGCTGCAGTCGTGCATGCTTTGAAGATTTGGCGGCATTATCTCTACGGAGGTACGTGTGAGATTTACACGGATCACAAGAGCCTTAAATACTTGTTCACTCAGAAGGAGTTGAATATGAGGCAACGAAGATGGTTAGAGTTGGTAAAGGATTATGATGTTACTATCCACTATCACCCTGGCAAGGCGAACGTGGTAGCCGACGCCCTTAGCCGCAAGACGAGAGGAGATTTGAACTGTGTGTTGACTGCGAAGGAGGAGCTGGTGCAAGAATTTGAGAGAATGAGTCTTGAGATAGTTACACCACCGAAGACTGTTAACTCCTACTTGACAGCCTTGACAGTGCAACCTAATTTGAAGGAGAGAATCAAGGAGGGTCAAGCTCGAGACAAATTCATATTATTGATGAAAGAACGTGCTCTTGCCGGAGAGGGCAAGGGATTTGAGGTATTGGATGATGGTACGGTGTACTTTCAAGGGAGAATTTGCGTGCCTAAGAACAAGGAGTTGAGGAGGTTGATTCTAGAAGAAGCACATTCTACGCCCTACACTGCTCACCCTGGAAGTACTAAGATGTATCATGATTTGAGGGAGACTTTTTGGTGGTATGGTTTGAAGAGGGAAGTTGCCGATTTTGTTAGACGATGCATTGTTTGCCAACAAGTGAAAGCAGAGCACCAACGGCCTTTTGGATTGCTAAAGTCACTCCATATCCCTGAGTGGAAGTGGGAGCATATCATGATGGATTTTGTAGTGGGTTTGCCACGAACCGAGAAGGGGAATCGTGCGATATGGGTTATTGTAGATCGACCCACCAAGTCAGCGCATTTCTTACCAGTGAGGATGAGTTATCAAATGCACCAGTATGCTCAGTTGTACATCCGGGAGATTGTGAGACTTCATGGCGTGCCTGTCTCGATAGTCTCCGATCGAGATACCCGTTTCACATCGAAATTTTGGAAGAGTTTGCAAGAGGCTTTGGGAACGAGGTTGAATTTCAGCACTGCGTATCATCCACAGACCGACGGACAGTCCGAGAGAACTATTCAGACACTTGAGGACATGTTGAGGGCATGTGTGCTCGACATGGGAGATAATTGGGAACGTCATTTGCCATTAGTGGAGTTTGCCTATAACAATAGCTATCAAGCGACGATTGGAATGGCACCTTATGAGGCTCTTTATGGGAGAAGATGTAGATCACCAGTTTATTGGCATGAAGTCGGGGAAAAGAAGTTGTTGGGGCCCGAGATGCTTAGAGATACAATTGCGGTGGTAGAGAAGATCCAAGAGAGGATTAAAGTGGCTCAAGATCGACAAAAGTCGTACGTTGATCAACGTAGGAAAGATCTCGAGTTTCAAGTTGGCGAGAAAGTATTTATGAAGGTGGCCCCAATGAAAGGGGTTGTTCGTTTTGAAAGGAGAGGTAAGCTTAGACCGAGATATGTGGGACCATTCGAGATTCTCGAGCGGATTGGAGATTTGGCGTATCGATTGGCTTTGCCACCTGATTTTTCAGCTGCCCACGATGTCTTCCATGTATCCATGTTGAGGAAATACGTGCACGATCCGAGTCATATCATCAGCTACTCTACTTTGGAAGTTAACAAGGACCTCACATATGACGAACAACCCGAGGCAATACTTGACAAGAAGGTGCACAAGTTACGAAATAAGGAGACGGTGCTTGTGAAAGTGCAGTGGAGAAACCATAGCAAGGAAGAAGCTACGTGGGAGCGAGAGGAGGAACTTCGAGCTCGTTATCCCGAATTTTATTCTCGAGGTACGTTTGCAATTTTCGGGGACGAAAATTTTTCCAACGGGGGTAGGATGTAACGCCCGGTATTTTATTATTATTATTATTATTATTATTAGTATTATTATTATTATTATTATTATTATTATTACTACTACTATTATTACTATTATTATTATTATTAGTTGACTTGATTTATTAAATTGGCCAACCATTTTATTCATTTATCCAATGTTGGGTTTAGGCCCAACACCAATTCAATTTGGCCCATTTAATATTTTCGAGCTCGATTTATATTGGGAATTATTATTAGCTTGCAAATCCATTTATTTGCAATCTACTCGTTTATTTATTAATTTATTTAAGCTCCGATGTCTCAATAGGAAATTAATTTATAGCATTCATTCATTTATTCATACATGTCATAATAAGCCCATCTCTTTGAGCCCAAGACTCATGCCCAGTTCACTAATGTGCAAGGGCCCATGTCTTGAGCCCAAAGAAATCCAGAATTCCAACAACTGATTTACGTTAATTACTATTGATAAAGATTTTTCAAAATCTCATAATCCCTATCCAAACTCCTAAACCTAATGGGAATACATTATATATTCCGCAACTAAATTAGTAATTCTCACACAAGAAAAATAATACGCAGTCAAAACTTTTCTACAACCAGAACACATCCGGCTAAAGTTTGACAAGGTAATACATAATTCTTACTTTTCTTCCTCGTTACTTTTGCCTTTCTATTACACTCAACTATAATTCAATCTTCAAATTTCGACCGCGTTTCCATTATTCTGCCATTGTTTTAGAAAATTCGGCGGAGTTCCATCCCTTACAACAACTCGCACTGCCTAATAGTATATCGAGAATTAGGGAACATTGGGGAGGACTGAAAGTAAATCTGATATAACCGTATGTGTGCACTGTGTGTGTTCGTGTAAACCTGATGCGGTGGATGAGTGGGTGTCGTGTTTAAATATTTATGTGTGTGTGTGATTTAGGGGGAATGTGTATATCAGTGAAGGTATGTGAATATGTGTTTCTCAGTGTGTGCGTGGGTGTATCAGTCCGTGTCTGAAATAGTGTGTGTATTGGTGTGAATAGAGTGTGAAGCATCTGGTTAATTTTCCAGAATCAGAAAATGACGAAGGAAGTAGTATGAGAGAATTAATTTGTGTTTTGTGTGTGTGTGTGTATGTTGTGATACCAGATTAGGAGAGATAGAATCTATATGTATTATTGAAGTATGTGTCTGCAAATTGATAAAGGGAAAGGGGCTATAACAAGGTAGAGGTGACAGGAACTTTCTGCCAAAGGAATTAATTACAACCATGATCATTATTAGTATTCTATATTATTTTCTCTTCTTTTATTTTGCAATCCAAGACCCATTAGTTCCAAAATCAGCATAATCTTAATTAAATAAAGTTTTCCAGATTAATAAATTAGCCATATGTCTTTGGAATGATACCAATCAACTTTTAGCTAGTTTGAAGACCGAAATTCGTCCATTCTATTCTATCTAAATAATTATTCTTCTATTTTTAAATCGTATAATTAAGCTCTAATAATGATATTATATAAAAATATGCGTGCCTTATGCGTATAGGTTGTACGGAATTCGGACCACGGGCTTAATCATTGCATGTCATTCCATCAGTTTTACTCAAGACAATTCAGGTGGGGGTTTTTACTGTTTTATTACTTTAATTGTATAATTGATTGTCTACATGTGCTTTTATTTCATTATTGCTTGCCAATACAAGTAATTGACTTATTTGCTACTTGCCAATACAAGTTTAGCCATTTCCAGTATGCTGCTTGCCAATACAAGTTAGCTCTATGTGACTTGCCAATACAAGCACATCATTATAAATGTACTATGTATGCCCTTTTGTTATATAATTGTTGTGATAAATGGTAATCCTCCACGAGCTGAAGGAAGCTCACCCCATCCCATTATTGATCCTTACAGATTAGCTTGGCGTCGGCGGAGGAGCGAGGCGGACCGGGGCATATGATTCTCAATTATTATTGCTATTTGAACTCATTTTAATTCAGTATTTCACCTGTTAAGTTTTGGATTTTTGCCATGTTAGTTGATTTTTTTATTTAGCTAAGAAATTTTTAGGAAAATGTTTCCGCACTAGTTTAATTTAATTATTGTTATTTACTTCTTACTAGGGAATAATCTTTTGCTCTATTTTATTTATTTAACTTTGAAATTGGGTTATTTAGTTAGTAATTTTGGGTAACTAAGCGAAAATATATTTCTGTTTATTTATTGTTTATGTATTGGCTTATACAGGTGGGTTTGTGAAATTAGATTTTTAAAAATTAGGTTGTTAGTAACGACTTGTATAAATATTTTAGAAATTTTATTAATTATTAAATGAATTGAGGAGAAATATTTTATTAACAAATATTTTGAAAATCGGGTCGTTACAGGACTCGACTGACCGACCAATGTCTAGACAACGATGTTCTGAAGGCCTAGTTAAATCTCATTTACGAGCTAGACCATCCGGCTCGTGCTCAAATTGCTAAAAGGCCCAAATAAGAAAATGGCAAAACCATTACCCTATCAATTGACCATATGCAATTTCAATCCCTCATAAATTAAAATTTACAATTAAGTCCCATAACAATTCCAATTTGCAAATTTGGTCCTTATTTTTGGGGAGGGGGAAATGGGAATTTTGTTCGGAAATTGATTTGTGCGACTTATGTGCATCTTATGAATTCAGTTTGCCAACCAGCTGAGGGAAAAACAAACTTAGGCAATGCCTTTTCAGATTGCAAAATCACAAATTTTGCCACTAAAAGACATTCACAAATTGTGACCCACACGCAAGGTTAACTCGATTTTGAGCCACATGTCATGTTAATTGGGTCATAAATTGAGCCCAGATGACTTAGGTGAGTCGCATGTATCAATTTGTGGAAAAATTCCAAATTTCCCAAAAGATTAAGGACCAAATCCGTGAAATTAAATTCGTTATGGGACTGAGTTGCAAATTTTAATTTTAATCGTAAAAACCATAACTTCAATACAGTCTCCTAAACAGTAATAGTAACCATGTTTGGCAACGGATACAAAAACGTACCCACATTAAGTCATGAAATTTAATAAACTTAACAACATTTGCACTAACCTCCTAATTACAGCTTGCAGTTGTGCTCTCCTCACTTTGTCGCTGGACGGGAACTGAGTTTCGTCCCAATCTTCTGGTCGATCATTGTTTCCGGCTATTACCAGTTTCTTCAAACAACTCTCCTCATTTTCTTGCAGCTGTAACCCCTTTATTTGCTCCTTAATAGTAAAGAGCGGCCCGATAAACCACTCAAATACTTTCTCCCTCGGCAAGTTTGATCTCGTCAATTCCATTTGATCCGCTACAAATTTGAGACCAATTATTCAAGGGTTCAAATTAACGAATGAGCAAAAAAGCTAAAAAAACTCACATAGAATTAAACCGGGTGAGTCGGACTTTGCTGATTTGAGGAGACACTGCAAAATCGACCAAGCCGGTAGTTTGATACCGAGCTTCTTACAGTTTCCTTTGACTATGCTGTCCTGAAAATCTTTGACATCTATCAACCCTTCATGAAGAAGTATTTTTCCGTTGATTTCACACGATTTGAATAGCCAGTCCCATACCTAACATAATTCCACTATGAAATCCTGTTTCATGGTGAGATAAAAAACTGGGGTTGTTTGCAATTGCTTCTGTTTTTTGAGAAGCTATTAAAATAAGTGATTCTAAAAAGCAACAAGTTGTAGCTTGCAGTTTTTGACCAAATCAACTTAAATTTAAGCAGAAGTTGTCACTTGCAAACACTGTTTTCAACTTATTTTGAGTGAAAAACCAAAAAGCACTTAAATCATTTGCAAACACCCCCAGTGTAATATGCATGATGTACCTGTATAGGCGGCATAGCCTGTTTTAGTGTTCTAGATCCTTCCGAAACGAGCTTTGAGTTGCGCGAGCCTTCTCTCTCGTTTTTTCTGTCGAGCGACCTCATTTTCTCCAGGTCTGTTGAAGGCCTCATGCTTCGTCGGTACTGAGGCCTGGCTGTCAGAAATCAAGAATCAAACAGAAAAAATCATATGGAACTTGTAAAGAAAAGCTGCCCCATAAGGATGAGACATCGTTCTTAGAGCTGGCAAAATCAGTCGGGCCTGACATTTTGGTATGGGTAATGAGGATTGGCTGGATTGAGCTTAATAATTTTTGGCCCGACGAATTTTGGCCGGCCTGACATATGGCGTTGGACCGATGGGCTGGATCGGCCTGGGCTGGGCCGTCTGAGTTGCCCGTTTTCCTTATAGTTTCCTAGTTTACCTGGGGAAGCATGAACCCTCTGTTAAATACAACAAGTCGTTCACGTATTCGTCAAACAAAGAGATCACAGCAACAATGTATGCAAGTCCCATCCGAACAGAATCTTCCTGAACAAAAACATAATCAAGAGACCGATCAACATTCATGATCGAAACAGAAGAAAAAATCGGTGTGGTCGATTAATTTGGATGAATCGATGAACGAAAAAGATGATCATGTCCATGAGCACCTGGTGAACGATGACTCCAGCATAAAGACTGAGGAAAAAGCTGGAGAAGAAAGCGGCCAAGATGGCTCCTAAAACAGCTAAAGGCCAGAGAAGGATTGCTAGGCCGGCAAATGGGACGCATACTGTCTCCAGAAACGGACCTTCTCTGCCAACCATATCCTCAAAAAGCCTCTTCCAACCCCTGAATAACATGTACGGACTTTTCCAGAGAGCTACTGCTGTGATCAGAGGAACATCTACGACAACTGCGAGAATTGAAACGAAGAAGCAACCAGGCAGCCTCAATAACCTGGAAGATAAAACGAGTTATGCGTAGATAAATAGTAACACGCTAAGAGACGTGAAATAGGATGAGGGGTGAGTTTCTCACTTTACGTCAATGGGGTTCTCGTCTTCGTGCACGTCCTGGCTAAGTTCGTCCATGTAGGAGAAGTATGAATGGAAGCAGAAATCGGTAAAGTCCCTTACAACTGTACAACTACCCTCAAGAGTTGCATAGCAACCGTCCTGTTATGTCTTGTACGGTATCAGCCAATATCACGTTTTCAACAACAACAAAAACGGAAGAAAACTAGCCATCATAGTCAATTAATTGCATCAGTGTTGAAAACGTACAAAGAGTCATATTTGAAAATGTACAATTTTTCTAATCTAATCAATGTAATAAATGTACAAGTCTCCAAAACCATCAATACTTATTCAATCATATCTAACTAACATATGAAATTATAAATTTTTTTACTTGAATTAGTAAAATGAGACGTTGATTTTTGAAACATGACTCTTGTTTTGGGACAATTTTTTTTGATACATGACTCTCATGGGACGTAGGGGTACTATCAATCATAAAAGGACTCTTCGTAGACACATGAACTGTTTGCAAAATTCAGATTTCTTGCGGAAATTTTCTCAACTAGCTAGCTCCTACTAGACTCCACGGCCCCCGGCCTAGGTCCTAGCTTGCTGTCTAATTAACGACTAGCGACTTTCAAAACAAAAACACCGGCAGAAATTAGGAAGATCATTAGGGTTTAATGTTAGTTCTCTCACCACAAAGCAGTGGTACCATTTCTCAGTGACATTCGCTCCAACGGCCTGAAATGTGGCAAGCAATGGAGCGAAAAAGCCGTATGCTACCCCACCAAGGATGCTCCCGGCAATTGTCAGGGCAGGCCAGAGGATCAAGGGGACGGGCAACGAGAAGAATACGAGAATCTTCAGTATCCAGCCAACTCTTTTGCTTCTGTTTTGAAGACAAAACAACACATAACATAATGCAGAATCTAAAACAGATAAATCTATAACGACCATAGACGAAGGCATACTTTGCGACGCAGTAGTACGTCCAGATAAAATGGGCGGGCCAAAGCCCGATCACCACTGCTGTGTTTCCAACTGTTATGATCACTGCCGCAATTGGACATATCATCAACCCTGTTCAACCACCAATTCTATAAGGCTATGTTTGCAATTGTTTAAAAAAACACTTCTAGACACTTAGCTTAAAAAAAGCAAATTTGGGTGTGTTGCAAATACTTGTTTTTGCTTCAACAGTAATAGTAAATAACTTATTTAAGCCGAAGTTAGAAGGATGTTAAGACATATTTTTTTCTGCTTCTTGTATTCCGGTAGAAACAACTTATATTTAAAATCATTTTTTTCTCAAACAATACAAGTTCTATTTTTTATATAAATCACTTATTTTTGCAAATACTATTTGCTTTTGTTTAAAAGAAATTTTGCCATGATATCAAGGGGCGCAATTTTTGAATCAAGAGGGGCAAAGTTTAAAAGAGTGAGGGTGACAAACTCTTATAAATTAAGAGTATTAATGAAAATTATCAGATAAAATTACATGTAAAAAAAAAAAATATTGAAGTCCAAGGGGGGCGACCGCCGCCCCCACCTAAATCCGCCTGATGATATCTAAATTTAATCAATTATTTTAAAGCAGAAGGAATCACAACCACTCTCTGCATTTGTGCTAAAACTAATATTCACTACGCTTCATTGGTAAAATCAACTATGGCTCTTTTTTTTTTTACAAATTGAATGGCTCGTGGAGGTGGCAACACTAGAAAGGCCCGAAATCCCATTAGGTTGGAAATCTGCAGCCTGTCGGGTCGGACATGTTGAGTCAGATGATATTTCGAGCTACCTGTACTGGGGAGCAAACATGCTATATATCTTAGAGAAATTCTTCCCTACACCTACCGGCATTGTTTGCACTCTGTTGAATTTGCAATATGTGTGCAAAAAATAACTTGTTTTTACCCAGCAGAATACCGCAATGCCGGTAGGGTAGGTAAGAACTTTCCTTTTATCTTATGTGGAGAAGATCAAATTCATTTCATAACCAATTTTTTCTTGATTGAATTCCTCATATTTTGCTATGAATCAATTTAAGTTTACCCTAAGCAAAATAGGACAAGCAGAATGATAATCAAGATTCTCGGGTGGGCTTGGGGTCGGAACCTAGCGGATTTCGGGTTGTGGGACGGGTTCGCCACATTGGGTACCCGTTAAAAGATTGGATCTTCCACCCGATTTTGCAGATACCCAGTCGGGTCAGGCTTTTTCAAACCTATTTTTTTTTAGTTGAATATGTTTTTACTTCTAAAGTTGCTGAAAGATATTAAAAGTTATGGTTGATTTTGCTGCTAAAATACGTTCCGGTACCCAAAAATCCAACCCAAAACCCGCAAAACGCAGATCAGATTCGGATATAACCCGAAATCCCTTGGACTAAAAAATACCCGGTGGGTAAAACTAGAGGTGCAATTCGGCCTGACCCGACCGTCAACCAAGACCATAAATCAGGTGGTCCCATTGGGCCCAATGATACGGTGGGCTAATAATTATTAAACCTAGCCCAACCCAACCACTATACAAAGATATTCGTGTCCTTTGTCTAGCCCATTGGGTTGGGGCTATTAGGTCCGATGATCCTTCGAACCTAGATTTCTAGTCAACCATCTAAAATATTGGGCAGACAGATTTTGCCAGCTCTAGGTAAAATACGTGCTGATCGGGTCGGATACCCGAACACGCCCCTTGGAAGTCCATTCAAGAAGCATAATTCTAAACAAAATCACATGAAATTGAATCCAAAACTGGGAAAGAACGTGTACCTTTAACAAGGCCAAGTATGAAGAGCAATAAAAAGAAGGGCAAGAAGGAAATAAAACTCCAACACGTGGCAACGAACCCAACTGGCACCTCCATTAATGAAGAATGAAGCTCTGTTCTACAATGGTGGATGAAAATGGTACTTAGAAAAGAAAAAGAAATGATTTTAACCAGGTGTCCTTTAAGTTCACTTTTGGAGGGGATTTGAGTGATCAGAGAAAGAAACCGCTGAGTGGCACAGAGAGGAGATGGGCTCGTGACACGTGTAATGTATGTGACATGAGAAAGCAGGTGGGTGGATAGTGACACGTCATCTGATTGTCTTTTTCTCTAGCAGTTGTAAGAGCAGCGGACCGCAAAAATCTAAGTAAAGTTATGTAGTTTTTTCAAATAGTTGGATACTTGTATTCGGAGGTGGAGTGGCAATTTCGACCCTCCGATACAGTTTATCGGACCAATTTTGTACGTCGAAATGAATTGAATCGGATCGATTTTAAAATTTTATCGAGTCAAACTTATTGCATTCAGTTCAGTATATCTTTTTAAAAGGATGTTTATCATTGTTTTTCCGAAATACTTTTCAATTTATAATTTGAAAAAAGTTATTTTGGAGTGTTTGCAAGAAAAACATTAGTTTTAATAAAAGTGATTGTAGGCCAAAAGTTAAAAGTAAAAAATAGTTATTTTTTTTAACTTTTTTATCTTTTGCTAAATAAATAAAAAATGTCTCCCTCAGACATAAACTAAAAGTTGCTTAAGTATCAAATACTCCAACTTTTACATTTGACAAAAATTACTTTTATTCTCAAACAATACCTACTTTTAATTTTAAGTAATTTTACCACAACCTCTACTTTCAATACTTCTTCAAAAGTTAATCAAATGAAAACACCCCTAAATATGCTAAGATCTTTTGTCATTCCGTGGTCCGTCAGATTTTAACTCATTAAATCGGATTTAATGATACTTGAATCTTACATTCGTATAATCAGTCCATTTAAAATATCGAATCTAACCCTTGTTCAAAAGCGCCAAAGCGGAGCTAGGATCAAACCCTATAAATTTACTTTTTTTCCTTTGGCATCGTTCTTAAACTTAACAATTGACGTGTGTAAATTTTACCAAAAAATGATTAATTAAAATTTTCAAAATACAAGCATCTTAATCTTGTTCCCTATTTAAATTAGTATATTGTGATTTTATAAAGGAAAAAATCCATTTTTAGTCCCCATATGTCAGGACTTATCTAAAAGAAATCATGTATGTTTCGAATTTTTATTTTGAAAAATGTTAAATTTAAGGACAGTAGATGTCGCGGCCAGTATTTGTGCCGCATGTAACCAATAAATTAGAGGTTGTCGCTCAAAATAACTAATGTTGCAGTTATGAATCTAGATGTACATGTAATTAATTTGATAAATCCAAAATAACGAGTTATTTCCCTCCAGGAAGTCCAAAGCTTAAGTGGATTTAGATTTTGTTTTTTTTAATTGGTGTGTTGATTTAATTATTTGGCATGTACGCCATGATTCATCTTTGTTATGTTAGCCTTTTGATTTGAAATCCCCAATTTATTGGGTCACGTGCGCATATCCTAGACAATTAATGGCCGTCGGCATCTAGTGTTCTTAAATTGGACTTTTTTCAAAATATAGTCGACTAAAATTTAAATTTTAAAACATACATATTTTTCTATACAAACCTTAACATACAGGACTAAAAATAATTTTTTTCTTTTAAAAAAATGCAACCCAATATTTTTATTAAAAGAGATACAAAATTCACTTGTTAAAGAGTAGAAAGGAACGAAAGGGTAGCAACACTAACAAAGAACGTGGATGTAATATATTATAGTAAAAGAGAAACTGAAATTTAGAATAGAGGTAAAGAAAAAATGAAAAGTCGTTGATCGTATGAAGCTCTTGATTTTTAATCTGATAGTTATATCTATATATTATATATAATTTATATAAAAAAAAAATAAGGGCCCTCAAGGCCAACCTGTCCTAGGCTAGGGAAATGACGACCTTACAAGAAATATCATGATATTTAGTCTAATTTTTTAATTGCAACATTACCTTTAAAACTTATCAATGTTGTTCATCAACTATAACTTTTTTCAGTTACAACATCGATTATATTTTTTTATATTCGGTTGTGTCGCCATCAACTGCTAAATGCGCCTTGACACGACCTTCATTTACCCTCGATCAATTTTACAATTCATCATTTTTACTGTCGTTAACTGAAAGTGGAATAGGTGACATAATAACTTCAATCATCGATTAACGACAGTGAAAATGATGAATTGAAAAATTGGTCGAGGTTAAATGAAGATCTTGTAAATGCGTATTTAATAGTGATGATGGCGATACAATCAGATGTAAATAAATAAATTCATATTGTAATAATAAAAAATAAAATAAAATTATAGTTGGTGACCAACATTTATAAGTTTTAAAAGTTATGTTGAAATTAAAAATTAGACCAAAGATCTCGGTTTTTTTGTAATCGATCTTATTTTAAATCATCTTTCACAGTTTAAGTACAATTTCTAGATTTCTAATAATTTTTTTTTGGGATTTATAAAGCTAATTTTCAGGTTTTTAAAATTAACTGTTTAATAAATATATATATATATATATATAATTTTTACTTTTTAAGAATATTATTTTATGAAAATTACGAAAATATCCTTCAAATTTTAAATTTCTGCCTGGAAGTCTGCCGTAGGTTGCAATCGGATAGAACCTGCATACCACAAATTGTAATCGGAGACAAGAAAAGTTAGAGTTTAAGTGATAAAACTCGCACATAGAGTACATGGTGTTTTTTTATATTAACCCTTTAATGTACAAATATATTTGGTTGATGTTTGAGAATATCAAAACACTTCAATCAAATGTAAACATGAAAATAAATAAAAAAATTAATGATGTATTTAATATAGTAAATGGTCTATCTTTGTGGGCATGACTAAAATGGAAAGTAAGTTTATATTTGTAAAACGAAGGTATATATTCTTTTTTTTTTTTTTTAAAAATCAAGAATCTCATTAATCAATCTGAATCACAAGACTCTCAACTCAATAAGAAAAATCAGAAAACATTCACACAATTGGATAGGCTGAAGAAAAGAAAAAACGCGCAAGCCTTTGAGCAATTACATTATATAATCTGTGAAAAGCATACCCTAAATATTATCCGCCAGAAATCCAATAACACTAAGACCTGATTCGTGCCCCGTGAGTTCATGCACAACAAGCAACGAATCGAAAAAAAGCACAAACAGCTACCTTCGACTCTGAATCAAGATCATCAATCTCCATCAAACTTCGTCTCAGACTCTTGTCATTCACAATAACTTTAAAGTCGAAAGATTCATTAGGAGACCGGAGATTGGAGGTTGCACAAGGCATGGAAAGATACATAAAGACACGGAGAAATCTCACAAAGGCAAATTTAAGGAGAGGAAGAAAAAAACGAAACAAAGCAAATCAAAATTAATAATCAATATCACGTAGAAGTATTCCCCTATCAGTTTCATCCTCCTATAATTGGAGGATGAAAAATGAAGCAGATCTAAATTTTCAGGAGATGAAAAAAGGAGGCTAGAATTTTGGGGGTGTTGCGGCTTCTTCATATATTAGTACCTATATATTCTTAACGTTTCATTATTTATGTGTTTATACAATTTTTATTCGAAATTAATGTTCGTGTGTTTGCTATGCTGAGTCGAACTTAGCTGAAGAAATTAATGAACATGTCTTTATTGGAATTTGCTCCCCTAAATCCACCCCTAAATCCACCGAAGAAAATCATATAACATACACACCCGAACTACTTGATGTCGTAACATGTTTCACAATATTTAATTTATCTCTACCTCACAACACTTTCAATTTCCTAACAATATATATTTAAATATTGCTCCCTTCATTTCATATTAATTGATGTTTTAGGATGAAAGGAAAGAATTAAGGATGAAATATTTTGACAGATATATCTTGAACTAAAGATTTGACCAAATCAAAGTATCTCTGATAGACTGAAAAATAGATATATTTGAGGATTCAATTGACCAAAAATATGTAAAACATCAATTAATTGAAAAATGGAAGAACATGATAAAACGTCAATTAATATGGAACGGAGGGAGTATATCTAATTGTAAAAAGAGTGAGTCTTGTGTGTGACGGTCACACGTGTGACGGAATACATTTTTACAGAAAAAATTGATACTTTTACAGAAAAGAAGTGATACTTTTACAGATAAAGATGATATTTTTGCTACAAAAAGTGATACATTTTTTGAACTTTTTACAGATAGACGTGATACTTTTATCAAAAAAAATAATACCTCTTTTTCGCCACATCATATGACGATCGTGACGGTCTCATATAAATTTTAACTTTGTAAAGAATGAAATTTTGTAAAGAACACAAAAAATTAGGGTCGTATTGAGATTCACCATAACAAGGCGGTAGTGTGTGTGTTCAAGATTAATTAATTAATTAATATTTGTGTCTTCGATTGTGTCATTAATTAGCGGACCTTCCAATATCTGATAACCCAATATTTTAATTTGTCATTAATGCTCTAATTTTTTCTTCTTAATTTAATTGTACCTGCCAATTTCAAACAACATTTTTTTCTTTTTTTTTCCTTCTAAAATTCTTCATTATATATTAAAAAAATCCCTTCTTCAGATTTAGATGTTTATAAACAATAAATGACATTATTTACATATAGTATAAGGTGTTTACTTTCATACTCTCTCTCCAAGCCGCTTTAAAGAAATTGAAAATGTTCAAAAAAAAAAAGAAAATCGTTTTATCAAAAAATATAAATTTTTCAATTTTACCCTAAACAACTTATTTAATTTAGTTAATTGTTTCCTTATTCGACAAAACATAATCCAATTAACTAGGTTGGGTAGGGATATATTTGTTATCTGTCGCCATCATTATTTTTTTTCAACAAAGTATAAAGCGACGCTACTTTTGTGCCGGAGGGAATACCATAATATGAATATACGACTATGTTACGATAGTAATAGAATCTATATCATACTCCATTTACTTAATATGTATATATAATAAACATATATATATATATATATATATAATCTCCCAATAAATCCCTCTTTAACTATATCTACTATTCAGTTATACATACTTAAATTAACGATGATGTATATAACACGTTCACTAGAGGTGGCAAAACCATCCCGAGCAAATAAATCGGTTCAGTGCTCTTAACATTCTAGGTAGATTAGGCCACAAAATTATTGTCCGAACTATCATAAGGCATAACATGCACAACCTAATGGGTTGTGAGCCCGAGAGGCTGTAAATTAACCCGAAACCATAATAAATTTTAGGAAAATGAACCGAACGTTGATTACTATTTTTTAGCACGATAAAATTTTGGATACGCCCGACGTATGATGTTGGCTCTGAGCCGGGTCGCCAAATTGCTTATTTTTTGGGGGGCAAAATTATATGAAATGATTTGGCCAATAATAGACATCTATATTTGGAAACTCCTATATTAAATGCCGACCACCTAGGATTTCACTTGTAACTGAAAAAACACACTCACACACTTTTCACACACAACCAATGGAGTTTCACAGAGTTAGATTTATGACCAAAACTCCTTGCCTTCAAATTCTTGTTCTCACATCTTTAACTATTGCTTTTTCTGCTCTAATTATGAAGCAAGGCTCCTTTGATCTCTCATTTTTCTCTCTTCCATCTTCTCCATGGTCATGGAACCCGTCTCCGTCATTCTCCTTCTCCCTCGACCGCCGCGCTCCACCGTCACCGCCGCTGCCGGAAAACCCTGCTATGGCCATCTACCCTACATTCACTGTATATATTACTACTCTCATTGGTATCTCTTTTTTTCTTCATTCCTTGTTTTTGTTTTCATGAGATAGGCTAACCTTTTTAATATACTAAAAAACACTATTATTTTTAGATAGTTTATTACTCCCTCTGTCCCGGCTAACTTTTCACAGTTGATCGGGCACGGATATTAAAAAAATAGATTTTGCTTTTTCTTTGACTTTTTAAAAGTGGAGATTGAGTGTGAAAATTTTGAGGGTGAAGATTGTGAAAGAAATTTCCTTTTTAAGGGTGTAAAAAGTTAAGTGGGACAAATGAAAAGTAGGAAAAGTTAGCCAGGACAAAGGGAGTATATTTTTTTAGAGGTACCTCTATGGTAGGAATTAGAGAAATACCTTTAAATTAGTTATTTGATTATTTACGGATTGGACCATGGCCTCTAGTTGATGTTTTCATACTAGTATGGATGGAAATATCAATTGGATCGACTAGTAAATGAAACCGTAATTAATTCAGTTACAAATGATAGAGGTATTCTTCTAATTCCTACATATATATCAGAGTTAGAGATGTTAAATTCGGCCTATTGATATTTTTATCCAAAATATTTCTTTGATTTTGTTGTCATTATGAACTAGGAATGAACTAGTAATACAAATGAATCTTTTATGTTGTTTTAGAAGTTTGATTTTTTAGTATGAGATAGGAAAAAAAGTTATGTTTTCTAGCTTGTTTTTCTTTCCATGTTTATAGAATCAACAGGTAGACCGTACGTGTTACATTTCAGAATCAATGAATTCTATTTATTATTGTTCTTACCACGCTTCTGTCCGTATAGAATCCAAAAATGCAGAAGACAGTGGAAAAATTGATGGAGGATTTAAATGAAAAGAGTAGAGAGAGAAGAGGAAGAGAGAGAGATAGGAAGATGGAGAGAGTTGAAGCAAGTCTTGTTAGGGCAAGGGCTTTGATAAAAGATGCCATTAATACATCTTCATTTGCTCAAGATTTGGATTATATTCCACAAGGTGAAATTTATAGGAACCCTTATGTTTTTCAAAGGTAATTATTAACTATTAATTGTCAACACTTTTCATGTTATGAGAATGAGTTTAGCAGTACGATACATACGGTACGCTACTACACCGTTGTCAATGTTGCCAACAATGTAGCAGTGCATCATAAGTAGCCTAAGTGGTCGAATTTGAGTTCAAATCCTCGAATTTTAACTTTTCTCCATCACTAATATGTACTTCCTTCGTCCCGATTAATTTTTCCTACTTTTCATTTTGGTCTGTCCTACTTAACTTTTCACACTTTTAAAAAGAAAATTTTTCATACAATCTTCACACTCAATCTCCACCTTTAAAAAGTCAAAGAAAAAACAAAATATATTTTTTCTTAACATTCGTGTGCGATCAACTGTAAAAAGTTTGCTGAGACAGAGAGAGTATATAATAGTGTATCATTGCAAGATACATATAAAAATGACCTCATTCGAATAGTAAGATGATAAAAATATACTACCTCCGTCCCGTTCTAATGTTCTTACTTTTCTTTTCGATTTGTCTCAACTTCACTTTTCACCTCATAAATGGTAAATTTCTATCATAATTTTCACCCTCAAAATCTCCACCATCAATCATCACTTTTAAAAAAGATAAAGATTTCACAAATTTTTTTTTTTTTTTTAACCTTCGTGTTCGATCAAAATAGGAAGTTAAGTGGAGACGGAGGAACTATATTGTTTTGTGGAGCATTGTACTTATCAATGTTGATGTTTAATTTATGATATTACATATGTACAAAGTGGATGATAGTTTCTAAGCACGGCATTGGCTAAATTCTCAAGATTTCTTCATAATGTTTGCCTAGATAATTGAACACATTAATTACCATCACATGACGACCTTTTCTGTCTCAAAAAAAATAATTATATATTGTTAGATGTGATAACTCGAACGATCAAGTCCGATTGATCAGGTAATATCATTTGTTAGATTAAATGGTACTTTGAGCTAATATTTCTGAAACTCAATACATTTACATGTTTATTTTAGGGCTCGATTTATCAATATCAAACTTAGTGTCTAAATTTTTTTCTCCTAATCTATGAAAAAAAAAAATCCTCCCTCCTCTCCTCTCCTAAAGTGACTTGCACCCAGGACCAAATATCTAAGTAATAGATGCTCTGTCACTTGAACTATCTAACTTTGTCCAGTATCAGACCTAGTTCTAATTAAAAGTATGTCTAACGTCTACATTATACGGACTCATGAATCCATTTCCCTACTTAGATTAGAATAACCACAATTAAGATCTCTATGAGCTTAAAACTCTTATAAAGCTCATTAATTGTACCTATAACTATCTTCATCGTAAATCGTTATGACCTACACTACACATAAAAGACAATTTTTCTCCAAAATTCTCGTAATTTATTGTCTAATTCTCAATAATACAACATCAATATTCTAAATTAAATTTACAATTCTTTTTTGCAGGAGTTACATGGTAATGGAGAAGATATTCAAGATATATGTATATTCAGAAGGTGAGCCCCCTTTGTTCCATTATGGGCCTTCCAAAGACATATACTCCACAGAAGGCCTCTTTTTGGGGTTTATTGAGTCTAATATTCATCAAAGAACTTATGATCCTCATCAAGCCCATCTATATTTCCTCCCTTTTAGTGTCGTCATGATCCTTCAACATTTATTTGATCCCGTTGAGCGAGACAAGGGCGTCCTTGAACGTGTAGTGGGTGATTATGTTCGTATCGTATCCACTAAGTATCCGTATTGGAATAGAAGTCTCGGAGCCGATCATTTCATGCTTTCATGTCACGACTGGGTACGTACAATTTAAACATAACTCTTTCTATGAGGTGGAAGCAGTATTATATTTAGAAATTTAACAAATTACCGATCTTATTGCAAAACAACATTGAAATGCAATCGTGGTAGGAAAATATATAAATTGATTTTATACTGCTTCCTAGTTTGAGTGGGTTTTCATAAAATAACATTTATTGAATACTCCCTCCATCCTATAACTGAGTTTACTTTTAATTTTCGTATGTTGTACAAAAATAAGTTACTTATTATATTAAGCACATCATTAATTGTTTCTTTTCATGTTTGCCCCTAATTATTGTGTCTTAATCTCCGTATCAACCAAATACTTCCTCTATTTCATTTTAATTTTCTTTTTAGCTCGTTAAGAATTTTACTAATTAATTGTAGTTCAGATATTTTTCACTATTTTTAATATTTTTTCCCCATTTCAATCCTAAAATATTTCTTCAT
Organism: Ajuga chamaepitys; assembly: GCA_958295605.1. Classification (NCBI taxonomy): domain Eukaryota; kingdom Viridiplantae; phylum Streptophyta; class Magnoliopsida; order Lamiales; family Lamiaceae; genus Ajuga; species Ajuga chamaepitys. The sequence continues at coordinate 47,742,133 of OY282498.1, forward strand.
TTTCAACTATTATATCAAGATAGAGATAATTATTGAGAATGTGGTTTTAGAGATTAGTGAGGCAAATATTTGTCAATCCATTTATTTATTTCACCAATTTCATCATAAAACGTCAATTTAAAAGAAACGAGTGAGTATATTTAAACTATAGACAACATCAGGGACATAAAAGAAAAATAAAACTAAAATTACTGTTTTAAGTTTTAACTATATCAACTACGGTTTCTTAATCTGTGAAAATAATGGTAAGTCTTTCTTTGTGGGATAAAGGGAGTAGAACTGTCAATTCACAGAGCTCAGTCCGGCTTCGCCCAGACCATCGAACCAACATTATATGCCATGTCGAACCAATTTTTTGTCAAGCCAAACATTATTGAGTCCGGCCCAGTCCATTCCCTCTAAATATAATAAGATCTTTGGTTCATGGTGCATCAGATCACATTGAGTCAGATTTGTTGGGTCCAACCGTAGTTTATGATCCATCTAAAATATCAGGCGGACTCACTAGTCCATCGGACCAGGTTAATTGTTCTAGGTGTAGGAAGGAGTATATAATCGGAATATATGAATTTTTGCTCAGGGTCCACGGGCGACATGGTATGTGCACCACTTATACTTCACATCCATACGAGCATTATGCAACGCAAACACATCCGAGTATTTCAACCCTAGAAAAGACGTACCATTTCCAGAGATCAATCTCCGATCAGGAAACCTCACCGGACTAACACCGCCGCCGTCTTCAAACCGAACAGTATTAGCTTTCTTCGCTGGACAATTACACGGAAAAATCCGGCCATTACTCTTCCAGCATTGGCGGAACAAAGACGATGCCATCAAAGTGTTCGAGAAAATGCCTGAACGAGCATACAAGGAAATGATGCAGAAAAGCAAGTTCTGTTTGTGCCCTAGTGGGTGGGAGGTTGCTAGCCCTAGAGTTGTGGAGGCTATATACGCAGAGTGCGTGCCGGTTTTGATATCGGAGAATTATGTGTTGCCGTTCAGTGATGTTCTTGATTGGGAAAAGTTTTCGGTGAAAGTTTCGGTCGGAGAGTTGCCGGAGCTGAAGAGGATTTTGGCGAGGATTGGGGACGATGAGTATGAATTGTTGCATCGGAGAGTGAGACAAGTGCAACGGCATTTTATGGTGAATGATCCTCCTAAGAGATATGATGTGTTTCATATGATGGTTCATTCTTTGTGGTTGAGAAGGTTGAATCTTAAAATTAATGCATAATTCATTTCTATTTTATATTTCTTTAGTCCCAAAATAAAAGTAGTTTTTAGGACTGCAATAGATTCGAGTAGAGCCGAGTTTGTGAGCTTGTAAGTGTTCTTGTCGGTTCGTTTATTTTCAATCGAACTTGAGCGGAGCCGAGCTTGTGAACTTGTAAGTGTTCGATATATAGTATTTAGGGGTGGATCAGTACGATATAACGTATCGGATCATCCATATCATTACGCATGTTACCAAAATTTCTGGTGTATCGGTATCAATATATCGATTCATACTACCGATACATATCGTATAGATCTATACCGTTGATTTTGATATTCCGAAAGTTTTTGATATATCCTTATAAACTTGGTATACCGAACAACCAAATACCACTGAAAAATTTCAGTATACTGATATATATCGAAATACCAAACAACTAAAGTATTATTGTATACAAGTATATTCTGAATTGAAAGTTGGTATACCGAAAATTTTGATATTTTCGGTACGTGCAGTATTTCAATATTTTCGGTAATTTTTCGATACGGTCGTGTGGTATTTCGATATTTTTTCCACCCCTAGTCGTATTTGAGTGTGTTGATAATTTTTCGATATGGTACAACTTTTACATTTCAATATTTTCTCACCCCTAGCCGTATTTTAGTGTGATTAGATTATATACACGAACGTGTTTGATAATGTTTGTGAACATTTTTACTCGTGAATAACTAACTATTTTGTTGACGAACATAAAATATACACATTTTCCTGAAACTATTTACAAATAAATGAATTTAATGATATGCTAATTATTGTAATAAGAGGTAATATCCATTTTCCTGAAACTATTTACAAATAAATGAATTTAATGATATGCTAATCCCTACTTACTATTAAGCAAAAATCTCCAGGGACACGTGTCAAGCATATGGCTTCCCGCATTCCATCTTTTTAGGAAATGTCCACGTGTCGCACTCTCCTTAAAATCGCTTATCCCCTTTTTAGCGGATTTCTCTCACTTTTTTTCTCTTTTTTTTCTTTTTTCTTTTTTTTTTTCTATTGTATCCTTCCTATTTTCACGTTAGCAGTTGCACGATTTTATCTTCAAAATCCCTATTCCTACTATAAATCCAGTACCGTCACCATAATTTTCAAAATAATCTAAATTCTAGGGAAAGCAAAGAGAAAAATCTAAACGAGACGGTTTGTGGACTGTTCGGAAAGTGCCCATCTAAACGACTGGTTCATGAATCGTGTGGAGACGTGTTGCGGTTGGTTAGCAGGGTAGAGGCATCAAAGAGGAAGAATAATTTGGAAGGCAGAGTAAGAATAATTAATTCAATCTCCATTGTCAATCAAGAAGGTACATTTTCTCAGTTTTTCTATGATTTTTCAGAAAATGGTGACAATTGATTGTGGACTTTTGTGCTGCCGAGTGAATTATTTTCTTTTGATTACAGATTGAATTGAGATTTAGAGTGTAGTACAATTGTTTTATATATATATATATATATATAAAAGATTTTCATGAGTGTAGTACAATTGTTATTTATATAAAGATTTCTTCTGTGTAGTAGTATAAGAGATAAATCCTTAAAATAAGTATCTATAGTTTTTTTTCAAAAATTAAAGATAGATATAAAAGACAAATATTTTGTTGGATATATTTTGTGGAAAAAGGAAATAATCAATAAATTAAGTAGGTTGTTTATGATAAAAATGGAAGAAATGTTTTTTTTTTTTTTTTTGTGCTAAAGTGACACTTATTTTGAAATTTTTCGTTTTGTCTAAAATAAACACTTATTAGTTATCAATTATAGGCTTTTGAATTCAAAATTATCAGTGGAAAATATTTCAATTGGATAGAACTCTTATTAGTTATCAATTATAGATACGTTTCAGTTTTGTTTGGTTTTAAATTTTGTGTGATCTAATAATAATAATAATGTTATTTTAGAAAAATATGTTCCAGTCCATTTATCTTTCAATTCCAATTAAATATGGAACTTATTCAAATTTTATTTGCTAAAGAATAGGTAAGTTACTATTCACGTGGGTTCTGCCTATAAATTAGAAGAAAGAGTTGATCAACTTCTTTGCCTCTCCCAAAATTGATATGCACATGCCTAGCCACGAACTCACGGAACTCTGATTTTGGAATTGGTACAATAGAGAAAAGGCCAAAAGTATGACTAACTCACTTCTATGATAAACATATCAAAGGGAGAAGCTCGCTAAAACTGTAACAGTCGGTATGAAGTCTATTACTCTGAGTCTCAGTATTGTTTACTGATTGGTTATTGTTCTTCACCTTAATTTTTCTCAAAATGCAATGTAATGTTGGATATTGGTTTGATAATTAAGTCATAGATTGCTCCTATATAATTTCCGGTAGAAATGATTTTTTTTTTCAGAAGCATCATCCAAAACATGAAATATTGCTTTATATATGTTTTTATTTTCTTCTTATTTTTTATTTGTTGAAATTCTATTTGAATCTATTTCTATTTGAATCTATTTCTTTGGGTATTGAAATAAGTAGGGTACGCTTGATAACTTTGTGGCAGATTAAAGTTTAGAGTGGAGTCTTTGGCTCATTGATACATTAAGTTTAATACTACCTCCGTCCCAACTTTACCTGTTTACTTGCCATTTTGGTTTGTCCCACCTTAACCTGCCAGCCCCATAAATGGCAAATTTCTTTCACAATCTTCACCCTCAAAATCTCCATTCTTAATCTCCACCTTTAAAAAAATCAAAGATTCCACAAAATCTATTTTTTCTTAACCTCCGTGTCTGATCAACCTAGATAGGTTAAGACCCGGGACGGAGGGAGTATCTTATTTGGTTCATACTTAATTGATAACTAAAAAAATTAAAAACAAAGATTAGTGATATTGTTTCCTCCGTTCCAAAAAAAAAAAAATCACTTTTGCAAAGGTACAATTTTTTATTGTTTATCAATTTTGCAAAGGTGTAATATTCTAAAAAATTACAATATCTCGCTATGTTCTCCTTTTATTTATTTATTTGATTAATTTAATCGTATAATACTTATACTTTGTGATATATATTTTTCTTAAAAAAAATTCTTTGACTAATAAAGGGGGACAATATTGTTTTGGAACATGACTGTTTCATTAGATTCGAAATTCATAATCGAACTATTCAGAAGAAAAAAAACCATATCGTGTTGCTTTGAATTTTTTATTAGCCTCGACTATTTATTTTTAAAATAGTCGAAGTTTGGTGTGTGGATATAGAGATCTTCAAATCTCCAACCCGCACCAAAATCTTAATAAAAACATACGTCTAACCTGTGCATCGCACGGGTGGACATCTAGTTATTATAATAAGAGGTAATATAACAATATTTGTATATTATATATAATGTGGTTATTGTTGTTTTTTGTTGTTATTTTTATTATTATAGTGTTATTATTGAACGAGTTTCGAACAAGCTTGTTTCCGAACTTTTAATGAACGAACCAATCATGTTCAAACTCTGTTCGTTTATAAAACGAGCTAAAAATGTTCATTTTATTCAAACAAACGAACTCGTTAGTGAACTGTCCTAGTCATGTTTAGAGCCTTCTTTCTTATATTTCTTAGTCAACAAAGTCTCATGTGCACCAGTTGCACGATGCAATCAGGGATATCACGATTTATCTTAAATGTTTTACTTGTTTTGGTCCTTTTGGGTAAAAATATTATAATACATTTATAATAACACGTGGTGCGTTTAAGCATAAAATTTTTAAACATAAATATTAATAGACATTAATACATTTTCATCATGATACTTTTACCAAGAACATATAATCTTACTATATCATAAAGTACAATCGCCTGTAAATAGAAGTAGTACGCATTTTTTCGCTCATTTACCTATCCAATTATGGCAGTAGCATTTTTTCGCTCATTTTTAATTTCCCGGAACTTGTTGCTAATTAGTGACCATTTTCTAATGACATTTATGAATAAAAAAATAAATATATCAAATTGACAATTACAAATTCTTTTTAGGAATATTAAGTTTATTTTAATTTAATTACCGTTTCCTTATTGTTGAACTTATTCTAACTTATTATATTATAAGTATTATATTCTATATAATTTTACAACTATTTGTAAGATTATTTGAGAAGTTCAATCACATGTGTTCTTTTATTATAATCTAAATTTATTTATACTTTTCCCTTCGTCCCGAATGAATTTGCACACTTTATATTTCCATTCGTCCCAAGCAATTTGCACACTTTCTTAAAAAAGAAACAAATCACGATACACATTTAGTTACCAAATAAAGCAAAAAGATATGTTTGAAAAGTCAACATAATCCAGAAATCAATTTTTTTTTAATATGTGTGCCCACTTATCAGTACAAATTCATTGGGGCAGAGGGAGTAATATTTATATCTATCTATATCTATCAATCTTGCTCACCTATTCAGTGTTGGCATATGTTAGTGTACTCACCAGCTAATATATAAAAAAATGTAAATACGTGAATATAAAAAAATATGGATAAGATCTTTACACAATATAATAGGCATCCATGATGGTAAGGGAACGTTTACGTATATCAATACTTGCTCATAAGAAATTTTACTATCATACGATATAATAAAATTGAACCTTCAATAAGAAGTTTTCGCCCATTTTTCAGTTTCATCAGGTGGAAACATTGCAAAGATATGGAAAACTAGGGGAAAAAACAATAGTTCGGTGGGTGTGAGCCAAATCTGCCTCAAAAAAAAAAGAATTATGGTTGAGTATGTAATTTGATAATAGTAGTTATAGTAATATTTTGATGTAAAAATATCTTTTTCAAGTTAATTTTGATATATTTTTATATTTAGCATATTTTATATATAAAAAAAATGTAAGGTTATTCTCATTAATTTGAGAAACCCTTAGAAAAGTTGAACCATAAATAAAAATTAGAATATTCGTTGTGCAAAACAAAGATATTTAAACCTTAGACCAATGAAAATAATTACCCTATATAACTTACACGTATTTATGTAATTGAAAGTACTTCACAGAGACCTTTTGTTTTATATAAAAAATAGGCAATATACATCTTGAAGTCCTTAAAGTATTGATGTTTGTTTTAAATAGTTCTTAAAGTATCATTTTATTTTAATTGGTCCTTAAAGTTCTAGTTTTTTTATTCAATTGGTCCCCTGAAGTATTTTTTATTTTAATTAGTCCCTTATGTTTTGGAATTATATCAATTAGTCCTTAAACTATTACAAAAATATATTTAAGGTCCCTAGAAGAAAAAAATACATAAAATATGTGAAATCACCGATTTAATTCAAAATGATATTGTAGCATATCTTTTATTAAATAAATGTTTTGTAATTTATCATCATGATGCTTTCCCCCTGAAACGAAGGTGAATTATACTAAAATATCGATTTGAATAAAACTCCAAGATTATATTTTTTCAAGAATTTCATCCCACTACAAGGAAAAGGGTCTTTTGAAACCACAAAAAGTTGTCACAAATAATGAGTATTTGCCACAACTTAAACAAAGTAGTCTCAAATAATGATTATTTGTCATAACTTATGAGTATTTGTCACAACTTTAATGTCGTCACAATAACTCGGTCGCAAATAATATATTTGTGACCACAAAAGTGGTCTCAAATGTATCTCAAATACTTTTTGCAACAACTAGTTGTTTCTAAAAGTAGTCTTAAAGTTGTATCAAATAATTTGTAGAGAGATTTGTGACAACAAGTGGTCACAAATAACTTATCATTAGTGACCACAATTATGGTGTCAAAAAACCTTATGCAAAAGACCTCTTTTGTTGTAGTGTCCAAACTTTGAGAAAATACTTTGTGCTACTTTATTTTAGTTAGAAACGTGCTAATTTGATCCAGATATTTTGAACTCTAACTATATTGAATTTAAAGTAAAATTGAACATTATCAACGATATAACTTTAATTTTTTTAAATATTGTAAAGACCTTCAAACATAAAATTTCAAAGTCCTTTCGTTAATAATGTTCAGTTTTACATTAAATTCAAGATAGATAGAGTTCAAAATATCTCAACTAAATTATCACTAAAATTAAAGTACCACAAAGTATTTCTCAAAGTTTGGATAAAATTATTGAGAAATTATAATCTCGAACTTTTGTTCAAATCCTATTATAGTATAATTCACCTCGTTTGATGGTAAAAGTATCATAAACAAATAACACAATATTTATTTAATAAAAGATATGTTATAATATTATTTTGAATTAAATCGACGATTTCACATATTTTATGTATCTTTTTTTCTTTTAGGGGGCCTTAAGATAGAATTTCGTAATAGTTTAAGGATCAATTGAAATAATTGTAAAACATAAGGGACCAATTGAAACAAAAAATACTTCAGGGACTAATTGATTTAAAAATTTATAACTTCAAGGACCAATTAAAACAAAATGATACTTTAAGGACCATTTAAAACAAACATTAATACTTTAAGGACCTTAAGATGTATAATGCCTAAAAAATACATATACTTTTACATATTTTATCATAATTTGATTTAGTATTTTGCTACATTATAAACCAAACATTATATCATTTTATTATATATTCATAATGGTTTGTTTTTTTTAATTTAACCAAACTTTAATGAAAGTAAATATATTTATTTAAAAAAAGAAATCGTTGACTTAACGGATCTTCCAAGGTGCAATCTCCAAGGATTTCATTTTATGTTGCCTTCTATTTTAGAAAAATGTTTTAAAACAATTCCTAAATTTGGGAATTTCTTAACTTAGAACCTAAGTCTTAGAATTTCTCAATTCAAAATCTAAATTTTAAAAATTTAAAATTTGAATTTTCTTCTATGTCCAATATCTAATCTTGAAAAGAAAATACATTATTCGATGTACAAAAGATATTGAGACGAAATTTTATAATTAAGGGGACAAACTCTCATATGTTAAAGCTTATAAGTAAAAGCATACTCCCTCCGTCCCGGCTTAACTTTCCTACTTTGACCGTGTACGAAGGTTAAGAAAAAACAAATTTTGTGGAATCTTTGACTTTTTTAAAGGTGGAGATTGAGGGTGAAGATTGTGGGGGAAATTTACCATCTATGGACTGAAAAGTTAAGTTGAAATAAATCGAAAAGGAAAGTAGGAAAGTTATAGCGGAACGGATGTAGTATTATTGTGCCTATGCCTAGAGCAGTCACACAGCTCCACCTAGGTTACTACAATTCTCATTGTAGGATACACAGTATGTACTATCTTTGTTGTTAAAATAAATTAAAGGATTAATTGCTAAAAAGATATTATAAATTATATCTTGAATTGCAATTACAACACACACGTTCAAAGTTTGCAATGTTTTTTCAATTTTAATCTCTAATGCAAAATCGACAAATTTATGTTAATGTGGCCATTGATATAAATCCAGGTAGCTAATCAGCAGTGAGTTGAAATTTTCTTTCTTCTATATTTAAAAGAATGTATAAAAAATTGGAAAAATAAAGATAGGAAAATGGGGAAGCAGGAGTAAAACCAATAAAAATGTGCACAAACATTGAACCCTCTTCTAAACCTAAAATCAACTTATATTGGGTTGAAGTGTTACTTTTTGAAGAATTATTTTATTGTTTTGGAGCTCGACAAATATGTGTGCGTTTTGGACCAGCCCGACATATGGCACTGCCACGACAGGCACGTTCTGTGCAGGGCAGTCCGAATCGTCATCTCTAATTAGGCGCCATTTTGACAACTCTATAACAACTAAAACACACAACAAAAGGTAAGAGATGAGCAGCAGTACTGCTAATTGCTGCACCATAATAAGTTCACAGACAGAGTAAAATCACTTAGAATTTCCATCAGGCCATTTCAATTATGGCATCCATCAAAATAAGGAAAAAGCAGATGACATTTACAGGAGCATAAAGCCCGATGGGGCCATCAAACAGGCAACACTGAGCTTATTATGCTATCAGAGGAAATGGTACCAAATAAACTAAGCGGAAGATTTGCGCTTGGCAGTTTCCTCGGCCCGAGTGAGTGCATCTGTGAGCACATCCATAGTCCAGTCCTTCACATCTTCCTGCTCAGAAAATCACACCATCAATTATTAGTTTGGAGTTGCTCAGATTTGGAAAATACCTTGCTGTAGCTAAGTCGAACCAAGTGATAAGGAAAAAAAGCAGCAAAAAAAGAAACAGACAATGGGACAACAGGACGTGTGTTTTATTTGGTGGGACGGCACAACGCCATTCAGGTAGGCATGCGTATACGCTTAAAATTCTTGATATTGAATTTGGTCAAAAAAATTCTTGGTATTGAATAGTTTTATCCACTAATTCTAAAACTCGGGTTTTCCCGAAATCCTTTTTTAAGGTGACGACAATGCTCTCTATCATTCCAATGTATGCGAAACCAACTAATGACATATGTCGACTATTGGCCCAAAACAACAACAGACAGACTATTATAAGTTCTTCCACCAGACCCTTTTTTAAGGTGACGACAATGCTATCTACCATCGTGAATTTTGTGCAATAAGGTAAATAGCGAGAGATGTTATCTTAGATTCAAGGAGAGGTGCAGACTACTCTAAGCGCAAGAATGCAATATTTTATAGTTTTAAATTAACTTAAATTGATTTTGTGTTTGGTGAAGAAAGATCTTAAGATGTCTACGACGGTGCTCACAGAACGGTCCAATTATTTTATTTAGTTGAATTAAATATAATACACACACACCCACATACCTACAGATATAAGTATCGACTAGGGAGAACACAAATTTCAATTCCGGGTGGTAATCTATCCTTGGTACTCCACAAGAGTGACAAGTTAACCACAAAACTCGAACAACATCAAGGACCTTGTTTGTGGAAATTGCTGGTTCGAAAGTGCAAACACGTGATTTCATAAGGGATTTACCTCAATCTCAGTCTGCTAATTTCTCCAAAAACAATACAAATAAACGGCTAAAAGAAATAGTGACAAAGAGCCTAATTTACCATGTGGAGAGGCTCCCCAGTTCAATTTTTGCATTTGGACGAGCTATTGAGGATTCAAAGGGAGTCCGTGGACGCGTATCTCGAATTTCATCCCACTCCTCACGAGTGAGCATATCCTGACAGTTCCCTGACCCTCAGGAGCATTCTTTATCTTCTGTTCAAGCCGTTCCTGGGCATTTGCCTTGTCTATCTGCAAGCAGACAAATTTGACATGCAGTTTGAATAACCTCCAAATATTCAGTAGGAATTTACTACACGTTTCAATATAACACAAATATATATCTATATATCTATATATGTTGTCTATTCCCATCTAAACAACAGTAGAACTGCAAGATATAAAACCAACATTGGCAAATAATACAAATATATATCTATATATGTTGTCTATTCCCGTCTAAACAACAGTAGAACTGCAAGATATAAAACCACCATTGGCCAAAGAGACGGAAACTTCCAAATATCATTCTTCTAGAATACAAAGCGAGACTTCCAACTGAACTGTAAAGACTATCTGTAAATCCATAAATGCTAGGATACTTCCAAAAAACTAAAGTTTTAACCTGATTTTTCCTTTAGCTAATCAAGACCTGAATCTGGAAAAAACGAGGCCACTTTTTTTCCGAGTCACAAGTGTTTAGAAACATAATTTTGATATTCAGGTTGTTTCCTAAGACAAGTACTTTTGGGATACAAAAAATAATCTGTAAAGCAAGAAGCCTTATTTAGATGTGCACGATACACTCCCTCTATTACAGACCATAAGTATTCAATTCTAGGGTCAAATTTGATCACCACGTTGGTCCAGATTAATAACTGAATACTGATGTTACAAGGACAAGAAATTTACACAATACCATCATCAGGATCTTTGCAAAAAGGGCTGTTCCCACAGCAGTGAGTATCAATGGCATGGTTGCTGTATCAAGCCATTTTCTTGATTCAGGAACATCCACATATAGTTGATTCTTCTTGGGATTTCTTCGTTTTCTCTTATTGTCTAACGCCGCGACGTTCCTCTTCGAGGTGTCACTTAGACCATGATGGGACAAATTATGTAGCCTCCTACAAATATGGGACACTGTTCGACGAACTCCATGCATGTTTACCAACGCCAAAGCTCATTCATCACTTGTTCTAATGATCATAAAGAACCTGAAATATCACAGCCTAAATTTTCAAGGCACCTCCTATGCCATAGTGTTCAAGCAAAATAGCAAAAGAGAAACCTCGCTGATTATAAGATATAAAATACCAGAATCATACTAGCGTTAGGGACACATAAAAACTCACATTGACAAGTTCACAGAGAGAGATGGTCAAAAGATGTAATTTATCAGAGTTATACAAGCCTGTGAAATTGTCAAAAGATACAAAATGCCAGAATTATACTAGCGGTAGGAACACACAACGACTCACCTTGACAAGTTCGCAAAGAGAAATTGTCGAGATGTAAAATACCAGAATTACATGCTATATATGACTGATCCGCACATCATATATCAATTTACACTACTACAACTCTGGCACTAAAACTGAGAGCTAAAGTAGGAAAACAAATCAGATTCCTCAACACAAAAACCGTGCATTAAGAATAGGAATAGGTGTAAAGCGAGCTATGTGTCAAATGTGAAGTTATCATCCAATCATTTCTACAAATTCGACGGCATACACCACAGATACATAATCTCGAAAAGACACTGATTCAGCGATACTCAAGACATCTAAAAAGGACAAAATAAATCCATAATCTTCATTAAAACATAAAAAGCAATCAATAAACACTAAAATCATTGTAACAAACGGCAAAAAGCTATTGACCTGAAAGCATTAAAGACAATGTGAGAGTTGAGAGGGTCACAACCAAGAATTCACAGGAGCAGCAAACCCTCATTCAACCCAGATCAATAATATGACAGGGTCATGGGCCAGAGCCAGATTTTGACATTGAGAGGCCCTGTAAACAAAACATACACCCACTACAACATATTTTCTGTCTCTTTATAATTCTTAAATCGGTCACTCGAGAAACCAAGGACCTTGTAGTCCCACACAATCTCAGATATCTTATCCTGAGGCAAACACAAACCTTGCCGCTTAACTGATTTATTGAGTTCACAAAAGAATTTAGCATCTTGCATTCTGATATACTCCCGCAACAATTTCTCATGATCCGGAACCCAATTCCTGGGGAAAGGAGTATAATCACAAGATGGGATCAAAGCCATGTGAGAAAATTGAACGCCTTCAATGGCATCAACAAGTCCCATTCGCAGAAGATCAGAATATTCTGGTGCAGAATTGTTACTACTTTCCCTTAATGGACGGCTAAGATCGCGGGCAGCAATCTTATACACCTTGGCACGAGATTTCAACCTATATCTTGCAGCATATAACTTAGCCAGAGAGCTTCTGATGATATATGCACAAAACCCAACGATTTTCTTCCTATTATCTGCATATCTATACCAATCTGTCATTGTTTCAAGTAACTTATTCATCTGTGCGTTGGTGTGTGCTTGACCCGAATAGAGCATAGGGTTGCAAGGGAGTGGTTCAGGGTCTTTATCACCCTTCACTAACGCAATCTTCCTAAACTGTCGAACACACTGTTGGAGGCTAGCTGTGACCGAAAGCAAAGTCCCCACACCTTTCTGACTCACAATATTACCACTACTCGAAGTGTAACGAAGAGTCGGGTGTATAACCCTACGGCATATAATATGATCCAAAAACTGAACTCCTCTCGTTATGTGCTCAATCACAACCTTTGAATTGTCCAACCTAATCCCAAATTTTCGATCACAAAACTCGATTATTTCCTTTCTGATTCCTACAGCCTCCTCTCTAGGGCCTCTTATACCAATCAGAAAATGACCTGCAAACCTAATGTAATCCATCTTCCGAGTCTTGTTCTTGCCGCTTGAGGGCACAAACTCTGGCCACGAAGGGTTATGACAACCGTCATTTATCGAATACTTCCATATTGAATCAGACTCACAAGGCCTGAAAAACTCTAACATCTTATCCTCCATCATATAATCAAGTTCATTTAGACAAATATTCATCAGCAGAGGACTCAATATCCCACAGTAACCATAATCAGGCACCTCTGCAGCCTCTTCAGGGGCAAAATCGAAAAATGTTCTTAACCAATACGGGTCAGGTTTAGGTTCATTATCCGACAATATCCTCTTCTTCGTCTGCCCCTTCTTCTTTTTCCTTCTACTCACCTTATCACCCTTATCTTCAACTAGTTTTTGACTCTTCACTTCCCCTTCCAATCCTAATTTAATCAAATTCAAAACTTTCCTGTCTTTGATAGATTTCTCAACACAATCCAATACTACATTCGAATCTACTCTATCATAAATCTCACTCAAATCACCTCTTATAAACCACAAGTAGCCAGCAAAATTACTCCTAATTGTTCTAATAACAGTGTGAGGATTCCTACCTGGTCGAAAAGCATGCGACTTCGCAGAAAACCTCGCCTCAAAGACCGGTTCAATAATCATCAGCAGAACCTCCTGAACAACCCGGTCCTGAAACGGCGGAGCTCCGGCTGCCAAAACAGACTGAAGCTTGCGGTTCGATAGTAGATTAATTGGCTTATCATTGGGGCCGCGAACAAATTCTTGGATTTTGGAATTCCACTGAAACCGATTGCGAACGACGGCGTCTCTGAGGGAGAGGATGCCGGTAAGGGTGTGAGAGCGGATGGCGGATTTGGGAGGAAAGGAACCGGTGGCATGAGCGCAGGCACGCTGGTAGGCGAGCACCCAGAGGTCGAGCTTAGAGAGGAAGCCTGTGAGGTTTTGGAAGGGTTTTTGAGTCTGGGAGAAGGATTTTACCCAGAGGTCTGATAGCACTTGAACTGGATCTTCTTTGAGTAGGGAGAATGGATCTTGTTTCCGTGGTGGAGTTGGACGGTGGTTTAGGAGGCCCGAGTAATGGCGGGTGGTGGAGGAGCGATCGCCGATAAGGTGTTTGAGTTTTGTTCTCAACGACATTTTCTGAGGCAAGCGGGGGAGCGGCTCATTGAGTCGATTCCCACCAAATCTGTTCAGCGAAAATCACTTTTTCTTTTTTCTTCTAACAAACAATAGATTTTTAAAGGGAAATATAATAAAATCTATGAATTAATTTAGGGTTAATTACTAAAAAAATTACCATCTATATCTTGATTTAAATTACATCATAAACTTTACTTCTTTTATAATTTTAATCAATAATACAAACTTCGACAATTTCACGTTGACGGGTGAAAGTCTAGTTAGCTAGTGAATTGAAATTTTATTTCTCTTATGATGAGTTTAGGATACATATCCAAATCCCTATACTTTGATTTTTAGACTAAGAGGATGGCTCTGTTTGTTTATGGTTGTAGGTGGTTGTAGTACTGTAGGCTGTGGGGAATAAAGTGAAATATGGAGGTTGTGGTAAATAAGGGAGTATTTGTTTAGATTGGTTGGAGATTGGATTGTGGGGTGGTATAATATAAAATGTGTTAAAACTGATTTGATGTGTGTAATAGTTAGTTAGTGAATGATTGATTATTGATTAAAATGTATATTGAGAATGATGTTTGATTGATGATGTGTGTAAGAATTAGATAGTAGATTGATGATTGATATTTTGTTGTCCACAATATATTGCGCACAACTACTTGCCAAACACATCATTGGTTGGGCTCAATCCTGAACGTCTGAGCCCAACCACAAACAAACAGACCCGATGTTTGGTTGAACTTATAAACTTTCCAAAACATCTTATAACATGTTTAAGAGCTTATAAGTTCATTCGAATTGTTTATCAATATTTTTTAAATAAGATCTTATTTCCTTTCAAAATAAATTGTTAACAACTTATAAGCCGTTTTTAAAAAGTAAGAAGAGACCAACTTATTTCACAAATAATATCTTATTTTGATTTACTACTTCAATTTTATTATTTTAATTACAAAAATGTCATTACTAATATCTTATAAGCTCTAACATCTTATTATGACCAAACATTTCAACAACTTATTTTCTAAATAAGATTTAACATCTTATAAGCTCTAAAAACATTTTATAAGATTTTAGAGCTTATAAAATGTTTTAAATAAGCTTAGCAAACACCCTCTAAATTTTATCATTTTCTGCTAGTTCCATTTAATCTTGTTTTTTCCTTTTTTTTTTTAATAAAATATGTATATTTAATTTTTTAACTGAAATTCAATAAAAACTCACTTATAAGGCTCCAATACAATAAAATAATTCTTCAAAAAGTAACACTTTCAACCCAATATAAGTTGATTTTAGGTTCAGAAGAGGGTTCAATATTTTGTGCACATTTCTATTGGTTTTACTCCTTTTTCCAAATTTTTATACATTCTTTTAGATATATTAGAAAAAAAAAAAATTAAATTAACTCATCGCTAACCAACTACATGGACTTACATCAGTGGCCACATCAGTATACGTTTGCCGAAATTTATATTAGTGATTAAAAGTGAAAAGAAATTGCAAACTTTAAAAGTGTATATTGTAATTGCAAATCAAGATATAGTTTATAATATTTTTTTAACAATTCATCCTTTAATTAATTTAAAAACAAAGATAGTACATTATGTGCATCCTACAACGAGAATTATAGTAACCTAGGTGGAGCCATGCGACTGCGCCAAGCATAGGCACAATGATATGTTTTTATTTATATCCTTTAAAATATGAGGTTTGCCCCGTCCCTACGTAATATAAAAGTATGATAGTTTAGGGTGATGTGTCTTCACCACCTTAATTCAAGACTTTAAAAAATAACAAATAAAAAAAATATATAATAATAATAATAAAGATTAAAAAAAAAAAAAAAAACAATCAACGTCCCTCTCTCATCTTTTTTTTTTTTTTTTTTATATTTCCAACTATAATTTAAATTGCACATAACTTTTTCGTTCCTAATCTATATTCGACAAATAATATATCAAATTGATCTTCTTGCTAGGATCTTTAGTTTGACACTCATATTAAATATATAAAAACCAATTACTTAAGAACAAAATATTAGACCTAAAATATGAACTATAATTTTTTGTAGTATTGAATTATTTGCTTAGTTTTGTAATATGTACATAATTAAATTATTTTTATGGGTTTTAGCCACAAGTATTTAAATTTAAATTTTATAATAAAAAATAATCCGATTCTTAGATTTATAATATTGATTGTTTCATTATAATATTTTTTAATATGTGGTTATTAACAAACACTATGTAGATGATACAGTTATCGTTAGTTAAAAAAAAGAGTAGGAGTTGATAGA
The DNA here is from genome assembly GCA_958295605.1 of Ajuga chamaepitys. Lineage (NCBI taxonomy): Eukaryota > Viridiplantae > Streptophyta > Magnoliopsida > Lamiales > Lamiaceae > Ajuga > Ajuga chamaepitys. The sequence goes on from OY282498.1 coordinate 47,758,673, forward strand.
TGTTAGATGATGTTTAATTAATTCAATTGTAATACAAATAAAATTGAAGCATGACAATAAGTTATGGAATAGTATCGTGCACTTATCGTGGATATATGTTAATATGCTATTGGTAACATGTCAATATTAACAGATGTAGATTTTATGTAAGAGAATTAACTATCTTTTAAAAAAAAAAAAAAATTCTGATTTTTTATTTATTTATATATTTTTTTATAAATTGTTTTAAACGTTTTAAATAAAATTAAATGTTGTAAAAATAGTTCCAAGGTTTTAAGTTAATTTTAGATATTTTAAATTAATTTTCAGAGTTTAAAAATAATTTTAGATATTAAGAAAATAACTTTATAATTTTTTATTTTTTATTTTATTTTCTTGCCGGAAATTGTCCTTGGAGGTTGCAATTTTGCAAAAGAAGTGGAGTACAAGTTATAATGGGTAAAAAAAAAAGTTTAGGTTCCAAGGTAACAAAATGAGAATAGTACAAGCTGATTTATGTAATTGACCCTAATTTGAAATATTATAAGGTAAAATATATAAATTTATTCTAGAATACTCTGAAACGGCAGACCAAGATGCTACGAAGCCAAATAATTCTAAAGACAAATTTGGAACAAGATTGATAACTTTTGTTAAGATCAGAAGGTATATCTAAGAAATAAACTGTGAAGATAATTTAGATTATCTTACCATAAGAAAATATTTGAAAATAAATTATAAAATTTTCACATAAGAACTTAAAAAATTGTTATATGAATCTGAAATTTATACTTAAAAATTAACAAGTATTTAATAACTCCATAATGATAAAGTAAAATCTAAGATATTGTAAATTAAAATGTACCTTTTTTTTATAAAAGAAATATATGTATAAAATTATTCAATCCGTAAACTAAATCTTATTCAAATTAACTAAAATTACAAAATTAAAAATATTTTTCAGTAAATATAAAGTACATAATAAATACTTATGCTTCTCAAAGTAATTAATACCTTACTTATTTAAATTAATCAAAATTACAAAATAAAAATACTTTTCAAGTAAATATTAACCGTGTAGTAAATATTTTTAACTTTCAAAATAATTAATATCTTAAAAAATATTAAATGAATGAAAATAGTTTATTAAAATCCTATGATTATTTAATCGAATATAAAATTAAGAAGTAAAATATGAAATACTACTACTAATAATAATAAAACCTTTTTTGTCTAAGTCATTAGAATCTTGATACCTATTGAATAGGTAAGTGGTTAACTAATTTAATAGCTAAGATTGCATTAAGAAGATCCAAGGGTTGTCATGATTAGGTGTATTAATACACCAGGTATATTATAGAAGGACCCTAGAATTTAATCACATATTAATGTAATAGAATATTTTATCCCGTGCATTGCACGGGCGAACATCTAGTTAATAATAAAATTTCATCTCAATATCTAAAAAATAGTTTTTAAAAAATCGTTCCTCTTAAGTTAAAATTTTAGATTCGTCCCTCGATATGTATAGTTAGTTGAGGAAAAACAAATAAAACATATAAACTGTCAATAAAAACTTAGCACCTAGGTGAAAACTTGTTGGAGCTACTCAAAATTTTCTTTGCAATAGAGCTCGTAGCTAGCCTATAGATTTAACATCAGCGCACATTCTATCATATTTTTCTGGCAATATTAACATGCCCTTTTTCTTATTCAAATAATTAAGTCAGGGTATTTTTATTTATGACTTGATCCTATCCATTGAGGATTGAGTTAGTCGAACCGTATTTTCTTTAGGATTGCTATCAATACATTTACAAATCACATCACATTTTTATCACCTTTTACACTAAAAAAAACTTCAATTCAATCCCCAACCAAATACCAATTTATTTAACTCAATTTTCTCTTTTTACTTTATTTCTCCCAACATACCGGACTTCAACCTCCTCCCACCATATAAACACAGCTTTAGGGTCCGTTTGCTTAAGGCTGGGGAGTACTGGGATAAATTTCATTGAGGGAGTTAATGAGTGTGCTTTATTAAGATTCGGTCCTCTAAATCTACTGAATCCAATATTAAGCACACGACTCTTAGTATACATCCGGATGTTCCCAACCAATATGCTTTGGACACCTATATGCCAAAATGAAATATTTAATACCTATTTATTTAATTTCCCCCCAACACCCCTTAATTATTCCACATATCAATTTGGCCCAACTTTCATATTAGTTCAGGCTTTACAATCATGATCAATTAACCCCAAATTGAACTCCGCCTCTACAACTCGTCCCCAACTCTCAACCCCTCGTCCGGTGACAAGAGCAGCAACAACAGCCGAAAAGAGGCGGCGAAACGGCGGTGGACGGCGCTGTGAAGCAGCACCAAAACCGGTATACCTCCTTTACGTTATTGATTTTGTAAAAATCGCTGTCTATTAATAAATCTGTCTGAATGATTCTAAAAAAAGGCGATATATGTATGCGAGGCAAAAATATGTATCCTTAATTTGCTTTTCAGCTTCAATGCATCCCATGAATTCTATGTTATGGCAGACTGACAGTTCATATTTCACACATGTCCGATATGTTATAACCGAAGGGCATGTTTGGTAGCCTAGCAAAGGTAAGATTGTATATATATCTACCCATATATGAGTGTTTGGTAGCCTAGATTTGTAATCTCTTGGGGCCAATATTAACACAAAGCGCGGCTTAATTTACTATTCCTCTTCACATTGTGAAACTCACCCCTGAGCCGCGATTGGTAAGAGGTGCCGGAACAGTAGACCAATTAGGAGTGCAGAATTACGGATTTTGCTACCCTGCTGTGAATTAATTGATCCCAATTTGAAACTAAGGCTAGGGTTTATATCTATTTTCGATCTGTCATCTCCGATCTTATGCGCAGAAGTTAGACTACAATGGAATTCAAGAACTGAATAAACAAGATGAAGTGTAATGGACACCTTTCCTTTTCATGTTTCTTATGTCCTTCATCCCAGAACGATGTTGATTTTCATCCTGTTCTTCAATTTTTTCCCGAATACTTCTTTGCTCTGAATACATTCTCAGGTTGGGAATGGGATGTATTGAGTAGATGACTTATTAATTTGATCATCGAAACAGTTCTGTATGATTTTGTATTTTAATGGATATGTGTTTGTTACTGTATTTTTCTTGCTTTATTTTCTTCTCCATCTGTGCAACAGTGCAAGTCCTACAGTGGTGAGATTCAGGAGCCCCTAGCAGGGATAGAAATGTAAACTTTTTACCCTAATCTTGAGTATAATCTAGGGTACCAAACAATCAATTTATGACATCCAATCTCCTTATATTGTCTACCAATTAATTTTTGGTGAAGTTTCTCACACTGTCTTTGATGCTTTCGGGTCAATAGCTTTTTGCCTTTTGTTACAATGATTTTAGTGTTTATTGATTGCTTTTTATGTTTTAATTAAGATTATGGATTTATTTTGTCCTTTTAGATGTCTTGAGTATCGCTGAATCAGTGCTTTTTCGAGATTATGTATCTAAATAGGTTGTGGTGTGTGCCGTCGAATTTGTAGAAATGATTGGATTATAACTTCACACGTGACACGTAGCTAGCTTTACACCTATTCCTATTCTTAATACACGGTTTTTGTGTTGAGGAATCTGATTTGTTTTCCTACTTTAGCTCTCAGTTTAAGTGCCAGAGTTTTTGTAGTGTAAATTGATATATGATGTGCGGATCAGTTATATATAGTATGTAATTCTGGTATTTTACATCTCTTGACAATTTCTCTCTGCGAACTTGTCAAGGTGAGTTGTTATGTGTTCCTACCGCTAGTATAATTCTGGCATTTTGTATCTTTTGACAATTTCCTTGAACTTGTCAAGGTGAGTTTCTATGTGTTCCTTAGGCTTTTATAACTCTGATAAATTTCATCTTTTGACCATCTCTCTCTGTGAACTTGTCAATGTGAGTTTTTATGTGTCCCTAACGCTAGTATAATTCTGGTATTTTATATCTCATAATCAGCGAGGTTTCTCTTTTGCTATTTTGCTTGAACACTATGGCATAGGAGTTGCAGTGAAAATTTAGGCTGTGATATTTCAGGTTCTTTATGATCATTGGAACAAGTGATGAATGAGCTTTGGCGTTGGTAAACATGCATGGAGTTCGTCGAACAGTGTCCCATATTTGTAGGAAGCTACATAATTTGTCCCATCATGGTCCAAGTGACACCTTGAAGAGGAACGTCGCGGAGTTAGACAAGAAGAAAAAACGAAGAAATCCCAAGAAGAATCAACTATATGTGGATGTTCCTGAATCAAGAAAATGGCTTGATACAGCAACCATGCCATTGATACTCACTGCTGTGGGAACAGCCCTTTTTGCAAAGATCCTGATGATGGTATTGTGTAAATTTCTTGTCCTTGTAACATCAGTATTCAGTTATTAATCTGGACCAAAGCGGTGATCATATTTGACCCTAGAATTGAATTCTTATGGTCTGTAATAAAGGGAGTATATCGTGCACATCTAAATAAGGCTTCTTGCTTTACAGATTATTTTTTGTATCCCGAAAGTACTCGTCTTAGGAAGCAACCTGAATGTCAAATTTATGTTTCTAAAACACTTGTGACTTGGAAAAAAAGTGGCATCGTTTTTTCTAGATTCAGGTCTTGATTAGCTAAGGAGAAATCAGGTTAAAATTTTAAATTTTTGGAAGTATCCTAGCATTTATGGATTTACAGATGGTCTTTCCAGTTCAGTTGGAAGTCTCGCTTTGTATTCTAGAAGAATGATATTTGGAAGTTTCCGTCTCTTTGGCCAATGGTGGTTCATATCATGCAGTTCTACTGTTGTTTAGACGGGAATAGACAACACATATAGATATATAGTATTTGTATTATATTGAAACGTGTAGTAAATTCCTACTGAATATTTGGAGGTTATTCAAACTGCATGTCAAATTTGTATGCTTGCAGATAGACGAGGCAAATGCCCAGGAACGGCTTGAACGGAAGATAAAGAATGCTCCTGAGGGTCAGGGAACTGTCAGGATGCTCACTCGTGAGGAGTGGGATAAAATTCGAGATACGCGTCCAAGGACTCCCTTTGAATCCTCAATAGCTCGTCCAAATGCAAAAATTCGGACTGGGGAACCTCTCCACATGGTAAATTAGGCTCCTTGTCACTAATTCTTTAGCCATTTATTTGTATTGTTTCTGGAGAAATTAGCAGACTGAGATTGAGGTAAATCCCTTATGAAATCACGTGTTTGCACTTTCAAACCAGCAATTTCCACAAACAAGTTCCTTGATGTTGTTCGAGTTTTGTGGTTAACTTGTCACTCTTGTGGAGTACCAAGGATCAGATTACCACCCGGGATTGAAATTTGTGTTCTCCCTAGTCGATACATATATCTGTAGGTATGTGGGTGTGTGTGTGTATTATATTCAATTCAACTAAATAAAATAATTGGACCATTCTGTGAGCACCGTCATAGACATCTTAAGACCTTTCTTTGCCAAACAAAAAATCATATTGATGTTAATTTAAAACTATAAATATTGCATTCATGAGCTTAGAGTAGAAGTCTGCACTTCTCCTGGAATCTAAGATAACATCTCTCGCTAGTTACCTTATTGCACAAAATTCACGATGGTAGATAGCATTGTCGTCACCTTAGAAAAGGGTCTGGTGGAAGAACTATAATTGTCTTTGTTTGTTATTGTTTTGTGGCCAATAGTCGAGATATGTCATTAGTTGGTTTTGCGTACATTGGAATGATAGAGAGCATTGTCGTCACCTTAAAAAAGGATTTCGGGAAAACCCGAGTTTTAGAATTAGTGGATAAAACTATTCAATACCAAGAATTTTTTTGACCAAATTCAATATCAAGAATTTTAAGCGTATACGCATGCCTACCTGAATGGCGTTGTGCCGTCCCACCAAATAAAACACACGTCCTGTTGTCCCATTGTCTGTTTCTTTTTTTGCTGCTTTTTTTCCTTATCACTTGGTTCGACTTAGCTACAGCAAGGTATTTTCCAAATCTGAGCAACTCCAAACTAATAATTGATGGTGTGATTTTCTGAGCAGGAAGATGTGAAGGACTGGACTATGGATGTGCTCACAGATGCACTCACTCGGGCCGAGGAAACTGCCAAGCGCAAATCTTCCGCTTAGTTTATTTGGTACCATTTCCTCTGATAGCATAATAAGCTCAGTGTTGCCTGTTTGATGGCCCCATCGGGCTTTATGCTCCTGTAAATGTCATCTGCTTTTTCCTTATTTTGATGGATGCCATAATTGAAATGGCCTGATGGAAATTCTAAGTGATTTTACTCTGTCTGTGAACTTATTATGGTGCAGCAATTAGCAGTACTGCTGCTCATCTCTTACCTTTTGTTGTGTGTTTTAGTTGTTATAGAGTTGTCAAAATGGTTTGATCAAGCGCGGAGCCAGAACCAATGGTTAGGAGAGTTGATAAATAAAAAGTTGCCGATTAATGTTAATATACACGCTATAATAGAATTTATATATTTTAAATTTATTATTTAAATAAGAAACCAACAATATCTATTATTAAATATGTCCTAATATATCAATAATTTTGTATATATTACTCCCTCCGTCCTGAATGAACTTGTACACTTTTCTTTTTCGACCGTCACAATCAAATTTGTACATCCCTTAAAAAAGAAATTTATAACACAATCTTCACCCACAAATACAATTCACCTTTGAAAAGTCAAAATAAAAGAAAAAAATAGATTTTCTTAATATGTGTGTACTCTTAGGATTGTAAATTCATTTGAGACGAAGAGAGTATATCTTAGAGTATTCTTATTGCTTATTATGAAAATTACAACTTTATTCTAATATTGGGTTCTTTTTATAATATACTCGGAGTATTAATACACTTGAAAATAGAACTGTTGGATTGCCATTTTTTAATTATGACCGTTTTATCGAAGAATCGGATACATGTTTATCTGGTCAAATATTTCACACAGTGACACCACTCATCATCAATTCATCATATTCCATACCACTTCCTCTGCCACCCGAGGCTTTGAGGCCATGGTAATATGGAATCAAGATACTGTTGATTTATGGCCTTCCCATTTTTCAGAAACCTTTGAAAACTCCCTGATATTCATTCTAGTTCTTCGATTTATTTCCAAAATTCCCATGTATAATTTTTTTTCTCCTAATCTAAGAACAAAGAAAAACCCTCCCCTCCTCCTACGGCTGAATCCAGGACCAAAGGTTTAGGTAGTAAATGCTCTGCCACTTGAGCTATCCAACTTCGTCTCCCATGTCGTATAAGTAAAGCTTCGATTTCCATGCTCCTTTGTCAAGGTTTATCGGCAACCGTAGGCCTTAAATACTACTGGTGCCTGCAAATGTACCATTATTCGTTATTGATTTATTATTTATTTGTTATTTTGATTGTTGGCCGCCAATGAACCCTAAACCCTAAACCACTAATGGGGTTCTGCATATGAAAAAATTGATAGATTGAACCAACATATAATTTTTCATAAGCATGGTAGCTTTCAAAAAAATAGTGAACAAAATTATGTTGGTGAAAATTGAGACCCCAACAAACATAGTTGATTGATGAAGATTCAGATATATCTAACTCATATTTATATTTAACAACAAATTCTAAAATTATTTGTTAATTTTTATGAATTTAAGGATATTACCCCTTAAAAAAAAGGATATTAATATGATTTATTTTATTTTTTAGACTTTCAATTTTAGGGGCGTCGGTAAATTCTTAGGATTTTTTTATTTTATATTTACTTAATAAACTTTGATTATTTTCCTAGTTTTAGTTATATTTGAATTGAATATGAATAAGGTTAAATTTTTATTATAATTTTATATTTATTTAAAATTTCATATATTAAGCAAATTGCTCGGGTTTTATTTTGTAATCACAAATTACAAATAATCTTAAGCTATCTTGACACTTTGTTTTAACTTTAGTTTCAAAAGTATTTGGTAAGTCTAGTCTCAGTTAAATAAATTTACTCGTTTTATATTTAAAAGAATAAGATCTTCATTTGAGAATTGCTAATTGATCAAATAAATTTTCAGTCTTCTATCTTATTTTATTTTCTAAACATTTACTATGTTAAAAAATTTATCTAGAACGAGCGAGTATTGTAGAAGTGCCCTCTAACATTTCATAATTTTTGAGGGATGAAAATACACATTTTTCAAAACAAATATATAATACACTTATTGGGTAAAATAGTAGAATGGGGTGGACAGTGGGACCAAGGCCACCCACACACAAGAGTGGTTCTGCCTCTAAATTTAATGATACTTTAAACTGAAATATGTATTATTAACTTGTCTAAAAAATTTGAAAAATTGGACTAGATCGATTTTGTCATGTCCACGTCCAGTTCATGAGGCCGAACCACAACTTGGATTTGGGTTTGGTTAAAATGGTGGCGGGCCAGGCCCGAAATTGACAGTTGTAATAATTTGGGGGGTTGTCGGCCTGGCCGTGTTGAACCAGACGCAAGCAGTGACGGACAGACGTCCACTTATCCTTAAACATATGCAAGAATAAATGTGGGGAAGCAAATATCAAAAGTCAATCATTGTTCTAATACTTTTCCAATTTAATTTTACATTAATTCTTCCATTATCGGACTTACAGGTGTCATTTTGAGCGGATATAACGTTACTTTATGGGATATTTGTTTTGACAGATCGACATGTTCCATTTTCAACATATTTCATTTTACAATCAGATGATTATTTCTTTATACAGAGTCGGTCTAATCTTTGTAAGGGTCTGGTGCGGGAAAAAAATTAGGCCCCTTGCAATATTAATATTACTATTTTACAAATAATTTTAATTGATTAAAAATGAGTGTCGAACTACGTTTGAATGAGTCTTAAAGTGACAGGTCCATCATATGATTTGATATGTGAAAAAATTATAGTAACTTAAGGAGGAATCGATTTTCCCTTCCAACTGTCTAATCTTTTTCGCTTTAGAAATTGATCACTTGAGGCCTGAGGGCCACTTAAACTACATCGATTTATGTTTAGCATATGTTAACTATATATATATATATATATATGAAAATACAAATTTATACAGAAAAAAGAAAAAAGAAAAAACGGAGGCCCTCACCGGCGGGAGACCCGGTGCGGCGCCGCCGCCTTGCCCTCCTAAAGCCCGGCTCTGCCTCCACATCCACACCATATTATGTATATCACCTTTACAATTTTAAACACATCTTTTTCAATTTTAAACACATATTTTACAATCTCCAATACACATCTTACACTATTATAATCTTAAACTAAAATACATTTTTACTATTTAAATATTTAAATAAATGTTATATTCGTAAATGTACCTCATCAGACATAATATATACTACTACATCTCAAACCAAGTATCCCACGACTTTAAAAAATAGTGGGACTCTAGATTTTTTTATTGCTCCTATAAAAAGAAATACATTCATATTTTCATAAAAAAATTATTCATAGGATTGACACATTCAATAGACTTATGGAGCTGTGTGCCTTTTCTTCTGCATTCTTATTTAAGAAAGGAACGTCATCACATTTAATACTCTCACATCTTTATTTTGAATTTATTATTTTATTACTTTACTCAGTTAGGTGAAGGTATAATTATTGAAAAATTATTGATTTGTATTTACATGATTTATTTTACCTTTTTATTACTAATTTAGTCATTGAAAAATGTTCCCATATTCACTAAACACATTTTAATATGTCCATGTGTATAATGATCTTATTCTTTAATTTTTGGTAAGATAAATTATTTCATTTTAGGAGATGTTGACATATCAGCTGATGGACACATTAATATATGTCCACGATAAATAGGAGAATGAGACTGATTCAATTATATTTAGCTAATTGTGAAATAGAAAAAAAAAAAAGAAATTCTTATACTAAAACAAGATATTGATTTTTAAACAATAATGTTGATTTTGAGACATTTTTTCCCAAATAGGACCATCATAGTAGAAGGGGGAGTATGTTATTTATATGTGGGTGTCTTAAGTTGCATGAATATGTTCTCTTCTATATTTTATATCCGTACAATTTGAGTTATGAACACATTTTACTTTTTGAAAAAATGTACCAGTATTTATACTAAAATATACTACTTCCGTCCCGACTTATTTTGCACACTTTCCCTTTTCGGCCGTCCCACCTTATTTTGCACACCCCAAAAAAGGAAACTTCTTCCACAATCTCCACCCTCAAAATCTCATCACTCAATCTCCACCTTTAAAAAAATCAAAGAAAAAACAAAATCTGCTTTTTCTTAACATCCGTGCCCGGTCACCTGTGCAAAATAAGCCGGGACGGAGGGAGTATTATTTATTCTGAAGAAGGATATTATGCGAAAATGTATTATTTTTATGCATAAAATTATTTGTTATGAAGAAATATATTATGCTAAAATGTATTATCTTTTTTAATAATAAGTTAATATATTTCGGTATAAATATAGATGCATCTTATGAATACGTCTTTTAGCTCAAATTGCACAAAATTTAAATTTGTGTACCTAGTGTACATGAGAATCAGTTAAATTCCAAAATGTGATTCAGCCATATTGGGGACCTCATTCTTGTCATTAATAACTTTTTGGTTAATATACACATCTTATATTTTATACTTACGCCATTCTATATTAATTATCGTTTAAAAAAAAAAGTAAGGATAAAATATTTTGACAGATATATCCTCAGTTAATATTAAGAGATAAAAATTTGGCAAAATAAAATATATGTAATAAGTTAAAAAGGTAGAGATATTATAGGATTCAGCCAGAAAAAAAAAACTATAATTAAAAAAAAATAGTAATTAGAACAACAATTAATATGGAATGAATGGAGTATTATAAAACTACGTATTTTTTATTGCCTAGTTTTTAATAATTTATTCATTTGAAGAGTTATAACTGAAAATTTCAAAGTTGATGTATTTTATTAATTAAAAGGCATTATACATCTTAAGGTCCTTAAAGTATTAATGTTTGTTTTAAATGGTCCTTAAAGTATCATTTTGTTTTAATTGGTCCTTGAAGTTATAAATTTTTAAATCAAACAGTCCCTGAAGTATTTTTTGTTTCAATTGGTCCCTTATGTTTTACAATTATTTCAATTGATCATTAAACTATTACAAAATTCTATCTTAAGGCCCCCTAAAAGAAAAAAAGATACATAAAATATGTGAAATCGTCGATTTAATTCAAAATAATATTATAACATATCTTTTATTAAATAAATATTGTGTTATTTGTTTATGATACTTTTACCATCAAACGAGGTGAATTATACTATAATAGGATTTGAACAAAAGTTCGAGATTATAATTTCTCAATAATTTTATCCAAACTTTGAGAAATATTTTGTGGTACTTTAATTTTAGTGACAATTTAGTTGAGATATTTTGAACTCTATCTATCTTGAATTTAATGTAAAACTGAACATTATTAACGAAAGGACTTTGAAATTTTATGTTTGAAGGTCTTTACAATATTTAAAAAAATTAAAGTTATTTCGTTGATAATGTTCAATTTTACTTTAAATTCAATATAGTTAGAGTTCAAAATATCTGGATCAAATTAGCACGTTTCTAACTAAAATAAAGTAGCACAAAGTATTTTCTCAAAGTTTGGATGAAATTCTTGAAAAAATATAATCTTGGAGTTTTATTCAAATCGATATTTTAGTATAATTCACCTTCGTTTCAGGGGGAAAGCATCATAATGATAAATTACAAAACATTTATTTAATAAAAGATATGCTACAATATCATTTTGAATTAAATCGGTGATTTCACATATTTTATGTATTTTTTTCTTCTAGGGACCTTAAATATATTTTTGTAATAGTTTAAGGACTAATTGAAATAATTCCAAAACATAAGGGACTAATTAAAATAAAAAATACTTCAGGGGACCAATTGAATAAAAAAACTACAACTTTAAGGACCAATTAAAACAAAATGATACTTTAAGGACTATTTAAAACAAACATCAATACTTTAAGGACTTCAAGATGTATATTGCCTAATTAAAAAAACTAACGTTACTGCCATTAGTCAAGTCATGTGTTTGCCATATGGTCCATCAATATTAAATAATAACATAAATTATTTAAGATTTTCTTTTTGAGAATATACATTATTTAAGATTCGGTATATGATATTAAATAAAAATATAACGAAAGTCTTGTTTAAAAAACCTCTCTCTAAAATGAAATTCCTAGTTTAGAAGTTAATATCTTGTTTTTTATATGAATCGTTTTATTAGTCTAAATAAAAATGTCACTTTTTCAGTTAAATTAAGTCGTGTGAATACAAATTAATGACTTTTAGAAAGTTGTATCTTCATTGGATTAACTAAAGAAAAATGTACATTTTTAAACATAACTCTTTATGAAACGGATGAAGTAAATTATTTTACACTACAAGAAAAAATTACACGAGACGTATTTCATAAAATAGAAAATAGTAATGGGGGAAAAAGAAAAAGAAAAACTTAGCTGGGGGTTTTTGTATAATTGTTGGATGCTACCGGGTTTCATTAGCAATTCATAGAAAAGTTGGGGTAACATCGGAATTAACAACCAAAAGAGCGTTTATTTATGATTCCCCCACTACTAAGATTGCTCTAGAGCCAAGTATTCTTACTTTTCCTCATTTTGCATGATCGAGCTGAGCGAACAAGAATCTTACAAACCCTAGACAAGGTGATGATTACTACTAGCTTTTTTATGTATTTTGTTGCTTAAATTATCGAAGCTGTGATATTCTTCTCGTAGATCAAGTTTTTGTGTATATCCATGTATGATCTCGTTTGCTCGCTATACCGAATTTGATTCAGGCGTCAATGATGAGTTGAAATTAAACTAATTTTGTTTATTTATCTGTTTTCATTTTTGTTTTTTTTTTTTTTTTTTGGTGAAGTTTCTCACACTGTTTTTGATGGTTTCAGGTCAAAAGCTTTTTGCCGTTTGTAACAATGATTTAGTGTTTATTGATTTCTTTTTATGTTTTAATGAAGATTATGGATTTCTTTTGTCCTTTTAGATGTCTTGAGTAGCGCTGAATCAGTGCCTTTTCGAGATTATGTATCTAAATAGGTTGTGTGCCGTCGAATTTGTTGAACTGATTGGACGATAACTTCACTTTTGAGACGTAGCTCGCTTTACACGTTTTCCTATTCTTAATGAATGGTTTTTGTGTCGAGGAATCTGATTTTTTTTTCTACTTTAGCTCAGTTAAGTGCCAGAGTTGTAGTAGTGTAAATTGATATATGATGTGCGGATCAGTTATATATTGTATGTAATTCTGGTTTTTTTTACTTCTCTTGACAATTTCTCCCTGTGAACTTGTCAAGGTGAGTCATTATGTGTTCCTAACGCTAGTATAATTCTGGCATTTTATATCTTTTGACAATTTCTCTGTGAACTTGTCAAGGCAAGTTGTTATGTGTTCCTTAGGCTTGTATAACTCTGATAAATCACATCTTTTGACCATCACTCTGAGTGAACTTGTTCAATGTGAGTTTTTATGTGTTCCTAACGCTAGTATAATTCTGGTATTTTATATCTTTTGACAATTTCTCTCTGTGAACTTTTCAAGGTGAGTTGTTATGTGTTCCTAAGGCTTGTATAGTTTTGGTAATTTACATATTTTGACAATCACTCTCTGTGAACTTGTCAACGTGAGTTTTATGTGTTCCGAACACTTGTATAATTCTGGTATTTACATCTTTTGACAATCTCTCTCCATGAACTTGTCAACGGGAGTTGTTATGTGTTCATAATGCTTATATAATTCTGGTATTTTACATCTTTGACAATCTCCCTCCGTGAACTTGTCAGTGTGAGTTATGTGTTCCTAATGCTTTTGTGGTTCTGGTATTTTACATCTTTTAACATTTATATGCACTCTGTTGAGCTCAAGTGCCTAGTTCTTATGATTTGAATATTGTATATCTGGGTTGTGTTTATCATTCTTATGGTTTGAACTTTGTGCCTCTGTAGTTATTATGTGGTGGGTGCTCTGGTTTCCTTACATCTCTTTTGTGTTTGATTTTGTATCTCTCTTTCTTTTTTCTTCATAAAATTCGAACCTGCCTTCTTTGAACACAGGGGCGTTGGTCGTTAGAATTGATTGCATGCTTGTTATATGAAGTGAGAGCGAAGGAAGTAACTTGAACGAAAGCACAATGACGAACTTCGAAAGTGGAAATTTCTTATCGATCGTCAAAGATAGTAAAATATATGGGATTCCTCTTGCTGTCATAGTTGCCATAATTATACCCGTACTCCTCTCTGTGATACTTGGGGGTAAACGGAAGTTGAAACAAAGAGGAGTTCCTGTTCAAGTTGGTGGTGAGTCTGGTACAGCTATGCGCAATGCGAGATCAGCTAGATTAGTTGAGGTTCCCTGGGAAGGGGCTACAACTATGGCAGCGTTGTTTGAGCAGTCATGCAAAAAATATTCAAAACGAAAGTTTCTTGGCACAAGAAAGGCAATTGGTAAGGAGATTGTCACAGCTAGTGATGGAAGAAAATTTGAGAAGCTTCACTTGGGCGAATACCAGTGGGAAACATATGGGCAGATATTTCAGCGTGTGTGTGACTTTGCTTCTGGTCTTCTCAAATTAGGCCACGATGTGGACACCCGTGCTGCCATTTTTTCAGACACCCGTGCCGAGTGGCTCATTGCATTTGAGGTAATGTTGTAGCTTCTGTTGTGAATCTTTCAGTATCTATTTAGCTTTTTTTTCAGTTTTTTCTTTTTTCCATTTGAGTGAGATTGTCTTACTTTCTTTTGGTGTCAGGGATGCTTCCGCCAAAGTATCACAATCGTCACCATTTATGCTTCCTTAGGAGAGGAAGCCCTAATTCATTCACTAAATGAGGTGGCTGAGATTCGTTCCTTATTTTCGTTTCAAGGATTTTCATTTTTACCCGGCCTATCAGATGTTTTTCTTTCTTTATTTCTTTTTTCCTACCAGTACTAATAACTTTGAGGTCAATTTATATTGAAGTGCCTAAAAAACACACTCATGTTTTACAAATTTTTGACAGACACAAGTGTCAACCGTGATTTGCGACTCCAAGCAACTGAAGAAGTTGGCTGCCATACATTCAAGTTTGAAAACCGTTAGACACGTTATTTATTTTGATGACGATGACTCGTCCAACAGTTCTAGTGTCACGGATGACATCAGTAACTGGAAAGTTTCCTCTTCCGCGGAGGTGGAAAAACTTGGAAGAGATAATCCTGCTCAACCTAATTTGCCTATAAAGAAAGATATTGCTGTCATCATGTACACAAGTGGCAGTACAGGCCTCCCAAAGGTTTTGATTTATATTTGTCTATATATGTTCTTGGGCATGAACTGGAAATTACCTGTTCCTTGGTGCATGTATTCAGTGATTGTCATCTTTAAGGGAGATCAGGAGTCATGCCAGAAAATCTTGTCATCCTTTTATTTTTTGTTAGAGAAATTAGCTCATAAAGTACAAAAAATAGGTATATTGCATTCTTTTGACTGATTCCAAAGGATGACAAAGCAACACTCTAGCGGCTTCTTTGTTAGAATGAGACAGCTTTGAGATGTTAAGTATGGATAGACACAAACTATGATATTGCAGAATCAGAACCCTTTGGACAACTAAAATGTAGGTTTTGTTGTGAGTAACATTTAATTCTCACTTTCTACGTTACTCCAGATTTTAATGGACTTATGATTGGTTTTATTTTGTTCTGTAAAATTATCTTAAATTTTACGTGTTAATCATCTTCAAGAGGATCCTGGCCAACATAACTTTCAATGATTATATTGTAGGGTGTTATGATGACTCACGGAAATATTGTGGCCACTGCGGCAGCTGTGATGACAGTGATCCCAGATATTGGAAGCCAGGATCGTTATTTGGCATACTTGCCTCTTGCTCATATTTTTGAATTAGCGGCTGAGGTAACATATTAACTGAAGTCATTTTCTGTGACTGAGAATGCAAATTCCAGCAAATTCTAATACGGTACTTTGTGCAGACTGTAATGTTAACTGCGGGTGTTGCAATTGGCTATGGCACTCCACTGACACTGACAGACACATCTAACAAAGTAAAAAAGGGAACTATGGGAGATGCTTCAGCATTAAAACCTACCTTAATGGCAGCAGTCCCGGCTATACTTGACCGTGTTAGAGATGGAGTTCTAAAGAAGGTTCTTTTGGGGACCCATTTCTTTGTCCATCGAAATCATTTAATGAAGTATTAAAGAGCTAAGGAGTTACTGATTTCTTTTTTTTTGCTTTTTTTCATTTTATGTTTTAGGTTGACGAGAAAGGAGGTGTTGTGAAGAAACTTTTTAACATTGCTTACAGTCGCCGACAGGCGGCTATCGAAGGAAGCTGGTTTGGGGCATGGGGACTTGAATCTACCTTATGGGACATAATTGTTTTTAAAAAGATACGGTCTGTCCTTGGAGGGGAAATCAGGTTTATGCTTTGTGGTGGAGCTCCCTTATCTGGAGATACACAAAGATTTATCAACATTTGCATGGGGTAATCAAATGCTCATGTAACTGATTTTCTGCAGTAGGCTCCGGTTATATTTAACTCTGCTTCTGCTGATGGCTTTGATCCACATATGGTAGTATTAGTCTGTTACACTATTCTGTCGTTCTATTTTATAGGTCTCCTATTGGTCAAGGGTATGGCCTAACAGAAACATGTGCTGGGGCTGCTTTTTCAGAGGCAGACGACATTTCAGTTGGTCGTGTTGGTCCTCCTCTTCCTTGTTGCTACATCAAGGTATATTTCCTGAATGCAGAATTTCAATCAGGCAATACATTGTGGCATTTGACTTCGAAGAAGTGGCATTCTAGAGAATATTGCGACTATTTTTTGGTTTTGGTATAGGACCTGTCCATTTAGTTTGAAATGTGAGCAAGTTAATTGAGGGATGACTTACCTTGCTATAACTAGGTTCAGTAATAGAACATTATATCCCCTCACTCACCCCACCCCACCCCATCCAATCAATAAAATTTTAAAGAAAAAAGAACGATGAGGAGTAGGGTCTAATTTATTAATTTACTATCGACCTCCTAAAATGATTAAAAAGTATAATAAAATCTGTCGTTAAAAGATATTCTTCTCGTTGTACCTAATGAAACATTCAATCTCATGACCCACACAAACTTTTGACAGCCTCAATCCCTGTGCATATGTGTATGTCTGTCTATGCATATGAAGTTGTCCATGTATGTACTTCAGTATGTTGTATATATGTGTCTATCCAGTTTTTAAGATGGAAAAGTTTTAAGGTTTCTTATGAATGGAGGGATTTGGAAATCAAAGAGATTTCATATGAGTTGATTTAAATCCTTCATGTTTGGAAATCTACTCCGTATCCAGTTTTTAAATGGAAAAACTTTAAGGTTGTATATGCATGGAGGGATTTGGAAATCAAAGAGATTTCATATGAGTTGATTTTAAATCCTTCGTGTTTGGAAATCTACCCCTTTCAAATCCCTTGTTGGATGTTTTGATTTTAAATGAGTGGATTAGAATTTTTTTTTTTTTTTACATCTTTTCAGTTGATTTAAGTTTGGAGTTCATTCTTGCAGCTCGTTTCTTGGGATGAAGGTGGCTACACGACATCGGATA
Organism: Ajuga chamaepitys; assembly: GCA_958295605.1. Classification (NCBI taxonomy): domain Eukaryota; kingdom Viridiplantae; phylum Streptophyta; class Magnoliopsida; order Lamiales; family Lamiaceae; genus Ajuga; species Ajuga chamaepitys. The sequence continues at coordinate 47,776,381 of OY282498.1, forward strand.
AGCCTATGCCTCGCGGAGAGGTTGTCATTGGTGGAGCCAGTGTGACTGCTGGTTATTTCAACAATGACGAAAAAACGGCAGAAGTGTATAAGGTGTGAACTTGTTCTTGGTGCTGCACAGTGCCGCTGCTTTCTTCTTCTAATTCCGTAATTCTATGCTACAGGTCGATGATAAAGGCATGCGCTGGTTCTATACTGGTGATATTGGAAGGTTTCATCCTGATGGATGCCTCGAGATTATTGACAGGAAGAAAGATATTGTGAAGCTTCAACATGGGGAATACATCTCACTTGGAAAGGTGCAATGCGATTTAATATGATTGTCTTTCCCTCATTTTTTTCAAGAAACAGTATTTCGCTAAATCAGAACCTTAATTTAGAAAAACAATAATTACTCATCATCGGTGATGTTATTGCAGATTGAGGCTGCGTTAATGTCGAGCAATTTCGTGGATAGTGTCATGGTCTATGCAGATCCCTTCCACAACTTTTGTGTGGCCCTCGTTGTGCCTTCGCGTCACGCCCTTGAAGGATGGGCTAATGAATCTGGACTTAAGTACAATGATTTCTCTGAGCTGTGTGAGAAATCAGAAGCTAAAAACGAAGTTCAACAATCACTAGTCAAGGTTAGTTAGCAGCTTTTTGCGCATTGGTTAAATGTCCAAATGAGATAAGAGAAGATGTTTTTATTCCCTTTAAGGGCAAATTACCAAAATACCCTTATTGAATGAAATCCTGAAAATATGGTATCATATTTATGTATTCAAGCAACATTTATCGAAGGATGACCTTTGATATAAACATTCATTGTAGCACATGACCCTCCATATATGTTTCCATTGAAGTAACATTATCGAAGGTCTGACCTCCGATGAAACATATATTGAAGGCTATTACCTTCATTATAACTTTGAGCAACAGTGATGCTGCATTTTCAGACTTCTATTTATTAAGGCAATGTTGTCTTTTTACGGAAAAAAATTAGAGGCTAAAAAATATGTACTCTCAACAAGTGGCAAAAAGACATCTACGCTTATAAAATTTTGCTAAAAACACCCAATAGGTGAAAAATATATTTCCATTTCTACATGTTGAAATCAAAGCAATCTCTATTTATGTGGTGGTTTGTTCAATGTTTTGAGCCATTTTATTCATTCCTCTTGAAATATGAATATTACAGGCAGGAAAAGCAGCTAAATTGGACAAGTTTGAAATTCCGGCGAAAATCCAGTTGTTGCCGGAGCCATGGACGCCGGAATCTGGGCTGGTGACTGCAGCTCTGAAATTGAAGAGGGAGCAAGTGAAGCAAAAGTTTAAAGATGAGCTTGATAAGCTGTATAAGTGAGAACAGCTTTTCTTCTCCTCTTTTGTTTTCCTTTTTTCCCTTGAGAATAATCCCACTACCCCGTTTTTGCTTCACTTTTTTGTTTAATAACGATAACCTCTTTTTGGAATGATGTTATAATGAACGTATTTACTGTGTTTTGATTTATTCGTTTTAATTCTATTTTCCGATTAACATGTGCCCACAGTCGGTTGTTAGCTTTTACACGTATTCGTAGTCAAGGTTGTATAAGTTGCTAGGCGCTAAAATGGGGTTTAAAGACTAGTCAAGAATTATACGGGTTTAATCGGGGTATAGGCGTGATCAGGCAAGGAGGAATTGAGAAATAAAAACATAGGTTGTTAATGAAAGCATAGCAGCTAGGCGGGGATTAATCAGAATTAGTCGGATTTTTGCAAGAGTTCCTAACTGAATGATTGCTCATAGGTAGCTTGTGGCCCGACCTGGCCTGAGCTAGTTGGCCAACGCCATTTGTCGTTTCGGGGTTGGACCTTCCTGGAATTCTTTAAATGGTGATTCACGAGTGGTCCACTCCTTAATAGTATACCTACATGCTAAGATTTTTATAGCATAGTATATCTAGAACGTTGGATGGACCGTGTTGAGATTTTTATTGCGTGGTTTGCCTAGAACGTTGGATGGATTGTACTGGTATATTAGATTGAGCCAATTTTACCATATTCATACGATTTATTATCTACCTTCTGTTTACATATCCCGTGTAAGAAATGCTGAAGCGTTTTACATTCAACTCATGTTACGGTACTTTGCAGGGGTCTAAAAATCTGGCACTACCAATTTATTTAATATAATATAATTAAATTTAATTACTATTATTTAAAATGATCCACTATTAATATACTATTTAAATAAAATATCATATATTATCATATTATTTAAATATTGAGTTCCATCACTATCAATCGTTTAATATAATAAATTTCAATCATTATTTAGTGGAGCCTATCTTCCACTACTATCATAATAAACTACGATTATATAACGATAATATTTAATAATCAACCACCTCTATTTAAATATGAAACACAATTATCAAATTGTATCAAATAAAATCTTGTAAACGAGGCTATAAACATTGGACTTGAGCTAGAGATCTCCAAATATCTAATCTTACTCATGTTGTGCATGCATAGGATCGTAAATGAACAGAGTTTCGTTGAACATCTCTTTTATTTGATTAAATGAATAAAATTTTGAGTTCGCTTTATAGATTAATAGAGCTTGATCATTAATTAGCTTGTGAACAAGCTCGGTTGAGATCCATTTAATAATAATAATAATAACAACAAAAACAACAATATGCTACATATAATCTAATATTTTATCTTACCTGTTATACTCTTCAGTATTTGGTTAAATTCGTTTATTTATATGAAAATTTAGGAAATGTGTGTTTATTTAATATTCATGCGCTAAATAATTAGGTGTTCACATGCATAAATGTCCACAAAGATGAGACTAATTAGTTGTTCACAGGCATAAATATTCTCGGATATGGTGAAACACGTTCATGAACAATATCAAACACCGTTCGACTCGGCTTAAGTTCGATTAAAATTTAAAAATAAACAAACCAAATATAAATACCTACAAGCTCGACTCGGCTTGTTTACAGTAGGCATGTAACGGGACGGGGCAGGGCAGGTTTTTTATTTTTCCGTCCCGCTCCGTGCACTTGAAGCCCCGCCACGGGTCAGTTTTTTGCGCCTCATGCCCTGCCTAATACGGGGTGGGTCTGCCCGCCCCCATCTATTTTTGCCTTTTTTAGATTGTTGTTTAATGCATACAAAAAGTAAAATTGCAACAATATTTAAATTAAAGTACAACAATAAAATAATTAACTTAATTTTAACATTCTTTTTTATTTTAGTTATTAGAAACTAGATAGTCAAATTATATTTTTATTTAGTTCTAATTTAATAAATTAGAATGATATATATATATATATATACTATATAAAAGTTTTTGTATAAAAATATATATATTATATTTTTGTGTATATATATGCATTATATATAATATAACATACTATTTTGCTATATATAATATATATGGGATAGGGCGGCTTATGAGCTCTGTGACCCGACTCATGGTATGGCGGAACTTACCTGCCCCGTTCTCCAATAAGTTAGGGGATATTTGGATTGGGATGTAGTGGAATGTGCCCCATCCGCTGGGGCACATCCACGGCTGGTACATCAATTTGAATAGTAAAAATGTATTTTTGTTTAAGGATGTAGTAGGGTAGGATGTGTAAAGTGATGTCAAATCAATAGGTATTGAGATGATAGGTAATGATATAAAGGTGTATTGGAAATTGTAAAAGGTTATGTAGGGTATTAGGTAATGATAAAAAAGTGTATTGAAAATTGTAAAAGTGATGTAGATAATGATTGGATGATTATGTAATGATGAAAATGTGTTAAAGTTGGATGGAAATTCTGGGCGATCCAGATTGACGATCCATAAAGTGAAATACCTTTAGGTTGGGCCATCCCACATCCGACTGGCAACAGCCTACTCCAAATATGTCCTTAGGGTTTGACATGCCCCAAAAAATATTGCGGTGGAGCAGGTCGGGAACGGGGCGAATCGTATCGGCCTAGTACTAAGCAACATAATACATGTGAGTCTTCTAATATTTGCTTTAAATCCAAGTTGGGCCAGTAAGCCCAGTTCCACTAATGGGCTAATGAATGACCTTCACAAATTTGTACTGCAAACACTTCCATTCTTTCTTCTACGCTCCTCTTCTGCATTTCTCAGAGAACTGCTGCCAGATTCTCACTCAAGGTGCTGATTTTAAGCTTTCGATACTTTTGTTATTTAATTTTGTTGATGACAAGTGATGTTGGTAAAGAAATTTAGGTTTCATAGATGTTAGGTTATTTAATTTGTCTCTCATGTCAGCGTTTCTTCCGTCTGGATTCTGTTAGCGTCACAAGAGATTTTGAATTTCTAGGGTTTATATAGTTACGCAATCTGTTGTTCTGTTATGGAGTTCTTTTTAGGATTGATACCAGCAGTTGATGCGAATTGCTATAGTACAACAAATGGCTCTTTAATTTCAATCTGTTCAAAGTTGAATTTGGAGATGCTTACAGATTGTAAGCCGATGAATGTGACTTAGACGCAAGATGAATCTCCAATTCTTTTATTCTAGACTCTCTGGTTTAGGTTTGAGCTTGAAGTTTATATATATTGAAATTTCTATTGATCTTTGTTTAGTTTTAGTTCAAACTTGTAGAACGGATTAATAATAGTAGGGTTTCTAGGTTTTACTTTTCTTTTAGAATATCGCCTTCAGTATCTCTATTACATGAGGTAACTTGTCAAAACCATTGTTTTGGTTGATTCACTGAAGCTTCAATTGCTGCATCCCCGATCTCAATTTCGGCCTTATGTCATCTTTTACAACTAAGAGGATGAACTTTTCCATAATAAGTTCTTTTAGTATTTTAAGCTGATTTTGCTTCTTACAAGCTAGAATCTAAAAGCTAGAGGACTCTTGCTTTTAGCTGATTATGGATATTTTTAGTTTCATATCACTTTTTTAGCGAACACTTCACTACCCGGTTTTTGCACTTATCCAATTTCTCATCAAAAACCACTCACTTCTATTGTAAGCAAGTCTCACCATATTAAGACATATTTTTTTGCTGACATCTCATGGTTCAGATTCTTCTTTTCACCAACGCACTGTGTTGTGTTGGTATAAATGGGTTAATCCTTTCATGAAGCGTCTCTTTTGCTGTTTTGATCAATATTATGCTTTCCTGTTGATCTTGATCTTGATCGTGAACTCTGCCTTTATCAGTCAACAAGGGCAGGTTGATTTTTATGGAGTCTGAAATTTATTGTTACATCTTATTATCCTCGTGTATTAGGATGAAGGTCCGCTCATCAGTCAAGAAAATGTGCGAGTTCTGTCGGACAGTGAAGCGACGTGGGCGGGTGTATGTCCTGTGCTCTGCTAATCCCAAGCACAAGCAGCGTCAAGGTGTATCAACATTTGCTTATGAAGGTCCACTACCGCCTCCGTAAGTATATCTTCTCTTGAACTCCCTTTCACTTTTCATGGGTGTGAAAATAGATGGTTAATGGTGAGAGTGGAATAGTAGAAACAATTTCGAGGGTGTTTGCAATTGATTGTGGTGTTGAAGAAGCGATTTAAATTGATTTTTGTAAGAAATCATAGGTAATGTTTCAGAATAAAGTGACTGTCAGTCAGGATTTAAATGGTAAAGTATTTGTGAAATAATTACCTTTTCTATAAATTAGGGAATCTTTGCAATTGCTTCCGCTTTTGAATAATTAATTAAATTTAGAGATGGTGGAATAATTTCGTTTAAGCAAAAGTAGGTAGTGTTTGCAATAATAAGTGATCTATACAAAGTAGAAGTTCAATTGTTTAGAAAAAAAAATTATTTTAAATAGAAGTTGTATTTTCAACAATATAAAAGAATCAGAAAAAAACATGCGACGACTCACTTCCAGTTTCTACTTAAAATAATTATTTTACATCACTTTTGATAAAAAAACATGTACTTGAAAACACAGATCAACTTTCCTTAAACCAGAAGTCTGAAAATGCTTTTCTTAAGCATTGGAAAACAATGCCTTTATTAACAATAAACCTGAAAATCACTTATTAGTCAGTTTGAAACATCCCTTTGACAGCTTATAAGAATCAGCCTGATAAGTGATAATCAGCCAGCGTTTCCAAACAGCTCTAGAATCACTTTTCCTAACCAAAAGGGATTTTAAGCTAATTAGTATAGTTTGCGAATGCCTCATTCCCTATATCTCTAGCAGCAAGAGTGAGGCAACGTATGCTTTTGAAGTAAATACAGATTTACACCGAATGCAGATATCCGCGCATATTTGTCCAAGGTACAAGTGGGAACATAGCATAACTAGTACTACCTCCGCCCTGCTCTAACTTTCCTACTTTCCTTTTCGATTTGTCCCAACTTAACTTTTCAACCCATAAATGACAAATTTCTCTCGCAATCTCCACCCTTAAAATTTCCATCCTCAATCTCCACCTTTAAAAAAGTCAAAGATTCCACAAAATCTGCATTTTCTTAATCTCCGTGCCCGGAAAGTTAAGCCGGGACGGAGGGAGTAATATGTTTCGTTTGGGTTTCAGGTCCTCGGAGACAGGATCGAAAGGGATGACTGGAGCCCAAAGTGGTCTGCCGGCACTTATATCTAGCAACAAGAACGTGCCATTGCAAGTCACACCGTGGTGGAGAGTCGGTCTTGTTTCTCGTCTCTTCAATCAGGCAGGCAAGGAATGAAACAGTATATGGTACCCATAAACAAGTTTGATACTTTGAACCATTCTGTTGAGTTCTATGATTATCACTGCACTAGTTTGTCAGTTATTTGATGATAACAAGAAATATTAAATGATAACAAGAAATATTGCTTCATTTTGTCTGGTGAACCAAGTCTCATTTTGTTTTCTCAGATTGTGAGCTTTGAAGTTGGATTAGCTGAAGAACGCTTCGTTGTATCCGACTTTAAAGTGTTCTTTGTATCCGACTTTAAAGTGTTCTTACGCTGTCTTTGTTAGCATAATATCCAATGTCGTAAAATACACTAGATGCTAGTCGAACGGTAAATTGGCATCTCGCACCTAATTGGGACTTGGTCGGAGGTTAAGCGGGATTAAGCATGGTAGAATTTAGGACAAAACGTAGGCGATCAATTACTATCTAACGTCTATAAAGGACCTAATCGGGGACTTTTAGAACATAGGTAATACCAGTTGCTCTCCGATTGAAGTTGATTTTTGTAATCTGAGTTTAACGTATTGAACCAATTTGTTCACAGAGCAGAAACTTACTAGATTGAGCGAGCTGAATAAATAAACTATCAATTAAAATTAGTAATGAAGTTAATATATTCTGAAAAAGTATAATTTTTTTCTTCAAATTTATGAGTTTTATAGAAACATGCAAGTTTAACTGGGTAATATATGGCCCAGATATAGGTAGCATAGTTTTGATAAATGGAAGAAAGCCACAAATCCATCAACAGGAAAACAAATGAATTAAATAAATCCCAACACACATCTTTTTTTATCTTTTTTCCGCATCTAAAATCTCAGAATTGTCAATAAACTTGAGCTCACAAAAGCAGCAAATTCCAGCACATTGTAACAGCTTAACAGGAGCCTCCAGTCTTCCAGAACCGGTCTGCGGGTCGGGCCAACATTTTCGATACTCAGCTAAAAGCTGCTTATGATTCTGCTGAAGCAGACGGCATGCAGCAAAACCATTTCTTCTGCACAAATTCAGAATCAAGAAAACATAAGAAGAGATTTGGGCTTTTTGATTACTATGTATGCCACAATTATTGCATTCTAATCTTCTAAAAAGTGTATGAAATCATCTTCTGAGGAAGCAAATAAGAGCAGTATTGTTGTTCCACAAACACCTTATTTAGCTTATTTTAAGCAAAAACCAAGAAAGTGATTAATGTAACCAAACTACCAAAGGATAAGACCGCCCAAGACTCTAAATTGGCATGGATTTGAGCACTATAATTATGAGCTTTGTTTTACCATACGATGATCTCCGGAAAGTAGGCATGGAAACATTAAGCATGAGCACAACTTACAGAATGAGGGGGCTTTCCTAGTGTCGATCCATGCTTATTGTAGGTGGGTTCATCCTTGGGTGGAGAGTCGGACTTGACACCGGTCCTTTTCTCATTCCTGGCTTTGTTAAAGATGACAGTGAACCCCTCAGCAGATGCTGGGTCATTCACATCCCATTCTCCAAATTTCGGCAATGGTAGATCTCTTTCCTGTCAAGACCAAGGCAAATGATGCTCACAGAATGCTCAACAATCTAAATCCATAACTCGCTCGAGATTTTCAGGACTCATACTTCTTCCTATGGATGCATATCATACAAGCCAAACATTGTAAACAGGGGAAGGTTGGCCAGCTCACAACCAAATAATGGAAGCCTCCTACTGATATTAAATGCTTCATACAACTCCAGTGGCAACTGAGAGCAGATTTTAAGGGTTTTCATTTATGTGGAAAGATCTTTTGTGAATGTTTGTCTCCGAGCAAGTAAGACAACCAAAATTCTAAATGTTAGATGTCACTACGAGGGTGTTTGACTAAGCTTATAAGCTCTTGAAAACATCTTACACGCTTTTAAAATCTATGTGGTTAAATAAGATGTTAAACTGTCGCACTGAAATCACGCACACAACAAAAACACTACACACTAATCAAATTATTTTGATGATGGATTTCAAATTCGTCCCCAAATTCATAGCTAAATCTCTTTATTCAATTGTAAGTTTATAAGTCTCATTATCCAAACAGCTCTTGAGATGTTACATCTTATAAACTCTTAAAACAACTTATAAAATGTTTGAGCTCATAATAAGCTTTAACCAAACACCTCCTATATCAAACAGCCCATAAAAATTCAATGTAAAACAATAGAGATAGGTGATATGCAGTGAACAACTACATGCATCTAAAAGCACATACATTCCACCTAACTCCGACTATGCCTCGTCTTGTCCTCGACCATCTACGCTTTTTTCCGGACTTTCTCCACTTAAAGCCTGGGCGTTAAACCTTAGTCGAACCGTCGTTTGGAACATTGGACGGATCAAACGCATTTAAGATAAGGAAATAAAGAAAAAACACTAAAATCCTTATTGGAAGCGAAAAAGGAATAAGAATTCCGGCGTATTCGAAGCTTCGCTACAGCCTACAGGTCGTTCTAATTACATGTTTTCCGGTAACTAAACCAGTACCAGTGTAAAATTACTCTCAACTTTGCAACATAGAAGCTCACAATACTTCAAATTGAAATTAATTTCAAGCGGAGATGCATACAGATAGATACAGAACACACGAAGGAAAAAATTGAAAATGGTACCGCCATGGGCGAGTAGTTGAGCAGATATCGGCGGGTGAGGTCTGTTGCTGTGCGTGTGAAGAATTTCGAATTGAAACTCTCTCTTTGTAACGCCGTAAATGTAATGACAGCACAAAAGCAAGAGAGAGAGAGAGAGTGTGTGTGTTGGCGTTATGTATAGATGGAGAATGGGGCAATGGTCCGGGGCTCCAGGTGTGCCATGTGAACACTGGTCCACCCCCTATTCCTTTTTTTTTGGGTAAAAATAGTGCTTTTTTCTTGTTACGGGTGCTGTAATTGTTTTTTTCAAGGGCTTCTCAATGTATAGCTTGAAATAAGTTCCTCCGATTCACCTTATCTTCAACACTTTCCTTAAACGATGGTCTCAGCTAATTTTGTACAGCTTAATAAAAGAAAAGTTATAACATAATTTTCACCCTCAAAATCTCCATCTTTAATATTCGTGCCGACATCCTCTGTGGAATGTAAGCCGGGACGGAGGGATTACAATTTTAGTTTTAATAAAGGTGATTTAAGACCAAAAGATATAAGTAGAAAATAGTGTTTTTTCAACTTTTTGGTATTTTGATAAATAAATAAAAAAAATCTCACTTATAAACTAAAAGTTGTTCAAGTATCAAACACTCCAACTTTTACATTTGACCGAAAATCACTTTTATTATAAAACACTATCTACTTTGGATTTTAAGCAATTTAACTTCAAAAGTTAAACAAATGAAAACACCTCCTAAGTTTCATCATTATCTATTTAACGACATTATTTTAGATCATTTTTATTTTGGTTATTTCACTTTCGAAATTCGATAAATTGTTCTTTTAACTTTCCAAATTCGATAAATTGAACATAACCTGTCACATGCGGTAACATGTTCAATTAATCGAATTTTAAAAGTTAAATGATCAAAATCGAAATGACTAGAGCTGGAAAAATCGACCAGCCTAGTCCACCTTACATTTTAGATAGGTGAGGTATAGAAATGTTAGGTCCAAAGTACTACCAGTCCCAACAAGTCCAACCCAATGAACTAAAATGCCGATAGGTTCTTGGGTCGACCTGAAAATTTTAATACATTTAAGAAGGATAAATTGAGTCGGACTTAATAATTTTTAGCCTGATAAAATTTTGTGCTGACGTAACATACAGTGTTAGCCTGATTGGCTGGTTGTGAGGGCTGGTCGTGAATTGAAAATTTTAATGAAGTAGAAAATTTACCTTCTTCTAGAAGGGTTTTTAAAGTTGTAGGAGCAAACTACTTTTGATTTTTGGTTTCAATTATTCATCAATAAACTATACATTTAATTGTAATAATATAGATGGCAACACACATTTCGACAGTCCATTTTCTTATTAATGATACATTAAATGATTTCTTAACATCCCCTTTTAATATTTTATTAAAATTATCATATTAAAAAATGGTCTTGCACAAATTCCATGTATAACAAATAAATTTGTTGATCCATGTGGCATTTGGAAGAACAATAATTTTATTGTATACTAGTTGCACGACGCTTAAATTCATGAAATCTAGGTCATGAATCTTCTTTTTTTATGAAAATGTATTAGTATTTATGTTTGATTCGAAGAAAATATATTATGTTAGGAAAATATTATTGTTTATGTTGAAATGTATTGTTCTGAAGAAATGTATATTTTAAACAAACAACAATTATTCTTGACCTGAATTATAAGGATAAAAAATCCGTGCATCTGATATTTATGAAAATTAGTATTTGTAGGAGGATATGAAAGAGGGTGGGGGTGGTGGAGATAAATATTCTTTTAATAGGAGACAAATTAACACTAAAGAATCCATTTTGTACTAAATCTTTTTATCACATAAAACAGCAAGCTATTGCTACACGCTTGTTTAAAATATTGGTTTTACGTGTGATTATTAGCAATAATAGTTGTATCATCTCAACTTGATAGCGTAATGATCCCTATAACAGATTGTATTAATGAGCTTTACAACCAGCCTCTCATTGCCCACTAGTCTATCACCACGGAAGTTGCAATTTAGACGATCCAGCTAAGTTGAAAGGGATAATGTCTTGTTTATTATTTTAGTAGGATAGATAGATGAATACGTAAACACTCAATGTTAATATTAAATCTAGATCACCTAGATCGACATCTTGAAAATAAAAGAGTTTTTTCTTTATTCTTAAATTAAAAGCGTGGTTAGCAATAATACATTTATCATCTGAAGTTGATAGAGAAATAATCCCTATAATAACAGATTGCATCAATGAGCTTTACAACTATCCTCTTGGCCTCTAGTCTATCATCACCCAAATTTAGAGGTGGCAATTTGATCGGGCTTGACACGTTGGGTCAATGTCATATTTTGAACTGAATTGAATTAAGGTAAAATTTAATCGGACCTAAAATTAATTGGTTCGATCTGGCGCATTCTCCTATAATATACTAAGATTATTGGATCAGCCCGGGATCGGTCGGGTTTTTGGCCTATCGAGCCGGTCCGATCGGACCGAATAGTACTTCGAACCTACATTTATATGGTCCAACACATCTAAAATATCGGGTCTACTGGACCGATCCGTCGGACCAGGCCGATTTACCACCTCTAATGACAATAGTATTATTTTGCTACATTCTGTGGTGTAAAATTTAATTTTTTTATTGGAGTCCGTAATACCCGAAAACTTAATCTATTATTTATTTTTTATTAAAATTAATTTAACCATTATATATTTTATTATATTTTTCGAAGTTTGGCCTTGATATTTATTGGTATCACTAAAAGTGATTTAAAAGTATTATTATTTAATTTAAATCAAAATTTTATTTATAAATATTTTGGTCCCTCCTAGTTCAAATTTTAATATAGTAATTTTTTACCCCCTTAGTTTGCCATCATTTATTTCATATTTTCATGTAATTATTTGAAGTCCAAACTACTTGTCTCTTATATATATATATTACTTTAAGGTATCTCAAGTCCAAAATTGAATTGTATTTGTTTCAAGTTCAATGTCTCAACATGCCCAAAAGAAATATTATTTTTTCTGAGCAAATTATAGTTTGAGTAATTATATTTTGAAATTATGATTAATTAAGTGCCTCATAATAATAAGCGATTGCGTGCATTATTTATTTCATTATTTTGTTTTGTACCTAAAAAACCTAATTACATTTTAAGTCGGTCAATCTCACAAATCTCAAGTCTAGTGTAGGCAGTGATGCATCGTTTTACTACATAATTTATCTTATATTGTGTTTGAATTGAGGGATTTCAAATGAATAGATTTAGAATCAATGAAGTTCAAATCCACCCAAGATAAAGAAGATTTGTAATCGAGTCAAATCCTTCAAAAAAATAACTTAAAGTGAAATCATAGATTTCTAAATCCATGACAATCCAAACAACAACAGTGAATTTGAAATTATGAATTACAGATCCATCATCAAATCCTTCCATCTAAATGCAACGTTAGAGTTAAATGCTTAAAAATATACTTATGATCATAATATATTAGTTGTCACAAATCAATTTATTTGTTTGTTTATGCCAAGTAATTGGCCCAAGAATTATTAGGGAGCTCAGGTCTCTAATTAATTCTCAAGTCTTAACTCATTATGTCTTGTTGTAACACTCGATATTTTTGAATATTAATTAATTCAATATATTCATTTTTATAATATATTTATTTATTTAGTGATTTATTAAATTTGCGCCAATTCATTGTATTTTCAATTTAAAGTTGGGCATATGGCCTAAGTACAAGTTAATTTGATTTGTTTAATATTTTCAAATTCAATTACGTTAAAATTATTAATATATTTTGCATGTTTATTTATTTATAATTTAAAACTTAATATATCAATAGGAAGATCATTCTTTACATTTAGCCTATCAACTTTATTGTTCATGTCATTAGGGCATTCCGATGTTTTAAGGGGTCTGGTGCAAAAAGGAAAAAAAGACCCCTTGCACAAAAAAATTAACAAGAATATATGTATATGAGAACCTAAAAAACAAAAAAATATGAAAATGAGCATAAATACAAAAAAGACTGACAAGAAGGAGGTTCGATCTCATGGCCTTTCAATTCTAAGAGGGTGGTAATCAAAACATTAACCACTTTAACTACTCAACTAATAATAATATTTTAGTAACATTTTTATACATTTATTAACAAAGAAAAAAAATTAGAGCCCGAGTCGTCGAGGGGCCCGGTGCAGCGATACTGGGTTGACTGTGCGAGGGCCGCCCCTGCATGTCATTATTATAGTCCAAAATTTTAAGCTAAATGTTCAATCCAAAATCCGCCAAAAGTGCAAATGTATATGTCTTGAGTCCAGAATAAATTGTCTAAGAACTATGAAAGGAATTTTATCGGTCATTCGAAAGATAAGTCAACTATCAATTCAGGTCTTGAAAGATAATTTCTATCAATCTAAGGCCTAAAAGTTAGAAACTATCAATGAAAGACCCATAAATCTAAAACCATTGTAGGGCATGTTTGGAAAATTTTAAAACCAACAAAATAAAATTCTTTCGAAGTGATAAATAAGGCAAATATACGCCAAAAATCTTTCATTATATTATTATTTTTAAAATTATTATTTTATATAGCTAAAATAATTAAATAATTTGCAATGTATTCTTTAAAATATAAAAATTAACAAAAAAAATATTTAAATAAGAAAAAATTCAATTGAGTAAAATATGTATGCATGAATCTAAAATTTATGTACTCAAAAAAGTAATTACAATTTTTTTAAAAAGAATAAATTTCTTTGCATATGACTAATAAATGAACATAATTCTTTCAACAAATAACAACATTACAAGAAGAAGTTACAGGAAATGAAAAAAAAAAAAAAACATTTTTTTAAAAGAATAACAATTTTAAAAATAATAATATAGTGAAAGAATTTTAACGTATATTTACCCTATTTATCACTTCGAGACAATTTTATTTTGTTGGTTTTACAATTTTCCAAACATGTCCTACAATAGTTTTAGAGTTATGAGCCTCCCATTGATAATTTTCAATCTTTTAGGCCTCAGAGTGATAGAAATTATTTTTTAGGACTTGAATTAGTAGTTAATCTATCTTTCGAGTCTTTGATCGATAAAACCCAAAATTTGAGTTACACCGTTCGATCACGATTTCCGAATTATTTACAACCAATAAATTACAACATACAACAAGAAGGTAAGATTTGAATCTAGCTAATTCTATCAACTCCTCTTGTATAAGTCCCCGTCTACCACGTATCTCCGATTATATCCCGACCTAATGTTAGATGGTACTCGATCGTCAACGTTTTTTCCTCTGATTATATCTCGACCTGATGTTAGATGATACTCGATCGTCGATATTTTTTCCTCGATTCCTTCTTGCTTAACTTTATCTAAACTCGATTAACCTCGCTTATCCTTAATTAGACGCTAGAACTCAGGGGCGACGCTGGCCCCTGTGCAGCATGAGCGACCGCACAGGGCCCCCGAAAAATTGGGGCTCCAAATTAATTTAGCCCATACAATATATATGTATATATATTTTGTTCTTTTATTTTCAAAATATTATTTAGGAACAACTATGTCGCAAGAAAGATTAAATGGACTTGCTTTGATGTTGATTGAATGTGATCTCTTGGAAGAGATTGATAATGAAAGTGTAATTAGTGATTTTGTTTCTAAACATGCTAATAGAGCTACTCTTTTCAAGTGAATGTTATATCTTCTGTATTTTGTTTTATATGCTACCATGTAGTGTGACATTAATTTATAATTTAGAAAACATACATGTCTTTTTTAGTTAGAAAAAAATGCCCGATTTTATGAATTCGCACAGGGCCCCCGATTTGGTTGCCCCGCCCCTGCTAGAACTTAGTCTGAGAACGTGTAAATTCCTATTAAACGCTAGATCTTTATTTGTGGGCCAAGTAGCATCTATCTGTCTCTTTTTGAAACTTCGTTATCAACCAATCATAGTGCTGATATAGGGCTAACCTAACCGTCGCCGCCATTAACCACCACCGAACTATTACCCATATTTACGGCGGCCCGTCGCTGTCCAAATTAATTCCGGTGGAACTCCGCGGAAGCACCAAATAGCCGCCGTCATCAAATCAATAATACTCGAATTAGAAATTGAATTAAAAACTAACGAATGAAGAAAAAGTAGTGTTGTCCGGCTATATATAACAAAAAATAAGACAAGTTTGAACGTATTTCAATGTTTCATAAAATTTGAAGCTCGATTTAGTTATGTTAATTTAAATGTAAAAATATCAAATTATAAATTATTTGAGCTCGACTCATGTTCGACTTCCTTAAATTTCATCTAAGCCCAATTTAAACTATGTTAATTATATATATCAAACAAGTTTGGACATATTTTTACGTCTAATAAAACTTAAAGCTCAACTTAAACTCCAGGTTCATAAATTAAGGGGATGATTGATTGTGATGTCTCCATCCGGATGTGGCATGTGTTAAAACTTAAAGCTCAACTTGAACTCTAGGTTCATAAATTAAGGGGATGACTGGATTGGGATGTCCCCATCCGGATGTGACATGGTCATCCTCAACGTATTTCATTTTATACGGAATGGTCCATCCCTCCACCACACCTATTACCTACCTCACCTTTTACAATTTTCAACACACATTTTACAAATTTCAATACACCTTTTACAATTTCCAATACACATCCTACCCAACTATACTTTTAAACTAAAATATCTTTTTGAATGTCCCATCCGTGGATGTACCCCGTCACATGATACATGTCACTACATCCTAATCCAATCATCTCCTAGATGTTAAAGCTTGAGTTTGATTCATGTTCGACTCAATTAAACGTGGTTTAAGGGGCTCGAAACATAATTGGAAACAAAAAACAGGAGACTTCAGAGCAATTAATAAAGTAGAGTGTAGTTTCTTCATAAAATATAGAATAAAGTAGAGTGTAGCGAAAATAAGGCAAAACACATTAGTTAATCCTCTCTGTCCATCGAAAACGACAATTAAATATAGCAGAAAATATTTAAATACTGTAGCAGGTTGCATGTTACCTGTAAATCCTCTATCTATTTTATCATCTATTGATTTTTAATTCAATTTATTCAGTTTGTAACTATTTTGAGGAGCAGTGAAGCGTCAACCATGATTACAAACCTTTCAAGAAAGTGGAAATCCCATTTCCAGTTCATCTGATTCTTCTCCCTTTTCAACTGTAAGTCTACTTTTTTTGCTTGGGTTGACTTAGATTATTACCTTTTATGATGATCTTGTACTACATGTGTTGTTGAATATTTGTTGTTTGTGTTGGGATAGTCGAAACAAATCCCACCTGTGGGGTTGTAAACGAGTAGAGTCGAGCTAAATATATTATTGTTCAAACTTTATGTTTGGACTGATTAGTAATCGAACTCGAACTCTAGTTGAGTTTTTAGATTTTAACATTGAAGATTGTTTGATATCTTTAGTCGAATATAGTCCAAACTAGTTTTTAACGAATGATTTGAATTGAGTATTGAGTAGGGTGCTTTGATTTTCAGTCCTGGATAAAAAAAGAATCATGGATATATAAGAAGGAAATGGATCTCCATTGGATGAAAACATTAGGAAGAAGTTCAAAAATAAATCCGTGCAAGCTCGATCAAAGTGGACAATATCATATCAATATGGAGATTCGGGTATTATGTGGGTAGAATGTGGAGATTCGGGTATTATGTGGGTAGAAATAGTTATGATCAGTTATTGTTTAGATTCCTAGAATTTATTCTTGTTGGACGGGGTATTGCAAATAATTGTACTTCAAAGAAGTGATTTCAATTGATTTTTGTGTGGGAAATCAGAATCGGATAGTGTTTGAAAATAAAGTGATTTTAGGTTAGAATCTGCTTGAAGTTGGGTGATAACAGCTTCTCAAAATCAGATTTTAAGTAATTCCGATAACAAGTTAATACTTCAAAATCTTGGCCTTTGCTTCCAAGAATGTTTAGGAAAATCTTGTTTCTGATGATTTACATGTTAGAAGACATTGGTTTTACATAGTTAAACTAAAGTGAAGTCTAAATCGAAAAAATTGATGCCATAGTGATGGAGATAGGCATGATCCCGATCAATTTTCTGCCAAAATACAACTCAATTCGTCACTTGAATCACAAAGTTAAACACTATATTTATTTTACTCCCTTGTTTTATTGTTTCTTTTTCCAGGTTGGTGTTGCATTGAATGGCGGCAATACTGGCTTCTACAAGCTGTTATTGCCGCACTCGAGATAGAGTAAGTCATGGAAAACGAGGAGATAATCTTAGTTTTTCCGATTCATTGAAGAACTACAATAATTCGATATTCGATTATGTCAAAAGAAATGCAGTGAAAACTCGGAATATATACATATTTGAAGGTCGAATGCAACAGAAAGAGTTGCCAGCAACAGTAGGTACTAATGGTAGAGTAATTAAAATGGTGTCCACTAGTGATATCAAGAAACGAATGGATAAACCAGAGATTGTAAATGGATCTACGAAGAATGTTAATGGGATTCATAATCGCGTAGTGAAAGGAGGAAGTTTGATCAAGAAAGATCCAACTCCACCCCTTTCAAGATTGTCGAGGCCTAGTGAGCTTCCACCGGTCGAAGGGCTAAAAGTGTTGCCTTCTGATGAAGGTTTTAGTTGGGCTAATGAGAATTATAACTCCGTTCAGAGGACTATTGATGTGTGGTCGTCTATTATCTCGCTGCGCATACGTGTTTTTCTTGATGATGCAAAATGGACGTACGTTGGAGGGTGGTCGGAAGAGAAGCAGGTGGGTTTGGTGCAGTCAGTAATGTATCTCTAGAAAATTATGCGGCTTCTGATCGTTGTTTTGCAGAGAGTGAGGAGGAGGAAAACGGCGTCATGGTTAAGGGAGCGTGCGCTGCAGCTCGGTCCGACTTTGATCAAACTCGGACAATTGATGTCTACAAGATCTGATATTTTCCCCAAGGAGTATGTGGAGGAGCTCGGTAAACTGCAGGTACGTATGCTCTCGTGTTGTATACGATTTTTTTATGTTGAATGTACGTATCTTGAGCCTCAAATCGTCTTATCAGGATAGAGTGCCGGCTGTTTCATCGACCAAAGTGAAGAGTTTGATCGAGAGCGAATTGGGTTTTCCAACTCATGTCTTGTTCAGAGAGTTCGAGGACCTACCAATAGCAGCTGCAAGTCTCGGTCAGGTGTTCGGTCAGCTTTACGTCTGCCACCCCTCTCTCTCTCTTGCAGATTGTGATATTAGTCTAAATGTATTCGTTAGGTTCACCGCGCTGTGTTGCATAATGGGGAGAAGGTAGCGGT
The DNA here is from genome assembly GCA_958295605.1 of Ajuga chamaepitys. NCBI lineage: Eukaryota > Viridiplantae > Streptophyta > Magnoliopsida > Lamiales > Lamiaceae > Ajuga > Ajuga chamaepitys. Next base: position 47,795,000 of record OY282498.1, read on the forward strand.
GAAAGTTCAAAGACCGGGATTGAAGAAACTCTTCGACATTGATCTTCGTAAGCAATAATCGAGCTGTCTAGCTTCAAGTATTTATAAAAATTGCATCTTTTGTTATGGTTTTGTATCATTCTCCTTCCTCAGAGAATCTAAAGCTGATTACTGAATGGTTTCAAAGAAGCGAAACGCTAGGCGGGCCGACAAGGGATTGGGTCGGGATATACGAAGAATGTTCCCGGTAAACTCCCCTCGCGGCTTTAGCTTGTTCCTTATTGGTAATGCATCAGCTAATATGAAAAATTATAGGATTTTGTACGAAGAAATCGATTATGTAAACGAGGCGAAAAATGCTGATAGATTCCGTCGGGATTTTCGCAATATAAAGTGGGTCCGAGTACCAGTATGTTTCCTCCTGAAGGACTTGTACTTCTTCTTGCTTCTTCAAGCATGTTCTCTTCTAATTTGATTTGTTCTCTTTCGGTATACTTTTAGATGGTTTTCTGGGATTATACGGCATTAAAGGTGTTGACACTAGAGTACGTTCCGGGCATTAAGATAAACGAGCTGGATATGATAGATGCACGTGGTTATAAACGATCTAAAATAGCAACGCGTGCTACTGAAGCCTACTTAATTCAGGTTAGCTTCGTAGATGAATCAGTTAAAATGTCGAATCGCTGCTGAAATGTTGTCGTGATTGATCATCAGATATTGAAGACTGGGTTCTTTCATGCGGATCCTCATCCCGGAAACCTTGCTATTGATGTGGACGAAGCGCTTATATACTACGATTTTGGTATGATGGGAGAAATTAAGAGCTTTACGAGGGAGAGACTTTCGAATCTTTTCTATGCTGTTTACGAAAAGGATGCGAAAAAGGTGAGATTCAGTTATAGTTGAGACAGAATACGAGTTGTTTTGTAGCTAATGTTAGCGAATGCAGGTTATGCAAAGCCTCGTGGATCTTGGAGTGCTTCTGCCCTCGGGTGACATGTCATCAGTACGGTTCTTGACTAAACGACTCGTTTTTCGTAATAAGAAATTGAAAACAGAAGAAATTAATCCTGATTGTAGGTGAGGAGATCGGTGCAGTTTTTCTTGGATAATTTGTTAGGCAAAAGACTCCCTCAGGAGCAAGCTTTGTCTGCAATTGGTGAGGTAATTTTCGAGACCTTGCTCGTTTCATCTGCTCTGAGTGAATTCTGTTGCAAAAATCCCAACTAGTTCTAACAGATCACTGGCTATCAATCAGCCCCGACTAGGCCTCAATTAGTCGCTAGGCCTCAGTCTATCGTTTGACTTAACGCCTAACCACTTGATTTTTTTGCAGGATTTATTTGCATTAGCAACTGATCAGCCCTTCCGGTTTCCTTCCACATTCACATTTCTCGTGAGAGCATTTTCAACCCTCGAAGGTGTGTCCTGTCTCTCACACATGCGCAAACACACACGACGAAAATATGCATGATGATGTGTGAGAATGGTCTCTTGCAGGCATTGGTTATACTTTGGATCCTGATTATGCATTTGCTAAGATTGCTGCACCATATGCACAGGTTCTCATTCCAAGACGAGAATCACTTTTATCACAAAAAACTGTTGCTTCTGTACAAAAGTTAACACTCAAACAATACTTTTTACGTACAGGAGCTCTTAGCAAGCCAACACGCGAGGACGGGGGCGCAAGTCGTGCAAGAAATAACGAAACAAGCTGATGATGTACATATCTTCATCTCTTCTTCACAATCACTTCTCAAAATCCAAAAGTTGATTGCAAATGTGTTCAACAGGTAAGATCAGACACCGTCTCCATGCCGTACCGTATCCAACAGATCGAAGACTTTATCAAACAACTTGAATCTGGAGATCTGAAGCTCCGCGTTCGTGTGCTTGAGGTAATCAAAATTATAACCAGAAAAAGAAAAATAGAACTTTCACTGTGTTTATGATACATACCAACAAAATAAGTACGAATTTCTTAGTCGGAGAGAGCAGCTCGAAAAGCAAACATACTGCAGATGGCAACGATACATACGGTTTTGGGCAGCATGCTCGTAAACCTTGGCATTGCGTTGCGCATTCAAGGCAGTCGAATCGCTGCAAATAGTTCGTTTATTGGCGCAGGCGAGTTCTCTGGCCTTTGATATTACGTCTTTCATGAACAAAGCAAGCAAATATCGATTTTTAATATATTTTCCAGTATTTTTTTGAAAATACACCTATATTTCTACTCTTACAAATATTTTACCGATGTTTATGTAAAATTGGAACACCGATATTTCTGAACAAACCGATATTCGTCCTTGTTCATACATCAACCGAAAAGGTACTAACACAACAATGTTGATTGTATTGCAGGTATTTTGGTCATTCTATTTCTGAGAGCCATGAACAAGGTGAAGAATCTTGATAAATTTGAGAAGATGATATGATATTTCACTTTTTTTTTTTTTTTTTTTTTTGCATTGATAAAGTTAGGCTAAGGTATAGATTGATGCAGTTGTCTGTATCCATTCATTTATCGAAATTAATTAACGGAATGTGGATTTGAATAATTATGAGGTTGATTTCTTGCTACACGCGATCCGAGTTACACGAACCTAAGATCCGTATATGAGAATTAGTGATTTTAGCAGAGGATAATATAGTGATCTCGTTCTACCAAAGGATCCATGTTACCAAAGATCAACATTACATATTTTTTATGCAATTTAGATATAAAAAATTAAAGTTTCTAAATAAAATGAGAATAATTAAAGATGATATCAAAATGTAAGTTAAATTTTAAGAAAGAGAAAAATAATTACTACATGAGTCATTTTTAATAAAAAAAAAATCATGATGTACAAATTGTTTTGAATATTTATACACATTATTAATATCCGAGGCCCTAAACTCGCGCAACTGTACCATTTACTATAAATAAAGTCTCATGCGCACCAGTTACATAATATAATCCGGGAAGTGTATTACTATTATACTTAAAGATGTTGAAGGAAAAACACGATTAGTGTGCCTTCGTCAAAAGTAATTGATAAAGGGCAATTTAGGTATTCACTAAATAATACTCCCTCCGTTCCATAATAATTGACGTTTTAGAAAGAAAGGGAAGAATTAAGAATGAATTTTTTTGACAAATTTATCCCTCACTTAATTATTTATCTCTCTTATATTAGTCCTAAATTTAGCATCTTTAAATATTTATCTTTTCTCTCTCTGAAATTCCATCTTCTCTCGGCATCGTTAAATATTTATCTTTTCTCTCTCTGAAATTCCATCTTCTCTTGTCATCGTTGGAGAGTAAAACTCCGGCAACAAAAACTCTCACTCGGAAAAGGCGCGTGAAATAAGGAGGGAGAGGGAAGAAGGCGCTATAATAAGCGGGAATATTTTAGGAGATAAAGATTTAACCAAATAAAGATATTTCTGATAGATTTAAAAGTAGAGATTTTTAAGGATTAAGTCCAGGGAGAAAACTGGTAGAATTAGTGAAAAAAATATAAAACGTCAATTAATAAGAAAAGAAAAGAACCTCCTAAAACGTCAATTATTATGGAACGGAGGGAGTATGTAACTGTGAACCCTTGTATTTGACACCCTATATAAAGGGGATCTGATGAATAAGAGAACCCTAATTATTCCGTGTTTATCTTTCTTCTTTACTTTTCCGTTTTTCCTTAAACACGTTATCAGCACGACTTTGCTCCTCCAAAAACCCACACTGTTCACAAAGAATTTTATAGAACGGCTCAAGATATCAGGATTGAGATTCTTGAATCGGTCGAAATATAATGGAAATCCAATCGTCATGACCAATCATCACCTCTGTAAATTTTTGGTAGTAATGACGTTGTTCCAGAAAAGCAATTATGCGCAAGTTTTTAGGTTATTTAGTTAATTGATTCATATTTTGATCAAATCAGGATTAAGACCTAATTATTTATACTCGATCATGTTATATTTATTTCTAAAGTATATGGAAAACATATTATGCCTTTAATAGTTGTTAATAATACTGCACATACTTAGCAATTCAATTCAATCGTATTTGTAATTGTTTATTTATACAATATTGTCATGGACTTACTCTTGGTAAGTTATTAATACATTAATTCTATTGGTTTTTGCGAGCGTCAATTTATTTTCATTGGCGTGGATGTTGGATTGGACTTTTCCTAAAGCCTCAACTAGTCTTCGCAAAATTGGAGAAGAGTCATAGGAAAGAATCGTATCTTTCCTACAAGGTAAATTGATTTACCCTACTTTGTGAATTGTAAACTGTGAATAGTTAAAATTTGCTTACAGTGACAGAATGTGCATTTGTCTATAAATGATGCAAATTCTTATATACTTGATGACTTAAATATTCTTACCAAGTAAGCATAAGAAATTATATGAGTGCATGTTTCTCCTATGGGATACAATTATAGTATTGTGAAAATTGAGATAGATTTATGTGTGTATGGGGATATGTCTAATTTTGAAAATAATGAATTTTTGCTTGGTTTATGATACTCATGGAGCCCTCTAGTATTTTGATCCGATTAAATACTTCCTTATAAAATTGAAACTCGCGACTTGTATTATTTGCTCTTAAATATTTGATAATTATCAGTCGATAGTAAATTTATTTGCATGACATAAGGGAATTTGATCATTGTTCTGCCTATGAGTATAATTAAGTACAAAAATATTATGTATGACGAGATATGAGTTCCCATGATAATGAAAATTCATGGGTATTAATCAATACAAATCAACTATATGATAAAGTAATTTTACAAAGTATTGAAAAACTTATGATACATGGTCCCGAAATCTAATTCAAAAGAAAATGACTAAACCAACTCGATCCAAATATAAATATTAGACTCAGAAGAAATTGAGTTACCAGAATAGATATTCCTAATAGGAAAATATTTCCATGAAAAATAGCTACACCGTGTAAGAACTCTCTTACGATCATATCATCAACCGACCCAAATGACAAAGCACTGTCTGACATAGTAAAAGTCACAGTCAATGCTCTAATGAATTTGAGATGACACATTAATCCTTGCTTACACTAGGAGTATTGTTTAGTTAAAAAAATACCTGATGAGTTGTGGAATGTAATAAAATAAATATTAAAAATGTAGATGAATCTCTACTTCCGATATTAACTATCTAGTGGAAAGAAACCCACTCACTAGACTACAAAAGGGTCAATAGCCTCAATAAGGGCACGTTGTGCCTAAAAACACATCTCTCTTTATGTGTAAAGAAATCACAGAAGATGATATGATACATAAAATCTCTTTACTTTCCTACTCTAATGCTTATACTAGCGAACCTGTATAGGCTAGAATATGAAATAAAAGAATTACAATATTCAATTAGCTAATCAACCAGTGCAAGTAGTTGAGAGGCATGCCCAATTTCTCCTAAAAAGTAACACCAAACGCGCTGGGATAAAGAAAATTCTCTAGCCTAACTATGGTAAACTAAATAGTGAAAATAATCCCAAAGTAAAGGGAACGAATGTGTCTATCTCTACAGTTGTGGTCATGATACACCACAAAGTAAGGGACATAGAAGCCCTGGAGGTCTTCCGATGTGCCTACCCCAAACGAACATGGTGGTTATGAAAACCATGTGTAAAAGACACCTTGAAACCCTCTAAACAACAGGGATAAAGTTGGTAATGAACTTTTAAATAAGTGTGGAATATTATACTTTTGTATAAAAACTGCTAGAGCAGTTAACTATAAGAGATACAGGAAGTCCAAAGAATAGAGACTCATTGCATCACTGCATAATGACCATCATTGAATCACAAGTACTAAAAGGGCAAAAAAATCGTCGAATTCTCTATATGCCTAATGACATAACAATTATAGTCACAAAACGCTCTATATGCACCAAGAGCTACCAAAACATTGTTAAGTAAAAGATACTCGTGTCAAAGATTATCATTTAGAAACTACCTGTGAGAATGGAATTAAATATATTATAATACTTCTAATAAATGTGAAAGGAAGCACATCTTAGAGAAATAAGTGAGTCAATTTAGTGGCATGTACTCCACTACAACTCTGATCGTTGGATCAAACACTATCACCAAAATGAACTTTGGAAGACAGAATCATATGTTACCCAAAATGAACTTTGGGACATTAATTCATATAGGTTTTGGTACGACTTTCTTAGACATCCAAGTCATAACATGATGTTCCATATTTAAGAAATTATATGGACGTTCTTTCTTTCGAGTGAAATACAAAAAGGGATAAAAATCCGATACGATGTACAGTGTCAGTGCTAATTTTATTATAACACAGTCAATGTTTTCTAAAGTATTAGAAGCACGACCGACATCCCACTCTACATTATTAACTATTTTAAGGCACATCACTCGTTTTGCCAAGCCTACTATTTAGCAATAAGTAGGATCGAGATCTTCCTATGCCTGGTATATAAGTAAGACATTCCATTCTTACAAAATAACATAATATAATATATGTGGACCTATCAAACCAGAAAAGCGGGCCATTAAAGTATCTATGGTTCTGGTAAATGCTTTGGCACATTAACTGATCATCACATTATTGTCCACAATAAATGTTGCATCAGAAAAACTCCTAGAAAATATTGTCTAAGGGCTCACCACCCTCACTCCATAAGGTCAATAAGACTTATTAACTCTAGAGAGTTCTCATCATAAGGATTTGATGATTATTGCATATCTGTTAGGATCAATGTATAGTATCCTTTAACCCATGTGGATACACAAAAATGGTCTCACATATGCCACCATCAAAAGGATATAGATGGAGGATTAGGCATTGCAATGCGCACTAAAATGTCTATCGGACATGGGACTATGCAATATCACTGCAACTTTACTTTATTTGTCTCAGACCCAATGCTAACCAAAAATTATGCGTACCACTTGGTAACTGGATTTAGCCTGATATTTTTACATTTACGCAAATTTGGTTACGCAGTATATGTGCCTATTTGCGTCCCCACAACGCATCACAATGGGTCTTTCAAGACAATTAAATATTTATGTTGGTTATGGATTTCCAACTATTACCTGCTATTTGAAACCTTAGACAGGCGAGATCTATTTACCGCTAGATTGACGGATTGTCACTTAAATGAGACAGTCTTCCCGTCGTTAGGGGAAGATAAGAAAAAGAATTTTCTAAGGGAACGACAGGAAGTGTTTCCCAGTATGTCTCATTAGGATCCCTACACTTCATAATGTAAAGTGAAGTAAAACGAATTATCGATCTTCAAAGTATGGAAGATTTGATTATTGATGCATTTGCTAAAATCGCTAAAGTGACAAGATCATATATACCAGCTGCAAATGTGCCTGTAAGGTTAAAAGTCCCCAGTAAGGGGCACAACACCACAGATAAAGGGGTTGCAACCACACTTAGTGGAGGTGTGGTTGAGGCCGTGGCTCCCAAAAGGAAATTGGGGATGCCACGTGGTTCGATGAACACCTGCTCAAGGAAGGAGGAAGATGTGGCACAATTCGAATCATCAATAAAAAGAATTACTCTCAAATTATCTCTAATTAATTATGTCCATGAATCATCACTGGAGGACGCTCCGAAGTTTAACATGTTTCTAGAGATAATGAGAGTGTATGTGAGTTAATGGAAAAATCTTTCACGTGCATTGATGATGTATACATTGTTGTTCAATGAATTATAGAACTCAATAATATCGAACCACGCTCTATTGTAAGATATCAACAAAGAGCATATTGGCCTATATGAAATCAATCCAGGTAGAACTCGATTCTATGACAGAACAGCAGGTATTTGGTTTGGTAGTGCTAGCCTTACCAAGTGTAAAGCCTGTAGGACATAAAATATGTTTTGTCAGTAAGCGTAGTGAGAAGAATAAGTCCTGAGATGCAAAACTTACCTAAAGCACAAGGTTTTCTCACAAAGTCCTGGAATTGACTACGAGGAGATATTCTCCCACAACGGACGTCATAACGTCTTGTTGATAAGTTTTCGAAGGATTGGAAATGCAGCATACTAATGTGGTTACTACATATCTCTTTGGGGATCTTGTTATTGAGATATGTGTCAGTGTCAAATGGACTTGCATTGCCCAACTCAAATAACTCACCACAGAGTGCATTTACAATATTAGATTGAAATGCTCACTTTATTGAAATAAATTTGGACGGAAATGGTATACTCGTCTGAGTGACTACTTGATTGGGAAGGGAAAGAACAAGTAGTATTGCTCCTATGCATTTATAAAGAAACACAAGTTCTATATTTGCAACTGTAGGAATTTATGTCGATGTTAAGGACATAATAGGTACTCTTAGAGAAATAAGAGATACTGTGATGTATTTGAAATCTAAATTGAGATAAAGGATCATGGGAAAACTCACCGAGTTTGTGGAATATTAATTCCTCAGTTTGCATACATCCAAAAGATTATTAGGCGATTTCACATGGATAAAGTGCAATCTGTTAGCACTCCTATGATTGGTTGAAGTGTGGACATAAGGAAAGATCCATTTGAGTCCAAAGGAAATGACGAAAGAGCTATTAGGAGATTAAATTCCCTACTTAATTGAAATGTGCGCATTATTGTACAAAAAACTCAATGCACTCAACCATGTATGACTTTCTCAAAGAACTTGTTAGTTATATTTTACTCAGGACAACGCAATATCAGTGGAATGATATCAAAAAGTATTTTGACATCTGAAAGAAACCCTTGACACATATTTGTTCTTCCCATATTAGAGACAAGAGAGATTACAAATGAAATTGTAAAACTCTAAAGAAAATGTCAAATGCTCTAATATAGAGAGATAAAAGGATTACAAATGAACATGTAACTCCTAAATAAATGTTGAAGCTACCCCCTACTACGAAATACTAAATACTACTTTGGTAGGTTTAGATGTTGGTTATCTTAGTGGCCAATGTAAAGGTCATTATCAAATCGGTTATGTATTACCATGAGGAATACGACGAAAACTTGAAGATCAACCCATCACAACTACTCTAGCTACCTCATCAAATCACTCATGGAAGATATCTCAAGAAGCTCATTAACCAATATGGTCAAAGTATTAGTGACTTGAGGTGTACCACTGAAGAGCCTACTCGAGGTTATGAAGATGAAGTTGTTTACAACAAACAGATGAATTATGCTACACATCAAAGGTGACGAGATCAAGCATGTACCGCCAACGCTTTTCTATAACCAGCAATCACATCATATCCTCATGATTTATGTAAAATTGAGGATGAAGAGATTTTCGAAACTCTCTTGATAGATGTACGTATCAAGGGAGAGATGTAAACTTCAGGGGGAGTCTCAACAAAGGTGCGTTGCACTCTTTTTCCCTTCGACCAAGGTTTATTTTTCCCACTGGGTTTTGTTACTTGGCAAGGTTTTTAACGAGGCAACAAGTTATGCACCAATTCCCCTTTGACTTGGCACAAGGGGGAGTGTTGAAGGAAAAACACAATTAGTGTGCCTTCGTCAAAAGTAATTGATAAAGGGCAATTTAGGTATTCACTAAATAATATGTAACTGTGAACCCTTGCATTTGACACCCTATATAAAGGGGATCTGATGAATAAGAGAACCCTAATTATTCCGTGTTTATCTTTCTTCTTTACTTTTCCGTTTTTCCTTAAACAAAAGATTACTTGTTATGAGTAAATATATTACCTTTCATAAATATTAATAACTTTTCACCGTGATACTTTTATCCAGAACATATAATACATTTATACCTATAGACCCGTACAACTGATGTACAAGAGACTTCCTCTTTACAGTACATGGCGTGTTTAAAAAAAATTCTGACCATTTCATTTTGAATGACAGTGATAGATTTTAAATTTATATTAGTCGTAACAGCACGGAAACAAATACTCCATTCGTCCCAACTTAACTTGTCTACTTGCTATTTCAGTCTGTTCTAGTTTAACTTGTTAGTTCATAAATGACAAATTTTTCACACGATCTACACCCTCAAAATTTCTACCCTCAATCTCCATATTTGAAAAAGCCAAAAATTCTACAAAATCAATTTTTTCTTAATCTCCGTGCTCGATCAATTAGATAAGTTAAGCCGGGACGGAGGGAGTATATGTACTATAAACAAATATAAAATCCTCCACCAAATCATCCAAAAATAACCCAAAAATTTGCGTCATAGCTGATGTGGAATATACCAAGCAGCACCCAACAACCACGAATATGCGTGTATTAATTAATTAATTAATAGTCCATTACAGAATATGTACGACAAAACGATACCTAAAATCACTGAATTAACAATAGGAATTTAATCTTCAAAGCTATTACCACTACCAACTCTTCTAAATACATTTAATAAAAAAATATTTTTTATAATATTGGTTAGTTGACTATCGACTGCATACTTTTATAACATAAAAATAAAATATTCCGATAAACCAATCAGTTATCTTAAAGCATAATACCTAGTGTAATCGAACACTTTTACATTTTTTTCAACAAAGTCATCAAACAATTTTTATGAGATCTATTATTTAGGAAAAATAGAAGTGTTACCGGCCTCGTCCTTTGACATTCTCTTTATTATCTCTAGACTATAAAATAAAATTCAATATGAACTTATATTCACAAGCATGCCATCCTAAGTACGTTCGTATTTGCATTTGCTATTTTTTAGTAATTATTAGATTATAGTTTAATTTAAGCGAAAATGTGGTGTTTAGGGACGCAGGGTATCATACAATGAATTAGGGGGAAGCTAAAAATTATAAGAAGTAAAGTGTTTCTTTGACATGCTTGTGGTAAATTAAATGGTTATAAGTTCTTATTTATCAAACGCTTAATTTATTATAATGGGGTGCGAGAAAGATAAATAAATGAACATAAAATTTATGTGGTTTACTAACAATGTGTTAGTTAAGTCCACGGGCAGAAATAAGGAAACTTATATTTTGTGATCGAGAAATTTACAGAGTACAGAATGACCAAATGTCAAATAATAGAGATATTTATAACCTCCTAATCGGTTGGGCCTAAGCACACTCGCAAAAAGGTTCAAGGCATTCCAACAAGCTTCAATTTTATAATTTTAGTCAAAATCACTGAACACTACTTGCTTATAACTATAAGTGCTCTAATTTTAATCACTTGTTCGATTAGTGCTCTAATTTTAATCACTTGTTCGATTAGTGTAATCAAACGCACTTATCTTTATTATAATTAGGTGATTGAACACATTTTCTAATGTTCATTTAGAGAAAATAAAAGTGTCAATAGCCTCGTCCTTCATCATTTTCTTTTTTGGGAAATGACTAATTGTTTCTTTTCTTTTTATATTACTATATCACCAAATTAATACTCCCTTCGTTCCGCTTAGTTTTGTACACTTTTCGTTTCGATCCATTCTATTTAGTATTGCACACTCTTAAAAAGAAAATTTCTCTTACAATTTTCACCCTCAATCTCCATCTTTGAAAAAATCAATCATAAAGCAAAAAACAATTTTTCTTTCTAATATATGTGCATGTCTGTACGTGCAAAATTGAACAAGACGGAGGGAGTAATATTTTAAAAATGAGCGACCCTAATATTTTTGGTAATATCTAAATCGGAAAGAGAAACGAGAAATATGCGGCCGTAATTATGGGAATAAAAAAGAAAAGAAAAAAATTGGTAATTCAATTAGAAACGGTTGTATGATTAGATTAATACTAAAAAAAGGATGTAGTGTTTATAATTCTAATTGATATTTTTAATAAAGATTTATAGCACATCGATTAACTATTTTTCATGGTTATAATTATGGAAATGGTTATTTAAAACGTATTTTTTAAGTAATATAATTAATTAATTATATCTCGTGTCATTATATTCTGGGGAAACATACCTACCTAATCCATTTAAATAATTTCTAACATTATCTTAAAATTTGGATTTATTATTAAATGAAAATGGTATATCAATGGATTAATCCATGAAATTTTATCTACGCTTGGAATATGTGCATACTAAGACTAAAATTATTAGCTAAATTAATTAAGGTAAGCATAGTATTTCGTAAAAATAAGCTTTAGTTATTTATTTCTTGATTGGAGAATATATTATATTGGTAATTAAAAAAAATAAATCAATAAGGTAATGTAAATCGCATGATCACATTTTTCTTAGGAGTAATTTCAGGCATCATTAATTTTTCTGAAAGATCAATTAAGTAATGTAATCAGATAATCAGAATTTTCTTTGAAGTAATTTAGGCATCATTAATTTCTTTACACGTATATTATTTATATATAAAGGGGTCAAATCAATACACTAGGGTTTGCGCGAGAATGCCAGAGGTGATTCGAAAAGAAAACTATGAAATGGTTTAGTTACTAGTAAAGTGTTTGGTCTATTACCCATAATAATCGAAGTGAGAATTCTATGGATGTGAAAGAAATGGTTATTTTGCTGCCAAATGTCCTGATTCTAATTGTTGAACTTGCTATCTGAATTAGCTGGGTATCTCATACAAATTATCAATTGTATCAAAAAGTCATGAAGATCAGAAATTAATGTATTAATGTTAAAAAAATATCAAATAATACTTCATCCATCCCATAATGAAAATACCTTTTTAATTTCATGAATAGTGCATTATTAACCACATGATTGAGTAAATCTTCTTTTTATTTAGAGATATTAATTTGTAAGGAAAACAAATGTAAGTGTTTTATAACTTACTCATATATATAAGAAATATATATGTTTATCACTTATTATATATTAATGTGGTAATGGGTCACTGTGCCCATTCAAAAAGTGTAAAAAACTTTTTTAACACTTTAACTTCTTAAATGCTACAATACTCATAAAGTCATTTTTACTTTTACTTTATTGAGGAATTAGATAATATTAACTGCTTGTGACTCACAACCACCAATCATATTATATTCTCTTGTGTTATTCTTTTGTATATATATTTTTTCATCGCACACAATATCGTGTACAATATTGTGTATATTTATTTCTTCAACGTACACGATATCCTGTGTATGATACACGGCATCGTGTATGATGAAGAAATACACGACATCGTGTATGATGAAGTATATATCTATTTCTTCATCATACACGATATCATGTATGATACACGTCATACACGACATCGTGTATGATGTTGTATATATCTATTTCGTCATCATATACGATGTCGTGTATGATATTGTGTATAATATATAGTCATGTATGATACATGATAAGGGGGTGAGGGTAAGAATAACATTCGTGGGTATTTTTGCATTTAGAAAGTAAAAGTGACAAAAAAGTTTTTTGCATTCTCTGACTGGGTACAGTCACGTTTTTCTCTATATTAATTATAGTATTGTCTTATGCTATAACCATAAAAACTAGTAATATCTCCGTGCGATGCACAGTTTGTAAGTGTAAATGAATAAATTAATATTTTTTTAATATATTTATATAATTCTAATATAATAAAATATTACAATCAATAAATAATAAGATATTAAAAATTATATGTTAACGAAAAAAGTGCAACGAAACGTATTAAAGATTAAAATATATATTTGTATGAATATTTATTTTTCTTAATGTATGAATATCTCTAGCATCTTTCCATATAAGTCATGTTGATGATTGTGGTTGTAATTGCAGTATGCGGTTGACAGCGGATATATTTGTAATGTTAAAAATTTAGTTACTGTCTTCATAAATAATTTTTCATTAATAATATTCAATAAATTTATAAAAAAATTAATTTTAAGAAAATATGTTTTTTTTATCCGAGTAGAATCAGCCCAAATAATTTTATCCTATTTATTTTAGGCTAATATATGATAAGTTATTGCCAATAATTTTGTTTTATATTGGGGTTGAATTTTATATACCAAAAATTGTGATTTTCAAAAATGGTAATAGATTTTGGATGAGAAAATTTCAAGGTTACTAATTTCGACGGATTTTGTTGTTATATTAAGTATAGTCATAGATTTTTTAATATGTATTCATGGACAATACTAGTGTATATATACAGAGACATATTATAAAATTGAACAACTTCTTATATGCAATATGGCAATACTCATGCCACCTTGTACGTAATTTCCTATTTTAGCCCCCTCATACATTCAAGAATTCCATCTCTGGCCGTGCATTTAACGTGTGCAATTTGGTACCAGATTGAGGGCAAAAGAGAAATATTGCAGATTCCTTCTCTCTGTATATAATACTCAAGTACTGAGCTTCAGAACAGAATTTGCGATTTTGTCGAAAATGGTCAGCGGAGAAGGCAAATGGATCAAGGTTACTTCTCTCAATTTATGCCTTCAATTCCATTTTCGGCTTTTCATTCCAAACAGTTGCGATGTTATAATCCTTCAAATCCGTTGAATTTTGTTTTGATGTTATTACATATGCTTGATTCAGTTTATTACTTCAGATGTTAAACCCTATGGCCGCCATAGATTACATCGTCAGATTAGGTTTTTGTGACAGTTTTGCGTTTGTTTAATATAACCGAAATTGAGTGTTTGGAAAAAGTTGCTTTTACTATAATTAATCTCTTGGAGTTGAATTAGTAAGAATGCTGCTTCTATCTGCTTCTCAACGTTAATAGTAAATCAAGAGATGTTAAGTGCTTATTCATCAAATACTTCAACCGGTAAAGTTTTGTTAATTACAAGTGATTTCTGCATATATTATAATTTTGATCAATTTTTTTCAAAGCCAGGAAAACACTCCCTAATTGTGTTGTAATCCTGAGTTTTAAGTGATTTGTTTTTTATTTACCTGATACTGAAAAATAGGGGCGGGTTCGGGCCCGATCCCCGGATCCGATACCCGTGGGGTGAATCTACTTTTGCTTTTTTTAAGATTGTCGAAAGAGAATTATGGTGGATTTTATTGAACTCTGAGTACCGAAAAAACACGACCCAACCTAAACCCGAGAGTTTCTGGTCGGGTTTGGATATAATCCGGAACCCCTGGACTTGGAAAAATACCCGACTTAATTGGGTACCCGAACATGCTCTTGGAAGCAGTGTAAAGTGTGAAATCAATTGTTTATTTGCAAGAAGTATATATATTGTTGGTCTGATCTTTTATTATTCAGTATTTGCACAACTTTAGTGAAATTGGATAATTCATGATGAAAATTGGGGAATTGCAGTTGGACCAAAAAGGAACAGGGCCTGGAGCAAGAAGCTCTCATGCAATGGCAGTTGTGGGCCCGAAAGTCTACGCGTTCGGTGGCGAATTCGCCCCTCGAGCACCTGTAGACAACCATTTGTATGTGTTTGATCTAAACGACCAAACATGGTCCATAGCCGAGGCAAAAGGTGACACTCCTCCCCCTCGTGTTGGCGTCACAATGGCGTCAATAGGAGAGACCATCTATGTCTTTGGAGGAAGGGATGCTGAACACAAGGAGCTCGACGAGCTCTACTCATTCGACACATTAACGAGCACGTGGGCCCAACTCTCAACTGGACCCCCTCATCGGAGCTACCACTCCATGACTGCTGACGACAAGCGAGTGTACATCTTTGGAGGGTGTGGCAATGCTGGGAGGCTCAATGATTTGTGGGCTTATGATGTCGTTGATAAGAATTGGGTTGAGTTTCCTTTACCGGGTGAGAATTGTAAACCGAGAGGTGGGCCCGGACTAGCTGCGGTTCTTGGGAAGATTTGGGTTGTGTATGGGTTCTCCGGTGCAGAGCTTGATGACGTGCACTACTTTGATCCAGATGAAGGGAAATGGGCGGAAGTTGAGACGACTGGTGAGAAACCGACTGCGAGAAGTGTGTTTTCGACTCTTGGGTTGGGGAAGTACATTTTTGTGTTTGGTGGAGAGATTGACCCGAGTGACTTGGGTCACCTCGGTGCTGGTAAATTTTCCGGGGAATTTTTTGCGCTGGATACCGAGACACTTGTGTGGAAGCAATTGAAAGATGGGTTGGGCAATAGTGACCATCCGGGACCACGGGGGTGGTGCGCGTTTGGTGGTGGAGAGCGAGGTGGCCAAGTCGGGTTGTTGGTGTATGGTGGCAATTCACCTAGCAATGATCGGCTTGACGACATGTTCTTCTTCACTCCTTGTCTTGATATCGTATGAGGTTGTACTTGAAGTCCACGTGACGTGTCATATCTCGTCTAGATGTAACACGTCGCGCACAAGGCTTCGGGCACAACCTCACAAGGTAGGGTGCGACTCTCTCCATGTCTACTGGTGATTCATGTTTAAGTGGTGGTGTTTTTTCCCTTTTTTTTTTCCTTGTAATGGTTCTGATGCTCAATGTATGATGTGTAGTAAATAAAGATGAACATATCAATTGGCCCAAGTAAGGCTATTTTATTTGTGGGCCAGAATATGTAAATATTTCTATTTGGAAATGGTTATGGTCTTGGATTAGGCCCAAATCCTTTTTGCAATGCCCGGAATCTTCCAAATCTTGCTTTAAATAGTGGTTATCATCATATATGGCTCATCTTAACCCCCCCACACACAAATACATGTACAAATCCTCCTAATCTGCAAAATCAAATTAAAAATCAGTCGTCAGCGATTTTGCCTGCGCGGCCGCCTAAATTTAATCATTTTTATTTAGTTTTTATTGCTTATAACTTACCTCTAATATTTTTAAGGTTTAATTGCAAAAATAAATACGAACTTTCGTTAAATTGTAAATTTAATACAATTTTTCAAATTTTGTAATAAATCACGAACTTAACATAATTTTGCAATTTTAATCATTAGTCATTTTTCAAAGATAAATTGTCAATGTTTATAACTATTTACACCATGTAATGTGATATAGGATGTTATACTGAGCTACAAAATAAAACTAAAAAATAATTAATGAAATTACGGATCAAGTTGTTTTTTATGAGACCGGAAATCATGGCGAACTTGTATTCTCAACTTGATACCTAATTTCTCATACCTTATTGATTATTTAATATTGAAAATCACTTATCTTTGACAAACAGAGAAAAAAATCACAAATTTTTATGACATGTTTGTGATAAGGCAAAAAAACTAATTTTATGACTCACACAATAATTTTTAGTTCATATAATTAGATAATGATCATTGCATTAGTAAGGAGAAAAAATGATTCGAGTTGAGAAGAAAAGTCTATTACGACTTGTTCAATTATGTACCACTTGATCCGGATTATTATTATTATTATTTTAATTTTTTATACCAACAATGACACCCTACATGGCATAAATAATCAACATATTGAGAATTTATCACTAGAAATTGGTTGATGATTAAAATTGCCAAAGTTTGCTGAGTTCGTGATTTATTTTACAAAATATGAAATGTTATGTTAAATTTGCAATCTAGTGAAGAGTGGCTTGTGTGCACCGTGTGCACCATGTGCACAATAGTGCTATGGTGCATCACTCATACAGTATTTTTCTTAAAATATAGTAAATTTACTCATACAGTATACCACTATCAGTATGGTTGATTTACTCATACATTATGGCTGATTTGCTGACTGATACAATATGGTTGATTTGTTCATACAGTATTGTGGTGCACAATAAGCCTATTGTGCACACAAATTTTTGCCTCTGGTGAAAGTTCGTGTTTTATTTGAAATTAAGCCTATTTTCAAATTATACTACAATTTAAAATGAAACTTAACAATTACGGTAAAATCTCTATAAATTAATAAACTCTTTAAAATAATAATTTTATTTGGTCCCAACTCATGCCAATTAAAAAATCAACAATTTTTTATAAGATAATAGTTTTTTAAAAATCTCTATATAAATTAGTGACCCCAATGATATCATAAATTAATATTTTTTCAAATTACAAAAATAATTATGAAAATTTAGCAAAATGAGAATCTATAGTTGATTGCTTCTTGGTTAAACTCAAATATACTTAGAGCTCAATAGTTCTGGTGTTGTATTCTCAAATCTACTTGGAGTTCATCAATTAATGTTAAATGCATTCACTTAGGCCCCATTTGGATGGAGGGATTTGATTTGTCAAGAGATTTAAAATGAATAGATTTCAAAATCCTTAGATTTGAAATCCATGGATTTGAAATCCCTTGTTTGGATTTCTGGTGGATTTGTGAAAGGATTTTTAAATCCAAAATTTTCAAATCCATTATTTGGCAAAAAACTGGTACAATATTTGTAAAATTCAATTTTTTTCTTTTAAGTTTAAACTAACAATTTATATTTTTTATTAAATAAAATAATATTTATCTACATCTTAATTAATCGAACAATTTTTTTTCCAATTATATATATACATACATATATACATATTATGTATTTTATATCCCAAAAAATTATTGGGAGCATTTTATTGGAGATAAAAAAATAAAAAAATAAAAATATTATGAGCATTTTATTGGAGAACGAGAGGAAGAGATAGCGATAATGAGAAGCAGAGAGAGAGAGCGGGGGAGGGGGGGAGAGAGAGAGGGGGGGACGCGAGAGAGAGGTTTGAGTGAGGAGGAATTTGTAAATGACTACCTTTGTCAAATGATTTGAAATCCACTCAAATATAGTGTAAAATGGAGAATCTCAAATTTAGGATTTCTAAATGAGTTGATTTAAAAATCTGGATTTACAAATCCACTCATTTAGTATTTTATCCAAACACATGGAGTGGATTTGACAATGGATTTATAAATCCATAGCACAAATCCCTCCATCCAAATGGGGCCTTAGTTTTTTTACCAATGAACGTACATTGAACACATTTAGCTCTTTTATATTGTTGTACATAAACACATGGTTGCAAGTGAATCGCATTCACTTTATACATTGAACTTTATTTATAGTCAAGTTATGGTATTATGTATTTGATTATCATGCTGAATATATTTATTACATTAGTTCAATGAATATATAACAAGTAGATGCACTCACCTTTATGAAAATAAAATTTATTTATTATACTAAAGAAACTTTTTATATTAATAAATTATTCATTTATAGATAAATTAATACTTCTAAAAAATAATAAATTCTTCCGGTTCCAACATTATTAATTTATAGAAATTTTATTGTGTAATGTATAAATTTTAAATTAAAAAAATATTTCAAAAAAATATGGGGTGTCGACTAATTGTCCTACTAACCTGTCTAGTACCAAAAAATATCTAAAAGTACCATGTATCACTAAATTGGGTCGGCAAGACTAGGGATGGCAATTTCGACCTGACCCGTCCTGACTTGTCCTGATCCGAGATATATGGGTCCTCCCGTCCTGTGATACGTGGCGGGGCGGGCATGGGTCATGCCCTCGCCCTGTCCTGCCTCGCAGTCGCCCCCCTCTCCCCCAAAGTAATATGTGTGTGTGTGTGTATATATATATATGTATAGTGTTATTCACATAAATAAATCAATTTGATATATAGTATTTAATAATCACGCAATATTTATAATAATAACATATATCAAAGGCGGTGACTATTTGCAGCCCACAAAATTTCTTAACACAACCCACTAAATTTATAAATTAAAATGCTATTAATAAAATACTACAATGACCTTTATAAAAAAATTAAAATAAATAATTAAAAATAATATATATATATATATATTATATTTCAAAAAAATAAAAAATATATAATTTTCTTATTTTTAACTTGATGCCTCTTTTTTCTAGAATTCTATAAACCCTAATTTTTTTGAGGCTTCATTAATCTTTTGCTCTTTCTCCTAAAACTCAATGATGGACAACTTGAAGTTTTCTGAAATCTTGATTGTAGTAATCGATTTGTTTTTTCCTAGTACAATAAAACTTGTTATTCCAGAGAAAATAAAACTGGTAATAGTCCACCAAAGTTAAGAAAATAGCAAAATCAAAGCAGAGAGAGAGAGAGAGAAAGAGGATCAACCTCCTCCCCTTCTGGTCTGACACATCTATATATATATAAAAGCAAAATGGAGGGCACTAATGTAATTTTAGTTTCCCCTCCAAAAATTTTAGACCATAATTGATAACTTTATCTTATTTTCGGTAAGTTCATAACTTCTTTTTATATTTCTAAAATACAAACAACTTTTTCATTTTTAATCCGATTTTTATGCATAATACACTAAATTATTCATCTTCTCACGATCTTCGATTTGACATCCATATCATATATATTATAATGAGAAATTTAATTTGAATAAACAAATTGTTTGTTGGTTAATTATTTGTGCTAGAATTGATGTTTATTGTGAATTGAACTATAATATTTTGGTTTTAGTTGCACCTAAAATTAGTATAATAAATTATTTATAAAAAATATAATTACTTTTTTTTTTAAATAAAAATACAACTAATCAATTTATTTTATTTGACATAAATTTTTAATTTTTTTATTTAAGCCAGGGAGAAAATCCATTGTTTAAATAATGAAAGTCCTACTTTATTAAATCAAAGGCAAAAACAACAATATCTATTTTATAATCAACTTATTAAATCATCAAATCTGCTAAAATATCTTCTTATCACGACTTTGAGCATATATGTAATTATCTACTAAAATAGGTATTGAAATTATTTTTAATTACCTATTTATATTAATAACGAGTATTTTACTAAAATTACTCTTCTAAGGAAATTTATTCTTTGTAGCCTAAATTATGACTTTTATTACATTTGGCAATCTTTTTAATTTTTCACTTTTACTAAATATTCAATTATATGTTCTTATACTTTCTAAACTAAATAATACTTGGCCGCACAAATCAACAACGAATACCTTTTTTACTTTTAACACTCTAAATAAATTTGTTCGCATTAATCAATTTTTATCTTCTAATAAATAAATCATTTCTAAGACGGCTATAACATTTACATAAATAATTTACAATACCAAATAAAATACGAAAATTTCAAATATTTTGAAGAAATCAAAGACTTTAATTTTTTATTCGAATCATTAAATAAATTTTGAATTTTATTTTGTTAAAATCATATTTTATTAAATAAAAATTATTTAAGTATATTTGAAATCACCAAATGAAATATTAAAAGTTGCAAAAAAAAAAATTCAATGTTATAAAGAAAAAAATTAAATATTTATAATTAGAACTTGAAAGTTTATTTAGATAATTAAAAGTTAAATATAAAATAAAAGCAGGGACATAATGAGAAAATTATTAAACTTTACATTACATATGATCCAAATAAAATATTACTATTCATTTTATTATATATTTTGTGGTTATTTTTAATTATTTATAGTTAGAATTTAAATATTATTTTATAAATTAATATATATATATATATATATATATATATATATATAGAGAGAGAGAGAGAGAGAGAGAGAGAGAGAGAGAGAGTAACACTTTCAGTCTAAAATTTTAGACCGTAATTGGCAAGTTGTCACATTTGGTAAGAATCAAAATTTATTTTACTTTCTAAAGTTGCAAATATCTTCTTTTTTTTTTTTTCATTTCTGATCTATTTATTATGTATAGTATATCAAATTAATCATCTTTTGACGATGTTTAATTTGACATTCATATGATATATATATATATATATATATATATAAAAAATATTCTATTTAAAATATTATATTATTTGTTCGTTGATTATTTAAGTAAGATTTCAGTGTTTATTGTGGGTTGTACAAAAAAATATAGTATTGGTTTGAAATACAATTAAAAATCATTCAAATAATTCTCTTTTACAGATTATTTTACTTGATTATTTAATTAAAACCACAACTAATCAGTTTGTTTTATCTGACATGAATTGTCTCAAGTTAATATTTGATTTATAATCATCTTATTAAATTGTTGAATTTGCTAATGCTTATTTGATATAATAATTATTTTTATTGATAAATCACAAAACTATGATTTTCGCTCATATATATATATATATATATATAACTTTATATATGATAACTAATCTTAGAATTTTTTTTATTATTTTTTTATGTTTTAGATATATTAAATAAATACAATTTGCAATCTATACTATGATATTTTACAAGTTGCAACTGAACTTCTTTTAAATAAGCAAAATTAACCAACTAAAACTATATGTTTTTTTGGCTTGCAACCTAAACAATACTGGGTCACACTAACCAATCTCAATTATGTCTTTATTTATTTATTTATTCACATTTTGCAACCTAAGCATTTTTTTTTCATTAACCAATGTATATCTTTAGATGAATCTACTATTTACAATATAAATGTATAATTTAATTCAAACTTTTCAACGTATATATGAAAGTATTAAGAAATATTGGAGCACTCATATGATTTATTTTGTTATCCCAACTATTGAATTATTTTGTTATTCCAACTATTGAATAACTTTTGATTTTTTTTTTTTCTTTGTATATTGAAAATACCAAGTAAAGTACTAAAACTTGCAAATAAGATTTTTTAAAAGGAGATAGTTATATTTAGAATTTAAAACTTTATTTAGATAAATTTAAATATTTAAAATAAAATGGAAAAAATTAAAGAAAAATAAATTTCTTATAACATTATCCAGTTTATTTTATTTAATAATATGAGTTTGATTGTTAGATATTTATATTTGTTTTAACATTCACAATTAGTTAAGCTATTATGCATGCACATAGGTGAAGAATAATGCAGACACACTAAATGTGTGTTTCGATTTTAAAAATTAGAAACGATCATTTTGAAAAAGATTTTTTTTATATTGAATATTTATCTTAATGTTAATCTATAATATATATATATATATGTATGTATGTATGTATGTATAAAGCAAGTTATATTAACGTGCGAGAAACTTATGTTTACATTACTTATAATTTTATTTATGTTTTATCCTATATTTTAAAAAATATATTTTTTATTAGGATAAAATGATCACATATTTAAATATTAGATTATATCATATTTAATTTTATTAATATTATTACTTTCTAAATAACTTTCCGTGCATCGCACGGGAATATTACTAGTATACTGGAAAGGAAGAAAATAAATTCATCGGCAAGGTCATTATTCCATAAATTTTTATGTTCTTGTGAAGCCTACTCTCTCCAGAAAACAATAAGGTTCAATAATTTAGGTTTTCTTTTTCTTTTCTTTTTTGTCTTACTTTCTTTTTTATTTTATTTTCAGATTAACATAATTTAGTGCAAAGAAAAAAATTGGTATTGGAAGGACTGCATTAACAAATTTGGATAAACCTTTTAATAAAAATGGGTTGTATTTAGAAATTCAATGGGCTGCAAATAGTACCCACCTATATCAAATCATGTCAAATAAAAGACAACCTACAACGTAAAAAATATTAATTAAGTTTAGACACATAAATAAATATTACAAAATAGGATTATAAATGTACTTTAAACATTTATTTATTTTATATAGTTTACGATAACTCTTTGAAATAATATTTGTATAGAATGTACTAGTATTTGCCCGTGCGATACACGGGAAGTATTTTTACACACTAATATTTAATCTAATTATAATACAAAATTTCGTCGATATTGGATACATACACAAAAGTAAAATATGATATTCGATGACCCGAAAATATATAAAGTTATCTTTATTCACATAATATATACTATGATGGTCCGAAAAATAGTAAGATAATATAAATAAATCAACAATCTATATTAACATTTAAGGTTAGACAAAAATAAACATAACGTTTACAAATTTTGAAAAATTTCAATATAGACAACATTTTTGGTAGTCTTTCTTTCCGGATTTTCGTCATATATTAAAATCTTCAAGTAATTTCAATTCGTGATGCGGGAAACAACATCATACAACTTACCGTGACAAAAGATGCATTTCTTCAAGAATAAAACCAACATGGTTAAGTGATTGCCCCTACTTTTGTTTATAGTGATTGCATAAGAAACGGTAAAGAAAAATTGTTTCATTGCAATCGAAAAATGCATTCTCTTATCTGAAGGAGTCACCTAAAGTCGAGGGATGATAATCTTTACACCATCATTGTACTCTAATATAACATTTGTCTCAACCACGTTATCACCAAGTATTGTAATCACCAATCAAGTACCACTGCATAAATCAAGTGAATGATCTATATTTCGCAACAACATAATTGGTATACCAATGTTTAGGTTTAGCTTGATTGACTTCAGAAATTCTGAAGTGCGAAGATCATTCAAAAGATCTACATTCGAATCTGATCTACACGGAGTCTCCGAACTCAAGTACATCCTACCTTTGGAATTGTTCTTTGAAAACATATATTCATTAAAAAATATAAATATTTTATATTTTGCGAGTTAGCGATATTTATGTTACAATAGATATGATTTATTTGTTTTCAATATTAAAGTATAACTCTATATAGTAGTATATATTTAAGATACAAAGTGTCTTGTTCTTTATATTTAATTTTTATACTGATAGGGATAACGGGATCAGCTCGGGTCGGGTTAATGCCTGAGCCCACCGATGACACGTCGGTTTCTAACCTAGTGCTCCGCAAGTGTACGGATGTAGGTGTAGTACTATTGTCAAGGTCGATCCCACAAGGAATAGTTTTAGGTAGTTTGATACCCTAATACTCTAGGAATGTCCTAACTAGATACTAAGTTTTAAAGGTTGATTTTACTAATTAAACTACTCAATTAAATATAACTTCAAACTTAGGAAACACGAAAACTAACAATCAAAGAGAAAAGGTATCCTAGGGCTTCGATTTCAGGATATTATTTCAATGTTGAATATGATTAACCTATTAATTTACTAATTCTAGTGTTTATTAGGCGGCACGACAATAATCTAATCCTTCTCTCGAAGCGATCAAACCGTTGATTAATTAAGCTAATTACCCTCTCGAGTTAATTAAACCTAATAACTCCCAAACGATCCTAAGCCACGGCCTACACAGTCATAGACAACTGCGCTCTATGTTCTAAGTCTGATAACAATTCCCTCCTCTCGAAGCGGAATTGTTAAACTAAATTACTAAATCTAGGTGATCAAGCTAAATTCAGTTTTACGCACAAACATAGAGATAAAACACATACAGAACGGAATTAATAGATTAAATCATAAATCAAAACATTGTTATAATAATCCCTACTTTCTAACCCTAGGACACGAATAGCTTAGCTACTCATGCCTAGCAATAATCCAATACAAAATCTTAATAAAAACATTGTAAAGAATTAAACTAGAAAAGAATAAAGAAACCCGGATGACTCCGTCTCGATGATCTTCGTCCTCCTTGTCTTCCAAGGTGATGTAATTTATGTTCTTGATGATTGCTCCTCCCTTTTCCTAGAGCTTGGGGTCCTTTTTATAGAGTTGAGGACGAATCTTGGGGAAGATATGCTCAAAATCCTATTAAAATAGGAAATCTTCGCAGAAAAACACTTCTGACACGGCCGTGTTGCTTAAGTGACACGGCCGTGTTGCTTTGTAAAAATCCACTTTTCCAGCAACAATTTGACACGGCCGTGTTGCAGTTGTGACACGGCCGTGTTCCATTCCAGAACTACCAGCGCTTTGTGGACTACTTTTGACACGGCCGTGTTACAAGTCTGACGCGGCCGTGTCGGTTCTTGCCCGATTTTGCTCCTGGACCGGTTCAGGCCGGTTCGGACCGGTTTGGACCGGTTCTTCGACGGTTCTCACTCTTTTGGGCCGATTTTCACTCTTTTCCAACTTGTTTTCCTCGTCCGGTAGCCTGAAAATACTCAAAATACCTTAAAACAAGTCGAAACACGTCAAATGACCCAAATATTATTAATATAAATAAATGCCGGTCAAATATGCACGTAAATGATATAAAATATGATCCTAAATCGACCTAAATACATGCATAAATAACGTGTTATCAAACTCCCCCAAACTTAAACTGTTGTTCGTCCCGAACATCATACAAAAAGACACAAAGAAGACAAGTGATTATGCATTTTGTTTAGGGCGATTAGACGATGAATTCAGTTTCAGTTTGATTTTCCTTAAAACAACTAGGCAACACAATTCACTTGAGCATATGTGATAACGCGTAAATCAACTAATCTCGAGACTTTGAACTTTCGAATTATTCAACCCTCACCGGGTAAGTGTTTCACTCATCTCTCAAGTGTTTAGGCTAAAATAATTTTCACTCATATTGAATTACATGCAAAGTCTACCATATGCTTGCCAATCGTCTAAACTAGACCTCGTACTTGATATGTGTGACAAATGATCAAAAAGGTCTTTATTTTGGTTGTAATGTGGGCTTAAGGTAAGGTGGGATACATTTGGATTTAAGTGACTATTCATTGGACTAATCAAGTTACGTCTAACCCGACTACCCCTCAATACAATCACTCAACCTCACTCTTCAAATTTCAACAAATCACCTCACAAAGTGACTTCTTCACCTTTAAAAGTCCGTACAACTTAAGTGCTTTTCAATTCTGCGGGTACCACATTTTTGGGACTACCCGAATGTTCTAAGCAAATTCATAATTTGAGCACTTTATTTTCTAGCCTCTCCTCTATAATACTAATAATAAAAACTTTTTTTCTTTTTTCTCTCTTCTTTTTTTTTTTTTTTTTTTTTTTTTTTTCTAGGAGAGGCCATTCTTCGCTTTTCACCTATCACTTTTCTTTTATTCCCTTCATCTTTTGAAAATATCCCTATTTCCCATTCCTTCCCACAAATTGTTCACCCAAAATTCCTTCCAATTCTCCTCCCTCTAACTTGATTAATCCAATTAAGGCCAAAAGAGTTAAATCAAAAGGTTTTGGCTGATATTGTTAGGTTATGAATAAATAAAGCTATAAGGCTCAATTGGGCTAACTAGGGACAATTTTTTCAATATGGGTCAAAGGCAATTTTCATGGTTCGAATAAATAGGCTTAAACAAAAATTTGCCTAAGATCATTTCCTACATCACAACATATACTTGACACATTCTTAGTACAGACTCAAGGCAAGTTCTAGAGACTAGTACACATATTCAATCAAGTTCACACCGAAAGAAAGTATATTACTCCGAAATTTGGAGTATAATTAGGCTCAAATTCTCACAAGGTAAATTTTGATTGAATATTCTCAGTTCAAGCTCAATTTCGTCTCAAAACACCTCTCATGCTCTATTATGTGCCATTTTTTTTCATCTAAATCATCTCATCATTAACTATTCATCATCCATCTTTCCCTATTATTCTCTTTTTATTTTTTTTTCACTTGTTACCTATTTCCGGGTTTTATTATTCTTATGACTCTAAACTAAAACACTAATAAGACTCTAAACTCTAAACTCCTAAGACTCAACATGAAAATAATATGCAATCAAACTCGGGCACACGGACCCAACAACACCGATAAATCAGATAACTGGGCTCACAGACCCGATAACATCAATAAAAACAATAAAAATCAGCACAATGGGCACACGGACCCCCAATCAGCAAAACTCGAACGATCAACTAAACTGTAAATCAAACTGGAAATATAGCTGCCAAGACGTCCCACGGTCTACCCCCTCCCCCAAACTTGGCTGAAAGCCAATGTTTGGAGGAAAAACGTGGTACGCCTTGGTGCTAACTTACAAATCGTTCGACGATGGCGTTTTGAAACCCCTACGAGCTCCGAAATCGTGCCATTTTGCTCCTACTGAATCTTGGTTCGGCCGTCTCCGCATCACGCTCTGAATTTTCCATTTTTTTCTGTTGACGTACTGACACGGCCGTGTTGAATGTTGTGACACGGCCGTGTTACATTTGAGCCAAACTTGATGTTTTTGGGTTGATTTTGACACGGCCGTGTCGTTTGTGTGACACGGCCGTGTTGCATTCCAGTTTGGATACACGTTTTGAGAAGGCTTTTGACGCGGCCGTGTCAATTTTGTGACACGGCCGTGTTGCATTTGAACTATCTTAACACGGCCGCGTCCAGCATGTGCCACGGCCGTGTTGCATTCCAGTGTTAAAAACACTTTCTAGGTGCCTTTTGATGCGGCCGTGTCCATAGTGTGACACGGCCGTGTTGCATCCTCTGCTCCTTTTAACGCGATTTTGTCCGTCTTTTCGACCCCCGTTTCTTGTAACACTCGTCCATGTTGATTCCTAAAACAAAAACACTAAAACACACGTAAAACATAAAATTAACGCGATAAAAAAAAATATAAACATAAAACATTAAACATCGGGTTGCCTCCCGACAAGCGCTTTGTTTTACGTCTTCAGCCGGACGTCCTTTTCCTATCAACCTTCTTCTAGCCACCCCGAGTTGGAAGTTTTCTGAACACTTAAAGAGCTATTTGGGGCACGAGGATTTTCTATAGCAGCTAGGGTAGTGTAAATAATGCTACAATTGTGCCTACCCCTTAGACCCAATTTATGTATGTTGAGTGTGATTATTTCGTTTTGAACCCGAAAAACCAACTCCCCTTTAGGTACATCTATTAGTGCTTGGCTAGTCGCCAAGAAGGGTCTTCCTAAGATAAAAGGGAATTCATCACTCCCTTTCATGTCAACAACTAAGAAATCACTAGGGAATTCAAAATTTAGCACTTTTACCACTACATCCTCTGCTACTCCCAACGGCGTTAATGAAGATCCATCCGCCAATTTGATAGTAGTAAAGGACCGTTTAATTTCCCTTAATCCTAATTGTCTATACTGCTTAAGAGACATCAAATTTATGCTAGACCCTAAGTCACACATGACATTATGAAATTCATGACTACCAATTGAGCAAGAAATAGTAAAACTCCCTGGATCTTTTGCTTTTGTTGCTCTTCTTGGTTTCATGCTTGTGTTTGCGTTCTTCTTGGGCCTGCTCGGTCTCTTCTTTGTCGCCTCTTTTCCATCCTCCCACTCCTTTGTTTTCTCTTTAACTTGGATTCTCTCCTTTAGTGGTTCCTGTTTCACAACAACAACTCTAGATTGCTCTAAAGGATCAAGGTTAGCAAAGAACGAATTTTTAAAACAAAAATCAAAAGACTCATCAAGAATAGGAGATGAAGTTTTCTTATCTATGATTGTATTGACCTCCTCCTTCTCAATGTTTTTGACTTCCTCGCTTGATTCCTTTGCTTCTTGGTCCTTCAAGCTCTCTTCATGCTCATCTAGCTCCACAATATTGCAGTGCTCCTTCGGGTTAACCACTGTATCACTCGGATATTGGCCTTGCTTGTGTTGAGCTCCTACTATCTTTATCAGCTGACTCATGTTTGATGTCAACTCTCCAATGCTAGCTTGAGTCTGCACCAACGTGTTCTCGAGCCTCTTGATGTCTGCCCCTTGCCCAGTAATATGCTTGTTTAGCTCCATGAATTTTCCATCCACTTTCTTCTCCAACTGAGCTAACTTTTCATCATACTTTTCGAATTGTGACATCGCGATCTCTTCTTGTGATGGCTTCTTACCGTCATGGATCATGCCATTTGTAACAGCAAATCCGGGTGGCGGATTAAGTGTATTTTGCGCGTTCCCATATGAAAAGTTCTGATGATTCTGAGGGTACTGATTGTACCGAGGCTGATTGTTCTGGAAGTTGTTGAAGTTTCGTTGATTCACAAATTTTACTTCTTCAACTTCTTCCGGACCCCCTGGCTGTTGTGCTAACGTCAGATTAGTTAGCAGATTCACCTGGCTCGTCAATGCTGTTACTTGTGCTGTGAGCTTTTCAATTGGCTCATTATTGACGGGCTCGACTTTTTGGACACTTGCTACCCTCCTTGGCATGTTTCTCTCGTTCGACCATTGGTAGCTTGTTCTGGCCATCGCGTCCAGGATTGAGAATGCCATCCTCACTGACTTCTCCATCAAACTTCCACCCGCAGCTGCATCCACTTGATTTCTAGTCGGAGCAAGTAGACCATTGTAGAACTTGCATACTTGCTGCTTCTTGGTGAACCCATGTTGAGGGCAACTCCGGATAAGATCCCGGAATCGCTCCCAAGCCTCTCCGAATGGCTCTTGGTCCAATTGCTTGAACTGATTGATCTGGTTATGCAAGTCGAGCATCTTGCTCGGTGGAAAGTACTTCAACAGGAAAGAAGTACTCAAGTCTTCCCAATCTCTGATGTCTTCTAGTGAATTGAACCACTGTAATGCTCTGTCCTTCAGTGAGAAAGGGAACAGTCTCATCTTGACTTGCTCGTGCGGCACATGATTGATCTTGATTGTGTCGGCCAGTCTGCGAAACTTGATCAGATGCGCATTCGGATCTTCCAAAGCACTTCCCCCATACTGGTTTTGCTGCACTATATTGATTAGTGCAGGCTTCAACTCGAAATTGTTGGCATTGAGTGGTGGAGGTTGTACTCCTCCCGCCTGCTGATTTGGACTGGGCTTCAAGCAGTCGCTAATAGGCGTGTCATCTTCATCGCCTGCAGCTGGGTCTATCTGAATTGGGCCGTACTGCTGTTGTAGCTGTGGCCCTTGTGGAGGTAGCTGCTGCTGTATGTTCGTGACTCGATCATCCAACCGTGCCAGAGCTGTCAGTACTCTGTTAAGTGCGTCATCTTGATTTGGATGCTGTGGTGGATTTTCCATCTCAGATGCGGAGTTTCTTCTAGTTCGGTGTCTGCGAGCCGTCGCTTCAATTTCCGGATCGAAAGGAAGAAGGGTTTCTTTCCCTTTTGATCTGGTGAGCATACGAAGCCTGCGAACACCAAAAACAAGAACTACCGCGTAATACAAAAATTAACAAAAAATAAAAAAACGAAAATTAAAATTAAAATTACGAAAAACAAATAAAATCTAGTCTAGTTTCCTCCTATTTTTCAAGGTAAAAACTAAGCGCTAAATCCTATTCCCCGGCAACGGCGCCAAAAACTTGACACGTCGGTTTCTAACCTAGTGCTCCGCAAGTGTACGGATGTAGGTGTAGTACTATTGTCAAGGTCGATCCCACAAGGAATAGTTTTAGGTAGTTTGATACCCTAATACTCTAGGAATGTCCTAACTAGATACTAAGTTTTAAAGGTTGATTTTACTAATTAAACTACTCAATTAAATATAACTTCAAACTTAGGAAACACGAAAACTAACAATCAAAGAGAAAAGGTATCCTAGGGCTTCGATTTCAGGATATTATTTCAATGTTGAATATGATTAACCTATTAATTTACCAATTCTAGTGTTTATTAGGCGGCACGACAATAATCTAATCCTTCTCTCGAAGCGATCAAACCGTTGATTAATTAAGCTAATTACCCTCTCGAGTTAATTAAACCTAATAACTCCCAAACGATCCTAAGCCACGGCCTACACAGTCATAGACAACTGCGCTCTATGTTCTAAGTCTGATAACAATTCCCTCCTCTCGAAGCGGAATTGTTAAACTAAATTACTAAATCTAGGTGATCAAGCTAAATTCAGTTTTACGCACAAACATAGAGATAAAACACATACAGAACGGAATTAATAGATTAAATCATAAATCAAAACATTGTTATAATAATCCCTATTTTCTAACCCTAGGACACGAATAGCTTAGCTACTCATGCCTAGCAATAATCCAATACAAAATCTTAATAAAAACATTGTAAAGAATTAAACTAGAAAAGAATAAAGAAACCCGGATGACTCCGTCTCGATGATCTTCGTCCTCCTTGTCTTCCAAGGTGATGTAATTTATGTTCTTGATGATTGCTCCTCCCTTTTCCTAGAGCTTGGGGTCCTTTTTATAGAGTTGAGGACGAATCTTGGGGAAGATATGCTCAAAATCCTATTAAAATAGGAAATCTTCGCAGAAAAACACTTCTGACACGGCCGTATTGCTTAAGTGACACGGCCGTGTTGCTTTGTAAAAATCCACTTTTCCAGCAACAATTTGACACGGCCGTGTTGCAGTTGTGACACGGCCGTGTTCCATTCCAGAACTACCAGCGCTTTGTGGACTACTTTTGACACGGCCGTGTTACAAGTCTGATGCGGCCGTGTCGGTTCTTGCCCGGTTTTGCTCCTGGACCGGTTCAGGCCGGTTCGGACCGGTTTGGACCGGTTCTTCGACGGTTCTCACTCTTTTGGGCCGGTTTTCACTCTTTTCCAACTTGTTTTCCTCGTCCGGTAGCCTGAAAATGCTCAAAATACCTTAAAACAAGTCGAAACACGTCAAATGACCCAAATATTATTAATATAAATAAATGCCGGTCAAATATGCACGTAAATGATATAAAATATGATCCTAAATCGACCTAAATACATGCATAAATAACGTGTTATCACCGACCGGCCCAACACGCGTAGGCCCAGCAGGGTCAATTAGGGTTTTGATTTGATAGTATAAATAGGAGGAAAGAACTCTGATTAAGGGTTCGAATTCCGTATTCTAAATTACTCCGTGTAAACTCAACATTCTAGTAAAAAGAAATACCCCGGCGATTGCCGTTTTATGCCCGTGGACGTAGATCTCCGGATCGAACCACGTAAATCTTGCGCGTTTTTCGTATTGTTTGCATATTGCATTCGTTAGTTGTTGTTAAAATTGCCGGGTTCCCGGATTGCGCATTATCAAATGGCGCCGTCTGTGGGAACCGACACGGCATCATCATCGCCGCCGCCAGGCCGCCCTCCGCCGTCGCATCATAACCGCCGCCGCCAGGCCGCCCTCCGCCGTCTCGGCATCGTCATCGCCGCCGCCAGGCCGTCCTCCGCTGCCTCGGCATCATCACCGCCGCCGTCAGGCCGCCCTCCGCTGCCTCGGCATCATCACCGCCATGTAAGTTTTTGGTTCAAACAGCAACACGGCCGTGTCACACAAACGACACGGCCGCGTCAATAAGTTTCTCAAAACGAGAAACCATACTGGATTGCAACACGACCGTGTCACACAAACGACACGGCCGCGTCAATAAGTTTCTCAAAACGAGAAACCATACTGGATTGCAACACGGCCGTGTCACACAAACGACACGGCCGTGTCAAAATCGGGCTTAAGAACCAATTTTTGGTTCAAACAACAACACGGCCGTGTCACACAAACGACACGGCCGTGTCAGCCTTAGAACACGGCCGTGTCATAATCATTTCCCATACGCCAATTCGCGTCTCGTCTCCGGACAATTAAACCTCTGTCTCCGGACAATTAAATCTCTCCCCCGATCCGTCCGGGGAGATTCGCGTCTCGTCTCCGGACAATTAAACCTTCGTCTCCGGACAATTAAACCTCCGTCTCCGGACAATCAAATCTCTCCCCCGATCCGTCCGGGGAGATTCGCGCCTCGGACAATTAAACCTTCGTCTCCGGACAATTAAATCTCTCCCCCGATCCGTCCGGGGAGATTCGCGTCTCGTCTCCGGACAATTAAACCCTCGTCTCCGGACAATTAAACCTTCGTCTCTCCGGACAATTAAACCTTCGTCTCCGGACAATTAAACCTCCGTCTTCGGACAAGCAAATCTCTCCCCCGATCCGTCCGGGGAGATTCGCGTCTCGTCTCCGGACAATTAAACCTCCGTCTTCGGACAAGAAAATCTCTCCCCCGATCCGTCCGGGGAGATTCGCGTCTCGTCTCCGGACAATTAAACCTCCGTCTCCGGACAATTAAATCTCTCCCCTGATCCGTCCGGGGAGATTTTAATTGGCACCGTCCATATAGTGTTCCCGAACACCTATTAACCCGATCCGTCCGGGGAGATTTTTCTTTACAATTATCTACGGCCTCCGAGCCAGTGTTCGGCGCTCCGGCGTTGAGATCTATTCCCGGACCTCCTCCGGGTCCTACGGGATTCTGTTATTCCTCGGCCTTGAGCTCCGGCTCTCTCCCCTCCGCGGGCCCTCGAATGTCACGAACTTCGGCCACTCTGGTAGATGTGTTAAAGCTATGTAGAAAGCCTCCTACACACCGGTCTCCGCCGCCACTTCCCGCTCCTTGGCCCAACGATGGGTCTCGCACTGGATGGCATCTTCCCCCGGGGAGACACCTCAGCTCCACCCCGGTTACAACCGAATCACCCCGGTGTACCCTCCACCTCGGTTAAACTACTACACTCCGGTGTCCTCTCCGTTTTGGCCAGAATAATCACCCCGGTGTACCCTCCACCTCGGATAAACTACTACTCTCCGGTGTCCTCTCCGTTTTGGCCAGAATAATCACCCCGGTGTACCCTCCACCTCGGATAAACTACTACTCTCCGGTGTCCTCTCCGTTTTGGCCAGAATAATCACGTCGCGTTCTTCGCTTTTGAGAAGTTCGGTGTCTCACTACATGCCCCGTGCACCTCGACCTAGCTCGGCGCTGCGTCCGCCAATCACTCCGCAGAGTCCCAGCGACGCGGCTAAACTCGGTCCTCCGTAAACACTTCGGCCCGCCAGCGACCCCGGTCCTTCTTCCACCCCGGTGACAACCGAAGCTCCTACCTCGCTCCGGCTGGGGGGGGGGGGCATCTGATAGGGATAACGGGATCAGCCCGGGTCGGGTTAATGCCTGAGCCCACCGACCGGCCCAACACGCGTAGGCCCAGCAGGGTCAATTAGGGTTTTGATTTGATAGTATAAATAGGAGGAAAGAACTCTGATTAAGGGTTCGAATTCCGTATTCTAAATTACTCCGTGTAAACTCAACATTCTAGTAAAAAGAAACACCCCGGCGATTGCCGTTTTATGCCCGTGGACGTAGATCTCCGGATCGAACCACGTAAATCTTGCGCGTTTTTCGTATTGTTTGCATATTGCAGTCGTTAGTTGTTGTTAAAATTGCCGGGTTCCCGGATTGCGCATTATCATATACCAATAATAATGTTTATTGTTGTTTGATGTCCACTATCTATATATAGATATGATGATTTTTATAAAGAAAACAATTGATCAAGTAAATTAATTTTGATTGAAATCTTGATATAGACGTTTTGATCACTACGGTAATATTTAGTTGAAGTTTGACTCATTGTTCGAAATATTGACATAGCATTTTGTGAATACTCAGATTATTGATGTGATGCAAAATGGAAGGTGGAAAGTAGACTTAACAATATTTTTTTTGTAAATTGGGAGATAATATAATTGAGGTTTCGTTTGCTATATGTAGATACGATGTCTTTTTTATACAAAAAGTCTATAAAGTACAGTTATATTTTAATTAAATATTTATAGATATTGATTAGTTAACATGTTTGTAATTTATATGAAGTAATAAAATTTATTATAATCTAATACTCCCTTCGTTCCGAATGAATTTGCACTGGTAAGTGGATACACATATTAAGAAAAATTGCTTTTTGAGTTATGTTGAATTTTCAAACCTATTTTTGTGCTTTATTTGATTAATAAAGGTGTATTATAGGATAGAATTTGTGAAATTTGTTTCCTTGTTAAGAAAGTGTGCAAATTGCTTGGGTCGGACTAAAATAGAAAATGTGCAATTTCATTCTGGGACGGAGAGAGTATTTAATTATTCACATATATAAAGGTAGAATTCATAAACATGAATTCTAACACATACTGCACTCAGAATTAGCAGTAAGTTTACTTATTCGCTTTCATAGCTCATCTTCGTGATATTATTTGCAGCTATTCAGAACTTAAGAGAACAAAAATCCGTGTATGGGGCAAATTTTACTGAAAGGTATATGAAGAAGAGGTTTATTAACGAAAGTTAACAACTTTATAAATTAATGTTATTCCCTTTTAGATGAGGCATCTACTATACTAACTTATAAAATTTATTTTTATAAGCTTAGGTTTAGGACTTGTTTTAAGTTATAACTTATAATTTTTTTTAGGAGAAAGATATAACTTATAAGTTACTTCATACTATTGCACTATCTTTTATAGAGAATATGGTATTATTTTAGATACTGCAATACTATAATTATTTCTTGCATTTCTTCAGATATCAATATTTGCTTTAAATTTAAAATTAAACGAAAAACTACGAAAAACACAGAATACTCAGACCGAATAGATCCGATCTGTCGAAGGAACTAAACTGGACTGAATAGATCCGATATGTTGAAGGAACTGAACTGATAGGCGAAGCCATTCTGGAGTTTTTCGAAACAGAGGGAACAAATTGATCAATTAATTAAATAGATTATGTTATTCCATATTTTTAGGGAGACATATCTAACTTTCGAAAAAATTGAAATTTGATTCAATTTACCATATTGATTAGTCAAGGAAATAATTTTTTCTAATTTATCGAAGTAAAAAAACGGTAGGCCAGTGGGCCAACCATAAATTAAAATATATGGCAAACTCTTAAAATAAAATAAGTTTTTATTTGAGTATTTTTGTTTTTCTCGCTTGTGATAAATTTTAATATATTAATTTTTGCCTTTAACGTTTATCAAGTTCATAAATTACTATTTCATAGAACATTTTGTAACAACATTTTAATTATAAATATGATAAATTATATTTATAAAATATTAATAAAACTCAATATAAGCAACTTTTTTTCTTTTTCAAATTAACTTTAATAGTACTAAATAACTAAATTATGATACTTAATAGAAAGTATTTTCTACATTGAATATTACGCTTAACTTTAGAATGTCAAAACAGTTCCGACTTTTAGTGAGTATAATAACTATGTAGATTTGGGCTATTGCTAAAATTATTTTAAATTCTCCATATCGATCTAAATTAAATTAAAGCTTCTTTAAAAGAGAACACGAAAAAGAAAATCTACAACTAAAACAAATGATAGTTCGCCAACAAATAATATTGTACACGTTTATCACCAACTTTTAGATAATCTATATTAAAAATAGTCTAATTTCTACGCAATCGTTGCATTCGTGCAATCCATCAATTTTGTTCCTTGGATCTTCTGCAACTTGATCTAAGCCGTTGAAATAATTTCCTTACTATAAAAAATGTAAAAGGGTGTATTTGTCTTTGAACTCATGTCTATTTCCAAGGAAATCATAAGTTCCCAGATTTTTTTTTTTAAATTTGAAATCTATCACTCGACCCACATTATTTGCAAACCACTTATTCAATTATGTTCTTAATTGGATCCCTTCCCCGAAATTCTTCGACACCTTGCTCAGCGGAGTTTATGCGGTGGTAGGGGTTGTCGAATTCCAGATGACGAATCGACATAAAGATGGTGTAACCCCTCAACGATGGATTATTTCGCACATCGGTGAGAACCAATGTCTAAAATGTAAATTTTAGCCTTCAATCTAACCTGCACTCTCAAATTTCATACCCCTAATCGTACTCTTCCGTCTCCATTTTAATCGCTGACAATCAAGAACCCCAAGAACCCTCTCTCTGCGCCGTATTTGTCTAGGGAATAGGAAAGATTCTGACTTTGTTTCCTATTAAAAAATTCAAGAGGTCCCCACTAATAAATGTGAATTTACCAAATTATCCTCTAGTTGCATATATGCAACGGTTGCATGCCAGAATTACCCTAAAAATAATTTATAAATATTTATGGGATTAAACACTGTATTATGTCATATACTCTCTCCGTTTCATAAAAAACATAAAAAATGTTATTTTAGTTAATTTTGGAGAAATTAAGGATTGATATTTAATTGGTATGTTTCATGAAATAAGGAAATAATCAACTAAATTAAGTAGGTTGTTTAAGATAATATTTGAAGAATTGTAATTTTTTTTGGTAAAGTGACAATTATTATGAAATTTTTCAGAATGTCTAAAATAACATTCTTTATGAAACGGAGGGAGTATATTAAAAAGATCAGAATGAGTATCAGAATCAAATCTAAACGGAGGGAGTATATTAAAAAGATCAGAATGAGTATCAGAATCAAATCTTCTGTTCCAACTTATAGCCACCTTATATACGAATTTCTTTTACACTTCTCATAACAATTATTCCACAACACTGAAAGTCTTATCTATTCTTCCATATCACACAATACTTTATTTTGTAAAGATTGGAATTATATTTGTTATAAGTTCCCATAAATTTATATTAATTATTAATATCATATATAACATTGATATTAATAACTAAAAAATATATCATATAACATTTACTATATCTAATTATTTTGCAGATGCCATTAATATAAAAACTCATTAAAAATATTTATTGATTTTTTATATTATGTAAATAAAAAAGAATAAAAATTCATATTAATATTTATATTCTTCAGAATAAATTATTTATGTTACCTTAAACATGTATTGATACTGTAATCTGATACATACATACAGAAATACATATACGTATATACATATGCATATATATATATATATATATGTATATATATATTTTTTGAAAGGTTAACATCAAAGGTCTTTAAATAAATAAATTAGTTCAAGAGTATAGTTGATTTTATTTTTTATTTTTATATTTATTATTTGTAAAATTCAATAGATGTATGCACTTTCTAAACAAATTATATATTATATATTAGCCTGTTGGGACGGATTATGATTTAGAATTTGATTGTATATTGTAATTAAATAAACCAAAAATAATGAATAACAAAAAGAACACAACAATGATTGCAAATAATTTCACAATATATAATCTGATAGTTTTTTTTAATTAATAAGACAGGATAACAACTCATCAATATTGATAACAAAAAATCAAAACATGATTGCTTTTATTATACAAAGTAATTTCATGTTCTTTTGCAAATATTTGCACCTCTAACAAATTGTGAATTTGAAATCCGAAGTGATTGGGTAGCTTGTTCAATTTCGTTTCCCTTGCACACAAAGTTTTTCATAAAATAATTTAAATAGAATAGAATTATAATCGGAAATCAATTGATTCATCATAAAAAAAGGGAAATGATAATATTCATTAAAAATGCAAAGGCCAATCACCGAAGGCAGTTGCAAATTCTGCCATTGAAGGTAACACCAGTCTCAAGTTGAAGCCCGTTTTTTATGGTCCGTTAATAAGATTGAGTGCTCTTGAAGCTGCGTTGTTCGATGAAAGTCTTATTATTCTTTTCTCGCTTTTTTCTCCTTAAAAAAGACCACGATCGGTTTCACTTTCCTTGACCACGATCGGTTTCACTTTGTCTCAGATGAAGGAGATATCCGGAGCCTTAAGATCTTATATTTCTTATCGAAGATCCGCTAAGAGGGTGTAGAATTTGTCTAACCCTTTATTCCGCTAAGAGGGTGTAGAATTTGTCTAACACTCTGTTCTGCAAAAGGGTTTTGTCCATGATTCTGTCTGCACATAGTAGCATCTAATTACCAGAAAAAAAAAACAAAAAAAAAATTCATTTTTTATAATAAGAAGACAATGTCAATACAACCCTAATTTTTTCACCAATTAATTACCGCCAAAAAAAAAATCTCACCGTTACGGGATTATATTAATGAAGTTGGAGTCCATGTGCAAGCCTAATTGTCATATATGATGCAACTGATCAAGACCAAAGGTACAAAGTGTGATGAAAAATGCAATCGAAATCATCAATGAAATGAAAAAGCTAGTTTAGTACCTATTTGAATACAAATTATAGTTTGATACTTCATACCAAACATAATTGTAGTTTGCGGATATTACGGGAAAAAAGCA
Source organism: Ajuga chamaepitys (assembly GCA_958295605.1). Classification (NCBI taxonomy): domain Eukaryota; kingdom Viridiplantae; phylum Streptophyta; class Magnoliopsida; order Lamiales; family Lamiaceae; genus Ajuga; species Ajuga chamaepitys. The sequence continues at coordinate 47,834,419 of OY282498.1, forward strand.
CAAATGGTCCCATAACTTTTTACTTTTTCGGATTTAGTCCCATAAGTTATTACTTTTTCGATTTAGTCCCACAACTCTAGTAATTGCTCAATTTTAGTCCAATTTTGACCCAATGTTGACCAACTGACCGGAAAAGGCCACGTGACTTTCTCGTGCCGGCGCGATTTTGGATATTCCGGCTAAAATGGTCCCATAACTTTTTACTTTTTCGAATTTAGTCCCATAAGTTATTACTTTTTCGATTTAGTCCCACATCTCTACTAATTGCTCAATTTTGGTCCAATTTTGACCTAATGTTGACCAGCTGACCAGAAAAGGTCACGTGATCTTCACGTGCCGGCGCGATTTTGGGAATTCTGACGACTTATGACACGTGTCGCCGGGCTTCCGAGGTGGAATTTTAATTTTTTTTATTAGGAGACCATATCAGCAAATTATTTACCATGTCAGCTTATATTTTTCTTTTGCCTGAATTGAATTAAACTCCAAAAAATACAAATGAAAAATAAGAAAATGTAATATTTTATCGATCTAACCCTTAAATCGGAATTAGCATCCCCCCTTCTTCTTCTTCTTCTTCTTCTTCTTCTTCTTCTTCTTCTTCTTCAGTTCGCGTCCTTCTACAAGAAAAAGCTCTAACTTTTCTCTTCCAATCTTTTCTATTTGAAAGTCGCGGCTTCAACTCCCCCAAAATTGGAGAACACACGAAGCAAAGAACCATGTCCCAATCTAGGAATAGCTTGCGAAATAGTATTGTGTGCGACTAAGGTTTGAATTCCCCCATTAAAACCTCTTGGAAAGAAGAAAATGTTTGGCGTAGGTTCTACGGCTGCTCTCACGATACCCGATATGGTTTTTAGTTCTTGCTTCAATTTTATTAGTTTATTCAAGGTTGAATTAAATTAATTGAAACATACTGGATATAATTTTGGCAGAATGAAGGTCATTGTACGAGTTTTAGGTGGATAGATGCACTTCTATGTGATAGAAGCAAACACATAATGCGAGGGCTCTTGTGAAGGCTTAACGAGAAGAATGCTGAAAATGAGGTCCTGCATAACGCCCGCATGAATCTCGAAGAAATTATTTCCGTAACCGAGATAGATAATGAGAGAATGAGCTACTCGTTAAAGAAAAAAAAAACAGGTGGAGTTAAAGAACAAGGAGTTGGAGTCCATCAACAATGAGTTGATAAAACATAAAAGTCGGCGGAATTTTCAAAATCGCGTCGGCACGTGGCACGTGAAGGTCACATGACCTTTTTCGGTCAACTGGTCAACATTAGGTCAAAATTGGACCAAAATTGAGCAATTACTAGAGATATGAGACTAAATCGAAAAAACAATAACTTATGAGACTAAATTCGAAAAGGTAAAAAGTTATGGGACCATTTTAGCCTAAATTTTCAAAACCGCGCCGGCACGTGAAGGTCACGTGACTTTTTCCGGTCAGTTGGTCAACATTTGGTCAAAATTGGACAAAAATTGAGCAATTACTAGAGATGTGGGACTAAATCAAAAAAAGCAATAACTTATGGGACTAAATCCGAAAAAGTAAAAAGTTATGGGATTATTTTGGTTTTTTCCCCCGGATATTACCTTGCCAAGAGTGCTTATGAACTTTTTTCCATATCCAAGCTCATTTAATGAAATATAACTGCACATATACAAGCTCAATTAATGAAATATAACTGCACGCCACATAACAACGCCACATAACAATAACGAAAATAGAGATGAGATATTGCGGAGGATTCATCCCATAAAGTTGGTTCAACACCGTTCTAGCCTTGTATGTGAAGAAGTCAAGCATTTTCTGCAATTAATTCGCAATGCTGAAAAGACGATAGAGTAGTTTGCCTTTTGATCGATGAAATGATAGTGTAGTTTGAGTAGTTTGCCTTTTGATCGATGAAATGATTGATTTGCTACGTGTTTGTTCTAGTATTTAAATGAAAAATTCTAGGGTTCAACTTTGCTATCAATATCCCTATTTTCGTGGAAATCAAATATATTCTGTATATTCCGTTTTTAACATCATGTATAAGTTGCCGAATACTATGTACTATTCTTGTAGACAAATCGATAAATCAGATTTTGAATTGATTTTGTAAAATATTCAGAGTATAGTAAATATCTCAACAATAAGATTAGCTATAACAGAAATGAGATTATCTTTCAGAATAACATTTAAAATACTACTCCCTCCGTCCCCGCTGAGTTTGCACATGTGAGCCGGCACGTATATTAAGAAAAACTGTTTTTTTGCTTTTTGATTGACTTTTTTAAAGGTGGAGATTGAAAGTGGAGATTTTAAGGGTGTAGATTGTGAGAAAACTTTCCTTTTTAAGGGTGTGCAAACTTAGGTGGGACGTCCCGAAAAGGAAAATGTGCAAACTCAGCCGGGACGGAGGGAGTAACAGATTTCCTCAAACTTCGGATTTTTCAATATCTTTCATAATAACATTTAAAATACTAACAGATTTCCTCAAACTTCGGATTTTTCAACGCGTTGTCATATATACAGATTTCGCGAATTTTATTGCTAAAAATGGAATGTGAAAATGGGCGGGAAAACGTCTTCTTTCCAATTGAGGTATAAATTCATTTTGTTTATATATATAGAGATTAAGTCAACATTTATTTTAAATTACACTTCCTCCGTCCCAAATAAACTTGCACACTTTTCGAATTCGGTCATCCCAAGCAAACTTGCACACTTCATAATAAGGAAAGTTATAACACAATCTCCACCCTCAAAATCTCCACCCTCAATCCATCTTTGAAAAGTCAACAAAATCCCCGAAAAACCCTTATGTAAGTTCATTTGGAACGGAGGGAGTAGTAACTAAATTTTATATATTTTTAAAAGATAATGGGTCGACCTACCTCGATGTGTGACCCGCAACGGATCGCTCTATCCGTTTAAAAAATGAGACGAATATAAGTATTCAAGTACCCGTCCCGACCTAACCCTTGCCATCCCTAGGCAAGACACCGCCTACCGAGGCTTATTCGGCATGCATCCATGTGTAATATACATATTTAGACTTATCACATGTAGGGCTGCAGCCTCTGTCTGATGCCATAATTATAGCTGCAAAAAGGGATTTAAGTAAATAAACAATGCAAGTAGGATCAAATCGTTAATTAATTATTCAAATCAAACTTTAATTAACATAGTGAGATTCACTTTTAATGATGGTTGAAATAAAGAAAAGGGTTACATCATTTAATGCTCATCACTCTCTAAACCCTAAAGAACCTGAACTCAATAAGCTTACATAAATCCACCATGGATCAAAAAAATTAAAGTTACAGCTCAGGCCTAAAGTTTGATTCTTTTTTTTTTTCTAAATTCCAAAGCTTGAACACTTGATGGATCCCATGTAAATGTCAATCTCTATCAAATTATCCTCCTCATTAACATCTGCCCACAAATCCTTCTGATACAATTCTTGATGAGACAATTTACAACGGTTTTCAGAATCTTTGACAAAGTGGCCACTTGTTATAGCAATCTCAATGAGGCTTTCTTCATCGGAAATCGAGTCGTCGGAGCAATCGAGCCGCTGATCTTCACTAGAAGTGGTGGAAAATTGATCCATGCTTTCACTCTCTGAGTACAAATCTTCTGATGCAATCTCCTCATTTACGACAACGGTTGAGGGAACCGATGTGGAATCATCGGCCGGAGAATCCGAAATTTCTTGCACCAAGATTGGATTTTTATTGGAGAAAATGAGGAAAAACAGAGCTGAAAAGAGGATCACAAGTATAGAAGCTAAAAGGGCTGATGAAAACGTTGTAAAAACCGCGAAAATCGGAACGAGGAGAGCTAGCCAGGTTTTTGAGCCCTGGGAAAAATACAGACAACAGGCCATTTTTCTTGACTTAAACAATCTGATGAATGTTTGGTTAAGGTTGTTAGGAAAAGGATGTGAAAAGGGACTGACAATTCCTTTTGAGGGGCACAAATGAGAAAAGATGTTGAATTTATTACAGTGGACTAGGAAAAGTTGAATGAAGAGAGAGAGAGAGAGAGAGAGATTGCTGTACCAGGAAAGAGGAAACATGGAAGAAGGGTGAATATGTAGTGCAAGAAACAGGTGTAGATGAACTGGGTTTATTGGTTTCTGCAAAAAGGGTTGAGGTTTTTTTGTTTATACAACATTGGACTTTAATAATAATAAATGTTGTAAAACAAAACGCTAGTCGGGTGACAGACTCCGTCTAACACCTACTCAGCGTTAGGCATGAGTGGGTAGTCTAAATGACTAGACGAACCTGATCGGAGCTCAGTATGAACTCAAATATAGTAATTAGAGGGGTCTTTCTAGGGTCCAAAGAGTCACAATTCCCCAAGATCTTAAAAACAGGGCAGTGTGTGTTTTCCCAACACTAATAAGTGGTCCTAACCTGCAACTGATTCTCTTAAAAACATCAAAAAAGCATGGATATTAGAGATGCCATGTGCCACTCTCTCAGCTTCTCCCTCAAACCCACGTGCCCTTTTCTGTTTCTTCTCCGAATTTTATCCGGATAAAAACAAACGCAAAAATTCTGAGTGAAAGAAAAAAGATCCTCAGAATTATCCTTTTTCTATTTTTTTTTTTTGTTTTTAGTTAAATTTTTAGAATTTACAAAATCTCCTTTGAACGTCTATACAAACGCTTGAATAAGACCGTCTTATGAAAATTTGTAAAATGAAATCTACTTTTATCATTAAAAAATGTTACTTTTAGTATATGAGTTATTAGTTTAAGTAACAAAATTAATATTTTTTATAATAAAAGTAACACTCGTTTTACGAAAGACAGTGTTACACGAGTGTTTCGTATAAAGTATTTAGGCATTGCATGGCATGTATGATGCAAATTAAGAGTAAAAGTTGAAGATATGAATGCAAATTTGTTGGAACATAGGTTGTTGAGTCTTCTTCTGTTTCTTGGCCAAATGAAAACAAATCCAAAGAAAAAGATCCTCTAGTTTATTTATTTTTCTTTCTTTATATTAGTTAAATTGGCTGAATGGACAAATTCCACTTCACGGCTGTTAAAAAGGAGCAACACTTATGTAAGACTGTCTTCTGTAAAATAAAATGCACTTTTATTATAAAAAAATGTGTTACTTTTATTACAAAATTTGTTACTTTTGTTTGTATAGAGGATGATACTATTTACATCGACTGTAATACTTTTTATGATAAAAATAGTTTCTGTTTTATAGAAACAGATATTTAAAACTGTCTTATTTAAGTTTTACCAGCTTTTTATACCACATAAGTGTTTAGGCATTCATGTCATTGTTCTAAAAGTCCTCGCACTAATTCGTATAGATTCATTTAGTCCCGTCTAAATCCTGATTTGTCGTCCGACTAATGTCAAAATAAGGGTAAAACTTGAAGATATGAATGCAAATTTGTTGGGACATAAGTTGTTGGGACAATGTTGAGAATATATGGAGTGTAAGAAGAATTAAGATGCTAAATTAGGAGTAAAACTGCAAATTTGTTGCACATACGATATTGCTATAATAGTCAATGCTCTCAATTTTATGTAGATCTTTTTCTATCCATTCTTGAAATAAATAACCACAAAAATAGGGATTAGATGCAAATAAAGGTTAAAGTGAGAAAAAAGCACAGTGAACAAAAATGGTCCCAATTCTATAATTGTATTTTTATCCCTTTGGAAATCCATGTGGATCACTTTTAGGGAACAACATTTTACACACATTTTCAACGCAAGAAAATGGTGAAGAATTAACATGGTATAAATAGAAAAGAATAAATATGGTTGTAAACGAGTCGAGTCGAACTGAACATACTGTTTTTTAAGCTTATTTGAAATTTTTAGCTTCTAACACTACGGTGGAGGTTGTTTGATTGTAAATTGTATCGAGTTTCAACGAATTGAACATGATCCGAACTTCAGGAAGTGTCTTGGATGGGTAAACGACTAAGACGATTGCCGTACGACACCAACAACGGAGACCTCGAAATATATGAGTGTGTATATATCTTATTCATAATTTAAGGTGTACTTTATCTACTGTAGAAACTAATAAAAAATTAAGCTCTTGAAACTAGTTTAGCATTTAAATCTAATAAAATTAATGAAAGTTGAATGAAGTTTATTAACGAAAAAAATAATGAACTATGAATAAATTTGCCCTGTACTTTTTACATAACTAGTAAGTTCTAGCCACTTTTTTTAATTCTAATTAAATTCGCGACTTTTTACTTTTTCGTTCTCTTCCAACTTTTTCTCAGTCGAACCAAAAATTTAATAGTCTTATCAATTAAAGATGATTTACTAGTTAAACATGATTGCAAAAGTTGAACTAAAAGCATCGCATCTCAAAAGTCTAGAAAATTTAAAACTCAATATTAATTTATTGTTATTTTCTATATATTAAGCCTAGTTTTTGTATCATTTGTAGGGCCCAAAAAATAATAAGCCGCCCTTTTCGAGCTTTACATTTATCAAGTATAAAAGTATGTTTAAACTTGAATAATATTTGTAGTCGGATAGAGTTTAAGTGAACTTTTAATAAACACTCTCGAATCGAGTAACGAGATTTAAAAGTGGCCGAATACAGACGTATACTTTTACATTACAAAATTGGGAAATAAAAAAAGGAAATTATTTAATTATACAAATAGTACAAGAATGATTGATTCATCTTATAGGAACCTTAATCCAACCATTGGCAAAAGCAATGGCTAAAATAACAAAAGGAGTTGACATACCAAATATTATGATATAAGGAAGTGGTGTTTTCATTGGATTCTCCCCTTCTCTTTCCCCTGCTGTTTGCCAATACCTACAAATTATTTTTAAATATTAAAAGAAATTATTAATCAACTTAGAATTTTTTTTACCTATATAAAAGATTGAGGTATGAGAATAACGACTCGTAGAGGTGGTAAAATTGGTGCAATGGATCAACTCATGTCGTTTAATGTTTGAGGTGGACTGAATTATAAGAATATGAACTAAAGTGTTACTGGACTTATAGTAAAGGTGACAATCAATGACCTAACATGCAAGAACTCGACCCAAGTTTATTAAGAGATACCTGAAACTAGAGGTGGCGATTGAAGCAGCCCGACCCAACCCTTTGAGCCCATGCAATATGCTAGCCTGGGTTGGTTTGGTCCAAAATATAATCGACCTTAAAATTAGTCAAACCCATATCCTATAATATACTAAGATTTTCGAGTCGGATCGTGGTCCGTCGAATTTCTATCCATTGGGTCGGGCCTATCAATCCGATAGTACGTCGGGCTAATATTTATATGGCCAGCTCTTCTAAAATACCGAACAGGTCGAGTCAGACTGATTTTACCACCTCTGCTAAAATCAATTCAATGTATAACTTTCCAAAATTTGCTAATACATATTTCAAATAACTTTTGAACAAATCAAATACGAATATACCTAATGATCTAAGTTATCACCTCTACTTAAAGACCCGTCAAATTTTAGTGTGATTTGAGAATCTCGATTTTTTTAATCTAATGAAATTTCAAACTAAATTAAGATATGACATTGGCTCAACGGACTTGACCGATAATCCAAACGGTCGGAATTGCCACCTCTACAGAGTTGGAGAAATTACTGTTGTGGTTCTTGCTCTTTAGTGATGAACTTCTTCTTCTCTCCTTTCTTCAGCTCCCCTTCTCCTCCACCTCCTAACAAAAAATAACCATAATATCAATACCAATAATTAAAAAGTTCATAGAAAATTAATTTTTTTTCTCTCTCTAAATTTTCAAAATAAAAATCACCTAAATTTGCAGAAATTCTAAATTGTAGCCTGTTTTTCTTTGGTGTGAGAGGTTGGATAGGAGGAGAAAATGGCTTGAGGCCTGAAAATAATGCCACTTTTGCTGCTGCCATTTTACAACAATTACAGAAGAATCTGTCTGAAAAATGATAGAGATGCAACAACTTTTTGAGTTGTATTGTATGGATGCAATTTGATTTCAGTTTCTGACAGTGACATGTGGACCTTATCTAAATACAATCACTAAAGCCCATGGTGCCTCCTCAACAACTTTTGGCCCAAACATAACTGGCCCAACCCCAACTATCCCCAATTTTTCATTTCTCACATGTTTTTAGATATTACTCCCTCCGTTTCATAAAGAATGTCATTTTAGTTATTTTTGGAGAAATTAAGGATTGATATTTAATTGATATATTTTATGAAATAAGAAAATAATCAACTAAATTAAGTAGGTTGTTTAAGATAATATTCAAAGAATTGTAGTTTTTTTGGTAAAGTGACACTTATTGTGAAATTTTTCAGAATGTCTAATATGACATTCTTTATGAAACGGAGGGAGTATTATACAACAATACTACTTTAGGGGTAAGTACAAATATCGAAATACTACACTTATTTTTAGGGATGTCAATTTTAATCCGCTCTTACCTTGCTTCGAGATGTTTGGGACAGAACAAAGCTTGATTCGTGAACGAGGTAGTTCGGATATATGTACTATGACTGACAAGCCCCCACTCATTCCGTGTAAAATAATTAATTTAATTTTATAAATATATATTATGCAAAATTATATATATATAGATATTGTTGTATGCCAGATTTTATATATAATACATATGCATATATGTCAGATGTGGAAAAAAAACTCCTAATTTTCTTAAAATTCCTATTTTTTTCTTTCTAAAAGCGTTGATGGGGCAGGGGCCAAAGATGCTTGACCCGAGGCGAAGCACGAGGTGGTGCGGGAGAGGGCATGGGGTGTGACGGAGCAGTCAAATATTTCAACTTGACTCGTCCCATTAACATACCTATACTTATCATACGTACAAACTACTGAAAAAGTTATACTACCTTCGTCACGACTAGTTTTTCATTGGGAGTGTTGACACAAGTATTAAAAAAAGTTATTTTTTGGAATTTTGTTAACTTTTCAAATGTAGATTAGGAGTGAAAATTGTATTATAAATTTTCATTTTAAAGAATATATAAGATTAGTTGGGACAGACAAAAACGAAAAATAAGGAATTAGTAGCACAAATGAATTCAACCCAAGATATAGCGTTGATTCGACGGCTGGATTGCGGCAGTGACTTCCAAAATATTTGAAGACCAATAGCTAGAAAGGCCCAAGCTTTAAAGTTAAGCCCATAATTATTGTTATCTGTAAAGGACAATTGTTTTTAAATTATTACCAGCAAGTCCACTTTGTCCTCTGAAACTCGGAGGACACTGAGCCATGGCTATAAACTCCGACGAATAACAATTGCAAACGAGAATTCTTCTACAATTACCCGTAAGGTCAATTGCCTTTTTTTTTAAATAATTTAGCGTTTTGTGCTGTATGAACTGAAGATGACTATGGAGGGTTTCATGGAGTAAGCTTTAGCAAAATGATTTCCCGAACTCTTCATTTTCGCGTTTAATTTAGGTTATGGTGATGATTGGAATTGAGATATAGGATCTGGTGTTTGTAATCGGTGGAAATTGTCTGATACTTAGGGGGCGTTTGCAGTAGATTGTGCGTTTGGAGACGTGATTTAAACTGTTGTAGGAACATCATAAGGTCGTAGTGTTTGAAAAAAGTGATTTTGGCTAAGAATCACTTTGAAACAGCTTCTTAAAATCAGATTTGAGGTGATTCATATAGCTGCCACATAATCACTTTTGGATATAAGAAAGTGATTTTAAGTTCTGTTTTGTTTGCAAACACTCCCTTAGTGTTGTTGAAGGAGGGGATTTCACAAACAAGCACACACATTATAGGTTTTTGTTTTTTTCATGAATTACTGCTTGGTTTTGGTCGAATTTGTTGATCTGTTGATGGACTTACAGTGACAAGAAGGTGGATGTTGTAATGGTTCATAAGTGATGTCATCCAAATCAACCACAAACAAGACAGACTGTTCGAGGAGCAGCTCCGCTAGGTTGAAGCAAGCTGCTCGAATAGTCACTCAGACCCCGATTGACGCCAAGCTTCATGTGGATTATGAAAAAACTGAACAACATTTCGATTATTCCACCTCAGTTAATGTGTCCAACGATGTTCCTTCTTCGACAGTATCGGCTTACCTTCAGAAGATGCAAAGGGGAAGCCTTATTCAGCCTTTCGGCTGCTTACTTGCTGTTGACCAACAGAATTTCAGTGTCTTAGCATACAGTGAGAATGCGCCAGAAATGTTAGAGTTAGCACCGCATACAGTTCCGAACATGGAGCAACGAGAGGTTTTGAGCTTTGGTGTTGATGTTTGTACCCTCTTTCAACCCTCGGGTGCCACTGCACTGCAGAAGGCAGCCCATTGTGGGGAAGTTAATGTGCTTAATCCGATATTGGTGCATAGTAAGAGCTCTGGTAAGCCCTTTTATGCTATTTTACATCGCATTGATGTTGGATTAATTATAGATTTGGAACCCGTGGATCCATTGGACTTGCCGGTGACGGCTGCTGGGGCATTGAAATCGTATAAGCTTGCAGCTAAAGCCATATCCAGACTACAATCTCTGTCGAGTGGGAATGTATCACTACTGTGTGATGTGTTGGTTAGAGAGGTTAAGGAATTAACTGGTTATGACCGTGTGATGGTCTATAAATTTCATGATGATGAACACGGAGAAGTTGTTGCAGAGTGCTGTAGGTCTGACTTAGAACCCTATCTTGGCTTGCATTACCCTGCCACCGATATACCACAAGCGTCGAGGTTTCTGTTCATGAAGAATAAGGTGAGGATGATATGTGATTGCTTGGCTAGACCTGTTAAGGTAATCCAAGAGTACACATTGGCTCAACCACTGAGTCTTGCTGGATCCACCATGAGGGCCCCACATGGATGTCATGCCCACTACATGGCCAACATGGGGTCCATTGCATCATTGGTGATGTCTGTAACGATAAACGAGGAGGATGATGAGACAAATAGCAATCAGCAAAGGAGAATAAAATTGTGGGGTTTGGTGGTATGTCACCATACGAGCCCCAGATTCGTGCCTTTCCCTTTGAGGTATGCGTGTGAGTTCTTGGTTCAAGTTTTTGGAGTTCAAATCAATAAGGAGGTTGAGCTGGCCATTCAATTAAAGGAGAGACATATATTGAAAACTCAAACCGTTCTTTGTGATATGCTACTGAGAGATGCCCCAGTCGGCATTGTAACTCAATCGCCTAATGTGATGGACCTCGTTAGATGTGATGGAGCAGCACTTTACTACCGTAAAAAATGCTGGTTACTTGGGACCACACCTACGGACTCACAAATTAAAGATATAGCTTTATGGCTTCTTGAATCCCATAGTGGAAGCACTGGATTAAGCACCGACAGCCTCTTGGATGCAGGCTATCCAGATGCTTCCGTTCTTGGTGATGATGTGTGTGGAATGGCTGCTGTGAAGATCACTTCTGTTGATTTCCTATTTTGGTTCCGTTCCCATACGGCAAACGAGATAAAGTGGGGTGGTGCAAAACATGATCCCATTGACAAAGATGATGGCAGAAAAATGCATCCAAGGTCATCGTTTAAGGCCTTCCTAGAGGTTGTTAAGAGAAGGAGCCTACCATGGGAAGATGTAGAAATGGATGCAATCCATTCACTGCAGCTGATCTTGAGAAGCTCGTTGCAAGAGGAGACTCCGGACGATTCTAGGATGATTGTGAGTGTTCCAGCAGTTGATACAAGTATACAGAGAGTGGATGAGCTCAGGGTTGTCACAAATGAAATGGTTCGCCTAATTGAAACTGCATCAATACCTATTATGGCTGTCGATGCCTCTGGTTATATCAATGGATGGAATACTAAAGTAGCCGAACTTACTGGTCTAGATATGAAAAGAGCTCTTGGTACACCTTTCGTTGATCTGGTAGTAGATGATGCAGCTTGCGATGTGAACCATATGCTACGCCTAGCTTTGCAAGGTAATACTCTTCCTTTTAGATCCTTACTTTAAATTTCATGTATTCTCGAATAGGAAACTTTCTAGTTTTAGTTCTTCATGTTTGGAATTTGCTCAATGATACAAGAATTGAACCGCTGAATGGATTGATAATCTGTGATAGAGCCTCAGGTTGCAGCTTGATCATTCGTCATTTTTCGCTGATAATATATCTACGTTTCAATAACATTTTGTGGCCCATATATACTTTTTTCTTTCCCCCCTTCTTAGATGCAGTAACTCCTCATTTGGGAACCAAAGCTCTTGGATTTTTTGTAGAGTTTACTAGCATTAATATTTTGTGGAATTGGAATTGACTTCACTTTTTGAAGTGTCGTCCTGTTGGATTAATGGAGAAATTATGGAATTAAACTAGGTAATTTTTAACACAAAAAAAAAAAAAAAAAAAAAAAAAAAAAAAAAAAACTGGATTAGGATATGTACGATTTATCAGTTTTTTTCTATTTCTTTTTTTATAAAAACTATATATATACATGATGCACAAATCTAACTGTGCTAATCTTTTTCTGCAGAGCTGTTTGTAGTGATCAGCTAGTACTGAATATCGAATTTTGCACCCATACATAAGAACATTGAAGGCTATTGCCAGATGTCTTCTTTTACTGATGTCTTCTTTTCTTGAGGCTATATACATTGTATTTGTTTAACGAAAGTGCTCTATCCATATTTACGTGATCATGGATTGGAAAACATTTTTTTTCCTTTTTCTTTTTGTAATTAGTATTTCTAATTTTCATCACGAACAAGGTTACTGTTAACTGCAGGCAAGGAAGAGAAGAATGTAGAAATCAGACTGAAAACATTTGGTTCTCAGGAGAACCATGGTCCTATAATCTTGGTTGCTAATGCATGCTGCAGTCGAGATATGAAGGGAAATATAGTTGGTGTTTGTTTTGTTGGGCAAGATGTTACTGGGCAAATGTTGATATTGGACAAATACAATCGTGTACAATGTGATTACATTGCGATCATGAGGAACCCCTGTGCACTAATTCCTCCTATTTTCATGATGGACGAAAATGGCCTCTGCATCGAATGGAATGACGAAATGCAGAAAATGTGTGGTCTAAAACGAGAACAAGTGATTGACCAAATGCTTCTTGGTGAGGTCTTCACAGTTAATTCTTTTGGCTGTCGGGTGAAAGATGAAGACACTTTAACCAAGCTCAGAATTTTACTTAATACCGTTATTGCTGGCCAAGATGCAGACAAACTCATATTCGGGTTTTTTGATCAGCAGCATACATATGTTGAAGCGTTGATTTCAGCCACCAGGAGAACCAATTCAGAAGGCAGAGTCACTGGTGCATTGTGCTTTCTTCACGTTGCCAGTCCTGAACTCCAACGAGCAGTACATGTGCAGAAGATTACAGAACAGGCTGCAGTGAATACCCTAACAAAGTTGGCCTATATTCGTAGCGAAATGAAAAATCCATTGAATGGAATTAGGTTTGTCCAAAACCTGATGGAATCTTCGGATTTGAGCAAAGAACAAAGGCAGTTATTACAAACTAGCGGGTTGTGTCATGGCCAACTAGCCAAAGTAATAGGTGATACTGATATTGAAGGCATTGAAGAAAGGTATCACACTGTATTTCTTTGCATCCATAAACAGGACTGTCGACTTTAATTTACTATAAGTTCTGATTTTCTTTGGCTGTTGATCTTTGGAAGTCTTATTGTTCAGTTATATGGAGATGAACACCGATGAATTTAATCTTGGCGAAGCTTTACAAGTGGTCATGAATCAAGTTGTGCTTCTGAGCCAGGAGCGCCAGGTGCAGATCAATTACGATTTACCCTCTGAAGTGTCGTCTTTGTACCTATATGGTGATATATTGAGGCTTCAGCAAGTACTTTCAGATTTTTTGGCCACTGCGCTCTTTTTTACTCCCGCCTATGAAGGATCAAAAATCCAATTCAGACTAGTTCCACGAAAGCAATGTATAGGCGAGCATATGCACGTTCTCCATGTTGAATTTCGGTAATTACACTTCAATCTTCATTCTGCATATGCATATTACTTATTGAGCTGTATTGTTTCTTTTCGGGTGTGTTATTGAGTCGAGTCGATCCAAGTTGATACAGCGCTAGGCTCGAGCTTCTTCGAGCTAGAATTCGATTCAATTGCAAACATGATAAGTTATTCAAATCCAATTCAGACTAGTTCCAAGAAAGCAACGTATAGGCGAGCATATGCATGTTCTCCATGTTGAATTTCAGTAATTACACATCGTTCTGCATATGCATCACTTATTGAGCGATATTGTTTCTTTCTGCATGTGTTAATTGAGTTGAGTCGATCCAAGTTGATAAAGTGCTAGGCTTGAGCTTCTTCAAGCTTCTTCAAATACAATAATTTACTTATGTCTTGCATAGATAAATTATAGTTTGCGAAATTTGTGTCCCCTACAGGATCAGTCATCCAGCACCGGGGATTCCGGAAGAGTTAATGCACGAGATGTTTCATTACAGCAACAGCATGTCGCGAGAAGGGCTTGGCCTGTACATCAGCCAAAAGCTCGTTAAGATTATGAATGGCACGGTGCAGTATCTTAGGGACGCGGAGAAAGCATCTTTCGTCGTTCTGTTAGAGTTTCCAATTGCTATCAAAATTTTATGATGAAGAAAGAAGCCTCCTATTTCCTTCCTTCATCCGAATTCTTGCCTCGTAGTGACACTACGTGTCGTGTTTTCTATGAGGGCCACGGGTCGATTAGTCCAGGAAGATGATGGTAATGGGCCTGTGGTCGATTCTCGGTCAAAATCTGTTTCGTGCAGGTTTTGAACACTGATGTCCAGTTAGGGAAGATTTGATGTTATTGTCACTATGTAATACTATGTTAATCTGTGTGTTGAAACAAACAAATGTATCATGTACGTAAATGGTATTTTTGGAATTAAATAACGGGTTTCATCCATCGTATGATTAAGGGTAGTGTCAGGATATAGATATAGAAGATGAAGACGGCGCCGTATTGATTAAAAGGTGTTCCACGTGTATCTGATGATGTGGCAGCTAAAACGGGGCGCGTGTGGAAGGTTCTAGAATGTCAGGTAGGTATAAAAGGGTAGCGAAGGAATTAAGTCATTCATGAAGATAACTAAATCACTCTTTATCTTTTTCTCCAGTCTTCTGTTGTATCTCTTTCCTCTGTATCTTACAAATTCTCTGTATTTCTCTCTCAAATCTGTATTTCTTTCTCCAATCTTTTGTAATCTGCTATTTTGAGTAATGGAGTACACTTTCTGGTTTCTTTAAATCTATCAGAGGAATAAGGCAAGGGATCCACTGTCCCCTAGTTTATTTGCTTTGTTTTTCAATATGCTCACCAATGATTTGCTGGAGTTATTTCAACTATGACCTGGTTTGAGATTCCAAAATAAGGTTTGCTTATTCTTTCTCTATCATTTGCTCATGATAATGTGGTATTTATATGTCATGGTTTGAAAAATTGCTAAGCTTCTTCTCTTGTTTTGAAAGTGCTTGGGGTCAAAAATTAAACTATTCTAAGAGTTCAGTTATATTTGGCAAAAACACCACATTTTATGGAAAGAAAAAGATTTTGGAACTCTATAATTTCATTGAGGAAAATTTGCCTTTTAAATATTCCGGAGTTCCTTTGTTTAAGGGGAGAGTGAAAAATGTATTGTTTCTAGAACTTTTTGAGAAAGATTGTTCCTAGAACTTTTTGAGAAAGTCAAAGGAAGGTAGTTAGGTGAGATAAAAAAATTTAGAGTGTAGGGGCAAGTACGTCCTTAACAAAAGGTACTAGGAATTATAACACTAATTGCGGTAGACAAAGCTAGAAGGTTAAAAGTTGACATACCTATATAAAATTGATAGTGTGTACTAGGAATTATAACACTAATGGCGGTAGACAAAGCTAGAAGGTTAAAAGTTGACGTACCTATATAAAATTGATAGTGTTTTTGGCTAATAACAGAATGACCATCTATCCTTCGTTTCCCCGCACTGGGAAGAAAATATGAGCTTTTTCAAGAGAACAACCACAACTATAATATGAGGCCAAAAAAATTAATGTTAGTTTTTTTTTTTTTGGAAAAAATAATATTTAAAATGGTGCATAATCTTATTACCTTTTCATTACTTATTTGAAACGAGGAGGAACTGCAACATGGATCTGCGAGAGAGACGTCGTCGATCTGCGAGAGGGACATCGTCTCGAATTTGTAAGGTGACGTCGGGGTGTAGGGTGACGTCGGGGTGTAGAATGAAGTCATATCGGAAGACAGAATTTGAGACATTCGAGTTACTATAAAATATATGGATTAAAACGAGTCAAACGACAAAGCATATGTAACAGAGCATGAATGTATAGATACACTATAAATACACTATAGAAACAGTAAGAGTGCACAAATCTCGCACTGTTTTGAGCCATTAATCTGATTTTGAGCTTCGAATATCGAATTAAAACGACATGATATGCAACACATGATAAATGTATAGATACACTATAAATACACTATAGAACAGGAAGAGTGCGCAAATCTCGCGTCGTTTTGAGCCATTGATCTGATTTTGAGCTTCGAATATCGAATTAAAACGACATATATGCAACACAGGATGAATGTATAGATACAGGCAGAGTGCGCAATCTCACGTAGTTTTGAGCTATTTATCTGATTTTGAGCTTCGAATATCGAACTAAAATGACAAACCACACCACCACAAATTCAGCTTATACATCCACAGGCACAGCTCATTACTGTTAAGCTCGGAGAAACAAATTTTCTGGTATGGAAGCAACAAATACTTGCAGCTGTGAGAGGTTATGGCTTAGAGGGATACCTCACAGGAAGAAACAAACCACCAGACTCGACTTCAGATGCCGGAGAAACGGAATCTGACTCAGATACGGCATGGATCAGACAAGATCAACTCCTCGTATCCTGGCTTCTCTCCTCCCTCTCAGACGAACTCTTAATTACAACTGTCGGTTTAGAGACGTCGAAGGACATATGGGACACTCTAACATCGAGCTTTACCAGTCAATCTATTGCGAAAGTGATGCAATATAAGATGCAATTGCAGAACATAAAAAAGAATGGAATGGGGATGAGAGAATGTCTTAATAAAATCAAGGCCTGTTGCGACGCCTTGACTGCCGCCGGACAAAAGATAGAAGAAACAGACCATATTCTATATATTCTGAGTGGCCTCGGGGCAGAATACAACCCGATTATGGTCTCCGTCTCCGCCAAAATCGGAGGATGTTCGTTAAGAGAAGTTTATTCTCTGCTACTTAGCTTTGAAAGCAGAATCGAAAGCCTAGAAAGCTCGCAAGTTAATATAGACGGATCACTACCTACTGCAAATCTCACCACTCAAGGAAGAGGTGGAAACTCTCAATCATGGAGAGGAAGAGGATCTACATATAGAGGAGGTAGATCCAATGGTGGCAGAAACTTCGGGAGAGGAGGAAATTCAAGAGGAAGAGGAGGACGTTATACGAACTCAAAGAAATGGTGCACTTATTGCAATCGGGACAATCACAATACGGGTCAATGTTTCTATAAAGATAACCCGGATCATCCATGCCACAACATGCCAAATCAGTCTCAGAGGGGTTATGGAAATGGAGGAGCACAAGGAAGAAGCCCCTCGGCTAATATTGCATCTATGGGCAACGACAACTTCTTCAACGAAAACGAGTGGTATCCCGATTCTGGAGCGACAAATCATCTCACTTATGACCTCAACAATCTGAGTTTGGCATCCGAATATCAAGGAGGGGATAAAGTTCAAGTTGGCAATGGATCAGGTCTGTCTATTTCTCACCTTGGTAATTCAATAGTTGAATCATCCTCTCATCACTCTTTTCTCTTGAAAAACCTGCTACATGTACCCGAAATCACCAAAAATCTG
This sequence comes from Ajuga chamaepitys, assembly GCA_958295605.1. Classification (NCBI taxonomy): domain Eukaryota; kingdom Viridiplantae; phylum Streptophyta; class Magnoliopsida; order Lamiales; family Lamiaceae; genus Ajuga; species Ajuga chamaepitys. The sequence goes on from OY282498.1 coordinate 47,852,266, forward strand.
TTAAGTGAGTCTCAGTTTGCAAAAGATAATTCGGTGTTTTTTGAATTTCACCCCTCTTACTGTTTGGTGAAGGATCAATTCACAGAGGAAATATTGCTCAAGGGGAATGCTAAGAATGGCCTCTACTGTTTTGGCTTAACAAGGAAGGAAACCGTTGACACTCAACCATCTCGTTCAACCTTCATTTCCAATAAGAAGACTCTTGCAGCTTGTGCTGCAGAGTTGAGTAGTAAATCCACCCTTAGCCTTTGGCACTCCAGATTAGGTCATCCTTCTCTTGATGTTGTAAGGAAAGTTCTTGAGATTTGTAACATTTCCTTACAATCTAATGAAATAAATTTCTTTTGCTCTACTTGTCCATTGTCCAAAATGCATAAACTCCCTTTTCCTCACTCTAAGAATGATGATTTTGATAAATTCGAACTGATCCATACCGACTTATGGGGCCCTTCACCCATTAAATCCTTCCATGGTTTCACTTACTATGTAAGTTTTATAGACCACAAAACCAGATTTGTATGGATTTATCTTCTAAAACTGAAATCCGACACTGCCGTAGCCTTTTCTCATTTCAAAAACATGATAGAAACACAATTCAAAAAGAAGATAAAAATGGTCCAAAGTGATGGGGGAACCGAGTATAAACCACTACTCGATCTTTTTAACCAAAATGGGATAATCCACTGGATTTCTTGTCCCTACACTCCCAAACAAAACGGTTTGGCCGAAAGGAAACATAGACACATTGTTGAAGTCGGTTTATCTTTACTAGCCCATTCGCAAGTTCCTACCATACATTGGGATGATGCGTTCTTGACTGCGGTCCATTTGATAAATCGGCTACCTTCGAAATATTTACACAACAAAATTCCTTTTGAAATCCTTACTAGCTCAAAACCATCTTACAACCAACTTAGGATCTTTGGCTGCCAAGCTTTCCCCCTTCTCCGACCTTACAATAAACACAAGCTAGAATATCGAAGTGAAGAGGGCGTATTTCTCGGGTATTCCTTTCAACATAAGGGATACAAGGTATATCTTCCCAAAAGAAGAAAATTCCTTATATCCAGACATGTGATCTTCAATGAAGCTGTTTTCCCTTATCAAAACTTTACCACTGTGATTCGTCCGAATCCTCCCCAGACACAAACCATTCCTTCAAACACAACAGATCACCTTACCTTTCCATCAACAACCACGACCCAAAACCCCAATCCACCCGATACGTCATCCTCATCCACTACCTCACCTCCAACGTCTCCACAAAACACACAAAACCAACCTATCATGGATGATGATACTATAGAATTACCAAGTAGAAATATCATAGATGATGATATCATTGACAATATTGCACTTGATCCTCCTTCTAATGCTGCAGGAAATGAGCCTCGTCCAAGGGGGCACCATATGGTGACAAGATCAAAGGATGGAATTTTCAAACCCAAGACATATTGGGCCAAGTTCCAAGATGATATTGAACCAAGAAATCACTTCGAAGCAGTGAAGAATCCAAACTGGAAGAAAGCGATGGAGGAAGAATATGAAGCGTTATTACGAAATAATACTTGGATTCTCTCTTCACTACCACCGGGAAGAAAGGCAATCGGGTGTAAATGGATTTATAAACTCAAAAGACATGCCGATGGTACAGTGGCTCGATATAAAGCGCGATTGGTGGCCAAAGGTTACAGCCAAGTGGCCGGATATGATTATTTTGATACTTTCAGCTCGGTGGTAAAACCAGCTACTATTCGATGTATCTTGAACATTGACATTTCTCAACGTTGGAGCATTAAGCAACTTGATGTGGATAATGCATTCCTAAATGGGGACATTGATGCTGAAATTTATATGGAGCAACCCCCGGGGTTCGAGAAGGGAGTAAATCTGGTGTGTAAGCTTGAAAGATCGATTTACGGGTTAAAACAGGCTTCGAGATCCTGGAGCATCAAATTCAGTGCAACTCTCATCAATTTAGGGTTCACTCAATCAAAGGCCGATTCATCATTGTTTTACAAACATAAACCAGGTGCAGTCACCTTCGTGTTGGCCTACGTCGACGATATCGTCATTACTGGCAGCAGTGACAAAGAAATTCGAGACTTTGTTGACTCATTGAGGAAAGTCTTCTCCCTCAAGGATTTGGGGAGGTTAAGCTATTTCCTTGGAGTAGAAGTGAGTTACAGTAGTGAAGGCATACATTTGTCACAAAGAAAATATCTTCAAGGAATTTTAGAGAAAGCAAAGATGCAAAATGCTAAGAGTCTTGGTACACCCATGATAACCAGCCCCGGATTGTCGAAGTTTCAAGGAAATCCAATACTCGAAGGAAAAGAATATCGTTCAATTGTGGGGGCACTACAATATGCAACCTTAACACGACCCGACATTACTTATAGTGTGAACAAGGTCAGTCAATACATGCAGACTCCACTTGATACACATTGGAAGGCGGTTAAACGGATACTTAGATATCTAGCTGGCACGTTGGATTATGGGTTGCACATAAGGGCTGCTGAAAATCTAAAATTGACAGCTTATTGTGACTCCGATTGGGCAACCGACCTAGATGATCGAAAGTCCGTTTCTGGATATTGCGTATATTTGGGGAAGAGCCTAGTATCATGGAGTTCAAAGAAACAATCCACCGTATCAAGATCGTCAACTGAAGCGGAGTATCGAAGTCTAGCGAATGCTGAATGTGAGGTTGTTTGGACAAGAAACCTACTGACTGAATTAGGTTTCAAACAAGGTGTGGCAACTCCAATTTGGGTGGACAACCTAGGAGCAGTCTCCCTCTCGTCTAATCCTGTGTTTCATTCGAGGACGAAACACCTCGAACTTGACCTACATTTCGTACGGGATAGAGTGGCTAAGAAGGAGATAAGTGTACACCACATTCCATCTCATGATCAAATTGCAGACGGGCTTACGAAACCCCTTAGTGGTCAATTCTTCAGTCGGATTCGTAACATGATGACGGTGGTTCCGAAATCCACCCTCGAATTGAGGGGGCATATTGAGAATGGAATACATGGACTCCACTGCATGAGGAAGGACGTGATGCATGGGATTGGATCCCATGAGTTGGCTTACCAGCAAATGAATTGCATTAACAGATCCGCAAGCAATAAATTGGCTGCCAACACGTGTCCTATCAAGGACCACAATAGGAGCTAGGGTTTCTGCTATATTTGTATTCTAGCTATATAAAGAGTGCTGCTGTATTAAATGAGTATCAAGAAAAATAGTAGTCAATGAAACAGCAAAAAAATGAAAAGCTTCAAAACTTCTTTCATGTTTTGTATTCGCATGCTGCACATCACTATCGAGGATAATTGTATAGATACACTATAGAAACAGGAAGAATGCGCAAATCTCGCATTGTTTTGAGCCATTACTCCCATTGTGAGCTTTTAATATTGAATTAAAACGACATGATATGCAACACAGGAACCGGGAGAGTGCGCAATCTCATGTTGTTTTGAGCCATTACTCTGACTTCCACCAACGAATGACTCTATCTTCTACCAAAAGTTGTTGGGAATCGATCATCGTTCTTCCTCATTTGTTACTACATTGCTCTATGGACTTCTGTATTGATCAGCTCTGCATGTTTCTTAGCCCCTCCAGATGAGCGTTTTAGGTTGGACTTCTATATTGATCAGGTTTAGGTTAATATTGATGTGGATTATGTCCCTAATGTTGGCGATAGCTTCTGTACCAGGCGGTATCTGCAGCCTCTGTTGTGCATATTGAATAACAACATAATAGTAAAATGTCCACTCGTATGGAAAAATCTATAATTAAATCATGGGCGCCTCGTATGGTAAATAATTTTTACATTGTTAAAAGATAAGAGGCAGGTAATCATACGATAAATGTTGAAATATATTGAGAATATTATGGAAAGCCAAATGATTGATTGATGTTTTTAACCATGAGCTAATGGAAATTTCAAAAGTACATAAACAATGAACTTTTTTGCAGATATTATAAACTTAATAATATGAAAGTATTTTTTTTTTTTTTCGCCAATAAACGATAGTGGATTTTCATAAATGAAACTCAAAATGTAATTACAACAACGTAGCTAACTAACTAGAGATCCTGTATGAAAACGGGATGTAACCATGACGGGAACTGGGATGTCCAAACTCTAGAGTAAGACTAACAATGGCGAAAGAAGCCAAATCGATACAAGGTGTAATCTTTCCCGACGGAAAGACACTAATAGAGCATGAATAAAAAAGAAAGCACAGTTGGGTGATGTCTTTGGCTATCGTGTACAGGTGGGGATCGAGGTTCCGAATGGATCCCAATTTTTCCACAATATCCTTGGCATCAATTACAATGCTAATGTTCTTCCAATCGTGTTTGAAGGCCCGGAGTTGAGCAAAACAAATTGCTTGTAGATATATCTCCACTGGATCTATGGAAAAATCCCTAGAGATAGCCCAAGCACAACCAAATTGTTATCTGAATTCTGAACCATACCTCCAAAGCTGACCTCTGAATTAGAGTTGAAAATGGCACTGGTGAAAATAGAATAACACCCTACCTGCGGCTTACGAGAAGGAGAAATTGGAATAACATCAATTTGAGCCTTATCAGTCAAGACATTATGAAGACCAAATTCTTTCCATTCTGAAATGGCCTTATCAACTACTTCCAATTCTGAAGTCCATTTAGAATAAAAAATCCATAAATTACGGGTCTTCCACATTCACCAAAGAAGAAAAACGGAGAAGTGGATACAGTCTTTGGGGGCCCGAGAATCACAAATAGAATCCCACCATTGACGAAAAGTAAATGAGTGTAAAGAAATACCTTCCCATTTGACAGGTGCAAGTTTCCATATTATTTGAGCTCGTTCACAACCGAAAAAAAGATGCTCCAAAGATTCTGGAAATTCACCACAAAGCTTGCAAATCGGGTCAATTTGGACATGTTTTGAAAGTAGGCAGGTGTTGGTAGGAAGAATGTTGAGGTAGCATAAAGTCCCAAACAAGTCGATCGCGTTGCCCCGTGAAGCTGATTGGCGTATGAAGGACAGCTTTGGCAAGATTTGGAGCAAAAATAGACGAGACCAAAACGTCATTCCAACTGTTCCCATCAACGGACATAAGTTCACGAACCCACTGAAAGTTGAGACCATAGGGATGATGTGGAGAAGGGACGAAATTGTCCGCTTCTTGAAGCCACGGAGAATCCCAAATCCGAATAGATTTACCGTCTCCCACTTGAAACCGGATACCTGCTCTTAGAACATATCTCACCTTCATCCAACACTTCCACATCCAAGACACATTACCTTTAGAATGGTGGTTTAGCAGGTCATCTCTTGGAAAATATTTGGCCTTGAGAATTTTGCTCATGAGAAGATTTGGCTTGGTAATGATTCTCCAAAGTTGCTTGGCCAAGAGAGAGTCATTGAAGAGCTGGATATTGTGGAAACCCAAGCCCCCTTGATCTTTCGGTTGGGCCATTTTGCTCCAAGCTCGCCAATGAATGTTTCGATTTCCAAGCTCAGTTGATCCCCACCAGAAATTAGCGGCAGCCTGACAAATTTCTTGGCAGATACCATTAGGCATTTTAAAGCAAGACATCACATACACAGGCAAAGCATCAATAACGGCTTTAATAAGCACACTCTTTCCGGCCACACTCAGAAATTTATTTTTTCAATTCCCAATTCTGTTTTTAACAGTATCGGAAACATAGTTGAAGACTTCTTTTTTTTTATTTTCCAATAACCATGGGAAGACCTAAGTATTTAGCCCTATTATGAACAGAAATGCCATTTAATCTAGCAAGAATGGCCTCTTTATTGTTGTCACTACTATTCTTACTGAAGAAAATGGAAGATTTATTGAGATTAACAAGTTGGCCTGATGCAGCCCCATAAACATTGAGAATATTCTGAATAAGAGAGGCTTGATCTGGACAAGATTCACAGAAGAATAGAGAGTCGTCTGCAAATAGAAGATGGGAGATGGGTGGACCGTTTCGGCTAATTCTAAGAGGTCTATACTCACCACTAAGACATCCTTGTTTAATGAGATTCGATAAAGCTTCAGAGACCATGAGGAAAATGTAAGGAGAGATTGGGTCTCCTTGTCTAAGACCTCGGGATGGTATGAGATGTCCACTTTGTTGGCCATTAATGGAGAAGGAAAATGAAGAAGAGGATATATAGACCATAATCCAGTGCACAAAAACAGGAGAAAACCCAAGTTTGATCATGACTTCTTTCACAAAAGACCATTCAACTCTATCAAAGGCCTTTGCCATGTCAAGCTTAATGGCCATGAACCCTTTCTTTCCCCTACAAAGAGTATTAAGATGATGAAAGCACTCATGAGCAATAGCCACATTATCAAGGATATCTCGGCCCGGAAGGAAAGCAACTTGATTTTCACAAATATAACCAGGGAGAACGACTTTTAGTCTATTAGCAAGTATTTTAGATATGATTTTATAAGCAACGTTGCATAAACTTATACGTCTAAATTCAGAGATAAGAGTTGGATTTTTTACCTTAGGAATAAGCGAAATGAGAGTTTGGTTCCAACTTTTAAGCATCTTTCCTTTGGAGAAAATTTTTTTAACAGCTTTGCAAAGATCGAAACTGATAATGGGCCAAAATTGCTGAAAAAAAGGGGCGTCATACCGTCGGGCCCGGGGGCCTTGTTGGGATTCATTTCGAAGAGAGCAGTTTTGATCTCGGTGTCCTCGACCGGTTGGGTGAGCATATCATTCATTGCATTGGATATAGATGATGAGAGACCATTGAGCAAACTCGGATCAAAGGAGTGACAGTTTGTGGCAAAAAGTGTACCATAGAAATCGAGAATTTCCTTTTCAATATCGCTATGAGTCAAGCAACTTGTCCCATCTTCCTTGACTAGCCTTTGGATGGAGTTAGATTTTCTTCTTTGATTGGTATGGGCATGGAAAAATTTAGTGTTTCTGTCTCCCTGTTTGAGCCATTGAATGCGATATTTTTTAGCCCAGTAACGTTCCTCAAGTTTATAACATTCTTCAAGCTTCCTTTTGAGACTGTGCCACTCGGACCAATCCCGGGAACTGCCCTGAGCATGCAGGTTATCCATCTCAACTTTGATCTCCTCAATTAGTTTAGCCGTATTAGTGTTGGAGGTTTTCTTCCACTTAAGAATAGCAACCCTGCTATTTTTTATTTTTGATTGGAAACTGAAAGAAGGGGTACCATTGGTTGGGATGTTCCAAGCTCTTTCTACTGCAGGATAGAAACCTTCCATGTTGAACCATCTCTGATCATAATGGAATCGAGGCTTGCTTCTCGGCTGATTTGGATCCATGTCAAGAGAGAGGAGGCAGTGATCAGAAGAGTGTTTTGGAATATGCTCAACAAGACAGTGAGGGAACTTGAGAAACCATGCAGGAGAAGCAAAGAATCTATCCAAACGTTCTTGAATGTGCCCCTCGGATTCTCTGTTGTTAGCCCAAGTAAAATTCTCACCAACAAAGGGAATTTCACCCATAGACATATCAGTACGGAAATGGCGAAAAACAGAGAAGCTGGACTCTGGACGAACTCTACCTCCATTCTTCTCCGAGTTATCAAAGATGTCGTTGAAGTCCCCTCCAATACACCACTGATCTCCCCATCGGCTTTTTGCACTAACCAAATAATCCCATTGACTCGCACAAACATTCTGATCGGTGCTAGCATAAAGAAAGATAACCCATCCTCTGTAAAGGCCCTGCTCAAAAACCACTTCAAATTCAATGCTAAAGTCATTTGAGGCAGATTGAATAACTGAAATTCTATTCGACCAACCAACCCACATTCCTCCACTTCTGCCAATTGGATCGACACAAAGCCATCTATCTTGAACATTCAGATTCTTACACACAGTATTCACAAAGCTTCTTTTTTTTTTTGGTTTCACAAAGAAAGAAAAGGTCTGGAAGGTGGAGACGGAAAGCCTCCTTGACCTGGGGAACTGTAAAGGATCCTCCCAACCCTCTACAGTTCCACGCACATACTTTCATTGATCAGGTCGGGGCCAATTTGGGCTGGCTTCCTCCACCTTTGGATTGAGGGCATGAACAACTATTTCCGAGAGTTTCAATTTCTTGTTCTCAACAACCTCTGGAACAAATTCATCACAAAGATTGAATGATCTTTTACCTCCTAGAACATTGGGGCAGCAATTCTCTTTAGGCTTCCTAGGGGTGGTTTTGCTATTTTCTGCGGATTTTTTCCATCTTTTCGGCAGAACGGGGTTTGTAATGGTTGAGGGAGTGACCCCCTTACTTGAACAAATGGGGATAGAGGCCAGCTCCATTGAGTGTGGATTATCCAGGTTAGATGGGACTTCGGAGAACGTTTCAATGTCCATGTTTGAATGGGTAGAGGAACTGATAAGATGAGATGTGGGGGGTAACTGGGTAAGAGAGGGTGAGGGGGTAGTGGGGGGTTTCTTAGGAGAATTTAAAATAAGTGAGGAAGAAGAAGATGGTGGACTCATGTGAGAGGTAGAAGTATCGTAGGAGACTTTATCTGGAGGCGTTACTGGAACTAGGATGTCGATATGGTTTGGGCTTTTATCAAGTGAAGAAGTATCTTTGTGAGGCGTATGAATCTTAGGTTCAGTCTGAAGTGGGTTATTTGGGGCTTTTGAGTTTTGGGTTAGAAGAGTACTGGGCTTAGAAGAGATAAAATGGGGGTTACGCGAGGGGGATCTTGGAGAAAAGTCTGTATCTTTGGTGAATCTTTTGTAGAAGCTGGAATTTTCTGCTCTAATCCATTCTCCAAATTGGCCTTCACAAAGGGAAGAGTTCTGAATATCAGATTTTCTGTGGAAACAAATGCTTTCTTGATGACCAACTCTTCCACAGTAAGAACAAAAGGCTACAAGATTTTCGTATTTAAAGTCGATCCACTTTGAGTCGTTGCCAAGCTTGATGAAAGTACCTCGAAGGAGTGGTTTATCGAGATTGATTGAAACAAGGATCCTGATAATTCTTCCTTTACTGCTACTTGTGTCAGGTATCTGAACATCAGAAACTTTGCTGAAGATTTTACCGATTCTGAGACCGGATTGAACCGAAAGCCAGTCATTAGGGAGGTTCCAGATTTGAACCCAAAGATCGACCCAGTAAAATGGTTCCTTGAGGATCTCCATCCCACTTTTCCATTCTTTAAGAATAAAAAACTGATTGTTGAAGGCCCATGCAGTCCCTTTAAGAATCTTATCTTTATCATCCTTATTTGTGAAGACAAACTGAAAGAGATTGTTGGTGAGATCTCTTATGTAAAACTGATCTTTTGTGAGCCAGATTGAGGTGAGGGTGTTTTTCATGCCGGTGAGATTTGTTTTTTTGGAGCCAAAACTCTTTCCAAATAAACTCCTTGCACATTCCTCCTTACTGTGAAAGACATCATTTTCTAATAGTGTGATACCTTCTTTTTCTTCAGTTGAGAGAGTGAAACGTTCCATTCTTACTGAGAGATCTTCTTCCATAGTAAAGAGGCTCGGAATTTATACCAATGCAATAATGACGTGCTCCCAACCTGCAAAGAAGACAAAGAACAAAACAAAAGGGAAAAGTAAGAAGTTCAAGAGAAAAATCACAGCAGTAAAAAGATTGAGATGTAAATGGTGAAGAAAAGGGTGGTGAAAAAGAGTGGGGGGAAAGAAGAAACAGGGGGTGAATTCAAAAGATGAAGTGTACGGAAATGTTGAACAGATGAAAAGGATACAAAGAATAGCTGACTTTTTTGAATTTGAAATTGAAAATCCAAAGGAACCTCCAAAAAGTTGGAACTAAAAAATTTTCTCCTAGAGAGAGAAAAACTTCATTCTCCTAATAATATGAAAGTACACCCGAGTGTTTCTTAAAAAAGTACATAAACAATAAAATAAATCTGGTCCTTCAAGAAGTAGGGTTAGGGTTGGCGGTCGGGCTGGTGGTCGTGGTGGTGGCAGGGTTGGTGTTCGGAGTAGTGGTGGGCCGTTCCGGCAGCGTGGGGAGCAAGATTCTGATGAATTTTGAGAATAAACCAAACCAAAAAAGAATTGCCAATAACACAACATCATTACCAATAAATGAAAATGTCATGCCCAGAGGTTAAGAAATAAATAGAGTTGTTTAGCAAAAAAAATTAGTAAATATTAATCTAATATACCTGTTTTGCTTTTTGTGGCTAGGGAGCTGCAGCTGCCGGAGATCCTTGAATCTCCAGTTGGACCGGAGGAGGCTAAGAGGCGGTGGCGGTGACGTCCGGAGACGTCAGGCCGTAAGAGGAGGAGGATTCCGCGTCAAATATTTCTTGAAGGTGCATTTTTCTTTGAAGACATTTTTCTTTGAGGTGGAAGTGTGAAAATTGAGGACGAGTGAGTAGCTTAATATAAGCTGCTGGCTGCTGCAAAACCTTCTTCTCACTACTTTAATCTCTCTTTTCTCTGTCTGCTAAGCTTTAAAATCTTTCTTTCTCTTTATGTGTTAAAAATATAGAGCTTTCAGAATATCTGATGAACACAAAAGGGCAAGGAATGGAAAGTTTGTTATACTGCAAGAAAATTCTATGGAACTGAAGAATGAGAAAAAAGGGAGAAGGGCAAAGAAAGTTGGGAGCATTGATACTGTAGTCAATCAGTGAGATAGGGGAAGGTTTTATGCATAGTTTAACTTTTAAAAAGTAAAAGTAGCCAATTGTGTCAGATGGCCCCTTAGCTGTTAATGCCACCCACCTCCATTTACTTTTACCCGTTTCCTCACCCACATGAAACCATTGCTGCAAATTCCACACTGTCGGTAAAGAAATTAAGAGGAATTCACGAAGAAGGCCATTCCATAGCAGAGCTGAAAGACAAAACAGTATGATTTATGTGTTTTCTTTTAATATCGTTTAAAGCTGAATGTTCTGCGTCGCCTTGGTGTGTGGGGAATGATTTTGTCTCTGTAATTTATCGTACACGAGGTATAGTAATACGTACACAATGTAAATTTATAAATACACGATTACACGAGGAACTATTTATATTTCACGATGTATAAACAATGTTGGTACATTTTGTTGTCATTCATCGTTTGTTATTGTTTATCGTGTGTTACTATTATTGTTAATCGTGTAGAGTTATTTAGTGTGTATTATTTTGTATCTCGTGTAATATTATTTACATGTAGACTGAATTATCGTGTAATGTTCTTTACGTGTAAGGTATATCTTATCGTGTAAGGTTCAAAACGTGTAATGTTGTTTACGTGTAGCCTTAAATATCGTGTAAGGTTCTTTATCGTGTAAGGTTCTTTATCTCGTGTAACCTTTTTTATCGTGTACAATTTATTTATATGTTTTATCGTGTATGGAAGACTTTATATCGTGTAATAAAGAACGATGTTGATATCGTTTGTGTATAATTATCGTGTACAGTGTGTGGCCACTTTTTTTTTTTTTTTTATAAATGTTCATAATTAATTTTTTTTAGGCAATTGTCAGCATCATAATTTCCAAATTTTGAGTGTAAATTTATTTTATTAAAATTATTAATTTAAGAGTAAATTTATGATTCTTTTTTTCATTGTAGGCTATAATACCCAATAAAGATGAGTTGAAAAAGGATTGTTGTTCGGTTTGGCGGACGTTGGGAAAATATACAGTATGTTAATGGGGAAGAAGAAATAATCACGGTGCCCCCAAATGGTATAAGTTATACCTCGCTCCTTGAAAATATACAGTCAATAGTGGCAGCAGATACTAATGAAGTTTTGTATTCCCTTGATGGGAACGACAGTCGAGTAATAAAGCTAAAGATAAAGAATGATATAGACGTGAAATACCTGTTGGACTCGAGCCCTGACCCTGTCATATTTATTACATTAAAACGAATTAATGTTGCCCCACTTGATAGCAGATATAATCAGCCGCACCTGGATTATGTTGAATCTGCTGGCAATTCTAGATATGGTGGTGGGCACACGTTTTACACACAGAATCCACATTATTCATCATTGGATAATGCGGGTCCTAGTTCAATTCCACTATTCAACATGGATACCAATCGTGTAGATGGAGGCACATGTGATGAATTTGTAGTTAATCTTAGAGACTCTGACCCCAATTTATGTAATGATGTTCGGGGGCCACGTGTTGGGGGCCTAAAATCTTGTGGATGTGCAGAAGTTGATGGGTCAATGCCGGAGCATTTGAGTGGTTTCTACGCTGTGGGAACAACGAATACCACACAAAGTTTTATGGACTATTGTGGTTTTGCTGATGAATCAATTCGTGATGTTTTCAACGATTTGCCATCTCAAGCTAGAGCTGAAGAAAACCACAATTACTCTTGTGATTTCAACAATCTCCCTGCAGATGGGCTGCCCTTCAGGAAATGACATATACCTTCCATGCCTACTCAAACTTCTCTGACTCATGAAGAATCCGCTTCTGTTGATTCTTCTACAATTCTTTCGGAGGGGGCCATTTATGAAAGCAAGCAAGAGTTGATCAAAGCCGTAGGTATTTACCATCTGCATAGTCAAGCGGAGTTTAGGGTTAGTCGCTCGAGTACGACTCGGTACCAGATATCTTGTAAATGGGTGGATTGCTCCTTCAATTTAGTAGCGAATGGATCGTGTGGGATATGGAGAGCGGCTATAATGGTTGAGCATAATTGTCAATTCGACCTTAATCGCAGTGCACCAACCAGAATATCGTCAAAGGTTCTTGGTGGGTATTATGAAAAGAATTTAAGATTTGAAGGGCTTCTTTGACACCAAGGCAAATGATGTCAGAATTGAAAACAGACCACTCTTTTGAAATTAAATTCGACTTGGCATTGAAGGCGAAACACATTGCTTATGCTTCAATATATGGGGATGTAAATGACTCGTTTCGTCAGATCCCTTCCTATCTGCATGTCTTGAAGGAAAGCAATCCAGGGTCAGTCACAGAGCACGAGGTAGATAGTGCAGGTAGGTTTTGTTCTGTTTTCTTCGCCCTTGGTGCGTGTAGGGCCAACTTTTGTTATGGTAGACCGGTTATAGTTGTCGATGGCATTCATTTGAAAGGTAGCTACAAAGGAATTATCTTTGTTGCTGTGATGAAAGACGACAACAATCAGATATTCCCATTGGCAGTCGGTATAGGGCACGTGGAATCAGAGGACACCTGGACCTGGTTTTTGCTTCAGTTAAAAAAGGCATATGGTTTTCCCCCTAACCTTATCATTGTTTCTGATGGGCATGCTGGTATTGCGCTTGCAGTGGAAAATAGTTTTCCTGGAGTCATCCACGGTCTATGCTGTTACCATTTAAGGCAAAATCTTGCCGTGTACGGAAAGCAGGTAGTATCATTTTTTGAAAGGGCGGCGTATGCATACAGGGTAGATGATTTTAATAGGTATATGGACGCAATACAAAACAGTTCTCCAAATGCATACCACACTCTATTTAAGAAAGGGTTTCAAAGGTGGTCTCGTTCGATGTGTCCTGTTCGAAGATTTGATGTTATGAACTCAAACATTGTGGAAAGTTTTAACCGCCGAATCTTGTGGGGAAGAGATTTGCTTGTATGCACAGTTCTGGAACACGTTAGGAGCATCATCGAGAAATGGTTTGTTGAGAGACGAGCCGCCGCACATGCCATGACCAGCCCATTGATTGGAGAGGCCGCAAGTAGACTCCTTAAGAATGTTCATGCGGGTGCAAAATTTGCAGTGACTAGCATTGACACATTAGTTTTCAAGGTGGTGGATGACTGAAGGGTACACGTTGTGGATTTGGGAAGAAGGTCGTGTTCATGCAAGATGTTTGACCTTGACATGATCCATTGCATACATGCTACGGCTGCAATCAGGTTATTAATTATGTTTTAAAATTTATGTTCCTGGATTACTTTTTTGGTTTTTATGTATTTAATTTACATAGGTTTGGGATACAGGAAGGCGAAGCATAACCAGAACGACTACGTTGGGGATTGTTATAAGCTCGACTTCTTGAAGAATATGTGGGGTGGGTTGGTTTATCCAGTGCAAGAGCCATCTCAATGGAATGTCCCAGTTTCTGTGAAGGTTGACCCATGTGAGCCCCCCGAGAACCCTCGTCAAGCTGGTCGTCCTAAGGAAAAGTGTTATCCCTCTGGAGCAGAGTCTTCCACCGTCGTAAACCTCAGGTGTGTAGTCGTTGTAAAGGCGAGGGTCACAATATAGCAAATTGTACTTGTCCATCGCCGCCCCACATGTCAAGTGAGGAGGGAGAGGTTGTTGGGCCAGGTGGATGGAAAAAGAAAAGGTGCAATATATGCAGGTCGAGGGATCACACTAAACAAAAATGCCCGCACAGACCAGTTGCCCCTCAGTAGACGACACGAATTGACCTAAAAAATCCAGCTGGCCCGTGATTCTTTTCTAGGTAAGTATCCTTTAATTTGGTTTAGTGACATTTATCTGTTAAAGGATATGAATGTCTAAATTAGTTTAATATATTAGGTGATGGAGTATGGTTCGTTGTGAAGTGCATCACGAAAATCATGGTGGAAGATTTAGGTTTATTATTATTATTTTTTTAAAATACGTGTTTCCTTGCGTCATTTATAACAAAACTGAATGTGTTTGTATTCGTTCACTGTGATTTTTTTTTGTGAACAAACTCATTAGCAACTACTTTGACCAATGAGGTCATTTCCCTTTTAATGTGACCTTTTAACAAACGCTTGAAATTAATTTTGCAAAAAATAATAACAGATTATAATAGAAGAAGTACATAATAAAATACAACAACTTCTCCAATCAATGAGACATTGAGGCAACGTAGAACGCAAAATCTGGGTCGTGAGGCTTTAATTCAGTAACTTGGAAGATAATCGAGTCAAGTTCGTAATATTCAGCCGAAAAGACAAGGATTGAGCCTATAGTTAAGTAGTTGTAGTCTGTAAATTTCTTCCAACCACTAACATTAGACCTGGGAGTTGGGAGGTCACCGTGATATTGCAATTGCCATGACTTCCCCCATAATTTAAGTGTCGTATCCACAGTGCTTCTGGGTAGTCTTTGAACAATGAAATGTGGAAGTTCCTGCGAACGCTAGTGCGGTAGTGCCGGATGAGAATACTATCATTTACAGAATACTCGTCAAGCAAACGAAAATTTTATAATTGTAAATGAATACATGTTATTTTTTAACCATATGGGTTGCTTACCATTACATAACCTGGCGCAACCTCTTTTTGTCCTAGCGATACAACAAAGAAAGGCTTTGCAACCTCTGGGCGAGGGCTCTTATCATCACTAACGTTATTACTCATGATACATGAACTAAAAAATGTAGCCACCATTTAACACAATTACGGTTTATATAGTGTAAATTGAGAAGATGGTGTAATATTGTATGTAGTCTTCTCCTCACTTGTTTGGACCTAAACACAAAATCGATGTAACCAATAAAGCTGAATGCAAAATAGTTTGATGTAAATTTTAGTGACCACTCATTGCGTCTTTTGATGTATACAATAAAGCTGAATGCAAACGAGTATGAGACGTTACGTCTTGCTACCTTGCCCCGTCTATGTTTCTTTAATCAAATGCCACTACCGTGTTCTTCGATGGATTATTTTACTAGTCAATATTTCTAGAATTTCGGGCCTGGAAATATCTTATTTGATGAGCCAAATCAAATCCGAGTTGATTTGACGATTCAATGAAGAATGGGATAGGTTTAGGTTACAGGGTTTTAGTGCTAATTACAAATAGTAAGTAAAACAGTAATGAAAGATGATCCAACGTGACAAATGTCTCTTCAACTCCGACAGTCGCATCATCACGATCTTACCGGATACGTTTATTGATGCATTGAATTGCAAACTTTTAAAAATTCACGCATTTTTTGGCAATTTTACAAAGATATGATTAAATTGCAAAAAAAAAAAAAAAAAGTAAAAGTCATTCATTTTTTTACAATTATTCTTAAAAAATATATATATATCAAGTATATTTTCACTTGAGTTTGAAATATCACTTTTAAAAACATAAACAAAGATTCTACTCTAACTATGTATACAATAACTCGTCTAATAGGTCATGCATTAATTGCATTTGTATAGTTATAGAACAAATTTGAAAAAGGAGAATATGTTTAAAAGTTAAAATAGTGAGATTCATATAGTACTCTTATATATGAAACATTCTCATTATAAAGTATCTATAATTTCATCTCACGTTTGTATATAATATTATGTGAGTTTGAATTAGTGTAGAAAATGCATACTTCTGTTCAATTTGTCTCTTTATGATTACTAAAATTCACACTTTTGTACCTAAAATGTATATTTGATAAAAAAATATGTTAAAAAAAATTAATTATACTTAATCATATACAAAACAAAATGTTATAAGACAAATAATTAATAAATAAAGATCTACAATTAAAATAACAAGTCTATACTCCTATTTCAAGAATTTGTGAGGTGTTGTGCTGCTTATTTTAAAAATACTTTTCAATTTATTATCTCATAATTTATACTATAATTAGAAGTTATGTCAATATTCAACTGACTGAATTCTCCTTCCATATTTTACTCCATATGATTTTTTAGGGTGACTCCATATGTTATATTGAATTAGCATATATTTTTCCAAAAAAATTCATGTCAAATAATATATCTAAGCAAAACAATTCTTTTGAAATTTAATGAAATAAATAATTAATGCTACCTTAAGTTAGCCTAAAATAATATAAATAAAGAATATATAACTAAGTAATTAATGGATGAATTTATTAATTCCTTGCAATAAATATATATTAGTAAGATAAATTACGCATTTGTCCCTTAGGTCTCCTTATATATAGTTTGTATGGTAGAGGGTATTTTTGTCCCTATATTAATAATTTGTAAGAAACTACCTAGACTTTTAAAGGTAAGGAGATTATCCAAATAGAAGACTAAAGCACATCAATTAATATACACACGATAAAAAAACAAGTAAGGGTTAAGGCATTGAAATATTAAAATTTTGAAACTAGAAATATAAAAAATACATCAACTACATGTCCCAACCCCTAACAAAACATAGAGACCGGCGCTAAACACATCAACAATGGAAGTCTACATGTATCGTATCCTCACCTGTACTAAACCTATACAAACTATATGCCATATGTCTTCTAACGGGAGTCATATCACCAAGATTAACACCGTGGTCCATAGTCTTGGTTAGGAGACATTCCACCTACTTAAGAGCGATCAGACCGCACAAAATTGAGTCACGCTGATGATACACCTGATCCTGTTTCGCAAACAGGGTCTGAAATACCGGGCCAGAGATGATATCATCACATGCAAGCCATACCCCCGATTGATGTAATAATGCACTAAGCATCCGACGAAGAGGTCGCGCAGCTACAACCCAGTGACCGCCACAATTCCAGATGAAAAGGAAATGTTTTTTGCAGGAACGAAACATGGTAAGGAAATAATAGTCTATAGAGAAATTTCACACAAATTTAGTCACTAACCGTATCTAGCTCCACCCAAGGCTTCACATTTGCCCAGAAAGGACGCTCCCCTCTCACATACTCCATCAACAGAGCAAGCCTTTCCGGAGGTACCTCTTCCAATGCCTCATCTATGTACTTTGTGTTAGGAGTATCATTCTTGTGCAAATCATTCCACACCAACCTCAACGCATCCTGTAAAAACAATTTTGTAAGGAAAAATTTTAAAAATGTAATCAAAGGACAATTAGCAAATTAATAGGTGAAAGATAGGATAGCAAACCCAGAAAGTCGGATCTATGATGCCGATACGACCCCCCTAAGTAGGGTTAACATGAAATCCAGCAATGTCGGGACGGGATTGCATAAGTCCCAAATATGCATGTAAGTGTTGCAGCACAAAATTTAATTGATATAGCAAAGACGGTTAAAAACTAACACGTAAAAATGTGCAAATTTAATACTTACGTCAGTTGCGATTTCCTGTTTCGGGTCAATAAGCTCAAGAAACCATGAAGGATCGACGCCTGAGCCAGTACCAACGTTCCTTCTGTTAACGATAACATGAGATGATAAGTAAAACAAAACATGTGTGTGCAGAGAGTAATTAATAATTAATAATGTTACAAACAGTTTTTACTTACAGGCCATCAGGATTGTGAAGAAATATCTGGAAGTCTATCTCCGTCGCCTCAACTCGTCTAATATCAATGTTCAGGTAAGGACTGCATCGCACTGCGGGACGCTTCAAACGACGAATACGGATTTCACCGTCATAAGTCTGGCCTTCAACAATGTCGATGTCTGTATCAGAATCAGTACTCACGTCATCAGTCAAGTCAATCGGTGTCAGGAAGCCACCAATCTGTGGGTGAGTAGCTACCCCGGAAACCGTAGCATCCGAAGATCCATGAGTGTCAGGGGGGCATCATCTGTAACATCCTAAATAAATTTTTATTAATTTTATCAGAGTTTTTTTTTTTTTTTTATAAACAAAATGCCTAAATAAAAGAATAATACTAATTTTCACCATCAAATACTAATAATATAATAAATCAAGTAAACTCCTATATTTTTCGGCTAATAGGCCATAGAGGAAATAAATTTTTCTATCCATACAGAAATAGCAAACCAACCAATCTATCCACTTTAAACCAACAGTTAATTTCTATAAGAAAAATCAAGAATCCCAATAAGGCTAATAACCCCAAAACACTTCAAATAAATCCAACCAATTTTTACCAAGAGATTAAATGAAACTCAAATACTCCTAATAACTTAACCCAATAAAAGTCATCATAAATAAAAATAAAAATGGTCAACACAATCTTAAATTTTACTAGCCCCTCTTTCCATCCACTCCTTCCGCCGGCTCCTTAACCTGAAAATTAATTTCAGAATATGGGGTGAGCTACATCCAGCTCGTGGGGTTCAGTTTGCTAAAATTAAATATAAGCAAGTAAATCAATATAATCAAATCACCATAGTATCACCATATCAGATATCACTATATCATTTCATCAAATATCACCATATCATCATATCACCATAATAAGATCAAATAAATTTGCATCCCATTTCATCATATCATCGAAACAAGCAAATATTTAATTAGAGCAAACAAGGAAAGAAAACCCCACCTTTTCTGTTGAATGCGTGAATGTTGTGCAATTACAGCTTAGTCACGTACTCCTGACCAGAAGGACCTAATCAATACGTAGTACATTTTTAATTAATAATGGAAAAAGTCCTAATTAGGCAAATCGAAGCTAGATAATTTTTGGTAGGAAAGGGTATAAGCTTGTATAGTTGAAATTTTCTAAGTTTGGAAAAAGGTGTAAAGGTTCTGCCAAAAGGGGAAATAAATCAAATTTTTTCTACATTTACTACCCTACATATGGTCCCCCTAACTTACATACACAATAACATAATCCATACATTCCGTACCAACCTGACAAGTCCTATCACACACACATCACAAACACACGCACACTACTATTCACATACTTATAACTTAACACATACTTTACTTATATAATATAAAACTCTATACACACACACGTATGCTAATGCTATAAGTATATATATATATATAAGTCATAGTAATTCACTTCTGCATGCATGATTATTTATATACATACTTGCACACGCATTTATTATGTATATATATCTATGTCATGCAGCACACACACACACAGTGATTAACACCAGCACATTCGCATACACACAAACACACTATAACCCTATATATTTATATATGTCGTACGCGCACACAACAACACATCACCAATTATACATCAACTCACGCATACGCTCTACTGGAACACACATGAATACAATAACAAAGTAAATTAATCCCTTAATCACCCTAACTCAAATCAATTAAACCCTAATCACCTATTGATTTAGTAATTTAAAACGAAGAAGAAAATTTAATAAATCAACGAACAATTTCGTTAAATCGAATGAAGAAGAGGGATTTTGGATTTACCTCCGGAAGAATCAACTGTCTACTGGAGGTGGATTGTCTACTGGAGGTGTCTACTGGAGGTGGATTTGAACTGGCGGCTGTATGTGGGAAGGGTTTTTCTTTCTTTCGGCGGTGAGCGTATTATGAAAGTGGTTTCCTATTCTACTGCCTAGTATTTATACTAGGTTATTTCCTACTGGATATTAATCAGAAGCTCCATAGAAAAAAGTGCTTTTTTTTTTTTTTTTGTAGATATCCGATAGAAAAGTACTTAATAGATAGGCATTAATCTGGTCAAGATACGTAATTAACTGACAACCCTTATGGATAATTATAAACTATGATTTGGGCTCAACTGGGCCCAAATAACTTGATTTGACCCACATAAAATGTGTATGATGCATGTTGGGCCTAATAACTAATAGAATTATTAATAATCATTAATATAGTCCCAAAACATAATAATTCGGGGTGTTACATCATCTACGCGAGCTGACCCTACTACCCGCGCGGAGTCCGTAACAGCAGCATCAAAATCGGGTCACAAAGCCCTAGCGATAGGCTGATCATCTGCGGGAGAAGGATCCAGTGGATGCGGACCAACTCCGACCGGAGGGACAGAAGGCGGAGGTATGATACTAGGATCTGTCTCAACATCTACGGTGGTAGGAGCACCTGCATCAGCATGCCAACTGCCTTCACCTACCTCTGTAGAGACCGGCCTAAACGGAATCCCAACAATGAAAGGATCGTCCAAGTCGATCGGAGAAGACCCCCTAAGAAATGCTGCCTGAATTAGTGACGGGATATGACGCTCCAACCGCTTCTCTAACCCGGAGATCTGATGGTCATCCTCTTCTCCAACACTGATAGTATGATCATCCACCCTCTTCTCCAACCCTGATATACGGTCATCTACCCTCTTCTCAAATTGCTCCATTCGTCAACATAGTCTCCATCTTCCCCTCAAAGTGCCTAGTGAGCTGAGTGTAAAGGGAGGAAAGGTCCGGAATCTGACATGTAGAAGATCGGCCAGTCTCTGCTCTCGGGACTTTTGCACCACTAGGATGAACAGATGGCTGTGGGTCCGAACCTGGCTCGGGTGGCACAATGGACTCCTCATCCGAAGTGGATACACCTAAAGGTCTAATCAGCGGTGGGTCGGTAGGGGCATCGTCCCTCGATCGACTACTGGTAGTGTCCTCCAGATGAGCATCTTCTGGCACGATATCCAATCCACAAACGTCAGATGTACGGGCCAACCTCCGCCTCTTCTGAGCCCGCTGATGCTGCACGGGTCTAGGACCCACTGAATGGTCTTGCGGATGTACACCACCGTCGCCAACAAATTTTCCTAATTCGGTGGATCGACCACGTCCAGCCGCACGACGACCGCCTCTACTACCTCTACCTACCCCTACGCTCAACGTGACTAATCTGACTAGGGGCGGGCTGAACGGGTACAAGTGCAGGTGCTGCGCCAACCCCCCGACCCCTAAAGGGCTTAGGAATATAGCGAACTACCCCCATCATCAACGTCCTCTAAGACAGATAACCAGTAATCGGTAGTCGCCTCATCAGTGGTAGGCACAAGAGAATCTACAAACTCAATCTACATATACAAATATAGAAAATACATCTAATTTTTTTTTTTACCTTAAACGAAAATAAACATAATTTACTATAGAGATGCAAAAGTTTAATGCAAATTACCTCGCCGTCGAAACCGGGAAGTACATCGTCCGCCGTCTTATCAAAGCACCAACGTAGCCAACGTGGTCTATCTGCTCGTGGTTCTGGTATCAGGCTAGCACATTTACTCGCCAGTGAAGGGATTGCCTCCACAACCCAAACCTATAATTGTATTAGTGATACAAACAAAGTGTCAGATCAAACGCAATATTTCAGATTTTGTAATTCATTACTATATATCTAAAAAATTTAAGATCAAACTAATAGTAAACAGAGGCCAATAATATACTATGAATACGAGCTGACATCCGTAAAAGTGGTAGGCAAGTCGACCGCCTAGATTTTCACTTTCCTCTAACTTCATATCGACACTCTGAAGCTTCTCAACCAATATATGAAAGTTGTATTTCCCCCAAGGAAAGGTCTCGAATAAATCAGGATACTCGATTAAAACCCAGATCCATTTCTCCACTGTGGCCTGCCTCTCATCCCGGCCAAACAGAGTCAAATATAACACAAGGATCTTAGCAATGATAATATTATGCTCCGGTTTGTGCCTGAAATCGCCTCTTTTGAATTTGTCACGGAGATCTCCCAACTTAGGCATTGCTCGACCCATGCAGACCACCGTGTTGAAAAATCCATTAGGAGGTAATGCGGGTGGATTGTTCGGGTCAAAAGTACTGTCCCCAAACCTCAATCCAATCACTAGAGTGTACTCGTACTTCGAGAATCTGATGTTACGTCCACCAATTCTGTACCACAATTGGTATACTGGATGATTGGGGTTTTCCACCTCAGACACTAGCAAACTGTGAACAACTGTCTGAGGGAATATAGAGTCGGTCGGGATATTAAGTAATTTCCCTAAGCAGGATCTCTCAAAAAGCTCTAGTGCGTTTCCGCCCGTCAGACCTAACTCCGTCTTAACCTCACACAACACATCGAATTTAAAATACCCATTTATGTTAGTCCTATGAAGACGTAATTTGGGTCTCCGCCAAGGCCACAAATCCTGTTTACTGAGCAAAAACAAAAAATATGGGGAAAAATAAAAAGCACAACACTCAAAAGGAAATACTTACAATTCAAATATTCAATTAATGGTTAATTTAAAGGACTTAAAACTTAAAATATTACAATTCACATTCAAATATTTAGATATTCAAGTAATTAAATATATTCTTTATAATATTTTCGATTTTAAAGTTATTTTAATAAAATGAGCTTACATTTACATCTTTTTAATTATAAAAGATTTTCAATATTTTAATATTAGAATAATGAAATATTCACAAATATGCATGAAATTCTTACACAAAATTCATTCATGAAATAACTAAATATTACAAATATGAATGTTCAAAAAATTATAGATTACAATTTTCAAATATTTATATATTACAATTTTCAAAAATTTATATTAAAATATATATATATTACAATTTTAAAAAATTTATATATTAGAATTTTCAAAATTTTGAATATTCAACTTTCTCAATTTTACAATTTCATCTTCACTTACATCTAAATAAATGAATTATTAAATATTTTGAAAATTTTAATATTTATTTTTTGGAATATATTATAAATATTTTTCAAATATATAACTAATTATACTGCAATTATTAAATATTTCAATATCCATATATTACAATGAAAATATGTTAATAAACTGAAATATATAAAAAAATTATTGTTTATAAATATTCATATACGTATCCTTTTGTACAAAAATCACAAATTAAAGGTTTAAAATGGTAATAATCATGTAAACGATAAGCAATAATCCACAAAGTTTTTCTATACGATAAGTAAATATAACATATAACATCATGTAGGTACAGATAAATAAAACATCCTGTAACATAAAAAAAATTAAGAAGATTTATCGTGTCATGTAAACGATATACAAAAAGCTACTGATGTTCAAACGATATAACATCGTGTAAGTTGACCTAAATATAACATCGTGTAACATAACAAAATTAAGAACATTTATCGTGTAATGTAAACGATATACAAAAGCAACTAAATATATCGTGTAGGTTACCTATTTCAGTTGCGTGTGACTACATTTACATCATGCAACATAAATATTTATAATTTACATCGTTTACAAACAAAAAATCTAAGATCTTAGATAAAACATCGTGTCACTAGCGAATATGCATATTCATCATGTACAAAAAAAAACTATACATCAGTATGATTTATCGTGTAGAAACCTAAATTATATCGTTTTCAGGAACGTGTAGGTTAACAGTATCATTTATCGTGTAGCTATAAAAATAATCGTTCATAAACCTAAACATCAGTAACTACGCTATATCGTGTACATTGTAATTATCATTTACAAACCTAAAGAACAGTAACTACGCTATATCGTGTACATTCTAATTATTGTTTACAAACCTAAATTTTCACGAAAATCCTAATTTTAACGAAAACCCTAAATTTGAAAATCATCGTGTGGTGGCAAATGTACCAACCTCTCCTCCGCGCGAAGCAGGTATGGAAGAAGAAGAAGGCTCCGCCGTTTGCCTAGGATTCACCTCCGACGCCGTTGTGGTGGGTCCCAGATCCATTTCTTCAGAAATCCGACCGCCCTCGTCGTTGGAATGAGTGGTGTCGTCGTCTGTCGCCACAGATCCACCAGAGGAGTCCCCACCCGTTGCCATTTCAGAAGGACTCTGAGTTAACGAGTACGAAAATGAGTATCTGAAAACGAGTACAATGAGATGGATGAAAACGAGGTAAAAATGGTAAACACGAAATGGGGCACGAATAAAGGATGTGTTCACACGAAATTAAACCGACGCTTAAAAACGATGAAAATTATAAGTTGTACACGATAAATATCGTAAACACTACACGATGAAAATCTTAAATATCTACACTATATAAGTGGACACGATAAATATGTAGCAGAAAAAATGATGAATTAAAAAATATGCACACGATAAATGAATAAATAAGCACACGATAAATATGTAGAAGGAAAAACGATGAATAAATAAATACTGACACGATAAATAAATAAATAAATAAGCACACAATAAAAATTATATCATACACGAATAACATATTTATAGTTTAGACTTGGTACACGATAAATTTTTGGATCCAGGAATATTTTCTTAATCTTTTTTTCATTTTACACGATAATTTAAGAGACATATAAACGATAACTACACGATATTTGGGCGTCTGTGAGTAACAGCCAGTGACCTTATTCATCCTAACACAGTCTGGCTACTTTTTCAATTAAAAAGTTAAACTATCACAAAACATTTTACTATGGGTCTGACAGGCCACTGCGCACCATTTCCACAAGAAAGTTGCTTCTGATGTGCTCAAGCGGCATGCCGCTTCCCAAGATTTGTTGGCTAATTACTCCTGCAAAAATTGTTGTATAAAATTGTTTGATTGTACATTTACCATTCGAGGCTCCGATGACTTGATTATAGATTTTTCCATACGAGTAAATGACACGTCGGTTTCTAACCTAGTGTTCCGCAAGTGTACGGATGTAGGTGTAGTACTATTGTCAAGGTCGATCCCACAAGGAATAGTTTTAGGTAGTTTGATACCTTAATACTCTAGGAATGTCCTAACTAGATACTAAGTTGTAAAAGATTGATTTTACTAAAAACTGAGGAATTTAACTACTAATTGGCAAACAAAAAGAACTAATAATCAATGAGAAAAGGTATCCTAGGGCTTCGATTTCATGATATTAATTCAATGTTGAATATGATTAACCTATTAATTTACCAATTTTAGTGTTTATTAGGCGGCACAACAATAATCCAATCCTTCTCTCGAAGTGATTAAATCGTTGATTAATTAAGCTAATTACCCTCTCGAGTCAATTAAACCTAATAACTCCCAAACGATCCTAAGCCACGGCCTACACAGTCATAGACAACTGCGCTCTATATTCTAAGTCTGATAACGATTCACTCCTCTCGAAGCGGAATTGTTAAACTAAATTACTAAATCTAGGTGATCAAGCTAAATTCAGTTTTAAGCACAAACATAGAGATAAAACACATAAAGAACGGAATTAAATAGATTAAATCATAATCAAACCAATGTCATAAAAATCCCTACTTTCTAACCCTAGGACACGAATAGCTTAGCTACTCATGCCTAGTAGTAATCCAATACAAAATTCTAATAAAAACATTGTAAAGAATTAAAACTAAGAAAAGAATAAATAAACCCGGATGACTCCGTCTCGATGATCTTCGTCTTCCTTGTCCTCCAAGATTTCTTCTAGGTGGAATGATGTAATTGATGTTCTTTCGTGATTGATTGATTCCCCTCTTCCTAGAGCTTGGGGTCCTTTTTATAGAGTTGGGGACGAATCTTGGGGAAGATAGGATCAAAATCCTATTAAAAATAGGAAATCTTCGCATAAAAACCCTTCTGACACGGCCGTGTTGCTTAAGTGACACGGCCGTGTTGCTTTGCAAATCTTCCTTTTCCAGCAACAATTTGACACGGCCGTGTTGCTTTGTGACACGGCCGTGTTCTATTCCAGAACCAACAGCACGTTGTGGACCACTTTTGACACGGCCGTGTTGAAGGTCTGACGCGGCCGTGTCGGTTCTTGCGTCGTTTTGCTACTGGACCGGTTCAGGCCAGTTCGGACCGGTTTGGACCGGTTCTTGGATGGTTTTCACTCTTTTGGGCCGGTTTTCACTCTCTTCCAACTTGTTTCCTCGTCCGGTAGTCGTAAATTACAACATTTAATCCTGAAAAAGCTCAAAAACACCTTAAAACAAGCCGAGTACGTTAATTGGTCACTTATATAGCATTTCATCCAATTCTTGACCATCTATGCACATAATTCCTATAAAATAGTATCATAACTCGACCTAATTACAGGCATAATTAACGTGTATCAGTAAACATTTTCCTTTTATGTTGTTATTCAATAGCCATAAGTTTATGAAGTTTTATATCTAATTTGGTCTGTTATTGTATAAAAAAAATTAGTATACCAAAATTTGATATACTAAAGTACAATCCAGGTATTTAATTTCGATATACTACACCCAAGGACGAAAATATCGGTATTCGCGGAGATATCGATCTTTTAATTTACGGAGATATCGATTAATATCGGAATATCGGTGCAATTTTTTGAAAAATATTAAAAAATATATTAAAACTTTAAAAAATTAACATGATATATTTACAATTATTATAACAAACTCAAATACATATACGCATCTTAAATTTGATAGAAATAGATTTATTTACAACTAATTTATAAATATAAAATAATATAAACAATGAGTGGCAATATAAAACATCTTTTGACATTTTTCATAGAACA
The DNA here is from genome assembly GCA_958295605.1 of Ajuga chamaepitys. Classification (NCBI taxonomy): domain Eukaryota; kingdom Viridiplantae; phylum Streptophyta; class Magnoliopsida; order Lamiales; family Lamiaceae; genus Ajuga; species Ajuga chamaepitys. Next base: position 47,879,265 of record OY282498.1, read on the forward strand.
TTACTAATTACCAGTACGGGAAATATTATATTAAAAATTCAAAAGTTTAACAAAATATTTTAAAAATATTATAACAAACTTTAATACATAAATTCATCTTAAATTATAAACAAAACAAAAGATTTATAAAAATGCCCAATTAGTATTTTATACTTAGTTTTTATATTTCTAATTTTCATTTTGATAATTAATTATGGACCAATTATTTTCATTTTGATAACTAATTATGGACCAAAAATACCTAATTATTTCTAATTTTCATTTTCATAAGGTATATATTATTGTAAGTAGAATTTTACTAAATAGGTTATATAAATGTTATGTAGACATAATAACATGTTGTTAACTTGGTCTGGTGGTTAAAGCTTGGAGCCTCATTCTAGAGGTCTCAGGTTTGAAACCAAGGTTGGGCAACTTTTTTAAAAAAAATTCTGAAACATGAAAAAAAAAAAAAAAAAGATTTGGGCGAGATTTTGGCGAGAATCGAATCTCGCCAAAATCTATTTTTTTTCTCATTAAATGCTTAATGCACAAATTTCTCAATAAATGCTTCATGCAAAATTGCTGAAGCGTTCGGTTCATTAGATACTGATACTTTTTTTCCTTATAATTCTAAGTGGAATTCAATTTCCTTGAATCCATTTTCTTTTTTTTTTTTTACCATAAAAATCCGTGCTCAAAATAAAATAAGAGGATGTTTGTAAACACAATTAAGCCATAAAAATTAATTTTGAGAGGCTGAGTGTGCCGGTGTGGCACAACAGAGGCGGCCGACAACATAAGTTATTACCAATAGCACAGTCATAATACACATCTATTTCCATTTACACTTTGAGGGTAGTGGGACCTACTAAAGTTGTTAACAGACTTCATAGGCCGTTCAACAACTTTTTTGGGGCTCAAAGTCAAATGTTAGGAAATACACTGGGCTTCATGCGAGATCATGTATTTTCTTAAAGTGGAGGTGGATTGGGTGTGAGAAGTTTTTTAATATCAATATGGCTTTTGCTACCGATGCATGGTGGAAGTTGTCACTGCTCCTTAGTGCACAGTTTTGAAACAAAAATATTTTAAACACACTCATCCATTCAATGCTAATTTGGGATAAACGAATCTCATTTTTTTTCAAAAGATTACTTAAAGCTCAGTATTTCACTTATGCTAATATATATTGGAGAGTTGGTAAAGATTAATTATTTTTTTGGTTTGATAATTGGTGTCCTACCTGTAATATCCGCGCCTCTCACAACTCACTGGCCAATATAATTTTTGCATTTCATGCATTCCATATTTTTATGTGCTATTTGCGTGATGGTTTTATAGTAATTAATTTGTTATATTTATTACGTCATTTTATATTTTGCGACTAATTTCAAAATGTTTACTTTGGTGGTCGGGAATCTCGTAGTCTAAAATGTCGGGATAGTCTAAATAATCTAAGCCTACACGTGACAAGTTTAAAATATAGAACATTATGTAGTACGTGGAAGTGTTAGATATGTAAAGGATTTTATTGTCGGAATAACAACAACAACAACAACAATAATAATAACGGCACAAGTGGATGGGGACAAATATATTTCCTATACACTATAACTAAAAGATAAGATTGCCCAAAACATTAAAAAAAAAAAAAAAAAAAAAAAAGGGAGGAGAGGGGAGCTATCAAAGGACAACCACAAGATAGAAGATCAGGTATGTATGTTTGCCAAAGCTAATCTAATTTACTTTATAGTGAAATTATGTATGTTAACTAAACTTTGTGGACTTGTTTACTTACATGAGATATCCATGGAATAGTTACTGTATTTGTAATGTATTTAGTAATGAGTAATGAATGCAGAAATAGAATACAAGTTAAGTAGAGTAGTTTTAATGTTTGTTAGAATTCAATTTGTATCCTTAATGTAATCATTATTATTATTATGACTATTAGATCAAAACATCTTAGTTTGAAGACTTCAGATCTCATTTCGAAATGAAGAAGCTAATTAAAGTAGTCATGTAATTAATTATATGATATACTAATAATCTATTCCGTCTAATATGTCGAGGTGATTAATTAATGAGAAGTGTGTTGTACTTTGTCATATTTTACATAGGGTTGTTTATACACCAATTAATTGTGTGAAAAAGAAATGTTCTTCTTTACACTTGTGTTTCACTGAGTAATGTGTTAGTGTGTTTCTTCTAATCAGATTATGGATTTGATGATGTCATATGAAAGAATATGCACGAATATTATGCGCGTGTGTAGAGATTAATTATCACAGCCGCGTAAGAGATAGAGTTTCAAATATTTAGAATCGAAGAGGAGGTAAGTAGAAATTCATCTTCAACTACAATGCTTGAACATAGTATTTGTGCATATTATTTGTGATATCTGATTGTAATACGTGCACTTGTAACTTTTTATATAAAGTGTTTTATTCTATTATTAATAGTAAACTGGTGAGCATATCAGTCATGAGCATTATCATTTGCAAGAATTTGTGTGTGTACTTGAGAGAAGTCAAAATAGCATAATTTCATAAATTGAAAATATTTTGGGGTTGGTCACCACTGGCACATTGAGAGTTATATATTATATATGGTATCTCTTGGGATGCTTCCGATGACAGGCGTGCACGCGGAAGAGGTTCCTACTTCAGCACCTTTATGATGATGGGTACGGGAAGAGGTAGACTTTTCGGTGGACTGCAGGGGCAGACAGGAGGCGGACCCCTGGTAGTCTCGAAAGGATAGCCACTTGGTCGTACCAACCATCAATGATGTCTCGGGTGGACTATAAGGGGGCAGGAGGGACCCTTGGTAGTCACGAGTATGGCCAATGAGTGATATTTTGGGAAGGTTTGTGACAGTGACGAGAGCCAATTCCCACCAAATATGATTTCTTTTGAGAAAGAGTTGAAAGAAATGGTTTTGTGAATTGCATCTCATCATTCACGCATTTGTCATGCATGATTTCTACTTACTGAGTTTTAGCTCACATAGTTCTTGCATTGTAGGTGAGTTTGACTATGCATGAGCTCGTGGACTGATCTGACATGTTGTTGGAGCTTCTGCAAGTTTTGAAGCCCCGTGTATAGACGAGCTGTGGGGCTAAACCTTGGACTCACTATGTTTTGCTAGTGTTTTTAATAATCTTTTTGGACATGTTCAAATTAAGGAACTTTAATATGTATGTTTCTGTAAATATGGTGTTGAATGGAGTGTGACACCTTTGTACTCGATCTGAACCTATGTAAATATATGTAGGTGAGATTTTGGTCTTGAAGGAGTATTCTAAATTGTTAGTTTTGGGGAAAAAAAAAAGAATATACAGGTTTTGTAAGGCTAAAAATTAGTATAAAATAAGTTTTTACAAGGATGGTGTGACACTACCTCTCCTTTATATAAATCTGTGGATGTTTCTAACTGTGATGATTTGATTAAGACATACTGGGTTGCTATTGGCTGAAATTTTGATGCGTTGAATGGTATATTGCCTGAACATGTTCTTGATAATAGTTAGCATTTGTTTGTTAATCCTGCTTTCCTTGATATGTCATGAACCTGGCTCTGATACCAAGAATTATGAACACATAGCAAGTACAACTACAAAGGAGGTTTATCAGGATCAAAACAATAAGATAAGAGAATGCTCAAGATAAATAAAAGGGAAGCTTTTATTTATGTAAGAGAACAAGGATTACAAGAGAGGACTTAGAGAAGTACTAGATTTAGCTTAGCATGGTTGTAACAAATGCCTAGCACCCCTATTTATTGTTGTGAAAATTTTATTGAATGGTGTATTTGAAAATGACTCTATAAAACACGTGACTGGTAAAGTCGAGGAGCGAGTTGGACTCACTATCCGTAACACGATATTGCCCCGCATCCAAGTGCTCGCGGTCTTCAACAATCGTCCCAAGATACAACGACTTTTAGCTTTGGGATCGCGGCACAACAAAACAAAAGCTTTTGACAAACTACTTGATACTCAGGACTTTCTTGTAGACTCAAAATACCGCAATTGCAAAAGACAATGTATGCAGATTGTAGTGAGGTTGTTGTGGTATTTGACCTTCGTAATTTGGTTATTTTTTTGGATGATTGGAGATGCAAACGATAAAGCCTATATATAGACTTATGGGCGTCATTTCGTGAATAGTTGCACCCTTTTAACTTGATCAATCACAACCGTCAGATCGTACCTCTTCATCGAGGTCACGATCTAATGGTTAGATTGCATCATTTTTTGAACATTCACGACCTTTCGTTCGCACCTATTCCACTTGAATAGTCACAACTTTTCAAGACACCTTTTTCGTTTAAAAGACATTTCTCCATTCACACTCCGAAATTCCAACATTTATACTACAAGTTGTGATTGATCTAGAGATTTCTCTTTATGGCTTATGATAAGGATTTATGACAATGACACTAATATCTATATCTAGATAATTTTCTTGGAATGCCTTGAGATCGGGTAAGCCCTTCATGGTTTGGCGATGAATAATGTGTCCCAAATTTGTTTTTTCGTTGTATATTTTTTTGGAGGTTGATCAATTCCTTCATTCCCTGGATGACAACCTTAAAAAAAAAGAGATTTGAGGTGACTTCTAGATGTCCACTTTGTAGTTGTGCTTGTGAAGAGGCCATCATACATTTATCCAATGTCCTACTACTCCTTGGCTGTTTGTAAATATTTTGCCTCTTTTTCCAGATTGACATTCCCCAAAATGTTATGTGAATCATCTCATTGCTTTGTGGTCTGCGAAGGAAAGAAAATATGAGCATATCGGAATTTTTCTCTTCCCTTATCTTCTGATTTATCTGGTGTGCTTGTAACTTAGCTAAATTTCAGAATCAGGTGCTTCCGGCTTCCCAAATCCAACGATTAGTAGTAGATACGCTTATAATGTCTTCTAATTCCGATTTGCTGCCCGTGGGGTTTTGGCGAAGAGGTTGGCACCTGGCTGTGATTTGGCAAATCCCAGTGAGGATATGGAAAAAATACCATTTTAGTGCGTTGGTTCCCGCCAAATGATGGATTTTTTAAACTAAAAACTGATGGGGCATGAAAAGGTAACCCCGGCCTAGCCGGGGCTGGTGGCTTGATTCAAGATTCTAACATTCGGTTTTATTGCGGGTTTCTATGAAATTTTGAATCAATCTCATACGATTTCTGCATAAGTGATTGCGATTATTGAAGGCTTATGCGTTTGTCTTAAACTGGGTATTTCAAAAGGTTGGCTCACCGTGGAAGCTTAAGAATAATGTTTTAGGAGGGTGGAAGCATCAAAATACTTTTGCAAATTTACTGGAGCTCGTCGAAATGTTTGAATTAAGAGCTTCTCACATTCATAGAGAAGGGAACAAGACAATTGACCACTTAACCAATATGACAATTCGTGAAGAAAAAATCTTGGAGGTTTTTTTTTTTTTTTTTTTTTTTTTTTTTAAATTATTTTTAATATTGACTAATGCAAAAGCCTAAAAAGCTTTTTCTGTATAGATGCTTTGTCTTCCCAATTTCTGATTTCCTTCATAGTACCTTTATAATAGTTCAAGACTTTACTCTTTGTAAATTTTCAAAATTCATTTATATACAAGTTTGGGGATCTCTCTTAATCCATCTATTACATATGATGGTTTAGCTTTAAAAAGAATATTGCTATAGCTGAATACTCCTAGTAGGAATTATTAGAAGAAGAGTATATACTTATATAAGACTGTCTTTTGTAAGATGGGAATGTTTTTTAGTAAAAAATGTTACCTTTGATGTAAAATGTTACTTTGTAAAATTAATACTCCTATCCAACTCCCTCAAAGTCTAAGCCGAACTTGAATACGAGAATTTCCACCCTGTTGAAGATCTAGTGGTGCTACTCGAAGGTTAAGCTTTAATGCGAACTATTGAACTATCTTACCTTTTATTCAGTCATAATACGATCCCAAAGAAAGGGAGGAGAACTAGGGAGAGCCAAGCCAGAGGCGAGTGATGCGCACTCATCATACGAAAGCAGTCCCCTCTCCCATGACTTTCCGGACTAACCAACCCGAATCTGCCCCCGCAAGTCTTCTCTGCATTTTGGGAGCAGAGCATGATGGAAAAACTTTTAGGAATTGTAGACTTTTGGGTGCGGTTTTCCACTCTACTTTTGAATGACACGGTTGGCATCGAGATAGGCCCTTCCCTTTCCCAATCACAACTACCAAAGGCTGAATCTTCCTAGCTCCTTCCCCTGCCCACTACCAGGTCGATCAAAAGTCTACCCTCACGAAGAGTTCAACATAGCCAAGTCTTCTAAAGAAAAATCATAGCTCATTCAGAGGTTTAGGACTTTATTTTTGTCCTTCAGTTCGCGCAGGGTGGGTAATAGGTCCGCAAAAAGGCAGAGAAACACGGGATGGAGAAGCAACAACCAGGAAAGCGGACCAGGCCCACATCACACACGCACTGGTTCGTCTTTTTTACGCGCAATATGCCGACGACTTACTACTGGGAATTGTGGGTCCCCTACTTTTTCTTTTTGGCGTACAACCCTTATTCTGTTTCTATCAAAAGATACCTATTTGGCTCGCTTCATCTGAATCTGAGCCGTCGCCCCTTTGAAACTAGTAGAGGAAGGAAGCGATGACAAGAATGTCGTAAAGGAAGACGAAGAGCCGACTAGTTATGCGCTTGCCCTTTATCTGCCCTACCTATGTATAAATATTAACACTAAAGTAATACTTTATACATCTAAGATAATATTTTTACAAGATAAGTAGCTCTCGACCTACGGAAATTGGTCATCTTACTGTATTAATTAAATGTTTGCCTTTTAAGCAATATTCATTACAAATACGTGTATATTATGTTTATGTTTTATGTTTTGGTTTACATGCTTGCATACCACTTTAAGGGAAACGAAGATTGTATTAGAGTTGACAATTCAGGCCCACATCTAGAATGAAGAGAGGGCTGAGTTGTCCAATCAGATCAGATCAATTTTGCCACCTTTAGTTTAGATACCTAAAATCAATAAAAGAGTAAAACTTGTGTAAGACGTCTTTCACAAAACGGGAGTCACTAAGTGCTACTTACTTGTGACAGAAAAATGTTACTTTTGTAAAAAAAAAAAAAAACTATTACTCCTTATAAATTGTTATTGTATAAATGTAAACCTTAAATAACACTTTTCACATCTATTTTTTATGATAAAATTAATTTGCGTCGTAGGGGCAAATATTGATAAGATTGTTATACTCAGGTGTTTTTGTTTCTATATATGGATCAATCAATCACTTAAAAGGAAAGTATGGGAGTGAAAACATAATAATTTCCTGGGGTAGCAAAAAGGATTTACGGAAAGTATAGGGGCGAAAGCGCATTATAAATTTGGCACACAGGCAACGCATATAAGCAACGTTTAACGGATTAATTTTGCCGCTTCGATTCTGAAATTCCGAATGCTTCCCCAGGAAATCCGAGCCCTAAACCTCCATAATTCGTTGAAATCGTGAGGTGACTCACCAATTTCCTTCGAATGGGACGTTCACGGGCCGCCTCCCACGCCGCCGCGGACGATCCCGGACAAAGGTTCGAATCTTCTGTTCAATTCATTCTACGGTTCCTTAGTTTTCTGGGGATTATTTTCGTTCTGATTTTTTATGCCTGTGGTTAATTAATGTCGAATTTTTAGTTTCGAGCTGCTTTTCAATTTTGAATTGATTTCCGCGAAAGGTTTGAGAGTTTGTTAGGGCTGTAAAAGAATTGAGATGCAGTACCTTAATTAAGTGGAATGTGAATTAAGTGTAGTTACTGAGACTTGATGAACTAAGTGGAATGTGAACTGAATGTGCTATAAGAGCTAATAGACGTGGCTTTGGAATGTTCGACCGACTAGCTCAAAAGTAAGTGTAGTTACTGAGACTTGCCGGATATTAAATTGATTGGGGGGTTGGGGGGGTGTCATGCTCACTAAACTGCACCCTTTCATATTTCTCTTCGACGCATATTGAAGTTACACCTGAGACTAAAGAGTGTAATATGTGGCCGGTCTATATTATTGTTAAGATCCGCTCTGCTATATAGTTCTATAATCAGATATATTGTGTAACTTTGAACTTTTCAGTCGATCAAAGAGAAAACGCACGACTCAGAATGTGGAGAATACAGAGAGTGCGACTCCTGGTATGATGTGATATGAAAACTAATATTATTACTTTTTCCTAAGAAGGTTGTGTCCTTTGCTTTTCTAAACATTTAATTTTTTTCATGAAGAAGTTCCAGGAATAACTGATGGGAAGAAGGCTTTATACCATTGTAACTACTGCAACAAAGACATTTCAGGGAAGATCCGGATCAAGTGTGTAGTATGTTCTGACTTTGACCTCTGTATTGAATGCTTTTCTGTCGGAGCTGAGGTCTATCCTCACAAAAGCAATCATCCTTATAGAGTTATGGTTAGTTGAATCACTTGCCTTCTTCTTTCTTTTTATATCACTATTCTTTGTATAGGAGTTTTTTTGTCTTTTGGGGATTCCTCATCCCTCTGCAATTATCTATTTTATTCATAAAAGTTTCTTTTCTTATAATAAAACTGTTCTTTGTAGGTTTTTAGGTTGTTTACGATATTTCATCTGTATAAACTGTTATGCCTACTTCTGTTATACAGGCATATAGACTCTCTGCCTCATGTTGGACAGGTTTTCTATCATTAGATGTATAATGTCAATTATCCCATATCCATGGAGTCAGAAACTTCCCTTTGGAAGTTAAAACTAAAATTTGATTTCTGGACAAAAAATTGAAGTGGTTGTGGTCATTTGGTTATAATTGATAGCTGAATTTTATATGCTAGAAGCATATATAGCAAGAAGCATAGACGTTTTTTGTTCCCGACTGTTGTTTCTTATGAAAAGAAAAAAATGTTTCTTGATCCTGAGTCCTGGCAGCTTCCAACTTCAGCACGAACTCTGTTTTAATTAATTATCTGTAGAACTTGTTACACATATATACTTCACTCTAATTGGCAATGACCATATGCCTCCATGTTTGTATTCTCGTGTCCGGGATGCCTCCGTAACTGGATTGTGTAAATTGCTAATGACCATTATTTCTTGTTATCGAGAAGTATGAGAACGATGGGTTTTCTAAGATCTTTTCCATTCATGATGTCAGCCAACAAAATGATTCATCATATAGTTCTCCAAAGGGGCATTTCAGATATCATATTTATTGATCACATTCCCTTCGTTGTATTTGAAGGTCATTTTACTGCAAATGATTCAGTTCACAACTGGGAAACCACTTCCTTCTTGTATTCTTTTTTTATGTCTGATTGCATATCATTAATCCTCGGATAGTCTTACAGCAGCTTTTTACTTTTAAGGGTTTAGTCTCTTTTCTTTACTGCCTATTATCCTTTGTATTTAAACAGGACAACCTGGCGTTTCCCCTTATATGTCCTGACTGGAATGCTGATGAGGAGATGTTACTTCTTGAGGTACTTTATCTTTTCTATTTATTTAGTGGAGCCTTTTCCGGAATATGTTTTTGGTATTAAATTCCTGCTATGGAGGTCCTTCCGGAATCGAAGTTTAAATTTTTATTCTTTTGTGATACATCCACGCTTCATTGATTCATCCAAAAGGTTATTGGTTACTGGCGTATTATCATGACCTACTCCTATTTCTGTATTTACACCTATTTTACAGGGTATAGAAATGTATGGACTAGCGAATTGGAATGAAGTGGCAGAACATGTTGGGACCAAAAGTAAATCGCAGTGTATTGAACACTATAACACGGTTTATATGAATTCACCTTGCTTCCCTCTACCGGTATGGCATGTTGTTTTCACCCTTGTCTATTCTTTGGTTTTTATCATCTACTCAAGTATCCTATGCTGGTTTCTGAAGGACATGTCTCATGTGATGGGCAAAAATAGAGAGGAACTCCTTGCTATGGCCAAAGAACAGAGTGAAACCAAGAAAGGTATATAAAAGCATATAAATTATATACGTATATGTTACCCTATATAAATCAGTAGGTACCCCTGGAAGGTGTCTAGTGTAACATTTTCCTTATATATACATATATATATATATTTATGTTTGGTAGTTTTATTCAATCTTATGCGAATTGGAATATGAAACTTGTAAAAGTGAATTATATAAGTTAGTATTCTCTTATTTTTATGGCGATAGGGCCTCTGAATTGCTTATATGTCATGGAAATGTGCCAATTTGGTTCTTTTTATCTTGTAATTCTCGCTCTCTCATACAGAGCTGGCTAACTTTGAAGTAATCGTAAATTGCTTCTTGGAGAACAATGTGTTAACTCCCTGGTTTTAATTATAGCTTATACATCTTTCCTTCTGCTTTTGATCATTTATCACCTCAGGAGCCACTACTTCCGGAGAAGTTGATGTGAAAGAAGGGTCCCCTTTTCCTGCAAGAGTCAAGTACACTTGCACCGCTTCTTTTGTGTATGTTCTAATTGGATGTCTTTGATCATTAATCTGATTCCATTTGGTCGTGTGTGTCAGGATGGAAGATCAGAGAAAAGAAAGTCAAGCAGGACGTTCCTTCTCAAGCATCTCTCCTGGTACAGTATCATGTGATTACAGCTGGTTGTCAGTATTGAAATAGGAAGTCCACATGCACGATCAAATGTACTTCTATATTATCCTTAAGCAATGAATGTCATAAATTACATTCTGATTTATTCTCCCTTTCAGAGGTAGACACTGGTGCAGGTTCCAGCTTCAGTAAAATGTCGATGGGAGCCAGTAAGAGGACATCCGAGAAAGCCGTAAATGTTGATGGTCATGAAGCGCCCCCTAAACTGGAAGGTGTGCATTCTTATGAGTAGCTTCCTGAAAGCAACAATTTGGTGCACTTTAATTTGATAATCTAATATTTTACTCTTAATCTTTATTTATGCCTGCAAATTTTTGGATAGTGAGTTGATTATGGTGTTCCCTACCCATGTATTTTTTGACCTTTGGTGGTCGTGGAGTCAAATCTAAATTGTTTCTAGTTGTGGAACAACAAAACATGAACTGTGTCTCTGTGGTATAATCAGTTAGTAAACTGTTTCTGTTTTCTGCTTTCAATAGAAGAAATTCTTTTTATTTTGTAATTCTTGCTCTCTCATACAGGGCTGGCTAACTTTGAAATAATCCTATATTGCTTCTTGATGAACAATTGATAAGTCCTTGGTTATTCAAAATTTATGGTCTGTATTTTGAGAAGTTACGATTTTGGAAAAAAAATTAAGAGAAAAAAAAGAAAACGAAGAGCAAAAGATTGTTCCTGACTTCCTGTTAAAAAGGATATGTTACAGTAAAATATAAATGAGAACATGTGTCTTGACCGAGAACTATGGAAAGTTATGATCCACATAGTGGGATAAAGGCGTAGTTTGTTATTGTGGTTGTTCAAAATTTATGGTCTGGTTGGAAACTTTTTTCAATAGAACTACTTTCTCGTTTGAGATGTGGTACCACTAGTAATCAGCAATTGCATTTTAGGACAATATTAAATATACACAAGTCTTCAATGAATGCTCGTGCTTTTAATAGTAACGATATGGTAGTTGTGTATTTGCTTTTATGGAGGAATCTTTTGATGATTATTGATGTTGAGATGAGGTGTACTCTTATGACGAGTCAAATACTATAATTCTACAAAACCAAGAGGATCACTTAAAGTAAATATTTTTATGTTAATTACTTTTAGGACTCCTTAACGAGTTAAACATTGTTTAGCGACACAAAATGCTTAAATAGTGTGTTATGTATATCCCCAGAGTTCCAGTCAGATCGGAGTATTGGAGAGAAAAAACCTAGGCTATCAGGCGATGAGGGTGTATCGATGAAAGAACTAAGTGGATACAATTATAAGAGGCAAGAGTTTGAAATTGAGTATGACAATGATGCTGAGCAGTTATTAGCTGACATGGAATTCAAGGACACAGATACTGATGCTGAGCGCGAACTGAAAGTCCGAGTTTTGCGTATATACTCAAAACGGTAACTCTAGTGTCTTGTTCTGCTGTATTCTTCTTCTCAGTTTGATTTTGTTCACTTAATTTTTTGGTCGGCGTTTAGAAAGAAGGGGATTGTGGGGGAGAAGGAACTGCCCTCCTTTTGCTTTGGTTTTCTCTTTTTTAAATTCTGTTGATGCACAAACCATCTTCTAGACGTTTCCAGACCTTCTTTACTGATACAACTTAGAGATAGGATAAGTATATGTCACAGGCCATTGCATGTTATGCTGGCTATTCTACTCGTGACGATACAGAAACAAAAGACTAAAAGATGGGTTTTCCTTTGTTTGTAGATATTGCAGGCTGGAGACAAGTATATATTTGGTTTTCTGATATGTATTCATTTCATGGCCGTGCAAGACATAGGCCATTCATCTTCTTCTTAAAATAATTTAGAAGATATAACTACATTATTCTTCCCCAGAATTTCCATATGATTGCTTAGCCTTACCGAATTATCTAGGTGCAGTTTTGTAAGAAATAAAGTTTCAGATTTTGCAGTCATTGGGAATGGTCTGATTTCTAAGGTACCAGCGTGAAATTATTTTGCTTTCACTTTCCGTCAACACTTATTTACAGAAATCAAGAGCATAGGGTTTGGGCACAACTTATAGCAATACTCCAGAGTTGTATTGAATAGGAAAATGTTACATGTACTGATAGAGTGGTCAAGTATCTACTTTAGATTTTAACCACGTTGTGGTTTACTTGATAATGTTACTCTGTTGATAATATCAGTACCACAGAACATAAGGCCTACATGAGATTATCTACTTAGCGATCAACTTGGTTGTATGCTGGAAGTTGCAATGAACATTATTCCGAGCATAAGCCTTTACCTTGTTTTTAAATCCTTATTATGGCCTCTTTATAACTGGGTGGATGTCTCAAAATAGTAAATACCCTCTTGCTGCTTGTAGTGTTTGAGTGAAGAAGCTCATCCTTATAATGCTGGTCGCTTGGTTAAACGCAGCGACTCAGAAGTACATAGCTATCTGAATCCCTTGAATAAACAAGATCTAGGCCATATCTTTCACTGACTTCCATATCCTGCTCGACAACAAAATATAAATTAACAGTTTCCATTTATAATTCAACTTCACCACTTGCGGGAAGATAAGGTTCTGAATATGCCTGACTTGAACTGGTCATGTTCCTTGGTCATTTTCTTACCTTTGTACTCATATGAACCTATCAATGTTGCAGGCTTGATGAAAGAAAAAGGAGGAAAGACTTCATTTTAGAAAGAAATTTATTATATCCTAACCCTTTCGAGAAGGACCTTACCTTGGAAGAGAAGGAACTGTGCAACCGGTACAGGGTGTTCATGCGATTTCATTCTAAGGAGGAACATGATGAGTTGTTGAAGAGTGTTGTTGAGGAGCAGAGGATTTTAAAGAGAATACAAGACCTACAGGTATGACATTCATCAATATCATCTGTAATGCGTTCATGCTCATCTGTTGTCATGATCTCTGTATCAAACAAGTAGTTATCCTGAATGATAAGATAATACTCCCCATCCAGGATTCAGTTTCAAGATAATTACTTCGAAAAACATTGGAGTGCGTTGCAGCATATCGTGGTAAAAAGTTAATTTGACTGATTATTTGAATCGGACACTTGGGTTCGCTTTTATTCTTAGTTTTTTTTTTCTTCCTTCAATTTTTCTTTTTTCCTTTTAGATCTATTCATTGATTTGTTGGTTTCCTCCCGATCTCGATTTGTCTAGTCGTCTCATTGTTGTTTGTAGAAAAGCAGGTTTTTAATAGATATGGTCATATCTGTACGATGATTGGAAAAATATTACTCCATAACTTTTATATGTTGGAATCAAAGAATGGACTTGCGAGCAGCTGATTTGAAGACGGCTATACTTCAGCGAGAATTTGGTTAAAAATATTAAGATACAAACCTCTTTTATTTGTTTCAGATAACTTTTCCTCTAGGGCTGTTCATATTAAAAGCTTTGTAAGGTTACATCATAAACTGTAAGTTTATGGAGTCGATAGCCATCTCAAGAACATGGTTGCATTGTGTGTACTTTCTAAGCCACCTGTTCCCTTTTGCATTTGAAGAATATGTCTAAGACTAGTGATTGTGCAGGAAGCTCGAGCTGCTGGGTGCCGCACGTCTGCTGAGGCAGAGAGATACATAGAAGAGAAAATGAAGAGGGAAATCGAAGAAAATGCCCGTCGAGTGAGGGAGAGCTCCCAGGCTGGTCCTGGTGGTAAATATTTGCAACGGATGAACCATCAGAAAGGAGAACAAGATAGTAGCCCGAGGGTAGGTAACAAGAGCCCATCAGTGCTGGATCCTGTCGGAAAGGAGTCCTCATCAAACTATAGAGGGCTCACCGGTTCTGATACCTCGGAAAAGTGGGACGTCACTGGGTTTATGGGAGCTGATATACTCTCTGAAGCTGTAAGATTAATCTATCGTAGCTTCGATTCTCTTTTTTTCTCACTCTCGTCTGACTACTTGTGAATCTTGACAAAACAAAAATGCAGGAGAAGCATCTATGTGGAGAGATGAGAATTCTACCAACACATTACCTCAACATGCTGCAAACAATGTCAATGGGGATTTTAAGCGGGAACCTAACCAAGAGGTCCGATGCACATGGCCTGTTCAACGTTGATCCAGTCAAGGTCGATAAAGTATATGACATGCTTATTAAAAAGGGGATTGCTCAGACATGATTACCCTCCCGTTCTCTGTTGAAGTAGCGCCTTGGAATCCTTGCATGCATACTGTGAGTAAATTATAGTAAACAGAACAATCACCAGCATCGCTTGGTGTCTGTTATGTGTACCTATAACAACATCCACAGAGACTGTAAGTTTTCTGTTATCTAGACTTTTCAATTAGCCATTATAGAAAGGTATGCAAGTAAGTAGGTTGCACAAGTGAGAGAAGTTTACGAGTCGGTGGTGTATTGTAGTGGCCTGTAGAGCCGGAAGATATTTTATGTAAACGGTTAATTGCAGTAACCCCACCAAACTATCAACGAATTTGTTCATAAGCCACCGGACTTTGTTTCTTGGCATTGAACTATATGAAGTTTTCACAGAATTGACGCTTAAACCGCCAAACTTAATTTCTGGTCAATTTTCACCGGTTTTCTACGCGTGAGTGCCACTTGACCTTTTTGTAGGGGTGGTATTTGTGCTGCATAATAATGGTTTTACAGTTTTGCCCATGGTAAAAATGTTGCAAGAACAGAAACACTCTAAAAATAGGTCACACGCACTCTTCTGTTGAAAAACCAGTGAAAAATGGTCGAAAATTAAGTTTTTTGTTTTAAATGTTATATAATTCGGTACTAAAAGAGTTTGATGGTTTACGTGGAAACTCGATGATAGTTTGGTGGGTTTAGTGCAGTTAACCTTTATTAAAAACTTGGTTTCAAGTGTAGATTTTGTTCTCTTGTTGATAACTGATGTGCTGATAATTTTGTGACCTGTCTGATTCTGGGCTGCAAATCTCTCAAAGCAATTTGGGCCGTGCCATCAAGTATCTAGAGGCCAGAGCCCATTAAGAGGAGGCCCAGTCTCCCAAAATGAATAGTCCAATTAAACTTGGGCTGCTCAAAGGACTTAAAATGTTTTGGGCTTCTACTGGTTATTGGTGACCCGGAAATGATAGTAGATTGTAAATAACTCAATCAAGATACAACTAGATAGATAAAATTCACCAATGTAAACTTTTAATTATTTATAACTAGATAAAATTCACCAACATAAAGGCTCCGTTTGCTTAAGACTTGGTTCAGTAAATTTAGAGGATCGAATCCCAATAAAGCACACCATTAACTCTCAGTCAGATTTGGCCCAGCACTCCTCAATCTTAAGCAAACGGACAGTTTTAATTATCTGTTACTAGATAGAATTCACCAATGAATTTTTAATTATTTAATACTAGATAAAATTCACCAATATAAACTTTTAAAAATATCAATAATAACTAATTAAAAGTTTACATTGGTGAATCTTATTTAGTAGTAAATTAGAAACTAATTAAATAAGATACAACAGACAGTAGTCATGACTAAATGTCTTCAATCAATTTTAAAGAATAAAAAGGAAACATAAAGATCTAATGTCTAGGTTTGGACTTAAAAGGTCTCTCAATTTATACTTAAAAAACTTGAAATCTAATAACTAGTGACCTCCGGAAGGAGACTAGAACTCTCCGAATGGAATTAAATGCGGTATTCAAAACAAACCAAAGACGAAGCACAAATATGTACCTAACATAACCAATGAATTCACTACATATATTATTTTACCGAGAGGGCGAAAACAAGAAGGAACAAAATAATAAGAATATGTATACATACAAAAATATTTGAATGATAATTAAAGTTGATCATGAAAAGTGCAAGCATATATGATATACAAGTAACCAATAACATAAAAAGTAGATTCCTCGTTTTAATTTAATGATGATGATGATTCCTTACATTATAAATATTTAATTAAGTATATAATGGAATATGTTGGACGAGCATTAACAATCAAGCAAAATTAAGAAATTCACACCTAGCAAGTTTTATATAGATTAGTAACATTCGTTTCTTGTAAATTGTAATACCTTTATTAAAAGATGTTAAACATAAATGCTAGTTTTCAATAGATTACTTCGTAGAGGTATATTAGAAAGAATATTTACTTAACTTTTAGATTCAGTTTACTTTGCTAGATAATACTTACTTCGTCCCGACTTATCTTGCACATGGAAGATCGACACAAGTATTAAGAAAAATTACTTTTTAGTTGTTTGTTGACTTTCAAAGGTGGATTGAGGGTTAAAATTGAGGGTGAAGATTATGTTATAACTTTCCTTTTCTTAAGCTGTGCAAGATAAGATGAGACGACAGTTCAAGGAAAGTGTGCAAGATAAGGTGAGATGGAAGGAGTATAAAATATCGATATTTTATCTAGCTTTATCTAGTGTTTATTTTGGTGGAAATAAAAAGTTGAGTTATTCTTCTGACTCGGAATACAACGTTAAAATTCGGATAAAACCTTAGATAATAATCTAGACTTCCCTTGGATAGTTTACCCAATACTTGGGATAACATTAAGAAAATTATATTTCTATCATTTACTGTTCATCTCTTTTACAAACTTAATTAGTAAAAGGGACATTTAGGTAATATCATCTTATCCAAACCTCCATATATCAAATAGTAAAAGACGAATGAGAATAATTAATATAATTTTCCAGGATGTTATATGTTACAGGAAACATTGTAGGTGGATAACAATTTATATCTTATTTTGTGGAGTTATCTAGTTAGACTACGTAATTAACCTATTTCTATTTGTAAGGTAAACGAAGCCTTAGAAAATAAAGCAAACTATTTTTTGAGATATTTAAAAAAACGATTATCTTTAATAGTGGAATAATATTTTCATAATTAATGTTCTATAAGCTATATCCTTGATGGCCCACTTGTCCATATTATAACATACAATCCATAACCTAACGTCATGATGAAGGTAATGACTTTACTACCCTTTTTCTTTCATCATAATTTTTAGTTTGGAAAAGATACAAGTTAGCCTTTGAATTAATATCTTAAACTCAAATTAGATTATAAATACTCTCTCCGTCTCACTTAATTTTACAGAACTAATGGGACACGAATATTAAGAAAAAATTGTTTTTACTTTTAAGTTGACTTTATGAAAAATGTAGATCGAGGATGGAGATTGTAAAAGAAAATTCTTTTCTAATGATGTACAAAATTAAGTAGAACTGACGAAAAAGACAAGTGTGCACATTTAAGTGGGATGAAGATTTTTTATTTTTTTTTGTTTAATCAAAACAGGTGCTTGAGTTTTTTAAATTGGATAAATATGACCCCGAACTTTTAAGTATGATTCAAATGGATCTCTTTTAAATATTAAAATATTTAATAAATCAAGAAATTGACAAAATAAATCATAAATATATTTAAATAAGTTAACAAATCAATTAAATAGATTTCTTATTTAGAAAATACAAAAATTGTTGGATTTCTTATGTTTTTAAATAATTCCAAGACTAATTTGCTCATTTTTCCTTTTAACTTATAATAATAATAATAATAATTTAGTTGAAGTACTATAATATTCTAATAAATGAACTTTTCCTTTATTATTTCTTTTTATTTTATAATTTTGGAAGGGGTGCGCACAGCGCACAGGAGCGCACCATTGATTTACTCCTTACTAAATACAAATAACTGTTACTTTCACCCCACTAATAAATTAATATATATAAATAATCATATTTATTTTCAGTTTATTTGTTTTTTATATTTTTTAAGGGAAGTTTATTAGGTTTATTTATTTCGTTTATTTATATATACATATTATCATATTTTAACTGCTGCGTATAGTTGTAGTTGTACCACTACTTTAAATAAACTCTCAAACAGTATTTTTTTTTTAATTTTTTTAATTTTAATTGGTGCTCGGCGTTCGTCGGGATTCTCCGCCGCCGTCAGCTGCCGTGAAATTCAACTCAGTCAAATTTCTGTTTTCTACTTACCTTTGAGTGATTACTTGTGTTGTCAAGTTGTTCCGAATTACTGATGTCCATATTTGCATTCTGTACGGTTGAGTTAGGATTTTTCCGATTTAACCCTAGATTTGGTGTGGATCTGAAGCTAACTGTTGCGGATCAGTTGATTTTGTGATAGATTGCGACCGGATAATCTCTGAATCTTGGTAAGTGTTAATTTTTGGTGTTCATTTTCAGTTTTAAAACTTCGAGCTGAAAACGGTTGAGAAATGAGATGTTAAACTGTTTATTTTGTTATTTTGTGGTTAGATCTTCAATTAGTGAAGAGTTTTTGTTCCAATTTTTAGTGATATGAACGTTGACATCTGTTTGACTAGGGTAGACTTTCCATGAGGCAAGTTTTTTTGCGTATTAGGCATGTTTTGTTGGGTTATTTGTGCTGGATAATAATTAACCAAAGGTGCTTTTCTGATAATTTCTTGGGGTTACTTTGTTTTAGTCAGAGTCGAATTGTACAATGGTGCATGTTTTTGAATTAACAATCGTTGATTTGAACATTAGAGAATCATTTCAAATTCAGCATTGTTTTTTCGTTATGATTTTGTGTTATTATTTATCGTGGTTGTGTTTTATAAAAAGGGGGATGTTTCTATATATGCAGCACATACTGATGGCCAGTTTTGGAAAGGGACATGTACTACTATATAGTATATGCTGCTTGTAGTTACCTTTGAAAGATTTGGTTTGAATCTAAGTTTGAGATGGGATCCAACATAGAGGAAGCACTTAGAGCTAAAGCATTTGCTGAAAAACAGTTTCTTGAGAGAGATTTTATTGGTGCAAAGACTTATGCCTTAAAAGCTCAATCGTTGTATCCTGAACTGGAGGGTATATCCCAAATGGTGGCCACATTTGGTGTCTATGTTGCTTCTGAGGCAAAGGTCAGTGGAGAACTTGACTTCTATTCAGTTCTTGGAGTGGATTCATCCGTGGAGAAGTCCAAACTGAAGAAACAATATAAGAAGATGGCAGTACTGCTCCATCCCGACAAGAACAAAACCATTGGAGCTGAAGGGGCATTTAGACTTGTCTCTGATGCATGGTCTCTTTTGTCTGATGCTGTTAAAAGAAATGCTTATGATCAACGGAGAAATTTATATGCTGGGTATGGTGCTGCCGCTGGTGGTTATGACAGCTGTTCCAAGTTTCCCGCTTCTCATTCAAGATTGGATACATTTTGGACTGTGTGTACCTCCTGTCATGTTCAGTACGAATATCTGAGGAAATATGTGAACAAGAGACTCTCTTGCAAGAACTGTCGTGGTGTCTTCATTGCCGTTGAAACTGGGCTAGCCCCGATGACTGGTTCTTTCCCATATAGCAGTTATACTTATGGGCCTGAAAATGGGTATGGAAGTCATGGCTGTGGGGTCACATATGTACCCAAAACTACTGGATTTCATGCACCAAATGGGTCCACTGTTTCAACCATATCATTTCAGGGTAACTCATCTGTGAATTCTGTTGGCGTTTTAGATCCTAATGGACTGTCTACGTCATCCTTTGTTTTTCATCATGCCAATGGAGAGGCAAACAAAACCAAAGCAAATGGAGAAAACAACAAGGTGAATGCTACAGGTCAAGTGACATCTAATGGATATGCTGGTCTCAAGGATGCGTCAAGACCTAAGCGTGGTAGGCCTGCAAAGAAGAGGAGGATGGATTCTGGAGGCTCATATATTCCCGAAGAAATCTCTCCTGTCGTTGCTGGAGAAGCGAAAATAAGCAATGTGAATGGAACATTGAAACCTGTTTCTAGGCTTTCTTCCCCTCCTGAGACTTCAAGTAGACGCTGTTCGGCTGCCCCTGTAATTGATACTAGACCAATCTTGATTGCTAAGGCAAAATCAGAAATCCTTCGGAAACTAGAAGAGATGAGGTTGGCTTCAGAAGCTGCAGCTGTAGAGGCTGAGAAGAGAAAAAAACTTGCCGAAGTTGACAAGTCCAATGAGATAGCTAAAGCATCAGGTGCAACTGGTGCTGCTATTCAACCAGAACTCAGGAGAAGTGCTTCTATGTCAATAACAGTTCCGGACTCTGACTTCCATGATTTTGACAAGGATAGGTCAGAAGAATGCTTCAAGCCCAAGCAGATATGGGCCCTGTACGACGAAGAAGATGGCATGCCTCGCTTGTACTGTCTAATTCGTGAGGTCATCTCAGTGAATCCTTTTAAAATTTACATAGGCTACTTGAGCTCGAGATCTGACTCTGAATTCGGGTTGGTGAATTGGTTGGATTCGGGATTTACCAAGTCTTGTGGAAGTTTTAGGGTGTTCCATTCAGAGACGATTGACCAAGTCAACATCTTCTCCCATCTCCTGAGCAAGGAGAAGGCAGGTAGAGGGGGTTGCGTAAGAATCTACCCGAGATGCGGAGATATATGGGCTGTGTATCGGAACTGGTCAACAGATTGGGACAGAAGTACCCCAGACGAAGTGAGGCACCAGTATGAAATGGTTGAGGTTTTGGCTGATTATTCCGAAGAAAATGGTGTCTGGGTGACTCCTTTAGTGAAACTGGACGGATACAAGACTGTGTACCAGAGAAATGGAAACACCAGCGCCATTAGATGGATCCCCAGGCGAGAGATGTTGCGATTTTCGCACCAGGTGCCATCTTGTCCTCTTGAAGTTGAAGGCACTAATCTGCCAGAGGGCTGCTGGGATCTCGACCCTGCTGCTACTCCAGACGAGCTTCTTCAAGGGGAGACTGAGAGCGTGGGCCCTGGTCTTACGAAGCAGACAACAGAATCTCCTAAAATAAGGAACGAAGAGAATTTTAGACAAGAGTCGAGTCCAATGGGGGCACATCAGGTCGAAGGAGGAGCATGTGTGGAGATTTTCTTTGGGCAACAAGGAGAATATGTAATAGAAGATTCAGCTGAATTCCCTCAGACGAAAACAATCGCAAAGGTTTTAGAAGAGCTGAGTTAGCGCAGAAAGCGAACACTACATGTCAAGAATGCAAGGCAGAAACCGAATTACAGATTTAAACAGTAGTACTACTCTCAAGTAATTGGATTGTTGGAGGATTCTACCAATCCTATCCTCTTTTAACATTTTCTTTCCATTCAGAAATTTGTAAGTTGTAACAAAACTTAGACCGAATTTGAGTCGCCGCTCTATAGAAATGCTTCAAATTTCACCCAAAAATTATACCGGTTTGCACATTTTTACCTTCTCACTTGTTGCTCATTTGCTTATATTCTCTCTTGTTTCTGTTATGTCTCTGTTTGGTACAAAGAAGTCGGAATACTGTCCTAACTTGAGATACAAGATAGGCCTTTTGAGATTTGCTTCATTTTACCAGTTGAACAACAAACTAGGATTTAACAGTTTCTTGGTTAGAAAAATGAACATTCTTGTGTACAATAAATCCAAGGGAACTTTCATACCAATACATCGTAAATGGTGTGTCCTAAACAAGAGCTCTGGATCATAAAAAAGTCCTGTTTTCAACAGCATGTTTTATTCTGCTGATAAAGTCGTCAATTGCCATGGTTCCAAGCTCTCCACCAAATCTGGATCTAACAGTTACTGTCTGCATTTCGACCTCTTTTGGTCCAACCACAGCCATCAATGGAACTTTAAGCTTTTCCGCAGTCCTGATTAGTTTCGGCAGCCTCTCCCCGCTGCAAACTTCTGCCCGGATACCTTCAGCCTTCAATCTTTCCTTCACTTCTTTGCAGTAGTCGAGCTGTAATGCAACACGCATCAGTAACAAGTGCGTAAATAAGATTAAATTGGAGAAAGCGCATTACAACCCTTCACTTCTTTGCAGTAGTCGAGCTGTAATGCAACACGCATCAGTAACAAGTGCATAAATAAGATTAAATTGGAGAAAGCGCATTACAAACAAGGAATTTTTTCTCTTTACCTGTGTGTCAGTTACCGGTAACAACCGAGCTTGAATTGGAGAAAGCCATAATGGAAAATCTCCAGCGTAATGCTCAATAAGAACTCCAAAGAAGCGCTCCAAGGATCCAAGAACTGCTCTATGGATCATGATTGGTCGCTTCCTCTCTTGATCTGAGTCAACATACGTGATGTCAAACCGCTCAGGCAAATTAAAATCAACCTACCAAAAA
This sequence comes from Ajuga chamaepitys, assembly GCA_958295605.1. Taxonomy (NCBI): domain Eukaryota; kingdom Viridiplantae; phylum Streptophyta; class Magnoliopsida; order Lamiales; family Lamiaceae; genus Ajuga; species Ajuga chamaepitys. Next base: position 47,901,959 of record OY282498.1, read on the forward strand.
GCAAACTTCCTGATATTAGCAAGAAGCAATGGAGGATGAACATTGATATGGCAGGGAAAATGGACGGTGGCACGTCTTGGCAAATAAATGGCAATACCTGTATGGTGGAGCACTGCCACTTCCTTCCGAGAGCATCCTCTATTTTGAGATCAATTTTGGGCCCATAAAAAGCCCCACCACCATCATCAATCTGATAACTCCAGCCTTTGTCATTTAGGGCATCCTTTAGAGCAGATGTTGCTTTGTCCCATATATCATTGTCCCCCACAGATTTCTCCGGTCTTGTTGAGAGGTTCACTTCATATTTGTCGAAACCAAATTGCAGCAATATTTCCTCCGTAAGATCAAGCACATCTCTGATTTCATCTTTGATTTGATCCTCTAAACAAAATATGTGGGCATCATCCTGTAAATCCATTACAGAGTAAACGAAAAATAAGCCTCTTCAGTACATATTTGGTCAAAAAAACATTTTAAAATTGAGCAGATCCGAATATTCTATCGTTCTAAAGAATTCTACTATAGGTCGTAGCTCAGTTTAGTGTGTCACTGTTAGGAGCTACCAAAGTAGGTCAAACCCATACGTGAAACAAGACATGGCGACATTCTTTCCTTCCAATGCAAATCAAGTTTACAATAAACGAGCCTGACCGAAAGCTCTTCCATTCAGACTTAAGGTTGTCTTAGTATAAAGCTTCTTTATGCTGTCATAGCTTGGTTTAGATGAATGGTCTGGTGATATAGGTTTGATAGAAACACAATATTACAAATCTTATATGGAAAGATATGATTGCAAGTTTAGTTGAATGCCCAAGCAAAGATGCGGGATTCTTGGCTCCATACAACATGGAAGTCTTGGGTAATTAGATAAGTGGGAACAAGAACTGTTATTGGACCAGAGATGCATTAGATAGTCTGACGCCACCAAAAGATCCAAGACCCAGAGCCGTCCAGAAATGTAAACAAGACATGGAATTCAAGAAGCAAACAAATACCTGGGTAAATCCTCTTACTCGGAACAGACCATGTAAACTTCCAGACAACTCATATCTATACACTGTCCCAAGCTCCGCAACCCTGATAGGAAAATCCCTGTACGAGTGTTGCTGCCGTTTGTAGACCAATATATGGTAAGGACAATTCATAGGTCGAAGCTGATAAAGTTCGTCCTCTATCTCCATCTGATCAAACATGTTCTCCTTGTAAAAGTCCAAATGACCACTAATCTTCCAAAGATCTGCTTTTGCTACATGAGGAGTATAAAGCAGATCATAGCCACGCTGTATGTGAATTCTTTTCCACGCATCTTCAATAATGTGCCTTACTATAGCTCCCTTTGGATGCCAGAAAACCAACCCTCCGCCAGCCTCATCCTGCAGGTAAGATAAGACCAATACACTAGGGAATCTTACAAGACAATACAGCCAAAATTAGAAATTTAAGAAGAATCAAGTAGCCTAAATCGGTTCAATGGACAAAATCAAATCTTTAAATTCAATAGTTGCAGCATATCATTCAGATTAATGAAGAGACGTTTCTTTTCCAGAAATAACTACAGGGATATTGAACTGGAAATGGAAAAGTGATTATTAGCAGCTCAGTTGTCCATCTATAGGGACAACAATTTAAATAGGGTCTGCAGAGGATAAGCCGTTTCCCATATTACAGCTGTAGCTAGATGGTGCCAGGCTTGAAGGATACAAGAGGGAAATTGGGTGCTCTGCTGGATCTTGGAGGTTTCACTCAGAATTTCGCTTCCAGTAACCAAATTTATTGAGAGAGACTACCTAAGATGTAGGGAAAATGTATAGGCTTAAAGCATTTTTGAAAATAAACATGGTACCTGTATAGAGAACAGATCAAGATCTTGACCAATCCTACGGTGATCCCGCCTCTTAGCCTCCTCCTTGAAATGAACATAAGCTTTCAGTTGTTCCTCATTCTCCCATGCCGTGCCATATATCCTTTGCAGCATTGGCTTATTTGTGTCTCCTCTCCAGTAGGCCCCAGCAACAGACTCAAGCTCAACAGCTTTTCTATTGATCTTTCCAGTAGATTCAACATGAGGCCCAGCGCACAGATCCCACCATTCATTACCTACAAAGATGAAAATATAAATTCAACATTAGGTTTCACCATACCTAATCTAAACACAAGTGTTACAAATACAAAATTATGCACTCCACGTTGACAGCCTTAATAACTTCTCATGGATGATTTTCTTAAGTTTTAACTTCAGTAAATTGTTGTTTAGTCAGCGTGATCACGTTCCAATACAACAAAGCAACAGACCTCACCTATGTGGTAGATGGTGATAGGCTCCTCTTTAATGCTCTCCAGAATCTCAATCTTGTAGGGCTCATTGATGGCCACTATCCTCTTTTCGGCTTCCTGTCTGCTGACTTCTTCTCTAACTAAAGGCAAATTCTTACCAATAATGCGATCCTACAGATGATTCAAGAAATAAATTCTGTGCCAAAAAGTGTTATCTAATGACTCCATTTGCAATTTCTTGAAATCAAAGTGAACTCACCATTTCCTTCTTTATTTTCTTGAGGTCCTTATCAGTGAGAGGCTCCATATCGAAGTCATAATAAAAGCCATTCTCGATCCAAGGACCAATGGTCACTTTTGCTTCTGGATAAATCTTTTGAACAGCCATGGCCATTACATGAGCACACTGCATCGATCAAGACGGATTAAAAGCTCACTCTTTAATTGCTTAATGGCTGATTCCATGAACTAATTGGAAACTCATTAAATCGAATTTGTGTGTGTAGAGATATCATTTAAGCTGAAGCTAAAAATCATAACATATCGTCTACTTCAGAATCGCAAGAAATTGACGTTCCTTATAGGGAGAGAGATTAGAAGGGTGCATATCTCAAAGTATTATTTACCGTGTGGCGAATCCTGAGGAGTCTGTCGGAAGACTCGTTAGTAGGAAGGACAATTCTATCGGTACCGAAGGCTTCTCCGGGCGGCGGTGCGGCGGGATTTTCCGTAATTTCAGTGGCGACGGCGGAGAATCTGGCCCCGCGCAGTCCATGATTCCGATTAACGAAGGATGGGGAAAACGAAAATAGAGTGGGAGAGAAATTGTAGAGTTTGTTGGACTGGAAAGTGAGAAGACGATGGCCGAATAGCGATAAAGATGACGCCATTAGAGTCGTGGAGCCAAGAGAATCCTTTTGGGGGAAGAAGAGTGGTTGGTTATGGAGGTTTAAGCTATCTCCATCGGAGCTATGGTTTTAGACTTTTATCCACCCTCCTCGTGTAAGTGGCAGATTGCTCCACTTTTTAGCAAATTTTGCTATACTCTCGTCTCCGGTTGATTTTACTCTATTTTATAGTAAAATTTGTACATTTTCTTCAATAGTTTGTAGTACTATTTTTTACAATAAAAAAATATTCCTTAAATTTCATCTTTTTATAATTAATTATATTATTTTGTTTATAAATTATATTACACATGCAATATTATTACATGTAAAATGTTATATTTATATTTTTACTTTAATAATTTCTAAAACAATAAAAATACTGAAATACATATAACTAAAACAATTAAATTAACTTTTATTAGACAAATTATTAACGGAAACAGAAAACAAAAATATATATCGTAATTAAAATAAACATAAAAAATTAAAAAAATAAAAATGAAGTGGCGCAACACAAAGAATGCGCCACTAGTGCATGGAGGTCATCACTATTATACAGCAGTAAGTGGAGACAACCATTGGAGCCCAAAAAACATGCGCCATCTCCATTCTATTGATCTACTGGAGGTGCTCTAAATGCAAGGATTAAAATATCTCCGATATTCATCGATATCTCTCCGATATCTCTCTTTTTTGGCGATACCGAAACGATATTCGGATGTAATAAATTTATGTCAGAATATCTTCGATATATCTCCGAAATCTCCGAAAATTTCGATTTGGGCTATCTCCAGGTATAATTTGTTGTAATTTCGTGGAAATTTTACCAAAATTTCGGTGAATTTCGGTAAAATTCGATTAATTTCGTTGAGATTTCGATTAATATCGGTGAAATTTATGTTAATATCGGTGAATTTCGGTAAATTTCGATTAATTTCAGTGAGATTTCGATTAATATCGGTGAAATTTTGGTTAATATCGGTGAATTTCGGTAAAATTCGATTAATTTCGGTGAGATTTCGATTAATATCGGTGATATTTCGGTTAATATCGGTGAAATTTCGGTGAATTTCGGTAAAGTTTTCTTAATGCAACCTTAGTTGTAAAATTTTGGTTAATATCGGTGAAATTTCATGATCCTTAGTTGTAAAATTTCTAAATTATTCGCAATCCACTAAATTTTCTTAATGCAGCCCAAAGATTTAATAAATTAGAATATTATTGTAAAATACTTGAACATCCTTAATGATAATAAGAATTCATAATGTATCTTGCGTGGCCTGATAATGTTTCTATTGTTTATTATTTGTCTAATTAGTTGTAAATATGTGAATTTCACTCAATATTTAGATTAAATATTTGAATTTAAGTAGGTTTATAACAATCTATAAAATATCGTGATAAATTACTATTTTAGTACATTTTCCGGCATTTTTAAAAAAGTTGCACCGATATTTCGATATTAATCGAGATTTCACCGAAATCTCTTTAAATTGAAATACCGATATCTCCGTAATCACTGATATTTTCGTCCTTGTCTAAATGTCACAATATTAGCTGGATTTTTAAGACGGTTCGGTCAAAAGTTCAATGGGTTACGACTCAACTTGAAAATCATAGTATATTTGAAGAAATGGATTAAGTTTTTCTAGCTAATTTTCTTGCCACCTCAATTGGCTAATAACCCGACGGGTCGATTGTAGAAATATGTTTGTATACGTGGCATTCGTGTGTTATAGCAGAGCTAAGTGTTGTTTCGTTAGCAAATTAGCAAGTCAAAGTGTTGATTAGCTTAGAGATATAAATACCACTCTTGAGTTGTAATTGTTCATTAAGATGAAATAATAAACATAAACAGTTATTTAGAAAACCGCTCTCAATTTGCTCTTCATTAGCTAAGTTTCAACTTCAACATAAAGAAGTTTCGATCCCATGAATTGATCGTTAGATCTTCGCTTCCTTGATAAGTTATCCACATTTTTTCAATTCTACCGATTTTAATCGGTTAATTTCTCTCCATTTTGATTCAAATTCGTTCGTGCATCGCGATCGAAGTCTCTGGCTTTCTTTCAATTTCGATTGAAACTACTGTTTGATTCAATCTCCACAACTTGCAATGACCCCTCAGTGCAATCAACATATTAATTTTGGCAAAGAAGTTTGAGCCTGCCTTAACTGCGGGCGTCGCATCTCAACAAGATTCAGCTGCGGAAGTCTTCACAAAATGCTCAATCCAGCTCGACTGCTTTCCTGAATCTTCGTGAGAATGATCGAATGAACCTCCATGGTTCGGATTATCCCGGTATGGCTCTAGGCTCTACTCCTTTAAATAGTTCGAATTACTTGCCTTGAAGTACTTCTGTGCAAATCGCCTTATTAGCTAAAAACAAATTAAGATTCATCACTGGAAATGTTCCAATTCCCACTGATCCTGTTTTGCTAGACCAATGGATTAGGGCAGACGGCATGGTATGTTCCTGGCTGATTAATTTCATCTCTAAAGACATTAATGAATCCATTTTTTTTTTTTTTTTTTTTTAGTAAAATTAATGAATCCTTCTTATACACTGAAGATGCTGAATCACTTTGTCCTACCATTACTCGTCGGTTTGGGGAAAGTAATGACCCCCATATATATCAGATTCAGAGAGAAATTAGTACTATACCTCAGGGGAACCAACCGTTGATTGTTTACTTCAATAAGCTAAATGAATTGTGAGATGAATTCAACCTAGGGAACCTTACCCCTAGATGCACGTGTGGAGCTTCTAAGGAATGAGAGGTGTAGATAAATAAAATTTGTGTCCAATGAAATGGCGACACGTGAAAATTAATTAAATATCAATAAAAATATATTATTCATGTCTTGGGAATTTAATTAAATTAATTCCTAAGTTATAGTATAATTGATATTTAATTTGGACCAAAATAAATTATCTATCAACATTTTGGTAAGATGGCCCGATCAAATCAAGAAAGACCCAATCAAGTCAAAGGGCCTAATCCAACAAGATGGCCCAATCAAGTCAAGAAAGGCCCAATCAAGTCAAAAGGGTCTAATCCAACAAGAAGGCCCAACCAAATCAGGCCTAGCTCAACTAAATCAGGCTTAGCCCGACCAAATCATGCCAAGCCCATCAAATCAAGGGTGGCCAATCAAATGGTGCCACATGGCAAATGAAATATGGAAAGAGCTCTCCCCTATACCTATAAATATGAGCCTCTCTTCATTCATTCAAGACACAAGGGAAGAGCTTCAATAATTGGAAGAACTCCAAGAAATCCAGAAGACTCAAAGTTCTTGAAGATTCGAATACATTCTTCAACATTCGAAGACGTTCTTCATCAAATTCATCGAGAAGTAGCGTTCAATCCGGAATCAAGCCGGTCGGCCTTCGGACAATGTTATTGAAAGACAACAAAAGCAGCGGAGGAAATCAAGAAGAGGATTTTACTCCAAAAATTCCAAATTCGAAGAAAATATTCGAAGAGAAGAATCAGAGGATTGAAGAATAGAGATTGTAACCTACAAAGTTGTTCATTTCAATCCAATTAGAATTAATTTGTACAATTTTTTTGTGTTTGTTAATTCAATTCACAAAATTTGTTGTTACAAGAGGATTTTGAAAATGAGTGGCAAGCTCATACAATTTCTCATGGGGTTGAATGATAGCTATGATGATGTTCGGAGTAACATACTAATAATGGAACCTTTACCTAATGTTGATAAGGCATATTCTCTTATGTTGAGGGTTAAAAAACAAAGATGTGTCCACACTTCCTTTCCTAACACATCGGATGCTACAACCATGTGCAGTAAATCATCCCTAGGCAGAGGTAATTCTAATGTCAAAATGCTCAATATAACAACAAGGGTGGCAAAGGTAGAGGTTTTGTTAAAAGGACTAAGGAAGAGAGAGCAAAACTCTTATGTGATCATTGTGGCCAACCTGTCTTTATCTTACAACAATATGACAGATTCCACTTCCCTGGGTAGTTCTTATTTTGCTTTCACCACACTTGCAAACATAGCAGTAGACTCTTGGATTATTGATACTGGTTGCAACAAGCATCTCTACAAAATTGCATCCATGATGACTTATTTAGTTGCTTTACTTCATCCTACTTTTATCACTCTCCCAGATGGTTCTCGACAGTAGGTGACTCACATGGGTCACTCACTGATTAATTGATATTGCCAGAAGTTTTCCTGGTTCCTACATTCAAGTATAATCTCCTGTCCATCTCTCAGTTAGCATTGAAATTGAATACTCAAGATAATTTCACCTCAACCGGTTGTGAACTTGAAGACATCTGGGCCCTTACAACAAGCCCATCATCATTCACACTCCCAATTTCTTAACAATGGTGGATGATTATAGTAGAATAACCTGGATTTGCTTACTCCCTAAAAGAAAGCAAGCTGTCACATCACTTGACACCTTACTTATAATGGTTATTATATAACTGGCTCAACCTGTTAAGACAGTCAGAATAGATAATGGTTTTGAGTTTTGTGGTAAAGCTTGTCAAGATCTTTTTTCTAGTATAGGTATCTTACATCCAGGGCTGGGCCAATGTTTTAAGGGGCCTGGTGCGAAAAGAAAATGAGGCCTCTTAAAATATTGATTGGTAATATTGTATAAAAAAACTATAAAAGTACCACTAGAGAGGCGGGTGTAAAAAATAAAATGAGGCCCCTTAAAATATTGGTTGGTAATATTGTATAAAAAAAAACTATAAAAAATAGTGCTAGAGAGGCATCGAACTAAAAACCTCATCTAAATGCAAGAATTTCCCCTACCAAGGCCAACCAAATAAGCTACATCACCTATTGATATAACTATTCATCTGTAATTATTATATAACTTCTCTATACAGGTGTGTATATATATAATACTAAAAAAAATTCGGGGGCCCTGGCCGGCGGGGGGCCCGGTGCGGCGGCACCGCCTCGACCGTCCCAGGGCCGCCCCTGCTTACATCAGAGGACATGCATTTATACCCCACAATAGAATGTGGTTGTTGAAAGGAAACACAAACACTTGCTTGAAATAGCAAGGCTGTCATGACAGTTTATGCAACTCCGAACTATCTTTGGCTCTATTCCGGTTTGTCAGCTACATTTCTAATAGACAAATTACCCACATCCCTATTATGATGGAAATCTCCTTTTGAAAGTCATGTTTGGCCGAGTTCCAGCTTATGAACTTCTCAAACCCTTTAGGTGTCTTAGCTATGTTACCAATGTCTCTCCTAACAAGACCAAGAGTTGGTTTGACTCGGGCCATTGGGCCCGGTCCAAGGTCGCCCAAGTGGGCTATCCCAATTACTAGAAGTGGGTAATTATGGGAGGCCCATCTCCCATAATATAGGCCCACTTCTCCCCCGTTTTACTAATACTACCAAGTGTACTGGGTACACGTAGTATTGGAAGTGAGAATAGTTTCTCGCTTACATGAGAAATAGAAAGAGAGAAACCCTAGAGTAACTTCTCCAAGCCGCCGGAGATGGCTCTTGGATTGTAAATAGTGGTGGATTTTCGATTGTGATTTTCACCTCGATCAAGAGTACGAATCATCAAGGAGAGGTCGTAGTTCGACCCGTATACGATCTGGATTTTAATTCTGCAGTAATTCAAGGTACCCCAACTAAATCCAACATTGATATCAATGCCACAAGGTTAGAATTCGGTCCTTATTGGCTCTCGATGATTTTTTATGTTGTGTTTTTTGATTAAAAAATACGAACAATGAATCTGCCCAATTTTGTCAGAATTTATTTTTTGTTTTTTTGTATGTTATTGATATGATGTTATATTACTCGTTAATAGTTTCGTTCTCCAACTTGAATCACCTAATTCCATCAAGAAACAAATTTTATATGATTTTTTAAAGTTGCATCTGTAAATCTAATTTTTTTTGACGAAAATGGTTTTTCAGTCTATTTCAGGTGCGATTTTTGTCTAGTTATAGTTCTGATTTTTTCTTGTAATTGATATGTTTAGATTCTAGGTTGAATGAGCTTTCCATGACATATTATGTGCATTTTTTCGTTGTGTAACGAATGAGATAAGGGCTTTTAAAGTTTGGACGAAAATCATGAATTTCTGGGAAAAAATCTGGAAACTTGAAGAAGTTCATGTTTTTAAAACCCGATTTGAGCAGTGTTATTGTTCGATTTGATGCATGTATGTGGTATGTATGCGTAGCTTATCAAAGATGCTTCAATTTGTTATATGATATGTGTTAATAGGACCTGTATTCAGTTAAATAACGTGCTTAGAATATTATGATCAGATCAAAGGTTTTCTTGATGAAGAACATGAAGTAAAAGGTTCTGCACTCTCCATGAACACACTTTCTAATCCGTACACATAGTTAGGAAGGTCGGATCGAGAAATCGATTGCACCGTTAAACTTGGAATGATCGAGGGGGGAGGAGGGGGTAGCCGGAGCGTCGTCGACCGAAAATGCTAGGAAGGCAGCGTGTATGTAGGTCACTCTCTGGTCAGTGAGAGCGTCTCGGTTGGTCAAAGGCGACACACTAGTGACACTTCAAGCACATGTGGACGAATCAAATCGCGCTACGTGTGCCACGCCATCGCACGATCAGCAAGCACGTCAGTTGGCATGTAGGACAACGCCAACACACGCGGGTAAATCACATCGTGCCACGTGTGCAAGGTTAACGTTGCATGAGCAGCCACGTGGTTGGACATGTGGCGACACGTCATGCAGAAACAACCAACGACGGGCTAACACGTCGCAAATGAGCCACGTCATCCGATCCAGCCCGAATTGGTTCAGCTGCCGGTCCTCCACCGGATGACCTGGGCAGGCGTCGGTTCAGGGCGGCTCACCGCCGGTCACTCCAGGACTGTTTTCGTACCGTCGCAGGCCCGTTGCCAGACAACCACAGGGCCGTCGTCGGACCGCTGTGGGTCCACCATAGGTCGGTCGTCGGACCGCCATAGCTCCACTGCCGGAACCTTTCTGGTGCATGGGCCGTGCGTGACGATACATGAGTTGCGCGTGGGATGCGCCTAAGGCGCGTGCGAACACGTAAGACTCGCTTAGGGCGCGTGGTAGCGAGTGACGTGATGTGGAAGCGCGTGATTCACTTGTGGAGGTGCGTGGTAGCATTTGTAAGTGATGTCTTTTAAGGGTGTTCTCATTGGTTTAAGTTGGATAGAAGAACGGAAAAGTTCCAAAGGTGCAAGAACATTTCAGTGTACAAAGGGTAAATATCTTTATTACGGAGTGGGGGTTAGGTGGTGGGATATTTGAGGATGGGAATGGGTTATCATAGTGGTAGATTGTTCGTCAGTAGGTTAGATAGAGAGGGGGAGAGTGTGTAAATTTTTAGTGGGAGTTGAGTTTACTGGGGCTAAAAATATCTTGGATGAGGGATTTGTATAGTGGATTTCAAGGTAAGAAGAGGTTGGAGTTTTCTCCACTTTATTTATGGTCACTCTAAGAAGAGTACATGGGCTCTTGTGCACGAAGCCATTCACCAAACTGGCATTCCTTAATCAACTTATTTTTATATCATTTCTTCGAGTCTCACAAAATTTGTCATAATGCCCAACGGATCCACAATAGTAATAGAAAGCTAACAAGTCCTCATATCGAAAATCTACCCAACAAGAGCAATCACCTAGTTTTATGAAAGTGCCTCTAAGAAGAGGTGAGTTAAGATCAACTGCAAGAATTATAATACGCCTTCCTCTGGTACTGTCAGTTTCTGGGATGATCACATCCACCACAATGTCGAACATATTCGCAATGCAAAGTCCGATTTCGTGAGAAATCCAATGGTTAGGCAAATTCCAAATTTGGATCCATAAGTTCACATAGTTAACTTCTTCATTCTGGACTTTCATTCCGACCTCCTACTCTTTGAAGATCAAATATTGATTGTCAAAAGACAAGTTCTTTCTCTTAAGAATCTTCATCTTGTCATCATTATACTGGAACACAAACTGAAAGAGGTTAAACCCCAATTCCCAGAGAGCAAATGACCCTTGAATTGGCCAAATGGACTGCATTGTAGTTTTAAGACCAGAGAAGTTGATCTTTTTCAACCTAAAACTTTTACTGAACAAACTTCTAGCGCACTCTTCCACATAGTAAAATGAGCGTTGCTTTTTGAGACCTGACTCTTATTTTGGGACTTTTTTTAATGTGTAACTTTTTTAATGAGACGGATGTAGTATTTGTCACACCATGTTCTGATCCATGAGAGACCCTCTAATAGACTCACTTCTTCCCCTTCACCTGCATCATAGACTCCTCAAAAACCCCAATAAACCAGTTGAAAGTTAGAAAACCAATTTTCTAGATTTTAAAAACTAAAGGATCAAAATCAAAATGACAAAAAGTAATATCTTTAAAAATAAAATAGTAAGATTTAATAGACGAAAAAACCTACTAACTCGTTATGAATTGGGCTCGACACCGGGTCGTCAATATCAAGTTTATCTCACCTAGTATGGTTGTATTGATTCACTCTTTAGGCACAACGTCGTGCTCGATGCACCTATCGTCCATATTTATCTTTTCAAGCTCAAAATTACTAATTTGGGTCTTCTAAAATTAACAGCGTAATATCTCATTAATTGTTTTATTGCATGATGCGTATATAATGCTTCATCAATTCCATAATAATTGACGTTCTAGCTAATTATTCTTTTTTTCAATTAATTGACGTTTTAGATATTTTTCACAAATTTTACCAATTTTCTCCCTATACTCAATCCTAGAATATATATACTTTTTAACCTATCAAAGATTTGGTCAAATCTTGATCCCTTAAGATCTTCTCGGTCATTCACTAAATTATCATATACTCACCCACCTTCTCGATCCCCCTTCATTCGACGCGTTCATTCCCTCTTACTCCTTCATTCCCCATCTTTCTCCATTAGACCGGATTTTCTTTCTTTTTTTATGCTTCTGAATTTTCTGTAACCTACATGACATAAATCTCGCAAAAAAGTAAATTATGAAAAATTGTGGTGCACAAAATGGAAAAAAGAGAAAGATTGAATATCAAAGAAAACATAAATATCGAAAAAAAGAAAAAGAAAAAAATGAAAAAAGTGGTGCAAAGATTGGAAAGAAGGGATAGAGGAAAAGCACAAAAGATCGGAAAAGTAGAATGTAATTAACTGTACTACTATATTCTTTCCTTTCTTTCTATACCGACAAAATTTTACAACATTGAGAAAAATATAAACCTACTCCTTTTCCTTTTTTTTCAAACCCACAGAGGGAAGTGATCTATTCAGGCTTAACATCGGATCAAATATACAAAGAAAAAGAGCAAGATGAAATGATTCTCGATATTCGACCTCGACTTTGTTATTCTTGAAAAAGTTGTTATGCTATAGTTTTCATTAAAAAAGAAGTCCAAACAAAGAATTGCGGCACTATTATTTTCATTAAAAAGAAGACCAGATAAATTTTTTACCTGCAATGTTCCAATGACCATTATTCTTACATTTTTAATACCCTCTGATTTCCATTAAAAATACCAAATAAACCTCACGCTCCGTGGACCATGCTTCATACATGGACTGTCGACAAAGCTAGGAAGACTCGATGGAAATATCATATCAACTTATTTTTATTAAAATATTAGCGCTAGATAATCTTCTCAATATTAGTGGTGAATTATTCGAGCTTAGCATCAGTCAAATATACAAAGAAAAAAGAGCTTAATGAAATGACTCTTGATATTCACAATCAAATATGCAAAAAATAAAAAATAAAAAAGTATACTACCTGAATTCAGAGTGGAAACATCTCCATCTTCATCTTGTAGCTGATCGACCTCTAACTCTAATAATGGAGACTCGGAGTCCTGATTTGAGTCCACATTCAAATTTTAAGTGACAAAGTTCCTTCTAATGATGGTGTGACTATCACTGGTATAGAACCCTCGATCGCACAAATGGCAGAGTAAGTTAGAATGGTCTGGGTTTATCTCATTCAATAAAAACTCTGCTTCCTTACGGAGTGAAGTATCTGAGTTCAATTGTGGAAATTTTAAGTCAAATAAAACTCATCTTCATTGATTCGATTTGAATTATCATTAGTCATAGATGAAAGCTATGGACTAGATTATGATAAATGGGTTTTAGTTAATTAATAAGTTAGACTAATTAACTAATTAATTAAAGTAAACATGAATATTAGGATCATATACCTAGGGTTATACGAAACTATATATATTCTATAGTATAGAATGATAAGTTTTTATCAGATAAAATAGAGAAGTACCGTAGAATTCAAGAAGTGATTTCCTAGCAATCACTCATTGAATAATTGTACCGGGAATTAATCCTGTATCGGACAGACAACATACACGTGGATACCTGCAGTAGTGGATCCAGTTGCACGAAATAGTCCGATTAATTACGCGACAAGTAAGTGTTCTAACTTTAGCGTAATTAAAGCTCGTCAATTAAATCAATTGTAAATTTGATGATATTCTTGATTATATTCCACTGCGTTCATTAGATGGAACCAAGAATTACTAACAAAATATATATTTGTTTTTTTATTACATGTAGTTTATCTCTCTATATAAACAATGAACAGAAAAACATTCTAGATTTTTTATTAATTTTCTTTTTGGCACCAAATATGAATTTGGGAGAGAGATGTAAATTACATAAAGAGAGCAGAATTTGAATTTGAGAGAAAGATGAAAATTACACAAAGGAGCGTTTGAATTGGGAGAGAGATGAAAATTACTTCAAGAGAGTGAAAAAAAATTTGGAAGACGGAAGATAATTGTTGAAAAAGAAGAGATTATAATCTTGAGAGAGAAGACCAGCGAGAATATAGGAATTAATGCGAGTGAAACAGATAGTAGTCAATGATGGTATATTTGTCAAGTTATTTAATTCTTAGTTCTTCTCTTTCATCCTAAATGGAACAGATGAAGTATTATATAATTAATATATCAGCAGTGACCATGTATCATGTAATTATGCAATTGTTGTATGCGATATTGCACTCTTGGTTGTAGAAGATCAGAATCACCAAAATACTTCAACACTGCTGAAATTAAACAAGAAACATCCAATCGGAGTAATTTAAACTACAAACAAAACAAGTAGAAGGGAAAATGTACAAATTCTCCCCATGCTCAAATTGAATAATTTTTTGTCCAGATAAATACTTGAACTTTTTAAATATGTCAAATAAGCCTTGACCTTTTACATTATAGACACACAAAACATTTCTAATTTTAAATTAACTAAATATTATTTGAAAACTATTTAATAAATAACAAATGTTTATGAAAATAAAGAAAACTATTAAAAATATTTTATAGAATTCTAGGAAATTATTTGAATAAAGTAAAGAATCCATAAGTTATTAGATATGTTAAACTATTTTATATTTACTTGAAGATATTCAATAATTGTTTCATTTAATTATGTTAATTACTAATTTATTTTATTTTTTCTATTTATTGAATATTTGTTAACTATTTAGTTACTTTAATACGTCAGATAATTTTATTTACCTTGGATTTAAAAATTCAAGGTGTATCCATTTTATTTAAAATAATTCATGTGCCTATTTGGATGAAGAATTGTTTATGGTCTAATTTAAATCATCGATATGAATTCAAGGACAAGTTTGTACATTTTTTTAACTAGAAAAGTATATATGTATGTAAATTGTATAAATTTTAAATTAACTTTTTGCTTTATTATTAATAATTTCGGAAAAGGGGTTCGCAGGTTGGCACAGTGCACCATATTAAATATTAAATACAATTAAATGTTACTTTCACTAAACTAATTTTTTTCAGTTTGTTTGGTTTATTTATTTATATATAGATAGAAATTAACATATTTTAACTGCTGCGTATAGTTGAAGTGGTACCACTACTTTAAATAAACTCTCTACAGTATTTTTAATTTATAATTTTTTTTTTAATTTTATTTGGTCCACGGCGTTTGACGGAATTCTCCGCCGCCAGCCGCCGGAAAATTCCAGTCAGTCAATCTCAGTCGCACTCCTGTTTTCCACTTACCTTTGAGTAGGCTTTCCTTAATTTCCTATTTTTGTTAAGTTGTTGTTAATTACTGATAGCAATATTTGCATTCAGTTCGGTGGACTAAGGATTTCAGATTTGACCCTAGATTTGGTGCGGATCTGAAGCTAACTTGTGCGGATCAGTTAAATTTATGATACTCGGTGACTGGATTATCTCCAAATCTTCGTAAGTTTTGATTTATTTGTTTTCCTTTTCAGTTTTTAAAATTTGAGCTGGAAATGGTTGAAAATTGAGTTATTAACTAGCGTTTGTTTACTATATTGTGCTTAGATCTTTGATTAACGAAGAAATTTATGCTTAAAATGTGAATTTTTGCTTGACATCTTTTTTATTAGGGTTTACTTCTTGAAAAGGTTAAAGGTTTTGAATTTGAAGCGTGTATTGTCGAGTTATTTGTGATGTATAATTAATTGAAGTTACTGTCATCTGATAAATTTGATTTGTTGAACTGAGGTTTGTGGCGGGCAAGATTTGAACTTGGGGTTGATCTGTTCGAGTCAGGGTTGAATTGAACATTAATGCATGTATTTGTATTGACAATCATTTGATTTGAGCACATTAGAGAATTTTCAAATTCATCACCATATCTTTTTTTTTTTTTTCTCTTTTTTTTTTTGGGGGGGGAGGGGGGATGGAGATGAGGGAATGGTATGTTTACATGAAGATGTTAACCATCTGTTTCTCTTCATGCAGAACGTCCTCATGGCCATTGTAGGACAGGGACGTGAACTGTGTATACGCTGCTTGTAGTTACCCAGTGAAAGATTTTTGGGCGAGTTTGGTTGGAATCTAACTTGAGATGGGATCCAACGTAGAGGAAGCACTTAGAGCTAAAGCATTTGCTGAAAAACAGTTTCTTGAGAGAGATTTAGTTGGTGCAAAGACTTATGCCTTAAAAGCACATATGTTGTGTCCTGAACTGGAGGGTATATCCCAAATGGTGGCCACATTTGGAGTCTTTGTTGCTTCTGAGGCAAAAGTCAATGGAGAAATTGACTTCTATTCAATCCTTGGAGTGGATCCATCTGTGGGCAAGTCCAAACTGAAGAAACAATACAAGAAGATGGCAGTACTGCTCCATCCTGACAAGAACAGAACCATTGGAGCTGAAGGGGCATTTAGACTTGTCTCCGATGCGTGGTCTCTCTTGTCTGATGCTGTTAAAAGAAATGCCTATGATCAACGGAGAAATTTGAATGCTGGATATGGTGCTGCTGCTACTGGTTATGACAGCTGTTCCAAGTTTCCACCTTCTCATACAAGATTGGATACATTTTGGACTGTGTGTACTGCCTGTCATGTTCAGTATGAATACCTGAGGAAATATGTGAACAAGAGACTTTCTTGCAAGAACTGTCGTGGTGTCTTCATTGCCGCTGAAACTGGGCTAGCCCCGATGAGTGGTTCTTTCCCATATACCAGCAGTTACACTTATGGGCCTGAAAATGGGTATGGAAGTCATGGCTGTGGGGTCACGTATGTACCCAAATCTACTGGATATCTTGCACCAAATGGGTCCATGGGCCATCATCCTGGATATAAGTCCAAGCATGCTTCCACCATATCGTTTCAGGGTAATTCTGTCAATTCTGTTGGAGACCCTAATGGACTTTCTACGTCGTCCTTCGCCTTTTATCAACCCAATGGAGAGGCAGACAAAACCAAACCAAATGGTGAACATAAGAGGCAGATTTCTACAGGCCATGTGACATCTAAGGGATACACTGGTCTCAAGGATGCATCAAGACCCAAGCGCGGCAGACCTGCCAAGAAGATAAAGATAGATTCTGGAGGCTTCTATAGCAGTGGACACGACAAAATTTCCCCAGTCGTTGCTGGAGAAGCAAAAATAACCAATGTGAATGGAATATTGAAGCCCGCTTCTAGGCTTACCTCCCCTCCTGAGGCTTCAAGTAGACGCTGTTCGGCTGCCCCTGTAGTCGATACTAGACCGCTCTTGATTGCTAGAGCAAGATCAGAAATCCATCGGAAACTAGAAGAGATGAGGCTGGCTTCAGAAGCTGCAGCTGCAGAGGCTGAGAAGAGAAAAAAACTTGCTGAAGTTGATAAGTCGAGCGAGACAACTAAAACATCAGGTGCAACTGGTGCTGGTTCTGCTATTCAACCAGAACTCAAGAGAAGTGTTTCTATGCCAATAACAGTTCCAGACTCTGACTTCCATGATTTTGACAAGGATAGGTCAGAAGAATGCTTTAAGCCGAAGCAGATTTGGGCCCTGTACGATGAAGAAGATGGCATGCCTCGCTTGTATTGTCTAATTCGTGAGGTCATTTCAGTTAATCCTTTTAAGATTTACATAGGCTACTTGAGTTCAAGATCCGACTCTGAATTTGGGACAGTGAATTGGTTGTGTTCTGGATTTACCAAGTCTTGTGGAAGTTTCAGGGTCTTCCACTCAGAAACAGTTGACCAAGTCAACATCTTCTCCCATCTCCTGAGTAAGGAGAAAGCGGGTAGGGGGGGTTGTGTGAGAATCTACCCGAGATGCGGAGACATATGGGCTGTGTATCGGAACTGGTCTCCAGATTGGAACAGAAGTACCCCAGACGAAGTGAGGCACCAGTATGAAATGGTTGAGGTTCTGGCTGATTATTCCGAAGAAAATGGTGTCTGGGTAACTCCTTTAGTTAAACTGGACGGATACAAGACCGTGTATCAGAGAAATGGAAACACCAGTGCCACTAGATGGATCCCTAGGAGAGAGATGTTGCGATTTTCGCACCAGGTACCATCTTGTTCTCTTGAAGTTGACGGCACTAATCTTCCCGAGGGCTGCTGGGATCTTGACCCTGCTGCTACCCCAGACGAGCTTCTTCAGGGAGAGACTGAACTTAATGAGAGTACGGACCCTGGTTTTACGAAGAAGACTACTGAATCTCCTGATAAATCCGAACCTAAACGAGAGTCCGAAGAGAAGTTTAGTCCAATTGGGGAGCCTCAGATTGCAGAGATTTTCATAGGGCAAGAGAGGACTACCGTCGAGTATGTAACAAAGGATGCAGCTGAATTCCCTCGGAGAACAACAGTCGAGGTATTAGAAGAGTTGAGATAATGCCGAACTCGGCCCGAATGTGAAGATTGCAAGGTCAGAAACCTGAGTTAATTATAGATCTAAACACAATGGATTGATTGTTGGAGGATTCTACTAATCATGTCCTCTTAACCTTTTCTCTCTTAAAAAATGAGTATGTTGTAACAAGAACTTAGAGACCGATTCGAGTTCCGTTCTATAGAAATGCTTCAAATTCAACTAAAGAATGATTGACTAGACACAATGCCAGATGCATTGGGGGTAGATTTGGATGTTGGTTTGCACTTTTATAGCTTTCTGTTGTTGCTCTTTTGCTTATTTCCTCTCTTGTTTCTGTTTCTGTGTTTTGCCCCCCTCCTTTTCTTTTTTCTTTTTGGAACTTGCAATATTGCTGCTATTTGAACTAGAGGAAGAGAAATATTTGGTGATTTGGTGGTGTAACTGCAATTGACGGAACACCCGCCCGGTGGTGCTTGAGTGGTGGAAATGGTGTATTTGCTGCTGGATTTGGGGGATGTTTCTTGAGTTCTTGACACTGTCGAGGTTGAAGATAGGTTGTGGGCCATATTGGAGAATGGCGTATTCGGTATAAAAATAAATCTTAACTGAATTGAACAATGTTATAAGTACAACGATACCATGAAATCATGCATAGGTATTACACTGCATGATTTCAGTGTATACCAATACCAATATTACAATACGGCAAGGAATGAGTTGTGCGCCGTATCAAAATTTCTGCATACTACCAAATTTTGGCGAGGTCTCTTATACAGTAGTTGTACGAATCTTAGGTCATGGGCAATTTTTCATTTGAAAACTATTGGCATTTAGTGTTTATGCTAAAAGTTCATCTTAAAATGTATTGTCTATGCTTTAAGGTATTACTTATTTTGGGTAAAGCTCGGTATAAATAATAATGTACAAAGTGCAAAGTGCACCGTTTGTATAGGAGATTCACAATTTTGGTACAAGGAGATTCACAATTTTGGTACAGGGAGATTAACGAAATTAGCATGGATTTCCTTGTAACAAAGTTTATGGTACAATATAGGGTATGGGTTAAAATTTCGGTAACCACGAATACTAAGGTCTGAAGCTAAGGCGTGTCTGGTTTGCACGTCACACTACACACTAAATTAAATAATTAAACCATAGAAATGATACAATTGCCAATTAATACCATATTAATTCAAATCACTTGCGCAGTGACATGATCTGTTTGACCATCAATGCTCAATAGGTTTTCATTTACATAGAGAACATTCCTGCTAATTATAGATTATTTCATTATGTCTACACATTCCGCCATTTCATGCGTACTGGAATTAAACAGCAGCCCGACAAAAGGGAAGCGAAGAAAAGTCTATGATCTCAAACAATGGCTAATTCAAAACGCTCTGCACATAAACATGGAAAATGTGCCCCCTATTATCTAATGCGCTAGATTTTCTGCAAATAGCTCTCAGTTCGGGATCAATTTTGGCCGCGGGATTCAGCAGGAGGCGGCTCAACGACCTCAGCCTCAACTGTCTCTGGCATAAACTCGCTCTGGCTTACTTGCTGCTGATGAAACCCATCAGAAGCAGTCGAACCCCACTTGCCTAATAGAGCCATGTTCATCATCTCATATATCTTTCCTCCTAGCTGCGCTGGACTCTCCGGCTGCACCATTTAAAAGTAAAAATTTAATGATGGAAAAGGAATTGTCGCTATCTGCATACAGGAAAAGGCTAGACATTCAGTTAAGATGTCACATAACAAAGATACTCACAGTGAAACCACTGGAAATCAAAGCCGTGTCATACAAAAGATCGATGGCTCTCAAGGCTTCTTCATCATTTGGGTTAGTTTTGCAAGCCGCCTGCAGTATTGATTAAGAAATATTTAAACACGGGAGCAACAAGAATGGTAATGATGATAAAGTTAGCAACATAGGAATTATGGATAATATTACTCGACAAGCAGTCATACATTTAAGCTCTGGATGATTGGGTGTTGAGGATTGATCTCAAAAACTCTTCTGCTTCTCATGAACTCAAGGCTGGATGGATCACCAAGTGTTTGCGACTTCATCAACCTTCCCCAAAAAGAAAAAGTCAATTTAACAGCAGGTCGATACATACATGTACGAATCTGAAATCTGGATTATACGCAAGATCTCACCTTTCCATGTTTGCTGACCAACCAAACTTCCCTGATGCAAGAACACAGGGTGATGAGCTGAGACGATTTGAGACCTGAACACTGGCAACTTTGTTAGCCAAACGGTTCTTAATCCAGTCACAAGTCTCGCCAAACTCTTGCTTTATCTCTTTCTCCTTCTCCTCGTCCTTGTCACCTACAGCAGTTCAATCACAGAACTTTAAGGATCCCATGATATCGATCGTTGACTAATTATTAACAAAATACATCCGCATAAAAGAGAGACTAAGAAAGCCGAAAACATGTCAAAAGGTTTTTCATGAACTAACCCAGATCTAAATCTTCTTTACTGATGTCTACAAAGTTCTTGTCCTTGTATGCTTTCAGATTTTGGATAGCAACCTCATCTATAGGGTCCACCAAGAACAGAACCTGCACCAGAAGTTCCAATAACGATTCAACAAAGCAGGTGAATATTAGATAGACAGCAGAATAATTATATCAGTAGATACAGCATACTTCAATATCCTTTTCCGCAAGTTTCTCCAGGAAGGGTGTACTCCTTGCACTAGCTACACTGTCTGCAGCGATGTAATAAATATCTTTCTGCTCAGCTTTCATGTTCTCAACGTACTCGTCCAAGCTGATCATATCCTCCTCGCTCTGAGATGAGAAAAATCGTAGCAATGGCGCAATGCGTTTGTGGTTCTCACGGTCCTCAATGCAGCCCAACTTTAAGTGTTTTCCGAAATTGTCCCAGAATTTCATATAGTCCTGTACACAATGTAAAAGGTGAGCACGAGATAGTAGCAGGAGAGAGCTTACTCGTTAGCTAGGACATCAGATTTTAATAAACGGAAAAAGGAACAGTCACAATTGAAGAATATAAGAGATTTTAAAGGTGGAAAATATACATCTCTGTTCTCACTCAAAGTTATGCCCAGAATCATGTCAAAGGCCTTGCGCACCAAACGCTTCTTCATAATGCGAACCTAAACAAACAAACAAGCAGGAGTAAGATGGAACCGGCATATGTTTTACATCCATACAAGACAATCCCTCAACCTGTGTACTTACAATACGACTTTCTTGAAGGATTTCACGTGACACATTCAATGGAAGATCATTTGAGTCCACAACACCTTTAATGAAGCTCAGGTACCGTGGGAACTACAAAAGACAGAAGATAGGGGATACACAGGCGTTATTAGATCTTCCAATAAATCCAGACATAAATGCCCTTCATCATTTGCTCACCAGTTCACCATCAAAATCATCAGAAATGAATACACGTTTGACATAGAGCCTTATATTCTTAGTCTTAGGATTGACTACGTCATCCCTCCCTGTGGGGGCCATAGATGGCACATACAGAACAGACCTGAACTCCACTTCACCCTGACAACAATCCAACAGAATGGTTTAGAATATGACTAGCCAGCAAAGGAAAACAATATATCATGTCAAAGTTTAAGTTGATACACCTCTTGAAACGTTTCTATTTTCAGAATGAAATTTAACCCCAACCCACAATATATCATTAATAAGTAACATTCAAGAAGACATGCAGGATGTATAACACTTTAAAAAACGGAAGTGTCCCAAATAAGAAAAGAAGATGCATGTAAGAAGGTACCAGTTTACCTCAGTTGTAAAGTGCGAAGAGGCAAGGGGTTCCAGGTACTCATTAAAGGTTTTTTTGTAAAACTCATTGTATTCTTCCGTACTGACTTCTTTGGGGTTGCGGAGCTGCACCAGAATGATAACAAGCCTTATATACAGAAAGCGACCATCTTCAACAAAGAAAAGGGAAGTAACATTTCATATACTCACCCATATTGGCTGGGTCTCGTTCGTGAGGTCCCAGTCCCAATATCGTTCGACTACAGTCTTGGTTTTCTTCTTTTTCTGTTATAATGCAACCAGTGCAAAATTTGAACCAAGTGAATAGGAAGGCATCGATTAACATATAGGGCTGTAAGGTAACCAATGTTGAATACAGTACCTCAGTTTTCCCATCTTGCTCATCCTTTTGAGCTTCAGCAGGATCCTCATCAACCTCAACCTGCAAAAGAGTAAATCTTAGTACTTGGCAAAAAGAGTGTGCAGATGCCCAGACAAGGTCAGGGCAATGCCTGAAACAGGATCCTCAGAAAATGCTCGTGGCAATTTGTGCACAACATTTGTTGCAGTATTAGGGAATTCAACAATTAAGTGTGCAACTACCAACACATATGTACCTAAAATTTAGTATATCTCAATAATGGGAATTCTCATGACATTGGTCCAAGATTGAGTACATATCACTCTTAGGCATGTGGGCAACTAATCCAATGTCACACAAATTTACGGCATTATAAGCTTCTTAAGCTTATCACAACATGACTACTGCAGTGCCTTTTTTTATATATATCATATTTTGGGGATTTTTCGAGCTCTTCTCCATTTAAGAGGATCAATAAATAAAAAGTACGTGCTACGTCAAATCAGAGGCAAACAACCTAAGATACATACTGCAAGCCTACCTCTTTTGTGTATCCTTTCTCCTGCCATGTGTAAATTGGGAAGGAAACAAACTGGGAATAATTCTTGACAAGCTTCTCGATTCTTTCTGGATGTGCAAAACCTTTGTCATCATGCTGATATATCATCGGAATAAATGTGAGGACAAGCTCAATGATTCAGCGAAGGAAACGAATACAAGAATCGCAAACAGAGGAGGTGGGCCTACCTTAAGATATAGAGTGAGGCGGGTTCCTCTTGGAAGGAGCTTAGCAGGATCAGTCTCTTCTCGGATAGTATAGGAGCTAGAATTTGCTTCACCTTCCCATACATATTGTTTATCAGACTTGGGGCTCTTGGTGGAGACCTCAACCTTTCATCAGAAAACAACAATAAGCCCAACATATCAGCAGAAGAAAAATGTAAGAACTAAAAAACTGCCAAAGAATAAGCTTCAGCCTCAGTAAGAGAGTTCATACCCTCTCAGACACAAGGAAGGCTGAGTAAAATCCCACCCCAAACTGACCAATTAAGTTGCTATCAGCTCCAGCATCCTTGCTATCCTGCCATCAACAATATGTAGTGGTTGATATTTATGAATGTGAAGAGATACAGATCACAAAATGACAGTATCAACATATAGTTGCACCTTCAATGCCTTCAAGAACTTAGCAGTTCCACTTTGGGCAATGGTACCAAGACAGTCGACGATTTCCTGGCGTGTCATGCCAATCCCAGAATCTCTATAGAGAAAAGATTTATGATTGAGGAACAAGGATTGTGAGGATAAAACCACTGGTTCTAGTGAGTGTATCTTACGTGATTGTAATTATTCCATTATCTTTGTCAGTCTGGATACGTATATCAAGATCAACACCATCCTGCAAAAGCTGGGAGTCTGTAACACTAAGGAACCGCAGCTTGTCTAACGCATCACTTGCGTTGCTGTGAACAAACAAAAGAGGAAGAACCCATTAGCTAACTTATTTAAAAAGCTAGAGCCAATATTTAAAATTCATCAGCGGTAGAAAAAGATAAAAGAGTAGGACTGAAGCTAGTAAGTGACTATTTGCAATTAGAGTATTGCAGATTCCAAAAAACGAACGGATACACAAATCAAATAGTATCTAAGATGTGACACATGGCATACAAGGTAATTATTCACAGATGACCAACTCTTTTCCTTCTGCCTTATGTTTTCCAGTTGACATAATTCCTGTTCCTGCTCTTCTTACAGCAAAAAGTTCTCATTACAAAATTTGAAGCATTTCTTAGCAATCCAAAATGGCATGCAACTTACGGGGAACATATAACTACAACATTATTCTTTTCTTGTTTATTATGATACCACTTCACCAACCAGAATTCAAGGAGCAATTTAGCGTCTCACAGAGAAAAAACAAATGCTAGTACATGTTTATTGCTCTGCAATAAGCATTTCCGTGTGCCTATATTTTACACTACAAAGAGAAAATCACGTTGTGGATATAGCAACACCACATGGGTAAGTCACAAAGTCCATAGCCATACAGCAAGTATACTAACACAAAGAATTCCACAACAATTTCCGTCCCTCATTCTATATGCACAAATTTTTATCTAATGCCCTATTATACCAGATCCCCCTATTATAGCAGATCCCTTGTTGCAAATCAACCATCTAAGACTTTTTGATATCATCCTCCTTTCCCATAAATCCCTCAGACCTAAAGTCTTATGTGATGTAAACAAAATTCTGCTAAAAAATATTGCATCGACTGTAATCATGACAATGTGAACAAAATAGCTAATAGATTCTTACACATACCTGATAAGCTCACGAAGAAATACTTCCTTATTGCTGTATAGACTATTCACAATAAGGTCCATGAGACGGCTAACCTGCCAGAAATAGCATAAAAATTGAGAACGTTATGAATTGTAAATGTATGTCACAATCAATAAGGCACTTGTTTTTCTAATTTAATTCACCTCTGCTTGGTACTCAAATTTTTCAGCCGGCATGGATGCATCAGATGCAGCTGCAGTTGACTCATTACGGAAGCCTGTAAAAGGCCCAACTTTTAGGCTAAAAGGCGCAGTGGTACCAATACTTTTGCTGCTACCACTTGCAAGCACGGAGGACCATCTTTTTGTTGTATCACTCTCTGAGGACTAATCAGCATAGAGGAACAGTACAAGTTATTATTTTTTAAAAGAACGTCTTAATCTTATTTGTTAAGAAAGAGATGCATCCAGAAACTAGTTTTATCACAGTCGAATCTGATTTACGTCAACAATTCATTGTATACGCAGAAGTTCCTAAAAATCCATTTAACTTTGGAATTTATGGGAATAAGATACAAACAGCATAGGTTCTCAAGTAACTCCCAGAAAATGGCAAGCTCGTGCAATGCTATTTAAATGAACGTACCCACGCAAGATCACAAGCTTATAATAGAACAAAATTAGACGTGGAACGATAACTACCAAATAAACAAACAAACAAGCACATTGGAGAAAGTTTGTGTAGAAACCTAATTGGTTAACCAGAAAAGATCAGAAATGCTTTCACATCTTTTCGGTAACTGCATCAATTTCTAAGTATTCATTGTTCCTTCCTTGTTCATTTTTTCTCCTCACTTCTTCCTTACTTGTACAATTCAAACAAAGACAAAAATGACTTTTTACAAAAAAAACACGAGCTTGATCTTGCTTTCAAATTCCCAATTCATAACAGAGAAGGCTTATGTTGTAAGATAAAGAGTAGAAAAATACTGGGAGATGATCGGCCGGAAATGACGACGAAAGGGGTCGGTAGCCCCTGCCGCCTCTTCGGAGAATGGCGGAGACGGAACGCGTCGAAAGCTTGTGCATTGCGGCTGCTTGAGGGGCGAGAGAGAGAGAGAATTGCAGATTTTCGGAGCTTCTGTTGCGTGAGCTACAATTTTAGGGTTTAAGAAGAAGAAGAAATGGGGTTTTAGGAAGCTTCTCGAGATATGGTTTTTGACAGGCGAATCCTTTATTTTCAAGGGTTTTTTCGTCCTTTGCTCGTAAAGTTTGGGCCAAGGCCCTGCAAATATTCTGGGCTATATTTGTGCGGTCCATCGGATTAGCCTGGATTTATTTTAGAATATTAGACCCCACTCAGCCCAATCTCTACTAGCACAGAAAAATATAAAGTAAAATTAAATTAAAGAGAACGAAAAGGAAGAAACTATATGGAGAAATTAGGCTTGGGGGCCGCTAGTCCCTAGGTGTTACCTTCCGTCTAATTGTACGATACTCCCACCCTCCTAATTAACTTGTCACAGTTGATCGTATACGAATATTAAAAAAAAAAAAATTTGCAGAATCTTTAACTTTTTTAAAAGTGGAGATTAAATGTGAATATTTTAGGATTCAGATTATTATCTTTAATTGTCATTTATGAGTGTGATAAATTAAGTGAGGCGAATCGTAATAGAAAGTAGGACAAGTTAACGGAGGGAGTAATCAATAATTTTAGGTTCAGTATGTAACACGGCCGTGTTGCATTGCAGTGTGTTTTGATTGTCTGAGCCCTCTTTTGACACGGCCGTGTTGAGTACGTGACACGGCCGTGTTAGTCTTGAACCAAAATTGGTTTTCTGAGGCGTTGTTGACACGGCCATGTTGCGTATGTGTCAATTTGGTCAGTTTAATATTTTCAAGTACAATCCCATTGGGAATCATAATTTAATTATTTGCAAGTACATTTATTTTTTTTGTACTTATTTATTGAATTTTTATTTTAAGCTCGATGTCTCAATAGGAAGATCATTCATTATATTTTAGAATACTACATCTACAAATTATTTACTACTAAAACGAAAGTCTATGTAGAAGAGTGTTTAAATTTTTTTCTCTCCTAATCTAAGAACAAAGAGAAAACCCTCCCTCCCCTCACGGTGACTCGAACTCATGACCAAAGGCCTAGGTAGTAGATGCTCTGCCACTTGAGCAACTCCGACTTCGTCAAAAAGATGGATGCTATGTAGAAGAGTGTTTCGTTACATTTTAACTACTTAGTTCATTATTGATCTTTTCATTTAAACCCGAATCTTTGAGCCCGAGACTCAAGCACAAACCACTAAAAATGCAAATGACCCATGTCTTGAGCCCAAATAGAATTTCTGGTTAAAATTATAAGTCTCATAGTTATTTCCGGATTCTTTGCATCCAATATACAATATAATCTCATCTAAAAGATAATCAAACCCTACTCTAAACCTATTATGATACCACAATTTAGTACATGGTATAAGACCTTGATTGATGCACTATTATCTATTTTCCTATGTTTGCTTTACAATATGGATAATACCTAAAGCTTTATAAAAGGTAAAATCCTGGTCTCTATTTTCTCATCTACCCGTGATTACAGATCTCACCTCATAGGTGAGATCCAATTTCCCACCATTTATCACTCGTCTAATTGGGACGTGAAATTACTAAATAGCCCAATAATTTAATTGCGTTTTTAAAAAAAAAATTCTTTTAACTTTTATTTTAGTTTGATTCTACGTATTTGTCACTTTCATTTCTAAGTTGTCATTTAATGAACTCGTTATTTATTGTAGTCTTTTTAATAAATAATGTTTGTTAGTCCAATCTTTTTTGTTTAGATTCATCTACATTAATGTTAGAAGTAAGGTAAAGTTCGGACGACTGTCATTGTACTTGCCAACTTTGATAAAATTTCTAACAACAACGTCAAGAATTAACTCATTTTGATTATCTAATATATCAAATATTACTTAAATAACTTATACTTAACAAAAAACATAAATAATCTTAGGTAATTTATTATTTCTTTCATGAATTTAATTCTAATAAAGTTACTCAAAAACATTATCAAACTTGTTATATATTGCAAAAATTTGATTATATAATTTATTTTAAATTTTAATGCAAGAAAAAGTAGTTTTTTATCTCCATAAAAAAAGATCCGGATAAAAATTGTAAATACTTGAAATGTTAGGGGGCAAATTAGTCAAAATTAATCTATATTTTAATATGTTGAAGCAAATACTATACTACATATAAACATGACATATCATAGAATATATTATTGCATACAAAATAAGAGATTGATACGTGATAGTTTATATCATTTCTTAAATTTATGTGTCACACATTATTTCTTCGAGTAAAGCAAACGAGCTCTAAGTATATATATAAGAAATATTACAAATCCGAATAAATCTATAATCTCCATCCCCATCCCTTGTCCGCGTCTCCAAGTTTCAAAAGCAAAGCGGCCGATTCTCAATTTGTCCGAATCCTTTCACTGTCGTCCTTTAACAAATCGGTAAGCCCGCTGACTCGCCCTATCTGGTAAAACACACCGTCATCTAAAAAACCTATCCCCCTATCGTCTTTCCCAGTATTACTGTAGATCCAAACTATTTCATTTATATTGAGAGTTAATCCGCAATTCATCAAATCAATTTTTAGAAGTGAGAGTGTGATTCGGGGGAGAGCGGTGTCTGCCTGTTTTTGTATGCTACTGTGCGTGCGGATGTGTGTGTGCGCGTCCCTGTTTTGTGTGGGTGCACTGTTGGAGGGTGTGAGTGTGTGTGTGTGTGTGTGTGTGTTTGTGTGCTTTTGGTGTGTGTGTTAATAGTGTGAGCTAGAGTTTGTGTGCGAGAGTGTGTATACAGGTGTGTGTGAAAGTGTGCGCACATATGTGTGAACTAGTGTTTGCAGAACGTGTTTGTGGGTGTGCGTAGACGTGTACTAGTGTGTGTGTATGTATGCCAATTAAAATGAAGAAGAAGGGTAAAGAGTGAGCATGTGTGTGTAGGTATAATGTGTGTGATGGTGTGTGCAAGACTGCAAGGTGATTTAGTGTGTGTTTCCTACATGCGTGTACAGTTTGTGTGTTGTAGTGCATGAGTGTGTGCGTGTTTTAGTATGTGTGAATTGGTGTATGTGTGTTTATGTGGGAGTGTAGGTGTGTTTATATATGCATATGTGGCTAGAGAGATAAGCGTGAAGAAAATGGAGGTGAGAAATTATTTATTTAAAATGTTGATGTATGTATTAGCGTGCCAAGTTCAAGGGATTATGGGAAAGGAGGCGGTTGTAACGGGAAAAAGGAATCATTTCCCTGAGCATTACCTTTTCATTTTATTTTATTTTATTTCATTTTGTTTCCTTTACATTTCAATTAAATCCAGCCTTGTACCTCCCAAAACCTTTCCATTTCACCGTCCAAAGTTTCCAGAATATTAATTCAGCCCTAGCTTCTTTAGCTACAAGCTAGCCAAGCCTTACTCTAATTTTCATATTAATATATATATATATATATAAACTAAAGCTTTAGTAATAATGATATTAAATACACGTATCTCTACGTGTAGGTTGCAAAGATCAAGGATATCAACATAGCATTTACATTACATTTGCTCAATTTTCTTCAAGACAATTCAGGTGAGGGTTTATTGTTTATGCTTTAATTATATTTACTTGATTGCCTACGTGTGCTTTTATTTTCTAGTTGTTACTTGTCAATACAAGTAATTATTCAATTTGCTACTTGTCAATACAAATTTAACTCATTGTCATTATGCTACTTGTCAATACAAGTTTAGCCAATTATCAGTATGTTACTTGTCAATACAAGTTAGCTCTATGTGTCTTGTCAATACAAACGCATCATTATAATAATTGCTACATTGTATGCCTTTTTGTTTATATAATTGTTGTGATAAATTGTGACTCCCACGAGTTAAAAGAAGCTCACCCCAACCCAATATTGATCCTTTCAGGTTACCTTAGTACGGGTGAGTGGAGTTGAGGCGGAACCCGAAGCATATGAAATCCAGTAAACTTTTATAAATTACTTATCATTTATGTGTATTTAATTGACTTTATATTGAGATAATGAAATAGTTAGCAATGACTAGATAAATACTTATGTGAGTTTGATTCATATTGTTATTGTTATTTTAATTGGTTAATATTTTATTCTATTAATTTGATTATTAATGGAACCTCTCAATACTTGTGTTGTTGGAACTTGTGTGTTATTAATTAATTAAATTGTTTCGAACATGTTTAGTAGTAATCATAGAATTATTATTATTATTGTTATTATTATTATTATTATTATAGGTGGAGTAAAATGCTTAGTGGACAATTCACTAAATATACTATATTTCAATCATGGTTTCTTTGATTTTCACATTAATTTAAGTTGGTTGGATATTGTGCTTGCTTAATTGTCTATACTTGAACAAAATTCTTTTTAATTTAACTACATACATTATTTGAATTATGTTATCAGTGACATGGTTATTTATTTATATTTCTAGTAATTTAACTAATTGATAAATTAATTGTGTTAATTTAGTTGCTGATTTGCTCAGTTCCGAGCATGCTTATTTATAAACTTACTTGTATCTTTGTTGTCATATAGGTTCTCACCTTTGCTACAGTCTAAATTGTGTATGCACCCTTTTAATTACTTATGACTTGTGTTCCCGTTGTTACGCATGATTTATATTTAAATTTATTTATGCGGTTATAGATAATAGAAAATTTTGATATGGAGTTAATTATATTCTCAGGTAAATTTGATTTAATCATGTCTGTGTATAATTGTTGAATTATTTTATCGAAGATATGTTTAAGAATAATACAAGCTTATTTGAAATATTTATTTAGAGTCGCGTTAAGTGAACTTATATTTAATTATCTTATTTGAGTTATCTAATGTGCTAACTGATTTTAGAATTAATGTATTTGATAGAATATTATTTAGGTGTTAAGTTTTGACTGATTAATCTACTTTCACGTGTGATATATATATGTTATTAATGATTAGTTCGTTATTCTTAAATAAATAATATTATGAAATATGACTTAAGGAAAATCATGATTTTGTGAAGTTAGTTGTTAGGAGTATGCCTTGAATAAATTTTGTTTAGTTGATTTTCTTTTATATAATTTTCATGAACATTTATTTGCTGATAACTTATGGAATATGATTATGAGATGGTTGTTTTTGTGTCTGTATGTAATATAAATATTTAGGGTTCCCATGTAAATATTTAATGACAGTTAATATAGTTTATAATAGGGATTTAATTTGTAATTTAATATTTCTTGGTAAATAACTAAATAAATTCATATGCATTTTTATTTGATTTTTTTAACGACCTGTCTAGTATTGTCTTTTATAGATATATAAAAGAAAAAAAGAAATTACTTATTTCTATTTAAAAATGCTTTAAAATATTTTTATGAAAACCGGGTCGTTACAGACACCCACTCTCAGGAACGGAAAAAATGAAACGCTAATAACAAGCAAAAAAAGAGAAAGGAAGATGATCACTTGTCGGTCATCTCCCACCACGTCATACCTAGTGGATGCTCTACCACTTGAGTTATCCAACTTCGTCTTAAAGACCTCTATATATAAGAACATAAAAAGGCAAAGGCCAAATAAAAATAAACTATATTTATATTTGACTATACTTAGGGTTCGCTTGGTTGAATGGATTAGGAGTACGTAATAGGAATGAAAGAGGACCGATTCTCATTTATGATACTTGGTACATAATTAATAAGTTAATCATTACTCATTTTATTAACAATTTCTCTCACATCATTCCGTAGTATGATTCTTCATTCATACTTATTATGATTATCATACTTAATTTTATACCAAGCGACCGCTTATATTGCTCAACATAGCAAAATGATTGGTCTTACTTTTGCACATCAAAATGATAGTGGGAGGGGAGCAATACAAGTGGACTTTTCTTGTGCATGGTCAGCCCAGGAAGTGCATCAATATCCACATGCTCTCCTTGGGCCAAGGCCCAATCAAACGAGTACAAAAGATTTGCCAAGGCAAGTTCTATTGAAACGAGGCCCACCCTCATTCCCGGGCAGCCCCTCCTCCCTCCTCCAAATGGGATCATCTCAAGCCCATCAAATTTCTCGGGTTGGAAGACATCAAACCTTTCGGGCCGGAACTCATCTGGGTCGGCCCAGTTTTCTGGATCTCTGCCGATGGCCCATCCGTTGATGATAACCCGGGTTCCCGGCCTGATTTTGTATCCCTCAACAGTGCAGTCTTGAGCCAGGATTTGGGTCCGGTATAGGAGTGGGGCTGGTGGGTACAGTCTTAGAGCCTCCAATACCACGGCCTTTAGGTAGGGAAGTTTGTTGATATCATCCTCATCTACGCTTCCTTTACGGCCCATAACTCGTCTGATTTGGGCTTGGGCTTTTTTCATGATTGTGGGCCTAAGCATTAGGGCCGTCATTGTCCACACTATTGCTGCTGCTACTGTATCAGTTCCAGCAACAAACAAATTCTGTGTATAATTATAGATTGATTAATAATCCTCCTAAAAAAAAATTATTTTATAATTGGATAAAATGAATTGATCAATAAGTACCCTACTCAAATCTACCTTAAATATAAAAGAAAGATCCTTAAAAAGTCTTTCTAGATGATGTGCCTTTTTGTGATATTTTTGAATTATTTTAAATTATAAATCATGACTTTTCTCCCATTTACTATAACGGAAGAAAAATGGGAAATAATGGTTAAGTGATTGAAGTCCTAACAAATGAAGGAGTTCCTTAAAAGCAACCAATGGGATTTATTTTTTGCTTTTTACTTTTTCTCTTAATATTTACAAGTCTTATAATTTTTTCGTCTCAATTCTATTTTTTACGAAAAATATACCGAATTAAACTTCTTTTCACGATATTCGATTTGACATTCATTTTGCATATATATTAACATATGAATTTTAAGGGTTAATTTACTTTTTTTTTTTTTTTTTTTATTATGATGGTATAATATGATTTTTAAAATTCTTTTATATAAAATTAAAATGTCAAATGAAATTCAAAATATTTCTTTTAGAAGATTATTTTTATTTTATTTTTTTACTTTAAGTTTACACTTTACAGTTGTAAAACTTAGATATATTAGATAAAATGATTTATTGAATGGATTAGTTTGTTTTTCTTTCTTTATTCGTGAAAAAAAAAAAGAAGTTAACTATAAAAAATAATAAGCCGATTGTATTTTATTTAAATGCACACGATAGTACAAGTTATCATCCACCCATATGCTTAAGAAAGTATAATGGTTGTGACTTCTCATGCTAAAATTATTAAATTTAAGATATGTGACTTCAAACAACAATAACTATAAAAAATGATATTGTCTTATCCTTATACTTATATACAATTATGTATTAATATATTATTACAAATATTACAGCCCCTGCAACACACTGGTAAAATACTATAGAGATAAATTAATTAAATTCTAATGCTCTATTTAAAATTTTATTTTAAATAATCAACCTCGTCAAGTCTTGCAAATCGATGTAATTTAAAGATCTTCATATGCAATGCGGAGAAATAAAAGGCAATTAATAGTCAATATTGTGTACAAAGAGGTGTTTCAAAATCTTTAGTGTTTAATTTTTTCCTTTACTTTGTAATTTGTGTAGTTTAGGCTAATTAGATTTGTCATTTTCATATCGAACTTTGATCAAGTGTAATAAAACGTTTCATAAGTCCTTTATAATATCTTATCAATTACTTATTTCGATTTTCATTAATATATATTTAATTTATACTATCTAATTAAATAATCAATAAAATAAAGTTCTAGCACGGAAGGACAACTAGTGTTTCCTTAAAAGCACAACGATAATAACTAATTAACTAGGCTCCAATTTATGGACTAATTAAGTTATTTTTCTAATCTCTTCTCGGCTAGAGCTGCAAATGAACAATACTTTGATGAACAACTCGTATTCGAGTCAGTTAACGATTGCTTTTGTTTCTATTTGTTTAATAAACGAGCATAACTTAAATATTGAAGGACTTGTTCGTTAACGGCATGTGAACATTATTTAGTTCAAAAAAAATTTAATAATTTGAATATTTTTTATATTATTTATATAGTTCGTTTATTTTAAAATGTCCATAAATTTATTTTTGAAATAATGAAACTCAAGTTTTTTTTGCTATACTAGAATAATCTCTAATATTCGTGTCCACGACACGAGAATGTTAATAAATTAGGCGTTCGTTAATATTTGCGAACATTAACGAAAACTAAATTAACAGGCTCGTTTGAGCTCGATTTGCTTTAAAATTTAGCAGACAATACTCAAATAACCTAAAATCTGAAATCTGATTCGACTCGATTTGATTCGTTAACAAATATATCTCCACCTAACAATATATATGTCCCACTTAACCTCGCCTGGGGCCTAGGCCCTAAAGATTTTTTCAACATTAAATAATAACAATAATAATATTATTAATATTGTTGCACATGTCTACAGATATTTGTGTGTGATATGTGTACATGCGCACACGTGTTTCTCAATGCACACATTTCACAGAATAAATGCAAGGTATGATACTAGAGCCCCACACCACAAATGCATGTCAAGTTGTGGGACTACATATGGATAATGAGTGATCATCTCTGTCCGTGTATTTCATTAGTTGTAGGGATTCTTGTATAATTTGAATTAAAGTATTAATATTTATATTTAAATATATTACATGATTTGAGTAAATGTATTATGATGAAAATATAATAATATTTATACTTAAATATAATACGTTTATTCAGAATAAATAATATATTCAAATATAAACCGTGATATACTTGTCTCTTTTAATGATTTTTCTTAATATTGTAAAAGAATTAATAATCATGTATATGAGAACTGAGTGAGTATTAGAGTAGAAGAGATAAATTATAAATTCCAATGTTTTAAAAAATACTAGACGTTAGTCAGACGACAGACGTGGGTCTAGTGTTTAACTGGGTCTGGACTGGATTAATAGAGCTATGCGGGATTAAGGTGATTTAATTTACTGAATCACATATAACCATTGATGGACCTACATAGTACATGAGAGCCAAGGGGGGCACTGGGTCCCCCTGGCCCCAATCGAAATATGTTATTATATAAGTGTATTTTAGTTGATTTTAATACAATTAATTAAATAAAATAAATAATTTTATTGTTTGACTTGAATATGATTTAGTGTACAGAATAGAGATAAAAATTTCAAAAAATAGAATGAAATGTTTATAAACACTAAATCTTGACCTTATATATATATAATTGAATCAATTTATTAATCTTATCAATATTATTAGTAATTTTTAGTTTTATATATATAGTTGAATATTGTTGAAACTTATGGACAGATTTAGAGACGTCCCGTCCTGTTTTTATTTTCTAAAACTTTAGTTTTAAGTGTAACTTAACCAAATATTAAATTTATAGTATAATATATGAGTGTTTGTTTTCTAGCCTTCTCAAAATGAGTCACTTACTTGGTATTAAATTTGCCTTCAAATCTTAGAGTTTAATTAGAAAAATTTTGTCCGATAAAATGAATACCTAGATTTGGCCCCCCCTCGACGAAATTTTTAGGTCCGTCACTGCATATAACAATAGGTGAATCTAGTTGAAGCCAATATCTAGCTTCAGTTTAAAAGCAAAATTTATTGAACCATAATTTTTTGTATTATGATTATTATTGTTCTAGTTATTATTTTTTATTAAAGCCACCCCATTTTATTCACGTTCTTGCTTCTATTTAAACAATAAATAAATATCTCAAACAAAAAATCATATCAATTATTTTGTTTCAAATTATCAATTTTTTTAGTAATATTTTAGTAAAAAACAAATTTCTTGTAAAATTCCTTACTAATAGTAATTATGTTCTTGCCGAAAATTTTATTTTTAGTCCAGTATATTAGGCCTTGTTTAGTAAAAGTCCTGTATGTTATAAAATTTCAATTTTAATCCTGTATGTTCCAAAATTTGTCCAATTTAAGGACACTAACCATCATCAACAACCAATTTAGCCGGAATTATTGGACTAATAAATTTAGGGCTTTTGAGTGTTAATGCTTATGTGTTAAGTATTTGTCCAGATAACATTCAAATCATTAAATTACTTTAGCCGCTCGCCCAAAAAAGAAAAGAAAAAGGTAAACCCTAATTTCCGTATGAGGTGCATTTCGTTTTATTTTTTATTTTATTTCTTTCTTTCTTCATCTTTCTCAAATTTATTAGTCGTATGCGTCACACGCGATTAATTATGGCCAAATTGGTTGTTTCTGATGGTCAGTGTCCTTACATTGGACAACTTTTGAAACATACAACACTAAAATTGAAATTTTCTAATATACGAGATTTTTACTAGACAAGGTCTAATATACAGGACTAAAAATGAATTTTTCCCGTATAGTAAGATATAACTTCTTTTAACATTATTTTTTCGAGTAATAATGTTCTTATCTAAATGTACAGTAAGATACAACTACTTTTAACATTATGTTTTCAAACTTTTACGTTTTAACCCACTCCTTTAATAAATCTTGAATCTACCTTAGTATATAACTTTCGTAAACTCGATTTAAATTGTACCTAAAAAAACAAAATATCTACAAACGAAAAATAATACCAAGAAGTTTTTGACATGCATGTAGAAGAAGAATTAAGACGAACATGATATGATAATAAATAACAAAATAAATGATCAGTTACCATAAGCAATGCTTTGATGTGGTCCCAATTCAAATCCTGGTTTTGGGCTTTGAGCTGGATCATGAGGTCAATAATATCCAATTTGTCTGAAGTTTTTGGCGCGGATTGCCGGAGATGCTCGTCGATAAGCTCCTGATAAAATACATCCAGTTCTTTACAGTTTCTATCCAACCTATCCAGCAAACCCGACGCCTTATCCAGCCAGCTCAACGGCGCCGGAAAATGGTCGGAAAAGTAGAACGACACCATCAGCGCCTGAGCTTCCAGCACCAGCCGGTCCATCCTCTTCTTGTCGAATTCGTCATCCTCGTACCGCCTCCCAAACGCCACCCGGCAGATGAGGTTGCTCGCCAGAGACATGGCCATGGCGCTCAGATTTACAG
This sequence comes from Ajuga chamaepitys, assembly GCA_958295605.1. Taxonomy (NCBI): domain Eukaryota; kingdom Viridiplantae; phylum Streptophyta; class Magnoliopsida; order Lamiales; family Lamiaceae; genus Ajuga; species Ajuga chamaepitys. Next base: position 47,938,863 of record OY282498.1, read on the forward strand.
GCGCACTATAAGAAAAATGGCTTTTTGAAAAAATAAAAATTATCTGCACAAAAAAGTATTTGCCTTTGCCACTACTATATCGTTATTAATTAGTTATCTTAATAATTCGGACGCAATTTAAAAAGTGTATCAAGTTTTTTTTGTAATAATTAATTATTTCTAAAATAAAATTTAAAATACTTTAAATTATTTGTAGAGCATTTTGTGATGTCTCACAAAAAAAGACTTGCAGTCATGACAGTCAATATGAGGAAATTGTTTTTTTTCCCCTAAGTTTGATCACCAATTTTTATTCATTTCGATTTTGGTACTTAAAGTTTCAATATTAAAAAAAAATTGGTCCCATAAGTTTCAAAATTTGACAAATTGACCTTGTCACTGCCTACCACAGGTAATGTCAAATTTGTTCGAATTTATTTCATTTCGAAAGTTAAAGGACCAAAATCGAAACGACAAAAATGTAATGTTTTTAAATGAAAAATGGTGAAACTTAATAAGTTAGAAACAATTTATCCTTAATATTATTTGAGACACCTATCAAATATTTTTGCAATAATTAGTTATCTGTAAAATAAAGTTTAAAATAATTTTAAATAATTTGTGGAATATTTTGTGATGTTAATTCATCACATAAATTTATATACAAAGACAACAATAATTATATATCACAAAAAAACCTCTTTTGTTGTAGTGTTGGTTGATCATGCATACTAGAATTAATCTTCGAAATCATTCTAGAAACTTCATCCTCGCGGACAGGGCGAAAGGCGATGAGCTGTTTGGGAGAGAGGAGATGGAGGAGGCAGATCCTCCGCATCTCCCTCCAGTGGGGATTGTAGGCCGAGAAGGCCATGTCGAGGCCGCCGTAGGACAACTTTTGTTGTCCTACGGTCGGTGGCCGGCTGCAAAATGCACGGTCATGCGTTGTGAGTATCAGTTTCGCCATCTTCGCGGAGGAGACAACGAGGATCGGGGTTGGCCCATGCTTGAGGTAGGCGAGCGGGCCGTAGGTTCGGGCGAGGCGCCAAAGGTAGACATGAGGATTGGATTTGTCGAACTGGAGGAGGTTGCCGATTACAGGCAGGCCCATTGGACCCGGTGGCCTATTTTTCTTTAAATTGTTCACGATGAATAGGAGAACGACTGTGGCTAAAAATATGAGGGTGGCTAGTGAGAGAAACATGGTTAATAATTTTATTGATATTAGGTTGCATGAATTTTGTGATGGTGGAGTGGTCTATTTATACATGTACTGAATGAGGGCCATCGAACAACATAGACATGTTTTCCTCCTTTGCTTTTCTTCCAAATAATGGTAGCCATGGCCTCTTCGGGTAGAGTACATGCATATTTCCGTCACATTCTAACTCATTTGATTTGGGTACGATACGAGTAATGTTCGTTGGATAATATCAAATACAACACAACATTTCAGTTGATGGCATGAGCCAGAAATTGAATTTTGTATCATAATTTTTCTAACGTGATTTTTTTTTAAAGCAACACAAGTCAATTTGGTGGAAGAAATTGAATAATCAATTTAATTGATGATTTGCTACATATTTTATTGACCTATTGAAAGTCACTAGTATTACTCCCGTGCGATGCACGAAAGTATGTTAACATTATAGTATATTTTAACAAAATTAAATACTATATGATGTTATTTTTTAAAATGTGAACCTTGTATACTCGATAAAATAAATAATTCAAAATGTGAATTATCATATAGTAAAATTTTAAATAGCGTAAATATCGGTTTCTCCCGTGAAATTTATGGATTGAATATATACTTATTATTTATAAAAAATTATTTTAGCGAAATAAAATTAAACTAAATATTAAATATGACAATTAAAATACATATATTAAAATTATTTTTTTCAACTCAAATGTTACTGTAGGCAGCATGTATCCTTCTTAACCTATGTGAATAATCACAAATAATCTCATTAATATTACAGATGTTAAAATAAACATAAATATAATAAAATGCCAACTATTTAAATAATAATTATAAGATAATAAAAAATAAATTTAATAATTTATAAGAAAATTATATTTTTCTTTTAAGTAATCTCATATTTGTTATTGTGAAAATAGTCAATTGATTAAATAGTCTAATCCATAATAAAAAGTCAAAACTTACTTCAACTTAAAGTAGATGAAATTTTTTATTATATACTATATGTAAAAATAGATTATAAACAACAAAAGACTTGTTATTATTATTTTTTTTTTAAAAAAAGTTGTTGAAAAAGAAACAAACTGACAGATTGGTGATAGTACAACAATAACTCTTTAGGGACAAATACATGAATAATACACTGGAAAATGTCCAGCTTGCAATTGGAGGGAAAATAATTTTCTTTATTACATATTTGGCTCCATTTTATTTAATTAGATAAAAACACATGTTTATATGTATATAAGTATGTGTATATATATGTAGATTAATTTACCGAATAAAACTAAGATAGAAAGATACATACAATAAATAAATTAATTAAAGTGTTTATAAAAAATAGATTTTTTTATAAAAAATATTTAACTAATTCTTACAGCCTAAATTTGACACCAATAAAAGTGCACAATACGTACTAAAATCAAATCAAATAACCAATTAATATAAAATTGTCTTTATTTTATTAAATATCACACTTTTTTTTATATGGTATGTATGTTAAATTAAAGATCATGAAAAGATAATCAATTATGTATATAATATGTAAAAAATGGTTATGATACAAAATACTACTTGTAAATTTGGGAAAAGTACTTCTTTAGATATAAGGAAAAAAAAATCAAAGGTTCGCATTTGTACAAATAACCAGAAATAACACAAAATATAATGATTTGGAAATTCAATTTACAATCTTAACTTTCTTATAACTTTACATATGCGTAGATTTTGTAATATATCTACATAAACTTTCAAATTCTAACTATAAATATTTACTTGTTCCTTTCTAAAATTAGATTCTCATCTGCAGCTTATAATATTTTACTTGATGATATCAGATATACCAAAAATATTTCTGAATAAATCCTAACATTAACAAAATAAAATTCAAAAGTTATTCATAATTCGAATAACAATATAAAGTGTGTGACTTCTATAAAATACTTAAATATATTTATATTTTATTTGGTACCATAATTTATTCAAATATATTTTATATTTGTAATGCAAATATTATATCCATCTAAATATAAAGTTGATTAATGAAAAAAACTATTGCTTAGGTTGCAAAAGTTAAAAAATAAAAATAAAAAGTTGAATTTAGTTAGTGCGACAAAGTACTTTACAGATTAAAAAGTGTAAAAAAAATATAGTTGAGGTTAGTCATGTAAAAAAACCAACTACAAAAAGATTGAAAGATGTAACAAATGTCATAATTTAGGTTGCAAAGTGTGACTCACTTAATAAAATAATTTTAACAAAATACATATTATGAAAATATGATCTAGTACTAAAAGAATAACTTGAATAATAATTATGATATATAAATATGCATTTGCTCTAAGTTCCCAGTCTGCAGTGACTACTCAAACATACATTGTTATTATAAATAATATATTCCGTCTGTTCCTTTTTATTTAGTATTTTAACTTCTTAATGATTTTTCGAATTAATTGATCTTTTAGTTATTTTTTACAATTTCTCAATTTTTCTCTCTGTCAATCGCAAAATATTTCTTACTTTTCAACCTAGACATGAGATAGATATGTGAGAGAAAGGAGATTACTGGGAGATATATTTGGAAAAAAATTGAACTCTTAATTCTTCGACTTTTTTCTAAAAAATAAAAAAGAAACGAAGGGAGTATATTAATATCGTAAGTAATTATTTAATAAATTGTTTGTAAAATATTAATTTTTCCTCTAACTTAATAAAATAAGTGTTTCATTATTTAAACAATGATTTTTATCCTGGGCGTAACTTAGGTAAATAAAATATATTAGAAATTCTTGTCATATAAAAAAAATAAAATTCTTGTAGTGTAAAAGAACCCAACTAATCAGAATCTAACCAAAATAATTAACCAATAAATAATTTATTTTTAAATCTAATATATGGGATATGCATGTCAAATTGAAGATCGTGAAAAGATGTATAATTTGATATATTATGTATAAAAAATGAATTATAAATAAAAAAGTTAATTGTATTTTATAAAATAAAAAAGAAAATTGTTACTTACCAAAACTGACAAAACCTTACTAAATTAATGTTAAATTTTTAGGCGGGAAAATAAAATAACATAAAAGTCCTTCATTCTACTTATATATATATATAGATTGCATGTCAAAATAATATAACTAAATTAAATCAAATTAATTTAATAATTATATAAAAAGATGATGGAGGATATCAAATTACGATGAATAAATTAGAAGACTCCATACATTGACATGTTGCAAAAAGTCATCAAATTCGTCACTGAAGCTGATAAAGAGATATGGATATAAGTCCACATATCCACGTGATAAGCCTATTCAGATTGGATGAAAGTGGTCTAAACTATCAAGAGTAATGATATTATGGAAAGATTTATTAGTAAAGTCTTGATCTTTCAAAGATTCGAGTAATTATTAAATTAAAAATAATTAATTTAATGATTATCTTAATAAGATCTTTGATAAATACGATATGGTGGTGAACAATTAAATATTTTAGGCAAAAATTTGGGTGCATAAGATGCACCATAGTGTTATTGTACACCTTGTGGGCCCCACCGGTTCAACCTAAAAAAATCGTGCCGGTCTGAACCGGCCAATTATTATTATATTAATTTTTATGCGCGCGCGTGTTTATATATTTAATGGCCTGTTTGTTGAACACTAAAAGCAAGTGGTCTGGTGGTATTTAATGTAGTCTTAAATATCTCAACCTTGAGTTCAAGGGTTCAATTCTGTTTGCATCCTTCTTCCTTCATTTTTTTTGCCTTTTCCTTTTCTGTTTGCATCTTTTTTCCTTCTTCCTTCATTTTTTTTGCCTTATATTGTACAATATACAAGAAAAATTAATCTAACCAAACCTATAATGTCATACATCATAATATACACCGTATCGAAATATTAAATATACTGTGAGTATTGTAAGTTGGAAAAAATAAATATATCGCAGTATGAAACAAAAATTAACTAAAACAACATATACTGTCAGGCATCACAACGTATACTGTATCAAAATATTAAATATACTGTGAGTATTGTAAGTTGGAAAAAAAAAATTCGCAGTATAAAACAAAAATTAACTAAAACAACGTATACTGTCAGGCATCATAACGTATACTGTATCGAAAATTTAAATATACTGTGAGTATTGTAAGTTGGAAAAAATAAATATTTCGCAGTATGAAACAAAAATTAACTAAAACAACATATATTATCAGACATCACAGCGTATACTATATCGAAATATTAAATATACTGTGAGTATTGTAAGTTGGAAAAAAAAAAAAGTTCGTAGTATAAAACAAAAATTAACTAAAACAACGTATACTGTCAGACATCATAACGTATACTGTATCGAAATATTAAATATACTGTGAGTATTGTAAGTTGGAAAAAATAAATATTTACGTATACTACATCAAAATATTAAATATACTGTTAGACATCATAACATATACTATGCTCGAAATTTGAATATACTGCTGGTGAAAAATAAAAAGGTGGTGTTCATATACTCTCAGGCTTTATATCATAACGTATACTGTATCGAAATATTAAATATACTGTGAGTATTGTAAGTTGGAAAAAATAAATATTTACGTATACTACATCAAAATATTAAATATACTGTTAGACATCATATGTTCGAAATTTGAATATACTGCTGGTGAAAAATAAAAAGGTGGTGTTCATATACTCTCAGGCTTTATAAAATATACTATGCTCGGAATTTGAATATACTGTTGGTGAAAAATAAAAATGTGCTGTTAAATTCGAACCCGCGCACTGAAGGGTACAATGCCGCGTCTTTATCAACTAAGTCAGCGCCTATTTTGTGATTCCAAACACACCTTAATATATATATATCACGCGCGCTAAAACCATAAGTGGGCCCCACAAGGTGTACAGTAACACTAATGTGCATCTTATGCACATGAGTGTCACTCAATGTTTTATTCGAATCTAGGTCAATTAGTATTCTCCATTTTGCAACTATAATTATAAATAGTCCCAATTTTCCACCATAATTCATAACACAAGTTTAAGAAGCAGTGAACTATAAATACACCCTAGTTTTTCACCATAATTCAAAATTCTCTCTAGCATTCTAAAGGCGATTTGACACGAGTTTAAAATATTTACAAGAAAGAGTTTAAAAGGTCTACAAGTCAAAAAGTCAAATTCTCCTTGATACGAGTTTAAAAAGTCACAAGTCAAACTAAAAACGAGTTTAGAAGGTTTACAATTCAAAGTCTAATCAAGAACCCCCTCGATATGAGTATAAACTATCTAGACAGTTTAAAAAATTTACAAGTCAATAACAAATCAAGAATTAGAGGTGTGCAAAAATCGGTTATAACCGAAAAAACCGACCGAAAAATGTCGGTCGGTTCGGTTATGTATATGTCGGTTCGGGTATCGGTTATGAAAAATTAAAAAATCGGTTATTTCGGTCGGTGTCGGTTTTGAAAAATTAAAAACCGAAAAAACCGAAACCGACCGAAAAATTAGGTCATATACAACCCAAACCCTAATTCACCTACTAGGTCGGTTGGTGTCGATTTCGGTTTTGGTCGGTTTTCGGTTATGTAGGTCAGAAAACATGTATTTTATTTATTTTTTTGGATTTCGGTTATGGCCGAAAAACCGACCGACTAAGTCGGTTCGGTTAGAGTTCGGCTGCAATAAAAGATTCGGTCGGTTCGGTTATTGGGTAGGACTGGTCGGTTAGCGGTCGGTTTTTTAAATTCGGTCGGTTCGGTTACCGAAACCGACCGACGCACACCCCTATCAAGAATCCAAGTATAAACTATCTACAAATTCAAATCGAAATTCAACTCCTTGATACAAGTATAAATTATCTACAAATTCCAACTTCAAATCTAAATAAAAAAAACCACCTTGATAAGAGTATAAACTGTCTACAAACCAAATCAAGAACTTCTTGATTCGAGTATAAACTATTTACAAATTCAAATTCAAATTCAAATCAAGAATTGTTTGATACGAGTATAAATTATCTACAAATTTCAAATCTAAATCTACAAATCCTTGATACAAATATAAACTATGAATTCAAAATCATGTCCAAATTCAAGAACTCCTTGACAACATCATAAAATGTCAATATGTTCAAAGAAAATTTCAAGAGCTAGTTTCCGAAACTAATCCACTACAAGACACATCATTTGTTAACAAGTCTTGATAGCGCATTTGTAGATACACAAATTTTGTATCCAATTGAAATGCACCATGTAATGAAGTATATATTGAAATCAATTTTACATTATTTTAATATTAGGAATTAATTAAATAAATTTCTAAATTAAATAGTCAACTTAATTGATGATTAGCTATATATATATATATATATATTGTAAGACATCATGTATCAAGATGATATTATTAAATTAAATCACATTAATTCGATAATTATCCAAAACGATGATGATGGATATTAAAATTATGGTGGACAAATCAAAAGACTCCGTCTAGATATTGCAAAAATCATCAAATTTGTGAAATAACCGAAACTCTTAGATAGAGATATATAGTATGAGTATTTTGAATCTCCTATTCCATATAATACAATAACTTATACCACACTTCAATCCACAAACGATACGTGTATATGATATCATCAAGACATTTTATATGACATAATTAATACACTATGTTGTAAAAAATATTGTATCAAATGTGATAGAAAATCCGAATCGATGTACTATGAGTCTTTCGCTAATGAAGATATGGACGTAAGTCCGCATATCCTGTTCTATTCAAATTAGATGAAACTTGTATCAACTATCAAAGACTAATGATATCATGATAAGATTTGATTAGTAAACTCTGGATCTTCCAGGGTCTTGAATGATTATTAAATTAAGCAAAAATTCGTATGTGACCGTCACACAGTCGTCACACGATGTGACGAAAAAAATATTACTTTTTGTAGTAAAAGTATCACGTTTATTTGTAAAAGTATCACTTTTTTTGAACAAAAAAAATATCACTTTTTGCAGCAAAAATATCACCTTTATCTGTAAAAGTATCAATGCAGTAAAAGTATCACTTTTTCCTATCAATGTTTTCTGTAAAGTGTATTCCGCCACACGTGTGACCGTTCACACACAAGACTCACTCATTAAATTAAACATAATTAACTTAATAATGTTTGCTTCCGTTTTTTTAATTTTCATTATAACTTATTTGTTTTGTTTGTAAATAATTGTTATTCTAGCTTTTTTACTACTTTTTTTCCAATACTAACACTATAATTATGGAAAGTGTTAATAATATATAGAAATGATTAAAAACATCAAGAGATTTAAGGAAATTAGTTGAGAGTTAATTTGCCAACTCCTTAAGTCCCTTAATTTTCTTATCAAAAACTAGAATGACAACTAAAAAAAATCGAGATACTATCTCAACAAAATATTTTATAGATATGATATTGTAGAGAACCAATCAAATTACTCTACTCGGATCTAGGTCCATTAAAATTCTCCATTTTATAAGGACATATGAAATTAAGGCTTTGAAGCCTTAGGTTATTGCGAAAGATTGAAGATTTCATTTCTAGGAGAAGAATGCGAGGAGAACTATTACTCAATTCAAACAAATACAATTTGTACAATATTAATTTTTTTTTTTTTTTTTTGTGTTTATTTACTTAATATACGAAATTTATTGTTACACATATATGTCATATACAATATGTAAATGTTATATGATATGTCATTTTGAATTTTAAATATATATTTTAAACATAAGATATTAGATATATCGCTAATTAAAGATATGTGTATACTCGGATAACGAGCAGAATAAACGAGCAATATATTATATTCTGTCCAACCCTACCCAATCATAACACAACAAAAAATATATGAATTTTGATGACTAGAAAAAAAACTAGTGATCGTTACAAAAGGAGCAACTAAAGATGGTTAACAAATTGATACGTGGTTGTATGAATTTTCTGAGAGTGAGAGTGGGGTTTGGATGCACTATGTGCACGTATAGTTGATTTACTCATATAATATGATTGATTTATTCATATAATATATCACTATCAGTATGATTAATTTACTCATACAGTATGATTAATTTATTGATTGATACAGTATAGTTGATTTGCTTATATAATATTGTAGTGCACAATAAGCCTAGTGCATCCTGTGCACACAAGTTTTTGCAATTTTCTAAAGGTGAAGGGTTCTGTTCATATGTATTAGGTAAGGTCAATATTGGACAACGTTAAACGTATGCTATGCACTAGTGCTCTAAAAAAACGACGACCTAGGCAGCCGCCTAGCAGGGTCGGCCCTGATATTTTAATGTTTTATATATGGTATAAATTGGAAAAGGTCCCAATCAACATTTCTTTCCCCACATAAAATAATTAGAACATAAAGTAGCATGACATTTTATTTATAAATTAAAACAATATTATTGTGTCAATATTTTCAAGTTGTAAATACATATTCCATTTCTCAAAAAACTTGTTCACCGAGAATAATCAAAGTTAAATTTTATAAAAGAGGATAATTTTAATTGTTTTTTTAAATCACAAATTAATAGATTAAAAGTAAAAGAAATGAAAAAAGACTTGAAGATTCTAATAATTTTGAAGAAAGAACATGAAAAAATGCATTGGATATTTTTCATCGGCCTAGAATTAAGACGACCATGAACAGATTAATTTCTAACTTTACTCTTAGAATCGAGTATTGTTAGGGCCATTAATAGATTCAGCGGCGCAACTTTTAGGGCATCGATCCTCAGTCTTCAGATTATCTATTTTTTATATGTGATTATTGTAATATTTTTAATTTGGAACCTAATATATAAGTGTTCGTCCCTAGTATTTTCAAAGTTCATGTCCGTACTTATTATACAAATTTGCTTACATATTGTATAACTAAAGAACATCGCCTCCTTCATCCAGAAAAAGAAATAAATAGTTTCGCCTCCTTCCCCTACTTAAGTATAAAAATTTACTCCCTTACCTCCTTACCTCACGGTTAGAGGTGGCAAGCGTGCCGAGTCGGTTTAGTAGGTTCGATATTTTAGATGAGTCAGGTTATAAAAATGTAGATTCAAAGTATTATTTGGTCCGATCGAGTCGGCTCGATAGACCAAAAACCTAACTGACCCCGAATCGATTCGATAATCTTCGTATATTATAGGGGAGTACCTCGGGCTGGGCGACTAATTTTAGGTCTGATCAAATTTTAACCCGATCATAAATAAGATGTTGATCTAAATCGAGTGACCACCCAAATTGCCAGCTCTACTACGGTGCAAACAAAAACAATTTGCCTCCTATTAAACAAAAATAATTTGTGTCGATAAATTTTTTGGGTCAGTTACAGTGTTTATGGATGTCAATTTAGAAGGGCCTAGTTAGTTTAATTATAAAAGGATCACGTCTTTACTGAAAAGGGAAAATAAAAAGAAGAAAAACGATTTTTCTTTTAAAACCTGAACATAAATCACACGCCTGCTAACAAATTCATGCAAAAAAAATTGAAATAATACACGGAATGTATCAATACACTTGAAAGTTTTACTTATTATAGTAGGTTACATCGCCATATTCTTTTACTTATTATTCAGATTAACAGATTGTATGGATCTCATCATTTTTACTCAGTGCTGATTAGCTATTCCACCTATAATTCCATTAAGGTTTGTTTGTTTGTTTGTTTGTTTTTTTTTTTTTTAAGTTAATTATAAGTCCATCGATGAACATGATTTGGCTGAGAATTGAAACAATTAACTGAATGTAGGATAATATAGGGGATGTTTGCTTGGGGCTGGGGTGGCTGGGCTGGGGGAAGTGGCTGGAGTTAATGGCTTGGGATGTTAAAGAGTGATGTTTGGTTGGGTGGGAAATTTAATTATTAATTGTGAAATGTGATGTAATATGAGTAAGAGGTAGTTATTAATGATTGGGAGAATAATTAAAATAATTTTTTGATTTGTGATTGATGTCCCCCCACCAAACCCTAATATCGTGGCTTGGCCAAACAAACATCACTTGGGGTTGGCCAAACTGATTATGGGTTTGGCAAACCCCAAGCAAACATCCCCTAACTGTTCACAATCACATTATATTATTTGTAACTTTATTAGTTTATATACTAGTGTTACTTTTGTGTGACGTATGTTCATTAAAAAATAATTTTTCAATTAAATTAAATATTATATACTTTAATATTTAAAATTGTGACTGTTGTATCCTAATGAAATAAATATTCTTGATTTTTTTTTTAATTAAACATAGAAAAGTTATACGTAACATAAATATCAATTTGTCCCATGTGATATATGGATTTAATATAACTAACTTTATATAAATATATTATTTATAGATTAACACTACAATAAAATATTAAATTTAAAAAAACATTTACCCTTAAAAATAACCTCTCTTATTTTTGAAATTCAAACACTTATTTAGTGTATTTATATCATTCTAAACCTACATGAACATCCATGAATAACTTAATTTAATTATGAATGAATATCCAAATAATCACAAATATCTAAATATCACATAACTCATTACGGAAACCAATAAAAGGCCCAACTTTTGGGCTAAAAGGCGCAGTCGTACCAATACTTTTGCTGCTACCATTTTCAAGCACAATATCACTCTCTGTGGACTAATTATTTTTAAAAGAAAAGGAAAAAGTGTTAGGTTGTGTTTTTAAAAGGAAAAAGTGTTAGGTTGTGTTTGTTTAAGGTTGGAGAATGCTAAGTCAAACTTGACTGATGAAATTAATGAATGTTCTTTATTGAAATTTCATCTGCTAAATTCACGACCATAAACAAAAACATCCTTAATATTATTTTTTAAGAAAAGAGATGCATCCAGAAACTAGTTTTATCACATTTGAATCTGATTTACGTCAATAATTCATTGTATATGCAGAAGTTCCTAAAAATCCATTTAACTTTGGAACTTCTGGGTATAAGAGACCAACAACATAGGTTCTCAAGTAACTCCGGCAAGCTTGTGCAATGCAATTTAAACAAGCTTATAATAGAACAAAATTAGACGCGGACCAGAAATTCCTCGATAATTACCAAACAAACGACGAAAGTTTGTTTGGCGGTAGCCCTTGCTGCCTCTTCGGAGAATGGCGGAGACGGAACGCGTCGGAAGCTTGTGCATTGCGGCTGCTTGAGGGGCGCGCGAGAGAGAGAATTGCAGATTTTCGGAGCTTCTGTTGCGTGAGCTACAATTTTAGGGTTTAAGAAAAAGTAGAAATGGGGTTTTAGCCTTTAGGAAGGGGAAAAATTCGTTTTTGGTCCACTAACTTAGCGCGAGTTCAATATTGATCTACTAACTATGATATTATCAATTTTAGTCCAGTAATTTAGGACCGAGTCCAATTTGAGGATAAATTTCGCCGGAATTGACTAAGTGTCCCGGAATTACTCACGTGCAAGGCACGTGGTCGTTCAATTTGGGGCTTTCCGGCGATTTGTCCTCATATTGGATTCGGCCATAAGTTACTGGACTAAAATTGATAATATTGTAGTTAGTGGACCAGTTTTGGACTCGTCCTAAGTTAGCGGACCAAAAACGAAAGTTTTCCTTGTTTTGTCCCATCATCCAAATTTAACAGAATACATTTATTATTTATCATTTTTTTTACCTAGATTCAAATGGTTCTTGCCTTGATTCAAATCGTTGGAGATTTTGTAAGATACTTATATCAAAATCCAACAGTGACAATTTTTTTTGTTACTCCAACACAAAATAGTGAGGATCCACTGTTCGATTCTTTAATATAAAGTTGGAAATTCAGTCAAACCACACATCTTCTTGGTTTTGCGTGGTTTGATCTTCTTCCAAATCAGCCTCATCGGAATTTTTCATCAGACACTTCCTGGATTTTGCGTTGTGACCCACACCACCATATTTTCTACACTTCTCAACACCTGAATCGGAAAGCCCCAAATTGAACTACCACGTATCTTGCACGTGAGTAAGTGTAGAAAACGTGGTGGTGTGGATCACAATGCAAAATCGGGAAACTGTTCGATGAACAATTTCGATGAGGCTGATTTGGAAGAAGATCAAATTGAGCAAAACCAAGAAGAGGTATGGTTCGAATGAATCTTCAATTTTATATTAAAGAATCGAACAGTGGAGCTTCACTATTTTGTGTTGGAGTAAAAAAAAAGATTTCCATTATTGGGTTTTGATATACGTATTTTAAAAAACTCCAATGATTTGAATCAAGACAAGAACCATTTGAATCTAGGTAAAAACAAAATGCTAAAGAACCAACGTATTCTGTTAAATTTGGATTATGGGACAAAACAAGAAAAAAATTTGTTTTTGGTCCGCTAACTTAGGGCGAGTCCAAAACTGGTCCACTAACTACAATATTATCAATTTTAGTCCAGTAACTTAGGGTTGAGTCCAATATGAGGACAAATCGCCGGAAAGCCCCAAATTGAACGACCACGTGCCTTGTACGTGAGTAATTCCGGCACACTTAGTCAATTCAGCGAAATTTGTCCTCAAATTGGACTCGGTCTTAAGTTACTGGACTAAAATTGATAATATCATAGTTAGTGGACCAATTTTGGACTCGCCCTAAGTTAGTGGACCAAAAATGAATTTTTCCCTTTAAGAAGGTTCTCGAGATATGATTTTTGAAAGGTGAATCCTTTATTTTCAAGGATGTTTTCGTCCTTTGCTCGTAAAATTTGGGCCAAGGCCCTGCAAATATTTTGGGCTGTATTTGTGCGGTCCATCAGATTAGACTGGACTTATTTTAGAATATTAGACCCCACTCAGCCCAATCTCGACAAGATAGCCAAAACGAGAAAAAGATAAAGTAAAATAAAATTAAAAAGGAAGAACTATATGGAGAAATTAGGCTGGGGGCCGCTAGTCGCTAGGTGGTACTTTGCCATCTGATTTTATGATAATCTGACAGTTTTAGATGTTTGTGGGTCTAAGCTGATTAGTCGGATAATTAGTAAATTTTGGTGGGCGCCTAGTCAGATTTAGGCGGCAACTATTTTTTCCTTACTACTCACTCCGTCTCACTCTAAGTTTTCTACTTTTCTTTTTCGTACGTCCCAACTGAACTTTCCACCCCAAAAAAGGCAAAAAAAATCAAACATTAAAATCCCCACTTTTTCACTTTTATTACAAATTTGCCATTCTGAAATCTGTTTTTAATTCCTTAATTCACACTTTGAAAATTAAACCTAACCCACTAATTAATAACCCAACCCAATCCAATATATCCAGCCCAATCCCAAACCCTCCATAACCCAACCCATAAACACACTCACCCTTTGATTTTCTGTTGTTCGTCTCTCTCTCTAACAGGATCACTCTCTCTCTCTCTACAAACCCTAGCTTTACATCCGCCGCTGCTCCCTCTCATCACCACCCCTTTCTCCTCTCACCCAGATCTGTACCAGATATGGTTTTCCACCACTTTACCACCCTATATTGTGGTTGAATCGCGAGCTCTAATATTTTGGGGATGGAATTTGAATCCTCTGAATCTGAAGAGGTCTTCGTCTTCGACTCCGAAGAGTCCGTTGTCCCTGAAACAGATCTGGACGAAGTGGGTTCAGGAGCTGTCCCAACTGGGATTGAGGCGTCGGAGTTCACTTTGGAGGGCTTGCGAAGTCCAGAAATGCGAAGTTTCATCTTCGAAATGCTGGCTGTTTGGATTCCGGCTCTAAAAAGGTTATGTATTTCGATTGTTGCTGAGTTCGTCCCTTTTCTGTCTTTTTGATTTAAGATCTGTGAGATCTCACCATTAGTGATATTTTGTCGCAATTCTGTTGGACTTGAATTGGTGCGTTTCTGATAAAATCAAAGAATAGTGAATTTCTGGGATATTTATGCCGATTGTTGAAATGTTGGACTGATTTAGTGCGTTTCTGTTGAGTATTTGATTTATGCTGGTAAAATGTTGCATTTATGTGGGCACACTGATGCATGAGGCTGAAATATTGAATTTTTTAGTCCGTTTTTGTTGGATCTCAGTCCTTATTTGCTGAAATGTTGCTGAAAATCCTGATGTGTTTTTGTGGGCACACTGATGCATTTTGCTGAGACGTTGAATTTTTGGGGAGTTTTTGTTGGATCTCTATTCTTATCTGCTGAAATGTTGCTCTGCTTTTCTAATGCGTTTTTGTGGGCACACTGATGCATGTTACTAATGCATGTTACTGTTGGGTTGATTTTCTGTCCAGTAATTTAGCATGAAATTGCAATTTGAAACTGGTTGGGTTCTGATTGAAACTGATTGGGTTCTGATTGCAATGTGAATGGCTTTTTCAAAGTGATGAATGTGTAATGTAGCAACTGATTGATGATTGCCGCCCAGTTTATTTCATCAACTTCTTGTGTTATGTGTTCATGTGCTTGTGTTGTTTAGGTGGCCCTTCAAAATGATGTTAAGAAATTTCCCTGATTGAACTTGTAGCTGCCTAACACCTTCTGTTCTAACAGCTCCACACTCTCTCTGTGGGTTGATTATGTTAAGCTCGGGCTAGCTTGAACTAGTTCATATGGGGTAGTTCAAAGCTGCCAACTTAACTTAGTTGGTATAAACTTTTTCCCAATGATGAAACCTTTCTGAGGGACAAAAAATAAAATAATCTAAAATTTTTTTTTATAAAATGACCAATTTTCTTATTGTTTGCAGTTTAAGCAAAATGAACACTACACATGTGTTTACACTGCAAACAATAGAACAAAAAGAGCTGTCTTACGTAAACTGTTTTACAAGTACCCTAAATCCGACATAATCCCTTCAATGTCATATTGTTCTGTTGCTTCCTCATTTGCAATTAGAAACTCTATAGTGTCACGCACAAGTTGTTCTTCAACTTCTATAACCGGTAGCAGATTTTCTGTCCTTGCTAAGGTTGCCTTCCCTATGTGAGGCAACTTATAGTTGTTCCCACCCTTCACCTTCATAATTTCCACCAAACATGTTTGCAAACTTAGAAAAATTTTGTTTAGATTTTCATGCTCTAATTCTTCAAATGAACGAAGCACATTTGATACCAAATCGTCGACATTGTAGCTTCTAGTTTCTACTTGCAAGCTTTGAATGGCTCTGAAATAACCCAAATTCAAAACATTTGTATCCAGTGAATTGGGCGGTTGGCACATCAGTCTAATATCGAACCCGTCTGATGTAGCAACCCTCCTAAAATCTGCATCTAAGTTGCTCAACTGTGGTCTTGCGTTGTCTTGCTGAATTATGATTTGCTTACTTACATTGACTGGCCATTTTGCTTTAATTGCGGGAATTTTTTGTTTTATTAATGCCATATGATTAAAAAAAAAAAAAAAAAAAGTAAAATTGAA
This sequence comes from Ajuga chamaepitys, assembly GCA_958295605.1. Lineage (NCBI taxonomy): Eukaryota > Viridiplantae > Streptophyta > Magnoliopsida > Lamiales > Lamiaceae > Ajuga > Ajuga chamaepitys. The sequence goes on from OY282498.1 coordinate 47,955,421, forward strand.
CTACGATTAGTGTTAGTAATGTCACCAAATCAGCCCGAATATTTTTTTAGACATTCGGGCGATTTTAGGAGACTTACTTACACCATTAACTAAATGATGATCATTTTCTGATAGTTAATGGATTACCTTGTCCAAAAGGCAGCTTTTAATCACTTCTTTGTTGATTGAGTCGATCGGTTTTGTAACCATCGTACCTCTTGATCTGTTTGCACTATTTCTTAAGGCTGTCTCTTGTGTTGTGAAAGGGAAAATGCCTATTTTCCCATCAAAAAGTACATCTCCGTCATCCGTGTATAGTGGCCTTGCCACGGCACACATGAACATAACCTTCGGGATGAACCTCTTACTCTTGCATGCTCTATATGGGTCCACTTCAAATGCTAGTTTGTGCCCTTTCTGATGCCCTTTGCATATAGAACCACTTTTCATCTATGTGGATAACATTGTGCATGCTAGCAAAGCTGATTTTGTTGTTGATGTCTTGTTGCAAGTTTGACAAACTGTACTTCAGCTTATGCATTTTATTTACATCCGTTAATGCGGGTTTAATTGCATTTGTATGTGCCTTTATTCTCCCACATTTGACCCATCTTCCCACTTTAGATTTACTTACATCTTGTTTTTTTTTTTCCTAACCGTCTAATGGTTCCTCTCTTGTTGTAAGGTATAGCCCTCATGGCTTCTACATCCAAATTATGAACATGAGATGACGGTAGTCGAGGTCTTACCTCGGGAAATGAAATGGGATGCCCCTCTGAAATCTGCTTTTTTGCAGCCTGCCATATCAGCCGAACTGTCCGAGAAGTAACTCCAAATGATGAAGCGATCTCTTCACTGACGCCGTTTTTCAACACACCGTTGGTGTTGTTTAGGAGAAGGCGTTGAGCAATATACAATCACTCTGATGGAGACAAGTTCTTCCCATTTTTGTTGCCTTTCATGTTGTAAATGAGTTTCTGAGATCTGCTGTAAATTGTTGGTGAAACTGCATTGAATACAGTTTAGGGGTTATTTATAGAGTTTTTAAGCTATAAACTCAGATTTGATTTGGAAAAATTTGAATGTATATCTCCAAAATGTAAGAGAGGGAAATTAGAATTTTTGGGATTTTTGGTGGGAAATTTTCAACTATTTTGGTTCAGATTCCCATTTTGCACTTGTAATTTAATGATTGAACTTTGCAGATCTGTAATATTTTCAGGAAATTTCATCTCTATTATTTTTTGTTACTTTATTATTTTTTTGTTTATTTGAATTAGTGATTTTGATTAGAAAGAAGATTATATTAATCCTTTTGCTAATTTTAATGTTGAAAAAAAAAGTCAGCAAAAATGCCTAGTTAACTGCTTTTTCTTAAGCTCTGTGCCCGATCAAAGTAGAAAACTTAGATCGGGACGGAGGGAGTATCTTTTAATAAAATTTTAAGTATTTTTTATTGTATTTTTCAATTTAAGATTTAATATACAAACAAAATATGTAGAATTTAATTAAATTAGGTAATTAGGTGGTCCTAAAACGGACAACTTCTAATTTTCGAATTCTACAATCTTTAACTATATCAAGAAATAAGGATTAGTAAAAGAGAATTAACTAACAATATTAAAAAGATGAACAATTTTTTCTTTTTTTAATAAATCGTGGAGATGCCATAAAAGAAAAATAAGTGTTGAAACAAGAAAGAGAGAAAATAAGGAAGCCACAAGGCGCCCACTCTAAAAAACGAAAAAAACGGAGTGCTAATAACTAGTGAAAAAAAAAGGAAGATGATCACTTGTCGGTCATCTCCTACCACGTCCTACCTAGGATCCGGTCTCGTTAGAACCCCATGAAAAAATTAAGTGGAGAAAAACTATGAGGATGAAAAATAGTACTTAAAGAGCCTTCTACTGAGGTAAAACTGAAAAACTCCTAAAAAATTAAATCATAAGGTGGGCAATTTAATATATTAAGAGTACTGAAAGAGTCTCCTACTAAGGAAAAGCGGAAAAACTCCTAAAAATGAATCATAAGGTGGACAATTTAATATCTTATATGCATGTACATTCATTTTGTTTATCTTAAGGACCTCTATGATGATGAGTACGGGAAGGCATAGACTTTCGGGAGGACTGCAGGGGCAGGCAGGAGGCGAACCCCTGTTGGTCTCGGGAGGATAGCCCACTTGGTCGTACTAACCATCATTGATGACTCGGGTGGACTAAAAGGGAGAAGGAGATGCCCTTGGTAGTCACGAGTATCGCCAATGAGTGAATTTGGTGAGGTTTGTGTCAGTGACGGGAGACCATTTCCACCAAAGGAACTTCTCTTGAGGAAAGTGTTTCAAGAAATTATTTCATTCAAAACATGGCATTTCATCTTGTGTTTGTGCACTATTCATACATGATTTCTACTTACTGAGCTTTAGCTCATGTCGTTCTCGCATTGTAGGTGAACCTGTTTATGGGATACCCCGTTGGAGGTTGGAGGTCCTTTAGATTCTGAAAGCTGTGTACATTGATGACAGCCTGTCGGGCTCATAGTCTGGGTACTTTGTATTGAGTCTCTCAAATTTTTCATGGAGTTGGAGAAGTCGTTCGAAAGCGTTACAGTACCATTTTAGTTTGTCTTATGTTTGAGAAAAAAAAAAACCCTTTCATGCACATAAAGTCTATTCTATCATAATATTTCTAAATTATTGTATGTTAAGCTACTAGTGAGTGAGGGGCGTTACCGTTGTCATTCCTAATTTTATAACAAACGACCGCTTATATTGCTCAACACAGCAAAATGACTAGTCTACTTTTGCACATCAAAATGATAGCGGGAGGAGAGCAATACAAGTGGGCTTTTCTTGTGCATTGTGAGCCCAGGAAGTGCTTCAGTGTCCACGTGCTCCCCTTGGGCCAAGGCCCAATCAAACGAGTACAAGAGATTCGCCAAGGTAAGTTCTACTGACACGAGGCCCACTCTCATTCCCGGACAGCCCCTCCTTCCTCCTCCAAATGGGATCATCTCAAGCCCATCAAACCTTTCGGGCAGGATCCCATCAAATCTTTCGGGCCGGAACTCATCTGGGTCGGTCCAAGTTTCCGGGTCTCTGCTGATGGCCCATCCGTTGATGATGACCTGGGTTCCGGGACTGATTTTGTATCCCTCCACGGTGCAGTCTTGGCCCAATATTTGGGTCCGGTATAGGAGTGGGGCTGGTGGGTACAGTCTTAGGGCCTCCAATAACACAGCCTTTAGGTAGGGAAGTTTGTTGATGTCATCCTCGTCTACTCTTCCTTTACGGCCCATAACTTGTCTGATTTGGGCTTGGGCTTTTTTCATGATTGTGGGCCTAAGCATCAGGGCCGTCATTGTCCACACTATCGCCGCTGCTACTGTATCAGTTCCAGCAACAAACAAATTCTGTGTAATTACAGATTGATTAGTAAACCTCTAAAAAAAGATTGATTAATAACCCTTCTAAAAGAAAAAAATTGATTAATATGTTGATAAAATATGTTTCTCAATAAGTACCCTTCTCAAATGTTCCCTTAAAAAGAGAACGATAATAACTAATTAACTATGTTGCAAAACCTATCGGGGCTAGGCTCTAATTAGGGGACTACGTAATTTTTCCAATTCCTTTTCGCTTAAAGCTGCAAATGGTCAGAGCTTCTGATGAACAACTTGTATTCAAGTTTGGTTAATGCTTGTTTTATTTTTATTTGTTTAACAAACGAGCAAAGCTCGAATATTGAAGGACTTGTTCGTTAACTGCCCGTAAACATAATTTAGCCTCGTATAAAATAAAATTAATAATAATTAGAATAATTTTTATATTATTTATATAATTAGTTTATTTTAAAATGTTCATAAATTTATTATTGAAATAATAAATTCAAGGTTTTTTTTTTCAGAATCTAGACTAATCCTAATATTCGTGTTCACGAACACAAGAAATGTTAACAAACTAGGTGTTCGTTATCTTCGCAAACATTAACGAAAACCAAATTAACAGGCTTGTTTGAGCTCGGTTCACTTCAAAATTTAGCAAACATTATTCGAACAACTCAAAATTCGGCTCAGTTCGATTCGTGAACAACTCTAATCCCGTCTAATAATATCTATGTCCCACTTAGCCTCGTCTAGGCCCGCCCTATCGACTTTGCAACATTATATAATATTATTATTATTATTATTATGATGGCGGCTGTACATGGTCTACAGATATTTGTGTGTGTGATGTGTACATGCGCACACGTGTTTCTCAAGACACGCGTTCCACCGAATTAATGCAAGGTCCATACTAGAGCCCTACACCACAAATGCATGTCGAGTTGTGGGACAATACATGTATAATCAGTGATTGTCTCTATCGGTGCATTTCATTAGTTGGACGGATTTTAGACTCATACAAAAAATAAAAGAAAACACGGATCATACAATCCGGATTAAAACATCAGTATTTATGTTTAAACGTTTGTTTTGAGTAAATTTATCATAGTGAAAATATATTAATATTTATGCTTAAATATAATATATTTATCCATAACAACTAATATATTCAAACATAATTTGTGATACCCACCTTGAATTGCACCGTACAACTGCTGCACATGAGACTTCATTTTTTATTTAGCTCATAATATACCATTATTCATATGAGTAAGTGAGAAATTGAATAGTACCACACTAATTACGCGCGCGCGCATATATATATATATTAGAAAATTGATTATGCACTTGTCTTTTTTAATGATTTTTCTTAATATTGTGAAAAATTTAATAATCATGTATATGAGAACTGAGTGAGTATTTGAGTAGAAGAGATAAATTGCAAATTTCAATGTTCCGAAAGATATTAGAATTAGAAGGTAGGCTAGGATCTAGTGTCTAACTAGGACCTGAATGAGATTAATGGGGCTAACCGGAATTAGCGGGGTGATTTAATTTACCGAATCACATATTATTAGGTGAATCTAGTTAATGCCAATATCGAGCTTCAGTTGAAAGCAAAAATTATTGAACCATAATTTTTTGTATTATGATTTTTATTGTTCTAGTTATTATTTTTTATTAAGCTCACCCCATTTTGTTCACGTTTTTTTCTCTATTTAAACAACAAATAAATATCTCAAACAAAAAATCATGTCCTATTATTTTGTTTCAAATTAATATACCAATTTCTTTAGTAATATTTTAGTAAAAAAACAAATTTCTTGTAAATTTCCTTACTAATAGCAATAATGTTCTTGTCATACAACTTCTTTTAACACTGTTTTTTTTGAACTTTTATGTTTTAACTCACCCCTTTACTAAATCTTGAATCTACCCAGTATATAATTTCCGTAGACTCGATTTAAATTGTACTTGGACTAAAAAACAAAACATCTTCTTTTGAAACGAAAAATAATACCAAGTAGTTTTTGACATGCATGTAGAAGAAGAATTAAGACAAACATGATATGATAAAAGATAACAAAATAAATGAATAGTTACCATAAGCAATGCTTTGATGTTGTCCCAATTCAAATCCTGGTTTTGGGCTTTGAGTTGGATCATGAGGTCAATAATATCCAATTTGTCACAAGTTTTTGACGCGGATTGCGGGAGATGCTCGTCGATAAGCTCCTGATAGAACACATCCAATTCTCTACAGTTTCTATCCAACCTATCCAGCAAACCCGACGCCTTATCCAGCCAGCTCAACGGAGCCGGAAAATGGTCGGAAAAGTAGAATGACACCATCAGCGCCTGAGCTTCCAGCACCAGCCGGTCCATCCTCTTCTTGTCGAATTCGTCGTCCTCGTACCGCCTCCCAAACGCCACCCGGCAGATGAGGTTGCTCGCCAGAGACATGGCCATGGCGCTCAGATTTACAGACGTACTATAAGAAAAATGGTGTTTTGAAAAAATAAAAATTATCTGCAAAAATAAGTATTTGGCTTTGCCACTACTATATCGTTGTTTATTAGTTATCTTAATAATCCGAACGCAATTTAAAATGTGTATCAATTATTTTTTACAATAATTAATTATTTTTAAAATAAAGTTTAAAATGGCTTTAAATTATTTGTAGAACATTTTATGATGTCAAAAGCATGTGTCACCAAAAAAAAAGACTTGCCTTCGTGATAGTCAATATGAGGAAATTGTTTTTTACTTCATTAAGTTTGATCACTAATTTTATTTAGTGACATTGTCTTGGTCATTTCGATTTTGGTCCTTAAATTTTTTGAAATCATAAAAATTAGTCCTTTAAGTTTCAAAATTCGACAAATTGGCATTGTCACCGACTATGACAAGTATCCAATTTGTTGAATTTATTGAATTTCGAAAGTTAAATCACAATTTGTTGAATTTCAAAAGTTAAAGGACCAAAATTGAACGACAAAAGTTAATATCCTTAAATAAAAAATGGTGCCCTAAAAACTATTCATCCTTAATATTATTTGAGACACATATCAAATATTTTTGCAATAATTAGTTGTCTCTAAAATAAATTCTAAAATAACTTTAAATAATTTGTGGAATATTTTGTGATGCTAATTCGTGACACAAATTTATATTCTAAGACAATAATTATTATATATCGTAAAAAACCTCTTTTGTTGTAGTGTTGGTTGATCATGCATACTAGAATTAATCTTCGAGATCATTCTAGAAACTTCATCCTCGCGGACGGGACGAAAGGCGATGAGCTGTTTGGGGGAGAGGAGATGGAGGAGGCAGATCCTCCGCATCTCCCTCCAGTGGGGATTGTAGGCCGAGAAGGCCATGTCGAGGCCGCCGTAGGACAGCTTCTGTTGTCCTGCGATCGGTGGCCGGCTACAAAATGCACTGTCGTGGGTCGTGAGTATCAATTTCGCCATCTTCGTGGAGGAGACAACGAGGATGGGTGTGGGCCCGTGCCTGAGGTAGGCGAGCGGGCCGTAGGTTCGGGAGAGGCGCCATAGGTAGACATGAGGATTGTATTTGTCGAACTGGAGGAGGTTGCCGATGACAGGCAGACCCATTGGGCCCGGTGGCCGGTTTTTCTTTGAATTGTTCACGATAAATAAGAGTGTGACTGTGGCTAAAAATATGAGGGTGGCTAGTGAAAGAAACATGGTTAATAATGTTATTGATATGAGATTGCATGAATTTTGTGGAGGTGGAGTTGTCTATTTATATATGTACTGAATGAAGGCAAACCAACAACGTCAACATATATGTGGTTAAGACATTCTCTCAATAAATATCTTTACTTACATGTTTTCCTCCTTTGCTTTTCTTCCGAATACTGAGAGCCATAGCCTATACCTATACGTAGTGGTGCCCATCCGGTTCCGGGAACCGGGAATCGAACCGGAACCGTTGACCACGGTTTCGGTTCGGAACCGGAACCGGAACCGAAAATAGCGAATCGAATCCGGTTCTGATTATTGCGGAACCGAGAACCGGCGGTTCTGAACCACCGGTTCTCAATTTTTAATTTTTTTTTTGATTTTTTAAATATTTGAAATGAACGTCTAAGATTAAATGCAATGCTTGAGCTTCAACCGATCACCTCCGAAAGCTAAGCAAGGTAAGAAGAACTACGTGAGCTTTGATTCATTCACTAAATGCCGGTCGGTGAGTGATACGTAGACAATTTTATTTTAAGTTAAAAATTAATTACTAATTTTTTACTTAAAATAAAAATCAAGCCCAATTTTTTTTCCTTTTTCCTTTTTCAACATTCCTTGTAACTTGTAGTTGTAGTCTTGTAAGATTTAGATTTTAGCTTGTAAAAAAAAGAAAATGTAATTTGAATCATTGAATTGAATGTGATTGTATTTTATTATCGAATTCGAATTTGTATTTATTAAATTTATTATTAATACAAATTTTTATCTATTGTTCAATATTTTTAAAGTTCTGTTTTATTTTTTAAAATTTGGAGAGATAAATTTATACATAATAAATTAAAAAAAAGTAAAAAAAAAAAAAAAAGGGCGATTCTAACCGGAACCGGAACCGTGTAGCTCACGGTTCGGTTCCAGTTCTCCTATCCCGCAGTTCCGGAATCGACGGTTCCGAACCGGGAACCGGAATCGGAATTCGTTTGGGCACCTCTACCTATACGGGTAGGGTACATGTATATTTCCGTCATATTCTAACCCATTTGATTTGGGCAGGATACGAATAATGTTCGTTGGACAATTAAATTACCTGTGATAATTCGGTAATTCAATTAAGATATGTATAAAATAAATAAATAAAAAAGCTTAATAAAAAAAAAAAAAAATTTTTGATCAATTATCAAATACAACACAACCTTTTAAATTTAACGTATAAATGTACGACTTTTTATTTTTTTCAATTTATTACATGAGAGCTAATTTCGGGCTTCAATTGTTGCGTGAGCCAAAATCCAATTTTGTGTCGTAACTTTTATAACGTAATCTTTTTAAACAACACTAGTTAATCTAGTGGAAGAAATTGAATAGTCAATTTAACTATTGATTTGCTATGTATTTTATTAACCTTGGAAGACGATTTATTAGTAAAGTCTCGATCTTCCAGAGAATAAATTGATTATTAAATTAAAAACAATTAGTTTAATAATTATCTCAATAAAATATTTGATAAAGAGTTAATTATTAAAAGCAACCTGAACTATTGATCTTTTTTACTTTTGTCATCTTATTTTTTTATTTTTCCTATTACAACCTATATTTTGCGAATTCTACTTTTAATCACCTCCATCATTATTTCAGCTATATAAGCCACGTGAGAGGCACATGTTTCGTCGAAGCCTTATTTGCAATAAATCTGGGGTCTTTTATGCAATTCTTAACAAATTCCTAACTTTTCATTTATTACCCACCATTTCTAACAACCCCCACCCAACCTAATACACTTCAACGACTATTTTAGGGCACCTGGTACCCCATTTTCCTCATTCCTCTCCAATTCGAAAAAAATGAAGTCACCATAGATATCCATTGCAACTGTGGATTACTTGTGGTCAGGTGGACGTCTTGGACTGACCGAAATTCCGGACACCAATATGTTTGCTGCAGGAGGTTATGGTAAGAATTTTTTGAGAATTTTTAGAAGACAAGGATTCAAGGTTCAATGTTGTTGCATTTTCCCATTGTCTTTTTCAACTAAAGTAGAAAAACCCATCCACTTCGCAGAAAAGACTAACCATAATTTGGAGCATAAAACTCCCAGGGGTCTTCATCTTCCTCACGCCTTGTATACGCCACACCATTCTCAGTTTTTGACTTCTTCGAACAATTTCACATAAATCTTCACCTGGTGCGAAGCATTTTCGGAAATGACGGATTTCTTCGATTTTGGGAACTATGGTTATTTTCAGAAATGGATTGGGTGTATTATGCGAGTTTGATTTAGGGGAATTAAAAATTTGTTAAATTGATTTTGTTAATAAAGTTCTTTTAATTAGTTGTTAGAAATGGTGGGTAATAAATGAAAAATTAATGATTTGTTAAGAATTGCATAATAGACCCAAGATTATTGCAAATAAGGCCTCCAATGAAACATTTGCCTCTTCCAAAAATAATTACGGAGGTGGTTAAAAGTAGATAATCGAAAAAAAAAAAAAAGTTGAGGTGACAAAAGCAAAAAAGACCAATAGTTTACGCTGCTTTTGGTAATTAATCATTTGATAAATATGATATTATGGTGGACCAATCAAATTGTTCCATTCAGATCTAGGCCAATTAGTATTCTCCATCTTGCAACTATAATTACTCGTAATATTCCCGTGCGATGCACGGAATTTTATTTAAAAACTAATAATTATAATTAAATATGATTAATCTAATATTTAAATATGTGATCGTTTTATCCTAATAAAATATATATTTTTTAAAATATAGGATAAAACATAAATAAAATTATAAGTAATGTAAATATAAGTTTCTCGCATGTTATATATGAATTTAATATAACTTACTTTATATATAGGTATATATATTATAGATTATGATTAAGAAAAATATTTAATATAATTTTTTTTTTTCAAAATGATCATTTCTTATCTTTGAAATCCAAACACACATTTAGTGTGTCTGCAGCATTCTTCACCTATGTGCATAATCTCTTAATTAATTATTATGAATGTTTAAAACAAACATAAATATCTAACTATCAACTCATATTATTAAATAAAATAAACTGGATAGTGTTATAAGAAATTTGTTTTTCTTTAATATTTTTTCATTTTACTTTATATATTTTAAGTTATCTAAATAAAGTTTAAAATTTTAACTATAACTATTTCCTTTTAAAAAATCTTATTTGCAAGTTTTAGTACTTTACTTGGTATTTTCAATATACAAAAAATAAAAAATTAACAAAATAAAATTCAAAAGTTATTCAATAGTTTGAATAACAAAATAATTCAATAGTTGGAATAACAAAATAAAACATATGAGTGCTCCAATATTTCTTAATACTTTCATATATATGTTGAAAAGTTTCAATTAAATTATAAATTTATATTGTAAATAGTAGATTCGTTTAAATACATTGGTTAAGGTAAAAAAAAAATGCTTAGGTTGCCAAATGTGATAAAAGAAAAGAAAAGAAGACATAATTGAGATTGGTTAATGTGACTCAGTATTGTTTAGGTTGCAAAGTCTAAAAAACATATAGTTCTAGTTGGTTAATTTTTCTTATTTAAAAGAAGTTTAGTTGCAACTTTTATAATATCATAGTATAGGTTGCAAATTGTAATTATTTATAGAAAAATAAAAAAAACATATCTACAATATAAAAAAATAAAATAAAAATTCTAAGATTAATTATCATATATAAAGTTATATATATGAGCGAAAAGATCATAGTTTTGTGATTTATCAACAAAAATAATTAGTATATCAAATAAGCATTAGCAAATTCAATAATTTAATAAGCTGATTATAAATCAAATATTAATTTGAGACAATTCATGTCAGATAAAACAAACTGATTACGTGCTGTTTTAATGAAATAATCAAGTAAAATAATTTGTAAAATAGAATTATTTGAATGATTTTTAATTGTATTCCAAATCAATACTATATTTTTTGTAAAACCCACAATAAACACTGAGATCTTACGTAAATAATCAACGAACAAATAATATAATATTTTAAATATAATATCGTATTATTATATATATCATATGGATATCAAATCAAACATCGTCAAAAGATGATTAATGTGATATAGTATACATAATAAATATATTAGAAATGAAAAAAAGATATTTGCAACTTTAAAAAGTAAATAAATTTTGATTCATACCAAATGTGACAACAACTTACCAATTACAGTCTAAAATTTTAGGCTGAAAATGTTACTTACATTGTTGTCACTACTCTGTTATATATATTTCTAATTTATAAAATAATTAAAGTCTAACTATAAATAATTAAAAATAACCATAAATATGTAATAAAAGGAACAATGATATTTTATTCGGATTATATGCAATGTAAAGTTTAATAATTTTCTCATCATGTCTGTGCTTTTATTTTATATTTAACTTTTAATTTATCTAAATAAACTTTCAAGTTCTAATTATAAATATTTATTTTTTCCTTTATAACATTGAATTTTCATTTGCAACTTTTAACATTTCATTTGGTGATTTCAAACATACTTAAATAATTTTATTTAATAAAATCTTATTTTAACAAAATAGAATTCAAAATTTATTTATTGATTTGAATAACAAATTAAAGTCTTTGGTTTCTTCAAAATATTTGAATATTTCCTAATTTTATTTAGTATTGTAAATTAGTTATATAAATGTTATATCCTTCTCATAAATAATTTATTTATTTGAAGATAAAAATTGATTAATGCGAACAAATTTATTTAGATTGTTAAGAGTAAAAAAGGCATTCGATGTTAATTTGTGCGACCAAGTATTTTTTAGCTTAGAAATTGAAAAAACATATAATTGAAGTTTTAGTAAAAGTAGAAAATTTAAAAGATTGCCAAATGTAATAAAAGTCATAATTTAGGCTACAAAGAGTAAATTTCCTTAAAAGAGTAATTTTAACAAAATACTCATTATTAAAAATATAAATAGGTAAATAAAAATAATTTCAATAACTATTTTAATACATAATTATATATATGCTCAAAGTCGTGATAAGAAGATATTTTAGCAGATTCGATGATTTAATATGTTGATTATAAAATAGATATTGTTATTTTAGCTTTTGATTTAATAAAGTAGGACTTTCATGATTTAAACGATGAGTTTTCTTCCTAACTTAAATAAAAAAAAAAATTGAAAAGTTCATGTCAAATAAAATAAATTGATTAGTTGTATTTTTATAAAAAAAAAATACTCATATTTTTTTGGGTCAATTACAAAAAACAACCTGTATTATAAGCATTTTTTAGTTTTGCAACCTAAACTTTTTATTTTTTCCGATGACAACCTGTATTAATTGTTTTTTTTTTAATTTGCAACCTCCGGCGATATTTCCGGCTATATAGGCCATGTGACTTGCACATGTTCCTTTTTTGGACCAATAAGATGACGACACGTGGCGACTAATAAAATATTTAAAAAAATATTAATAAATATTTTAAAATTTTCAGAAATTTCATTAATAAATCTAGAAAATTAAAAAAAAAATCTGAAATTCTTTTAGAAATTCTAAAAATTTATTTAAAATTTTTAAAAATTATTTATAATAGAAAAAATAAAATAAAATAATTTTGTAATTAATTAAAAAATTCAAAAAATTCAAAAATTTCATTATAAATTCTAAAAATAAAAAAAATTATTTTTAAAATTAATTTGAAAATTCTAAAAATTTATTTAAAATTAAGAAAAATCATTTAAAATCAAAAAAATAATTTTAAAATCAGAAAATAAAAAAAAAACCGAAAATTTCATTTATAACTCCAGAAAATAAAAAAAAAATAAAATAAAATAATTTTAGAAATTCTAAAAATTTATTAAGAATTCAGAAAATTTATTTATAATCCCAAAAATTAAATTCGTAAAATGCACTTCTTAAATTTATTTATACCGGAATATACGAAGTTCCCTTCTCTTTTATACTAATTTTACAATTTATAATTATTTTTTCGTATTTAAAAATTAATTTCTAAAATAACTTTTTTTTTTTAATTTTCTAAATTTTAAAATTAGCTATCTGATTTTAAATGATTTTTCTTAATTTTAAATAATTTTTTAGAATTTTCAAATTAATTTCAGATTTATTTTATTTTTTGAATTTATAAATGAATTTTCTGAATTAGAATTTTTTTTTTTGGATTATAAATATTTTTTAATTTTAAATAATTTTTTGGAATTTCTAAAATAATTTTTGATTTTTTTTTTAATTTTCTAGATTTATTAATGAAATTTCTGAAATTTTTAAAATATTTTTTATTTTTTTAATATTTTATTAGTCGCCACGTGTCGCCATCTTATTGGTCCAAAAATGAACATGTGCAAGTCACATGACCTATATAGTCGGAAATACCGCCGGAGGTTGAAAATCGACAAAAACATTAGTACAGGTTGTCATCGGAAAAAATAAAAAGTTTAGGTTGCAAAAGTAAAAAAGGCCCATTGTACAGGTTGTTTTTGGTAATTGACCCTATTTTTTTGTAAAGAAATTATTTTACAAATTCTAGTTGCAACTAATACCAAAATATTATAAGATCAATTCACAATAAACATTAATTCTAGCACAAATAATTAACCAACAAATAATTTGTTTATTCAAATCAAATATCTCAATATAATATATGTGATATGGATGTCGAATCGAAGATCGTGAAAAGATGAATAATTTGGTATATTGTGATACCCCGAATCTTTATAACGCAATAAAGTACACTCTTTGCATTTTAAAATATTTTTATCAATTTTATTTTAGCTTAAATTGCAAAGTTATTTGATTTTATGATTTTATTTTGGCAAATAAGTGTGACCTCGGTGTACCAGGTTGACTGCACTCCTAACACCTAAAAGGAAAGAATTAAAAATTTAAAATATAGAAGCTTAAAGTTAACATCGGGCTTAAGAAATAAGAAACAAAATTAATTTATTCTAAATATTTTACATTTACCTAAAATAAAAACTAAAGCTAAAAATATATATATAAGGTTATACATATAATAAAGTTAATATGATAATAACTAACTACATACATATTTGCATACCTACGAATAAGCATCACATATAATGATAATAATGATAACACATTAGTCACATTCTATTTTTAGTAAAACATATTACTTTAATTAGTAAACTAAACATTGTAAGCTTATTATATGTAGTAAAAGTATAAGTGATGCATTTGTAGTAAAATAGGTATCCCACATCGAAAATAAGTTTGAAAAATTTACAAAGATTTCTATATAAAATAGGCAGTAGATTATACATTAGAAATAATAAGTAAACATTGCATTGAATATATTGGATTTCCTTTAACTAGGAGGTCCTTATCAGTTTATTTTCGACAACGCTCGGGCCGGTGTTTTGGGAAGTTGTCGAATAGTGTTAAAATCTTTTGAGGTATGTTTTCTTTAATAGTCTTCTTTTTTTATTGTGAATGTCATTTATAGTTTATATAAATTTAGGAATTTAATTATTTTCTTGATTTAAGTGGATTTATAAATTTAGCTATTTTCTTAAATTTATATTAAATAGTTGTTGTTTAAGATGCATATTAGTTAGTTTAAAATATTAATGTAGTTAATAATTTAAAATTTAATAAGATAATTAGGCCTTTTAATTTAGGACTATAATTTATTACGACTTGGCTTATGTATTAGAGATTGTAAAAATAGATATAATTCAAGGATAGTGTACCACACTTAATAATTGTTAAATACTAAACCGGATAAGTAATAATAATTAATTGAACAACATGTGCTAGGTTAAGTGCAGGTCAGGCCTTGGGACATATGCGAATTACGTACTTTAAAGTAAGCAAAACAAGGTGGGTGACTGGGCTATTTGTAAGTACATTATGCCATTGAACATGTATTTTGATAAATATGTTTGTCTTCGGGCTTATTGATATGATACCTCTTAAGTCGTAAGATTGGCTTTTGAGTAGGGCTTGGGAGTCGTAAGATTGGCTCCTAAGTCTAACAATATGGCTTTTGAGTCGTAAGATGGGCTCCTAAGTCAAGGATGTATTTATTATTGTGCATCTTCATTTAGTATAATTGCTTACAAAGTTTCCACTGAGTTTATATTCATGCCCATAATTACAAATCTTCAGGTTAGTTGAGCGAGGTGGCGGGGCTGTTGCGGCAAAGGTCACCGGGTTCCTTCTTCTACCCGCAACTTAAAGATGTTTTGCCTCTTCTATGTATGTAAATAAGTTTGTGTGTCACAAAATCCGGGATTTTCATTTTCTTAGAAACTTTGGAACCACTAGTGTAAATATGTTTTGGCAGTGTCTTATTGTCAAAATTTTTTTTTACTTTTATCCAATAAATATTTTATGTCACGCTTTCGCACTTTTTCTGATTTATTACTTAATCAAAAAAAAGAAAAATTTAGTAGCACTTCAATCCTGAGTTAATGGAATTAGGGCGTTACATATATTATGCATAAAAATCGGATTAAAAATGAAAAAGTAATTTGTGTTTTAGAAAAGTAAAAGAAAGTTATGAACTTACCAAAAATAAGAAAAAAATTACCAATTTTAGTCTAAATTTTTTTGAGGGAAAGCTAAAATTACATTAATACCCTCCATTTTACTTTTTTTTTTTTTAATATAGATAAATAGTCATTGAAACTATAAATACGCCTTAGTTTTTCACAATAATTAATTCATGGACGCAAGGAAAATTCTCTCTAGCATTCAATTCTCTAGCATTTCAAGGCATTTTGACACAAGTTTAAAAACGTCTACAAGCCACAGTTTAAAAGGTATACGAGTCAAAAAGTCAAATTCTCCTTTGTTACGAATTTAACAGGTTTATAAGTCAAATTCAAAACGAGTTTAAAAGGTTACAAGTCAATTCAAATCAAGAACTTCTTGATATAAGTATAAATTATCTACAAAGTTTAAAAGGTTTACAAGTCAATTTCAAATCAAGAACTCAAGTATAAAACTATCTACAAATCCAAATTCAACTCCTTGATACGAGTATAAACTATCTACAAACCAAATTTAAATCTAAATCAATAACTCCTTGCTACGAATATAAACTATCTACAAATCCAAATCAAGAATAACTTGCTACTAGTATCTAAACTATCTATAAATTCAAATCCCAATTCAAATCCAGATCCTTGATACGAGTATAAATTATCTACAAATCTTAATCCAAATATAAATCAAGAACTCCTTGATACGAATATAAACTATCTACAAATTCAAATTCAAGTCCAAATTCAGGAACTCCTTGCCAAGAGCATAAAATGTCAATATGTTCAGAGAAAATTCCAGAGTTAGTTTCGACTTCCAAGACTAATCCACTACTTAACACATCGTTTGTGAACAAGCAACGATAGCGCATCTGTAGATACACAAATTTTGTATCTAATTAAAATGTGTCACTTAATGGAGTATGTATTGAAAATCAATTTTACATTGATTATTTTAATAATTAAATACAATTTCTAAATTAAATAGTCAAATTAATTGATGATTAGCTATATATTTTATTGTTCTTTTGTAAAACAGCTCGTGTCAAGATGATAAAACTAAATTAAATCACATTAATTAATTTGATAATTATTCAAAATAATGATGGTGAATATTAAATGGTGGACGAATTAAAAGACTCCGTCTATGAAGATGTTGCGAAAATCATCAAATTCGTGAAATCACCGAAACTCTTATATATAGATAATATGGGTCCGCATATCCACGTTCTATTCAAATTAGATGAATCTTGTATCAACTATCAAAGAGTAATGATATCATGATAAGATTTAATTAGTAAAGTCTGGATCTTCCAGGATTTCAATGATTATTAAAATAAAACATAATTAATTTAATAATTATCAAAATATTTGATAGATGTGATACTGTGAAGAATCAATTAAATTACTCTATTCGAATCTAGGCTCGTTCGTGTTCTTCATCTTACAAGGGCATATGAAATTAAGGCTTTGAAGCCTCGGGTCAACGTTATTGCCAAAAATGGAAGATATTGTTTTTTAAGATACGAATCCAAGGAGAACTATTATTCAATTACAAATACGTACAATTTGTACATTTTATTTTTGTGTTTGTTTATTTGATACACAAAATTTGTTGTTATATATATATGGCATATACAATATGTAAATATATACCGTATGTTACTACATTTTGTATGTTAAATATATATTATAAACACAAGATATTAGATATATTGCTAATAAAACATGTGTGTAATCAAATAATTGTAAAGTAAATGAACAATATATCATATTCGTGTCCCATCCTACCCGATCACTATAAATAACATGACTAAAAAATTATGAATTTTGATGACTACAAATACTGCAGCAAATAAACATGGTTAATAATGTTGACTGACATGTGGTTTTATGAATTTTCTGAAGGTGAAGTGGTCCATTCAAATGTACTAGGTAATGTCAACATCGGACAACGTTAAACATATGTTATGTATTAGTGTTCTAAAAACCGACATGGACAGTTATTTAATAAGATCGATGCTGATATTTTAGTGGTTCATGTTATAAATTTAGAAAGGATTCCAATCAACATTTCATTCACATAAAAACGATCAGAACATAAAATAACATAACATTTTATTTACAAATAAAATAATATTGTTGTGTCAATATTTTCAAATTTTAGATACATATTACATTTCTACACTTAAAAAATCTCTCCTGCCGAGAATAATCAAAGCTAAATTTTGTAGAAGAGGATAATTTTAAAATTTGTTTTAAATGACAAATTGATAGATTCAAAGTAGAAGGAATGAGAAAAGACTTATGCCCCTTTTGGATGGACATATTGTGCTATGGATTTATAAATTCATTGTCAAATCCACTCCATGTATTTTGATAAAATACTAAATGTGTGGATTTGTAAATTCAGATTTTTAAATCAATTCGATTAAAACTTCAAGATTTAAGATTACCCATTTTACACTATATTTTGGTGGATTTCAAATCCTTAGACAAAGGTAGTCATTTGCAAATTCCTCTCTTTCTCACATTATATTTTGGTGGATTTCAAATCCTTAGATGAAGTTAGTCATTTGTAAATTTCTCTCTCTCTCTCTCTCTCTCTCTCCCCCTCCCTCTCTCTCTTTCATTCAAATCCTTAGACAAAGGTAGTCATTTACAAATTTCTCTCTCTCTCCCTCCCTCCCTCCCTCTCTCGTTCTCAGCAATGTCTTGACTCAGCTAGACCCAAAAATGACCTTGAAGTGGGTTGGAGTTGTTAAAATCATCTAAGAAAATAAGAATCATTTAGGAGAAAACTTGGTATAGAATTAACAAGGTTGGTATCATAATTTGAAAATTGTACCGCCATTCATTTGTGATATAATTGAAAAATATATGTTTTTATTCTTCCTTTCTTTTATCTCCAAAGAAATGCTCCCAACATTATTTTGGGATATAAAATACATAAAATGTATATATGTGTGTGTATGTGTGTGTCTATAATTTTGAATAGAAAATTATTCGGTTAGTTTAGATGTAGATACATATTATTTTATCTAATAAAAAATACTCCCTCCGTTCCAAAATAGATGATGTTTTAGCTTCTTAAACAAATTCCAAAATAATTGATGTTCTAGGTTTTTTTTTACCATTTCTCTCTATTTTACCCCTGTGTAAATCCAAAAATATCTTTGACTTTTCAACCTCCCACTCACATTTGATATCATTAAATCTTATCTGCATAAATTTTAGGGGGTTATATTTGGTAATATATTTGTTTCTTAATTATTCTGTTTTTTTCTAAAACATCATCTATTTTGGAACGGAGGGAGTATAAAATTGTGAGTTTAAAGAAAAAAAAAACCTGAAGTTTACAAGTGTTGTATCAATTTTTTGCCAAACAATGGATTTGAAAAATTTTGATTTAAAAATTCTTTTACAAATCTACCATAAATCCAAACATGCGATTTCAAGTCTATGGATTTTAAATATAAGGATTTTGAAATTATTCATTTTAAATTCCTTGGCAATTAAATTCCTCCATCCAAATGGACCTTAAAGATTTCTAGAATTTTGAAGAAAGACATGAAAAAAAGTATCGGATGTTGTTCATCGGCCTAGAATTGAGTATTGTACGATCGTGAACAAATTAATTTCTAATTCTACTTTTAAAATTGAGTATTGTTAACGAGACCTATTAATAGATTCGGTGGTGTAACTTGTAGCACATCGATTCTCCTTTTCAGATTATCTATTTTTTTATACGTGATTTATGCAATATTTTTAATTTACAATTTATTATATAAGAGTTCGTCCCTGGTGTTCTCAAAGTTCGTCTCGATACTTGTTATACAAATTTGCTTACACATTGTATAATTAAAGAACATCACCTCCTTCATCCAAAAGAGTTTCACCTCCATCCCCATACTTATAGTACAACAAAAAAGAATTTGCCTCCTATAAATAAAATAAAATTGTGTCGATAATTTTTTTTTCCTCAGTTACTGCATTTATGGATGTCAATTTAAAAGGGCCTAATTAATTTCTAAAAAGATCACGGCTTAACTATAAATGTGAGTGTTGTGTGTGACGGTCACATGTGTGACATAATATATTTTTTCAAGAAAAATTAATACTTCTACAGAAAAAAATGATACTTTTACAGATAAAAGTAATATTTTTTCTACACTAATACTTTTACAGAAAAATGTGATATTTTTGCTACAAAAAGTGATACCTTTTTTTGTTCCAACACTACTAAAACAAGACTTTTTGCCACTACAAAATGTAGTTACAAAAAATGGACAGTAGTCACAAAAATATTTTTATTAATTAAATATCTAAAAATAGTTACTATAGGGTAGTCACTTATAATAAGATGCAAAAAGTTTTTCTGCAACTACTTTGTAGTTACTAATGTATTTGTAAACTACAAGTAGTTGCAAAAGAGCTTGTCATATTGTAGCCAATTTGATTAAAATTGTATGAAATATTTTATATAACTACTAATAGTTACAAAATGAGTTATTTTTAGTAACTACTTTGTAGTTGCAAAAAACTAGCGGCAAATATCATTTTTTCTTGTAGTGCAAAAAAATAATATTTTTACAGATAAACATAATACTTTTATCATAAAACGTGATATTTTTTTTTTTTCCATCAAATCGTATGACGGTCTCATATAAATTTTGCCTAACTACGGAAGGGTCTAATAGCTTTTTATTTATATCACGTCTCTTTACTGAAAAGTGAGGTTAAAAAGAAGAAAAATGATTTAAAAACACTGAAAAGAAATCACGCGTCAGCTAAAACATGACAAAATCATGCAAAAAAGAGACACCGCCCGGCAATCCAGATCCCTTATAATTGTTTCATCTTCTATTACATTCAATTCAATTATTCATATTATATAAATTTATGACATTATTTAATATACGTGTTGTTTGATGAATGATGAATATGATGAAATTTAATATGTAACATCAAAATGTAACAGATGATCTCATGAGTCGACCAAGGATTTATATATTATGTTTATTTAAGACTAGAGGAGGCTGAAATACAATAGCTGGGGAAAATAAAGTGGAAAAAGAAGGTTGAGTTAAATAGATGAGTGTTAATTTGATTTTATTGATTGAAGATTGAATTGAGATTTATTTTTAGTGTAAAACGTTATAAAAATGAGATGTAATGTGTGTAATATTGCCAGCAACCCCATAAAAAACACAACCCGATTAACTCAAGTGATAAATAAACACACTCTATATATAGTATATACCCTAGTAACCCTACTCTTGTGCATGTACTTAGTTTGGGTAGCGGCCGCAATTAGGACGGCACAACCCTATTGAGCCTAATTTATCGGGTTAACAATATATGTCGGGTCGAGTTTGCTTGAAATTATGTAGTCAAGAATTATCGAGTCCAATCTAGTATATCCCTTTTAAATATACTAACATGTTAGGGTTGACTCGGGGTCGTCGGACTTTTAACTCATCGGGTCGGACTTATTGGGTCCGATGATATTTAATACCTATATTTTTATGGTCTAATCCATCATTTTAAAATGTTGGGGGATGGATCGGCCTATAGAGCTGGACCAATTTTGTCACCTCTCTTGTGGATGCATGTGTGTAGTTTTGGTGATAATTTTCGACCCAATTTACCAACTCGACACTGAAATAATCCGTGAAACATGCTAAAAGAATAAATTGAACGTTTACTGGTTTAACTCATTCATAAACGTGGCCATTTTTTTCTTTTAATCATAGAAGACTATATGCAAAAGATTAGAAAGGAATCTTGAGGAAATGTGAAAGTAGAATAAGAAGGAACAAATAAGCATATGATTATTTAGGTGATAATTGGATTGGGATGTTCCCATTCGAATGTGGCATGAGTCGTCCTCAACGTATTTCATTTTACACCGTATGACCCATCCCTTCACATCCACACCCTATTATCTATATCACATTTTAAAATTTCCAATACATCTTTTACAATTTCCAATACACATTTTACAATTTCCAATACACATCATAACCTACTATACCCTTAAACTAAAATACCTTTTTGGATGTTTCGTCCATGAATGTGCCTCATCGAACGTGGTACATGTCACTACATAAAATATATATATATATATATATATATATATATATATATATATTCAAGGACTCAGAATAATTTATGTATATACATATATATATTTAATATATATTTAATTGTTTCAATTGCTGGAATATAAAGGCATATGTAGCCTAGTGGTAGAGTCATCTTGTTTAAATTAGGAGGTTGGGGATTGATTTTTCTCTATGCAATATGTGTTTCTTTTTTCCTTTCTTTTTTTCTTTTTAAATCCTAATTGTTACGTTGTGGGCTAATTTCTATTGGGCCTTCAATTATGTTTTTTTTTTCTTTCTTTTCTTTTTAAATATTAATGTCTTTCTTTTTTTTTTTTTTTTTTAAATCCTAATTGTTTGGTCGTAGGCTGATTTATGTTGGACCTTCAATTATATTTGTGGGCTGCTAATGTATTTAAATGTCCATTCACGCGAGCTAGATGTTAAAAGCCTATTTTTCCTTTTTCTGTTTTAATAGTTATAATTAATTCACTCGTGTAAATAAATAAACAAAAAAAAGTGTTCTAAGTTGTTATCAAATAAAATTATTTGAAAAAAAGAAAGAAGAAAAGGAAAATAATCTTATAAGAACTTTTCTTATTCTACATCATTCATGAAGTTAAGTCATTTTGAGGATTTTATTTATTTATTTATTTAATTTTTTGCTTTTAGTAAATTTGAAGGTTCTTCAGTTTCAAATTGAACTCATAACACCATTATAATAAAAAAAGAGAGAAATTTGCACTTTTGGTCCCACAGGACACGCCCCTGTTTCAAAATGGTCCTAGCCCTTGCACTTTTGACCCCAATAGTTTCAAAAGTTGCACTTTTGGTCCCAACGCTACTGAAACTGTTAATTCTAGTCTCACTTTTAGTCCCATAAATTTAGCACTTTCAGTCCCATTTTCTTATTAACCTGCTACATAAATTCAGTTTTAAAAAGGGAGGGAAGAGCTGCAATTTGGGGGGAAAATTGGTCCATTTTGGAGCCAAAAAACCTACAAGTAACAGAATATCTAGAGGAATCTCCTTGCATGTCCAAAACATAGAAGTCAGCGGGGAATACTAGTTCACCTACTTCTACTAAGACATCTTCAATTAGACCATCGGGGTATGTATTACTACGATCTGCTAACTGAATTACTATCCTAGTTTCTTTCAGTGGTCCTAGTTTTAATGCATGAAATATCGCTCTTGGCATTACATTAATGGATGCTCCTAGGTCTAGCATGGCACGTTCAATGTTTGTGCCCTCTATTCTACATGGAATGACAAACATACCTGGGTCCTTACATTTTGGTGGCATCTTCTTTTGGAAGATTGCTGAGACGTTTTCTCCCATCAGGACCTTTTCATCCCCCTTGAGTTTACGCTTGTTGGTGCATAGCTCCTTTAGGAACTTGGCGTATCTGGGAATTTGCTTGATAGCATCGATCAAGGGGATGTTGATGTCAACCTTTCAAAACACCTCTAATATCTCCTTCTCTTTGTCAGGTCGTGTCGGTCTGATCATGCGACTGGGGAAAGGAAGTGGCGGAGGCGGAATGGATGCAGAATGTGTTGATTTCTGCTGAACAGGGGCCGCGGCCGCGCTGGGTTGCCGCGGTCGCGCAACTTCTACAGAGAATCTCTCTTCAGGAACGTCGAGTTGGCCGCGGCCGCGCATGTCTGCCGCGGTCGCGGCTCTGTCTGCGGTTGTCCTCTCCGAAATGTCGTTCTTATCATCTTCCAATGGTTGCCCGGGCTTCTTAAGCTCTCCAAGCTGGTTACCACTCCTCAATGTGATGGCACTGACATTTCTAGGGTTCATTTCAGGTTGTGATGGCAGTTTGCCACTCTGCATATTCTCTAGTCGACTTATAGCAGTTGCCATCTGGCTCATCTGTGTCTCGAGATTCTTGATGCTTGATGTTGCATCCTTTTGAAATTGCACAGTGTTTGTTGCTAAAGTCTTCACAATATCCGCCAATGATGAGTCGGGTGCTTGTTCGGCTGGCTGCTTTGTATAATACATACCTCTAGGTGGTGGAGGTCTGTTTTGCCCACTTGACTGGCCTTGCTGATTTCCATAGCTGAAATTCAGATGATCCCTCCATCCTGGGTTGTACGACTGGGAATATGGGTCGTACTTTCGGCCTTGGAAGTTTCCAGTTCCGACAACATTGGCGTGTGCTTCTAGCTCATTACCCAGAACTTCGCAATTATCGGTTGTGTGATCGGTAGTATCACATATTCGACAGGGTCGGATATTTGAGCTCCCCCCCAAAACAGCCTTCTGGACCATTTTGGTAAGCTGATCAATCTTCGCGTCCATTTGAGAATCATTCACCTCCCTCACTATCCGTGTTGAAACATCCCGTGTCCCGAATTGTTGAGTCTTAGCCGCCATTTTCGAAATGAGTGCTCTAGCAGCTGTTGGGGTTTTGTCACATAGGTCTCCCCCACTGGCAGAGTCCAGCATGTTCCGGTTTGACTGCGTCAGCCCTTCATAGAAGTACTGGATGAGCAATTGTTCTGTGATCTGATGTTGGGGACATCTGGCCACCAGCTTTTCAAAGCGTTCCCAATACTCGTACAAAGTTTCTCCGGGCAGTTGTACCGCTCCACTGATTTCCTTCCGGATGTTCGTGGCCTTAGATGCCGGAAAGTACTTCTCCAAGAATTGGGTCTCCATTTCCTCCCAAGTTTTTATAGATGCTGAGGGTAGGTAGTAGAGCCAATCCTTGGCCATATCCTTCAGAGAAAAAGGAAATGCCCGCAGTTTTATCTGTTCTTCAGTGACTTTCGTCGGCTTCATACTCGAACAGACGATGTGGAACTCCTTCAGATGTTTGTGCGGGTCTTCTCCTGCTAACCCATGGAAAGAGGGTAACAGGTGAATTAACCCTGATCGGAGTTCGAAAGTAGTGTCCTCCCCCAAGGCAGGGAAGGTTATGCATAGAGGCTGGTGAGTAGTGCCAGTGGTGGCCAATTCCCGCATAGTCCTTTCGGCTGCCATTGCTTCTTGCTCAGGTTCAGACGTGGAATTTTCGGTGGCGAAGGGTAAGGCTTCAAAGTCTTCTAGATTCTCTCTTGCTTGTCTTCTTAGGATGCGATCTCTACGAGTTATTTCAGGGTCGAAAAGCAATTCTTTATTTTGGCGTGAACGAGTGATCATTCACTGCTAAAACAAAAAGAAACTTAAGTGAGTTCAAGTGTAACGCAAATACTAAAAGAAATAGAATTACGAGACTCAATAAAGAACTAATAAAAATAAACACTTAAAATCTTGCACCGCTCCCCGGCAACGGGGAGCAAAATTTGACCGCACTGTCGCGATGCGGTAAAATTAATTAAACCTAGCTACCCTTCTAACTCGTAGAAGTGGTAAGTAGGGTCGATCCCACAGGGAGCAGGAAGAATCTTAGTGTTTAAGTAAAACCTAATACTAGCAACATATATATAAATATATAAATAATGGGGTTTGTGAATTGATGTATATTAACTAAGGACCTAAAATAGAAATTAAGCAAATTAACTATGACTTGTTCTACTTATCAAAATAACGAATCCCAGCCTTTAATCTTATCTCCCCCTAGTTATTACTACCCTGTGATAGATGCAATTATTAACCAATTTTATCCTTAAAACTCCTACCCCGAGGTTAGCAACAAGCTCTGCTAACCTCGTTATCCCTTATGTTTAACTAACCAAAACAAGCTCTTTGGTTAGTCTATCCAATTGAGTGACCTCAGAATAAGCTCTCTGGACCTCATTAATCGGACGCCTAGAGAACTAGGATAACGGGATAGACACGGTGTGGACCTCGTAAGCTCGGACCAATTCAGACCGAGCTATATACTACCCTAGCGATATCACTCGCTATTCGCTACTAAGTGGTTATAGGTTCGTAACAATTACGGATTACGATTATAACCTAGCGTTACTTATGTAATTATAATCCTAGGTGATCAATCTAGCATATAAACACACAAGCATTGAAAGATAAGTAAATAGTATAACAACGTTTTAAGAAATCAACCGATTAATAATCACCGTAAATATCACAAAATAATAACAACTAGGGTTCGACTCGACTAAGGACTGAAATAACCTACTAGCCGCTCATGGCGGTGACACAAGATAAATTAAACTGAAAATACATAATTGAAAAGACTTAAGGACTAGAAAACCCGAGTATTGCCGATCTTGATTGCTCGTCTCCTCCGAAATCTCTCAATCTTGCTCTCTCGTAATGTTCTCATCCCCTATTTCCGAGCATAAGGATCCCTTTTTATAGAGAAAGTCAATTTGGGTCGATTCTGGGCTTTAAAACGGAACTCTTGTGGCCCAAGGATTAATTAACCGCCTTAACGGGCCGCGACCGCGCCCGCTCCTGATCTAGCACCACGCCGCGGCCGCGCAAGTCTGCCTCGGCCGCGGTACTTGTCCAGAGATTTCCTGCTTATTCCTTCACTTGGACCGCGGCCGCGCCATTTTGCCGCGGTCGCGGTACTCTGTTCTTCATTTTCCGGCGATTTTTCCATCCTTTTGACATCCGGGCTTCATTTCCTCGTTGTGCATCCGGCCGAGTACGAATACTTAGCTTTAAATCACCCATTTAGCTAAAAATGAAAACACAAACGTCAAATAGTCCAAAGGCACTTAAAACAACCCAAATACTCTCCATTCTACACGCAAACATCACAATTCATCACTCTAACAGACTTAAAGTGCATAAATAAACGCGTGTACCAATATCCCCCTACCCCATACATTCAATATAAATACACCTCAATTATACATGTAAGAAACACCAACAACTTGAAGAAAGCAAAAAAAAAAAAAAACAAAATAATGTCCTCATCATCATCTAATAGACAAATGCCATATCCCTACCCACAACCTGGAATCGTTTGCCACTGTGGACGGGGCACTCGTGCTTACGTGTCATCGAGGCCCCACAACATAGGCCGTTTGTTCTATGGATGTCCCGATTGGAAGACCGGTGGGTGTAATTTCTTTGTTTGGCAAGATGAAGTACCAAATGCACCTCATGTTGCTGGAGGTGGCCACGCTGCTGAGAGGACTATTCAAAGGAACCCCATTCTTGATGAGCTTGAACATATTTTATCTCAAAGGGAATGGGAAGGTGCACATGTGGTTCAAGGTGCAGATTGCACTACCACTGAGGTGAGGGGGGAGCTTAGGAGGATGGCATCAGAAATTGCTGAGCTGAAGAGGTTGCTGAAGCTGACATTATTTTTCATTTTGGGGCTAGCTTTGGCACTTGTGGCTAGGATATTAATGTAATGATAAAAGCAGAAAATATATGCTATGTAGTGCCTAAGGGCTCATTTTCTTTGCAATCAACAACTAATGCAATCTACTTTTCAGTCTACATTTTGATATTTTGTTACTGACCTCTAGCAATAATTTTCTGAACTAACATAAGCAAACAATAAAAAGCAACAACTGAAATCACCAGAAAGAGAGAGAATTAAGTAAACACTAATATAATTCAAAATGACTCCAAATGGTCATATATCAGATTGGCCAACGACATAGGTTCACAAAAGACAGTTTTTTACCTATGTTAACTAGGACCATAAAATGATAGAATCCATTTAGTTCAGAACAAAAGCAGTTTACCATATATCAAGATCTAAGCCTTCTCTTTTCCCTTCGAACCTTGCTGAGTAGCAGATTTAAGACTAGAAAGTGTCACAAACTTCTTACCTCCCATGTTTATTACTTTCAGCTTTTCCGTTTCATTCACCATTGATGTGTTTGTATTTCCTAGAAATGAATTTGGTTGGAATGACATTGGAGGAGGAATTCTGATATTCACACCCCTTTTCTTTGGTAGAGGACACTCCAATGCAGTTGCCACTGAGTACGGTTCTTGGTTAGCAACAGTTCCATCAAGGTTTTGAGTTCCACCAACCTTACTCAATTCTGCTCTTTTCCTGGCCTGCAGAATAGATCATATCAGAAACGAACAACTAAATATAACAATTTTATAATAGTTTTAAGCTAGATTTAGTAAAAGGAGTTGCTTACAAGTCTTTTTCTACCAGCTCTTGTAGTTGGTTTTGGATTATTTGCCTCTTGTGCAGCTGCATGTTGTTAAACATCAAGATAAATGTGGTAAAGTTACATAAATTGAACTATATTGAACAGAGCATAGTGTTAGGGTAGTTTAGTCATACCCTCTCAATCTCTTCAACTGCAGCTTCTTCTTCTTGTATTAGAGGTGAAAATTCCTCTAACACCTCAATTACTTCTTGCACAGCTTTATCACATATAGGTTCATCCATGTGTGGCTAATAAAAAAATATTTAAAAATAAAGAGACATCAGAATTGTCTTGCAAAGAGGACATACATTAATCAGGTGAAGGGGTTTATACTTACTGAGTTTTTAGCAGCTTCCACATTTGCTGCAACAGAACTAGTTGAACCAGGGAATGCATTGCCAGCAGTTTCTCTTTGCACCTTCCTCAAGGTACAACCAAGTTTGTTATGCCCAGCCTCCCCACAGTATTTACATTTCACACTAAAACTCTGTTTTGACATCTTTTGTAGACTTCCTTTCATCTTTTGCTTCCCCTTACCCTCTTCAATACTAGCATCAAACCTCCTTACCTTTTTTGGTCTGCCCTTTTTTTTTTCCTCCAAAATCTGGAGGTAATGGTGGAATGTAGCCTGTTTTATCCCACAACTCTTCCCCATTCATGGGTGCTATAGCATGAGCATACACTGTTGAATATGTCTCAACAGAGTAGCAGCTATGCACAAACTCATTTGGGTTCCTTGCAGCTGCATTTATAGCACTAATAGCATGCTTGCATGGGATTCCACTAACATTCTATTTTCTACAATCACATGACTTGTCAAGTAGGTCAACCGCATACCTACTTCCATCAGAGCTTGAGACCTCAAAACAGAATTCATTAGACTTCATGGGTATACAGTCAGCAGCATCCTCCATCACCTTATTTAGTATCTTCCTAATCCTAGGACAAATTAGTTGGCCTTCCCACCTTCTTTCAGCTCTGTCCCTGTTCTTTTGTAATCTTCCCATGCAATACTCTCTGATCCATTCCAACATAGTTAAGATACTTTTTTCCCTTGCATCAAACAAAGCAGCATTCCACTGCTCAGACATATTATTAACCAGTGTGCCACATTTGCCAAAGGTATTGAAATGTGATCTAGACCACTGGGATGGATGCTTATCTTTCAACCATTCCACACACCTTGCATCAAGATCTCTCATCTGAGCCATTGCTCTGTTAAATGCTTGCACGGTAGTTGCCTTTGCTGCCTTCCACAGTAACCTTTTGAATTCATTTCCCCTATAGCCTTGTCTTTTCATGTTACCATGTAAGTGCCTTACACAAAAGCGGTTTTCAACAGCAGGCATAACCTTTTCAAAAGCATTAATCAAGCCTTTCTGCTTGTCTGACATTATAGCATATGCATCTTCCCTTTCCTCCATTAAATCATCCTTTAACAGTTCTAGAAACCACTCCTAATTAACCCCATTCTCAACACCAACCACATCATAGGCTAGTGGATATGGATCATTATTAGGATCCATGCACACTGCTGTCAACAGAACTCCTGGGGTTGGCCCCCTTAAATGACACCCATCCACCCCTATCCATGGTCTACACCCAAATTTGAATCTAATTTTCAGTGCAAATAAGCAAATGTATAATCTTTTGAACTTGTTCCCTTGTGGTGTAGTATCTACCTCCAACTTGACTGTGGACCCTGGGTTTTTCAGCCGCAATGCATCTGCATAATCCCAAAGCTTTGCATATTGTTCAGTGCTGTCACCTTCAATTAGTTTCAAAGCTTTCTTTTTTGCCCTGCATGCCTGAAAAGGTGAGATGTAAACACCAAGTTCTTTTGTTGCCTCTGTCCTCCAACCCCTCACACTTCTAGTAGGGTCAGCCCTGAATGCTTTCTCATACCTCTCTGCCAACCACCTGGAATTTGCATTGTCCACCACATGCTGCCTTGGATAAGTATGTTTCAAATCCATCTCTCTTATTTGAAAGGATTCTTCATTTTTCACCTTGAGAGCATTTATATGCCAATTACATCCCTCAGTTTTACATCTTGCATAAATTCTCCTAGCATTTTTCTTTGTAAATCTTGTAGGGTGGCCAGCCTTAACAGAGTAGCTATTCCCTGCTTGTTTGAATAAAGTCTTGTTACAAAAAATTTGCTGGAGCCTGAACTCTGGATCAAGTGCTGTTGAAGCTCTAAAAACAATTACATCTTTCCTTTGTTCAGCATCAGAATCTGTCCCAACTGACTCAAAGTCACTCTCATTGCTATGATCATCATCACCTACACCATCACTCTCTGAGGTTTCCTGGTCCTCAACCTGTTTGGCAGTCTTTGGACCAGCCCACTCTGCATCTAAGTCAACAGATTCATCAAAAATAATGTCATCAAGCAACTCATCACAGCTGTCCTCTTTCCCAACAAATTCCTCATCAGTGCTATCATCAATCTCCTCAACATCAACCATAATGATCTCCTTACAATGACCCTCATCCTCTAGATTTTGTTCTCTTGGAACTGTCTCTTTAGCCTTATGCCCCTGTTTTGACTTCACAACAGCCTTAGTGAACAAGCTGACCCGTAGTTTATCCACCAAGGATTCAACATTATCATCTGGTTCAACCCACTCAATCTCCCCCACATGATCTTCATCCTCATCTGGAACTATAGTTTTGTTCCCTTCTAGAAATAGAGTGAACTCCCTTCCTTTAGAGCTTTGTAGTACCATCCATATGTCATGCTCACTTTCTACATTCTTCAAGCCAACCCCTTCCATCACACCATAAAACTTCTTCTTCCCCATGTAGCCCAACTGCTCAGCCAAGCTTTCAATGTACCTCAAATCTAGCTTCCTTGAATCAACACAATCAAAAGCTGACAAAGTGCCTTCAAAATCCAGGCTAGACCCCCAACATCCTTTACTATCATTCCCCCATGCTTTAACTTCAATGTGTACCAGTATTCTTTCCCACCTACCACACATTAAATAAGCACTTTTCAGACCCCACTCTGATTAAAATAAATAAATACATAGACAAATTTATTTGAAACTGCACACATACAATGGCTAAAATACAAATGTGGGGGACAGGCTGTATATACTGGTGGACAACAATACATGGGCTTGGACCACACATCAGCAAAAACAGAATCTCTACTATATTAATGCACATTCTCCAACTACACAACCCCACACTGCACAGCTAAAAAATAAACCCTAATAGACAATGTGGGGGAGTTAACAGTGTCACTAACCCAAGAATTACGAATACACCTCAAGATTTCAACACTAAACTAAAAAAAACAGAGGATTGATCAAAGAAGGAACTTACGTTTTTCATAGTCTGGCGCAGGGTAGTGCGCCATCCATTTCCGGCGCATCACCATTTGATCTCACACAATTTAGAACCCTTTCGCGTCTTAATTGAAGCAATGCTGTTCGATCAAAGGTTTTGATTCAGGAAATTTTCAGTTTGGGGCTCAATTCTAGGGTTACAGATTTGGGGGTATTATTTCAAATCCTAATTAATGAACTTAGCCGTTAAAATATAATTAATAACCATCCTTCAGTTTGAGAAAACGATTTCTTGCGTCATCCATGGTTTTTCAGTGTTTTATTACGTCACTAACGGGCATGTGACTTGCACATGCCTTAAACCGTTAGTGTTAGACGGTGTGGGACCACTTCTGCAATTTTTTGGGACTGTTTATGCAAAAAAAAATTAGTTTGGGACCAAAAGTGCAACGGGTCAAAAGTGCAAGGGCTGAGACCATTTTGAAACAGGGGCGTGTCCTGTAGTGCAAATTTCTCTAAAAAAAGAAGAAGGTAGTTTTACTTTAATACTTATATTTTTTAGAGATTGAAGAAAAAAATAAATTTTAGGGACTCATTGCAGGAACTCGACTCAGGTCCGGACATGACTAGGTCCGGCCCTGTTTGTAATTTCATATTTTTAATAATTACTCATTTAACAAAGAAATAGTTATACATGAATACATTTCTTCTTTTAGTAAATACTACACTGCGTAATAAAATGGAAGATGAATTTTCTTTTGACGGTATGATAGTGTACATCGAAAAGAAAGTTAAAGAGAAGTTCAATATAAATTCACTTGTAGATGATTTTCGTAATATGCAAGAGAGACGTTCTAAATTTTAGAGTAAATTATTTTTTAGTCCATAAAATCATTATTTTTGGTCATTTAATTTTCGAAATTTGACATTGGTCATTTAACTTTTAAAATTCAACAAATTGATTCTGTCACCGCCTACGACAGGTAATGTTCACATGACAATATTTTGTCAAACTTTGAAAGTCAAATGACCAATTTGTCGAGTTTAGAGAGTTGAATGACCAAAAACGAAATCACCAAATATTAATGTCCTTAATAATAAAATAATGAAATTTAATGGAGTAAAAAACTATTTTACCAAAAATTTCAATATATTAGAGATTTAATGATGTAGTTTGTGGTATTTAAATATAAATATTAGTTTTGTGCAAACACATTAAATTATGTTCTCGCAAATGTATTAACGTCGGACCATTCACTCATTATGAACAAGGTTGTAAAAGTCGCTAAGCGGTAATTAGGTGGTGTATAGGGACCTAGCGACTAATGGGGTTTGTGCGGGGCTAATTAGGGTACAAGCATGGTTAGACCGAAGAAATTAAGAAATAAACGTAGGCAACCAATGAAAGCCCAACATCTAGACGGAAATTAAGTGGAGTTAATCGGGAATTTTTACAATAGAGATTATGAGTCTCTCCATGACATATCATAGCTCTGCCCTAGTTGATATCCTTTAAATCATACTACAAAATGTCCTAAGAAACTATTAAAATTATAAGAAAACATCATAATCAGTAAGGATGGTAATGAACGGATTCTGAGTTGTGGACGGGTATGATATTGCGAGGACGGGACGGGAAGGGAAGGATAGGTCCAGTTGCCGTACAATCCCCGCTTAGAAAAAGTCGAGAATTCCCATCCCACTCCCAACGTGACTATCGTTGGGGATCCCCTATCTGCTAACCTCGAATTCCAGTAAAGCAGATCCCATAAGAATTATGTCATACCTAATGACCGTGGAAGATTGCGATGTGAACTATTTTAAAATTATTGGCCCTGTTTGTTTAGGATTAGGTCAATAGGTTGTGGATTGAGTCTAACCCATTAGGTGTTTGTGCTGAGGTTGTGAACAATAAATTGTCCACAATCTTAATCCCATAATTAATTCACTAACTAACTCTTACACACATCATCAATGAAACATCATTCTCAATGCACACTTTAATCAATAATCAATCATTTACTAACTACCTCTTACACACAATAAATCAATTTTAACACAATTTATATTATAATCACTCCACAACTCAATCTCCAACCAATATAAACAAACACTCACTTATTTACCCTAACCTTCATATTCCACTATATTCCCACAATCTATAGTATTCTAGCCACCCAAAATCATAAATAAACAAGACCATTTATTTTGTATTATATATATAATTATAAAATATTTATATATTTAATATACACGAATCAGTAAATTATTTCCTCGCATCAAACCTGCAAAAGTTAATATTTTTTAACCAGATTTATAGAGGATTTGAATTCCATTGTCATTTCAAGTGTCATATGCAATACACATGATGATTTTCAGTCAAATTATCCGACAAAAAATGTCAAATTGAATAATCATTGGAACATACGAAACGACAATTTAATCTTTTCCAATATTAGAGCTAGCTTTTTCTTTTTTTTCCTCTTCCTCTCTAAATTATACTAAGCTGAACTCTAAATATACATATATATCTATATATATATAAAAGTAAAATGAAGGACATTAATGTAATTTTAGTTTTCCCTCCAAAAAATTTATATCATAATTGGTAATTTTTTTCTTATTTTTGGTAAGTTCATAACTTTCTTTTACTTTTATAAAATACAAATAACTTTTTCATTTTTAATCCGATTTTTATGCATAATATACCAAATTAATCATCTTTTCACGATCTTCGATTTGACATCCATATCATATATATTATAATGAGATATTTGATTTGAATAAACAAATTGTTTGTTGGTTAATTATTTGTGCTAGAATTGATGTTTATTGTGAATTGGACTATAATATTTTGGTTTTAGTTGCAACTAAAATTAGTAAAATAAATTCTTTATAAAAACTATAATTAATTTTTTTTAATAAAAATAAAAGTAATCAATTTATTTTTTTTTTGACATGAATTTTCAATTTTTTTTGTATTTAAGTCAAGGAGGAAATCCATTGTTTAAATAATGAAAGTCCTACTTTATTAATGCAAAGGCAAAACAACAATATCTATTTTATAATTAACTTATTAAATCATCAAATCTGCTAAAAGATCTTCTTATCTCGACTTTGAGCATATATATAATTATCTATTAAAATAGGTATTGAAATTATTTTTAATTACCTATTTATATTTTTAATAACGAGTATTTTGTTAAAATTACTCTTTTAAGGAAATTTATTCTTTGTAACCTAAATTATGACTTTTATTACATTTGGCAATCTTTTTCATTTTTACTTTAACTGAAACTTCAATTATATGTTTTTACACTTTATAAGCTAAATAATACTTGGTCGCACAAATCAACAACAAATGCTTTTTTTTTTTTTTACTTTTAACAATCTAAATAAATTTTTTCGCATTACTCAATTTTTAACTTCTAATAAATAAATCATTTCTAAGAAGGCTATAATATTTATATAAATAATTTACAATACCAAATAAAATACAAAAATGTTCAAATATTTTGAAGAAACCAAAGACTTCTCATTAAATAAATTTTGAATTTTATTTTGTTAAAATAAGATTGTATTAAATAAAAATTGTTTAACTATATTTGAAATCACCAAAAAATATAGTATTGGTTTGGAATACAATTAAAAATCATTCAAATAATTCTCTTTTACAAATTATTTTACTTGATTATTTCATTACAACCACAATTAATCAGTTTGTTTTATCTGACATGAATTGTCTCAAGTTAATATTTGATTTATAATCAGCTTATTAAATTATTGAATTTGCTAATGCTTACTTGATATAATAATTATTTTCGTTGATAAAATCACAAAACTATGATATTCGCTCATATATAATTTTATAATGATAATTAATCTTAGAATTATTTTTTATTATTAATTTTTTATGTTTTAGATATATTAATGTTATTTTTCTATAAATAGATACAATTTGCAACATATACTATGATATTATACAAGTTGCAACTAAACTTCTTTTAAATAAGTAAAATTAACCAACTAGAACTATATGTTTGTTTAGACTTTGCAACCTAAACAATACTGGGTCACATTAACCAATCTCAATTATGTCTTTCTTTTCTTTCTGTTTTTCAAATTTTGCAATCTAACCAATTTTTTTTTTTTTTTTTTTTTTTTTTTTTTTTTTTTTTACATTAACTAATGTATATCTTTAGATGAATCTACTATTTATAATATAAGTATATAATTTAATTGAAACTTTTCAACATATATATGAAAGTATTAAGAAATATTGGAGCACTCATATGTTTTATTTTGTTATTCCAACTATTGAATTATTTTGTTATTCCAACTATTGAATAACTTTTGAATTTTATTTTGGTAATTTTTTATTCTTTGTATGTCAGAAATACCAAGTAAAGTACTAAAACTTGCAAATAAGATTTTTTAAAAGGAGATAGTTACATTTAGAATTTAAAACTTTATTTAGATAAATTAAAATATTTAAAGTAAAATGAAAAAATTAAAGAAAAATAAATTTCTTATAACATTATCCAGTTTATTTTATTTTATAATATGAGTTGATAGTTAGATTTTTACATTTGTTTCAATATTCATAATTAATTAAGCAATTATGCACATAGGTGAAGAATGATGCATACACACTAAATGTATGTTTAGATTTTAAAGTTTAGAAATGATCATTTTAAAAAAGTTTTCTTTTTTTATTGAATATTTATCTTAATGTTAATATATATATATATATATATATATATATATATATATATATATAAAGTAAGTTATATTAAATTCATATATGACGTGCGAGAAACTTATATTTACATTACTTATAATTTTATTTTATGTTTTATCCTATATTTTAAAAAAATATATATTTTATTAGGATAAAATGATCACATATTTAAATATTAGATTATATCATATTTAGTTTTATTAAAATTATTACTTTCTAAATAAACTTCCGTGCATCGCACGGGAATATTACTAGTATATATAAAAGTAAAATGAAGGGCTTTTATGTCAATTTACCTTTCCCGCCTAAATTTTAGATACCAATTAAGTAAGTTTATGTCAATTTTGGTAGGTTCATAATTTTCTTTTAATTTTTTTAAATGTAAATAACTATTTTATATCTAATATATTTTTTATGTATGATATATAAATTATTCACCTTTTTCATGATCTTCAATTTGACATCCATATCACATATATTATAATGAGATATTTGATTTGAAACAATAAAGTATTTATTTACTAATTATTTGGGTTTTTTTAATTTCAAATTGACCTATAGTACTGAGTCTAGATTGGAATTAAACATTCATTTCAAAAAAAGGATTGGAATTAACATTAATAAAATAATTTTCTTATAAAAAATAGTAGTTGAGTTTTTTTCCCGTAAATATTTGTTTATTTAAGTTATACCCGAGAAAATAATTGATTAAATGATGAAAATACTACTTTATTAAATTAAATGCAAAACATTTATATCCGATTTATAAATAATTTATTAAATTATTACATCTGCTTATACATACATATATATATATATATATATATATATATATATATATACACACACACGCACACACCAGTGTTTTGTTTGATTCGTCATGGAAGTACAGGAGCTTTGAACATAAGTACATTTAAAATATTATAATTACTATTGAAATTATTATTTCATATTTATTCATATTTTTATATAGTGCATATTTTATTAAAAAACATTATTAAGTGAGTTTACCATTGAAACATAAATTATGACATTTCCTACATTTTTCAATCTTTTTTTTTACGTGAACCAACCTCAACCATTATTTACACTTTGCAACCTAAAAATGTTTTCTCGCATGCCAATTTTCTTCACATGTCATTTTTTTTCTTTGCAGCCTAAGCAATTTTATTCGCATTAATCAATTTTTATCTTTAAAAAAAATAAGATTACAATTAAAATATAGAATTTGTTTGAATAATAAAAAAATCAAATAAATATGAAAACATTGAAATACTTTGAAGAACTCACATACTTTAAATTGGCATTGAAATTATTGAATAACTTTTAGATTTTATTTCCTTAATGCCAGGAATTGTTTAAAAATAAGAAGTATTTGAGTATATTTGAAATCACCAAGCAAACTGTTAAAAGTTGTAAATGAGAATCTAATTTTAAAAATAAATAATTAAATGATTATAGTTTGACTAAAAAACTATTTACATATATTAAAAAACCTAGATATATATAAATATATAAGACGGTTAAAATTGTAAATTACATTTTCTACCAAAGTGTTTTATGCTACTTATGGTTATTTGTATAAGTGACAAGTTTTGATATGTTTGTTCTTTCTTCCCTTTCTTTTCTAAAAAAACATTTTTCTAAAATTTTATATACAATTTTCTTTTTGTATCTTAACCATTTTTTACGTATAATATATCAAATTAATCAGTTTTTGTGATCTTTAATCTGACATCCATATCACATATATAAAAAATTAATACTATAGTAAATAAAATACAGTTATTTATTGGTTGATTATTTGGTTTAATTAATTTTTCTAGATATTTATCGGTAACATGTTTAGACGGCAAATAAGATTTTTTTAAATATTATTTCTAAATAATTATTTACAATTTTAATTTTTTGAAAAATTTAATCAACTAATTTATTACATTTACCTTTATATTTATTCTTTTCTATAAATTAATCTATATCTAATAATATACAAATAGGTATATGTGTGTGTGCGCGCATGGTAAAATAAAATGGAGTCAAATATGTAAAAGAAAAAAAAATACTTTTCCTTCCAATTGTAAATTGGACATTTTCGAGGACTTAACTTTATTCATTTATGTGTCCCTAAAGATAAGTTGTTGTAGTATCAATTTTCTATTAGTTTGTTTCTTTATAAACATCACTTTTCAATTTTTTTAACAATTTTTTTGTTTCTAATTTATTTTTACATACAATATATCAAATTAATCATATTTTCACATTCCTTTAGTTGAATTCAATTTTAATTTTTTTTAATTGCGAATTAGACTATCCATATTTTGAATTAAATTTTGAAAAAATTAACCAATTGACTATTTCTAACAGTAAAAAAATTGAAAATATTTAAATAGAAAAATATATTTTTCTTATAAATTATTCAATTAATTTTATTTATTATCTTATCTTTTTTTTTTTTTTACATGTTGTATGTTATTATCTTTGTGTTTGTTTTCACAATTGTAATTAATTGAGCTATAATGTGGTTATTTGCATATGTTAAGAATGACAATGACTGACTAAATGTATGTTTGAATTTTAAAAATAAATCAATTTTAAACAATGGATTGTTCTTTGTTAAATCTAATTTTTATTTTAATTTTATTCCGTAACAATAATTTGTTTGTAAATAATAAGTATATATTCAATTCAAAAATTACATGAATGAATGAATATTTACGCTATTTATAATTTTACTTTATATAACTTAAATTTTGAAATATTTATTTAATCAAGTGTAAAATGTTCACATTTTTAATTATATAATGTTTTTTAATTAAAATATTACTTTATTAGGAGACTTCCGTGCATCTCACGGGAATGATACTGGTTACTGTAATAATTAATAATTATTCCATAATTAGGGCCGCAAATGAAATGAGTCGAGCCAAACATAGTATTGTTCAAATTTGTTTGAAATATTTTCGAGTATTTAGTAAACGTTTGAGCTTGTTTGATTATTAATGGAATCAAGCTTGAAAGAACTTTATTCGAGTCGAACACGAGTCGAGCCCAAGTAATTTGACATTTTTAGGTTTATTTTAACATCTTTGATTTATCGAGCTCGAGTTTTTACCGAGCTTTAGATTTTATCAAACGTAAAAGTACGTTCAAACTTATTTGATCTTTTTAATCTAACACAATTCAAACAAATTTCTAACAAACGACCTCGAATCGGCTAACTTGGTAAGATTTTCAGCACTATCCACGCTGCAATGACGTCGTTTCTCATTTCTCTTTTTGCCGTTATACTATCTCGGTCTCATTATAAGAGTTACATATAAAGATATATAATTTTCATTTCTTATTAATTTAATAAATGTATAAGTCTTCCAAAAGAAATCAACATAATCATATGATTTAGTTTATTTGACTTGCTCAAAAATAATATTTTATCTTTTTCACTTTTATTATGGGAGAAATGTACCCCCGGTCTCAAATGAACTTGCACAGAGAAATCGACACATATTAAGGAAACACTAGTTTTTTGGGATGCACAAGAAAGTCAACACACATATTAAGGAAAAAATTGTTTATTGGGATTTTGTTGACTTTTCATATGTTAATTGTTGGGATGTTACTATATAGGAAAAAATTCATTTTTATTTTAGTATGTTAGACCTTGTCCAGTAAATGTCCTGTATATTAGAAAATTTCAATTTTAGTCCTGTATGTTTCCAAAGTTGTCCAATTTAAGGACACTTACCATCAGAAATGACCAATTTGGCTATAATTAATCACGTGCGATGCACGTCACTAATAAATTTGAGAAAGAGGAAGAAAGAAAGAAAAATAAAATAAAATAATATAATGAAATGCAACTCATATGAAAATTAGGGATTACCTTTTTCTTTTCTTTTTTGACCGAGCTACTAAAGTAATTTAATAATTTGACATGTTATATGGACAAATACTTGATACATAAGCATTAGCACTCAAAAGTCCTAAATTTATTAGTCTAATTCCGACTAAATTGGTCGTTGGTGATGGTTAGTGTCCTTAAATTGGACAACTTTTGGAACATACAGGACTAAAATTGAAATTTTCTAACATACAGAACTTTTACTGAACAAGGCCTAACATAC
Organism: Ajuga chamaepitys; assembly: GCA_958295605.1. Classification (NCBI taxonomy): domain Eukaryota; kingdom Viridiplantae; phylum Streptophyta; class Magnoliopsida; order Lamiales; family Lamiaceae; genus Ajuga; species Ajuga chamaepitys. The sequence goes on from OY282498.1 coordinate 47,995,338, forward strand.
TGGACTAAAAATGAATTTTTCCCTTACTATATATCTTTTGAATTTATACTATGTTAGAGAATGCAAATAAACAAGACATGTGAACCGAGAGCACCTAGATTTGTTTTTCTTTCTTTCCTGTTTGAATGATTTGCTCATTTTTTAAACAAGACCCTAATTGATAAAAGAAACGTCTCTAAAAATATAAACACAAAACCTAGTTATCCAACCAATTTTAATATTAGATACTTCGGATTCCAAGATAGAATACATATTTGAAATAAAAAAAATTGTCCGTGCATGTTCACGGCGTACACCGTGAAGGCACTTGAGTGACCCCTTGAAATCGAACATCGGCACTCGAACAAACCGCCGCTGTCGGATGTCCGCCGTAGGTTATGTTGAGTCCGACGAACTCCACATCCTGGCAGCCCTTACTCTTGCTGCAGTCAATGGTCACCCCCTTCGCCGTCGCTGAAATCCCCCGCACATTCACGTACCTCACCCCCTTGATCATCACTGTCGACTCCCCTCCAGGCTTGCACGACCCGGACCCGGACGGGCAGTAATGCTGGTCGATGATGATCGGGTTGTTCGTGCTGTCGATTATGATGTCAGAATATGTAACATCAGAAACGACATTGGATGACAATGAGGGTGAAAACGTCTTGATCCTCAGCCCATTCTGCGTTTTGCTAAGAGTGCAGTTCAGGACTGTAATCCCGGTCACGTCCTGCTCGGCAGCATATTTCCCTAAGCTGCCGATGCTGATGCCGTGACCAGGCCCACACACGACATTTGACACGTTGACGTTCTGGCTACCATCACCGATGGATACGCAGTCGTCGCCGGTGGCTATGGAGGAATCAGTAATGTGTATGGATTTAGAGCGTCCAATGTGGATCCCGTCGGTGTTTGGACTATCTGCTGGCGCTGATATGTGGATGTTCTGCATGGTCACGTTCTGTGACTGGTGAAGATGGATATGGAACATCTTGCTGTTAGCCAGGTTTAACCCCTGGATTACGATATTGTTCACAGAAAACAACTTCAACGTATCGGGACGAGTTTTGCAACCCGACGACTTGCAACGGGACCAAGTCGAGGCGCCATTGCCGTCAAGAATGCCATTTCCGGAAACAGTTACCGAGTCCACCCGAGCAAATCTGAGCCAAAAGTCTTGATCAGTACCCGAATTTGGACTGGCAATAACTGTTCCATCAATACTAAACGACGTCTGGCCGTTGCACGGCCCTGCAAAATCTCCGCCGCTCACAAAGAAAGTCCCTTTTGGTACTGAAACTATGCCACCCGCAGTATTGCAAGCTTTCGTCCATGCATTTGCAAAAGCCTGCAACAACATTAAAAAACAAGTTAATTTAACAATCAGTTTTTCTTTTACTTACTTGTTCGAATTAACTACATTTAATTACCAGTTTGTTATCGGTTTTCCCATCTGCTACGGCGCCAAAATCAGTGACGACGAAACTGCTAGCTTGTCCATGGATGATCTCCACGTTCCAAATGGACAAAAACATGGGAACAAAAATCCATGGAGAGACTATGTAAGAATTCATGAGTACAAAAATACTTAATTACCACAAAGATATATGTAATAATACTTAAATTTAAAATGTTTACGCATTTATATAGTGGAGTAATAGGGTTTTTCCAGACAACATGATCTTGTTAATTATTGCATAAAATAAGAACAAAGATATGTAATAATCCTACACTTTAGAATGTTTATATATTATATATTGGAGTAGCAGGGTATTTGCATGAAAATGTATACCTTATATATAGCGACAACATGATCTTGTTAATTACTTGCATAATACTACAATATGTTCACAGCTTAGGTTTAGAAATTTCGATTTATTTGGATTCAAAAGAACTAACCATTGTGATTGTCATTTTTTACACTTCACCTTCCATAAAAAGAGTCTGTTTAAAAATGTACAGTTTTTTTAGTCAATTTAATAAAATTACATCTCTAAAAAATTATTGATACACCATACACACTTATACATATTATATTAATTATATAATTGACTTATTTAATCATATCCAACTAATATGTAAAATTAAAATTACATTTTTTCATATGATCTAGTAAAACGAGGGGTCTGTTTTTAAAGTAAGACTCTTAATTTAAGAAAATAATCTTTTTTATTGAGAACATTTTTATGGGACAAAGTAATTATAAGCATCCGTAATATCTGCATGCAAGTTTTGATTAAAATTAAAATGAAATTAAAATTAATTTTTTTCATTTGGTATAGTAAAACGAGGGGTCGGTTTTTAACATAAGACTCTTAATTTGAGAAAATAATTTTTTTTATCAAGAACATTTTTATGGGACAAAGAAAGTAATTATATGCATCCAAATATCTGCATGCAAGTTTTGATTAAAATTAAAGTGAAATTAAAATTAATTTTTTCATTTGGGCTAGTAAAACGAGGGGTCGTTTCTAAAATAAGACTCTTAATTTAAAAAATAATCTTTTTTATAGAAAATACTTTTATGGCCGGGACAGAGGAAGTAATTATAAGTATCCATAATATCTGCATGCAAGTTTTGAATATTCACTCACAGTGATATTAATTTGTCCGCGAAATTAGATTGTCAAAGGTCCTCATAGTTTCCATGTTTATATCCTCTTTCCAACTACGAGATATTGTTACATCTTTACCATTTTTATGGGGAAAAAGAAAATCATTTTAGATCTTAGGACTAACCTGGTTTTTCCCATTAGTCGAACACATTTTAACATTGTGGTTGACAAAAGAGCAAGTATGGATATCGATTTTATTCACGGGTTAACATGTTTTGTCCAATCCTCATAATTTAGTGATTGAGTACGGGTAGTGTGCTTGCATAAGTATACACAATTATCCTTATTAAAAACGTATACACAATTATCCTACCTGGATCTAATATGGTATAGGAGAAACATACATATATCCTACTCCAACGATGGACTTATATTGGGGCCAAGTATTGGGCTCTCGAGCTCCAAAAATTTGTTATTATATATAGGTGCATTTTGATTGATTTTAATGCAATTTAATTTAATTAAATAAATAATTCAAGAGTTCAATTTGTATAAGCAGTAAAGATAAAAATTTTAAAAAATAAAATGAAATGAATAGAAACATTATATCTTGATTATTCAATTTTTTAATTGAATCGATTTATTGATTTTATCAGCATTATTAGTACTTTGTGAATTGATTATAGTTCAGCTTATAACATCTTGTGACTTAGGTCATTGACCAGAGATCGATTCTCACCGACCCCACCACAATCACAATCTGAGTGTTAAATATTGTTGAGACTCATCAATAATATTATTTTCGAAAATTATTTTCCTAAACTTTCTAACCTGCTAGAGTGTGCCATTTCATAGATACTTTTTAGAAAATTATTCCGTAAAATAAAATCCTAGATTCCTATAGACGGACCCTAGTTTGTTAATTATTGCACTAATTGTATGTACAGAGCATATTTTAGTAATTTTGATTTATCTGGATTTAGTTTAATTAGCAACCCCCTCATAATGCCCATGTTTATATGCTCTTTCCAAACTGTTATTGTAGCATCTTTGCCATTTATAAGGGTAAAGGAAAATCAGTTTAGATCCCTATGAATAACCAGGGTTTTCATTAGTCGAACATATGTAATATTAGGATTGACAATGGAGCAAGTATGAATGTCGATTTTATCAACGCGTGAGGTTACCGAATGATAATTCGATATGCATGATTGAATATTATCCAAACATGATATTCTAGTAATTGAGTACGACTAGCATGTTTATATAATTAGCCAAAAACTTGTGTGCACCCAATACACAATTGTACTATTGTGCACTCTCCTATTTAATTTGAAATTAAGAATATATATAAGGGCCTTGTTTGGATGAATTTACAACAATATGTGGTGCAGTGGTGAGACACGTGCAGGTGCGGTTCAGGCGCGCGGGTTCGAACCCTGATTTTGCTCTGTTTTTACCTCTTTTTATGTTGTTCAAAAGTATATGTTATATTGCGCAATAGTATATGTTATATCGTGCAATAGTATATGTTATAGTTACATGTACAATTTTTTAATAATATATTCTGTTGTTTAATACTCCCTCCGTCCCGGTTGAGTTTGCACATGTGAGCCGGCACGTATATTAAGAAAAACTGTTTTTTGCTTTTTGGTTGACTTTTTTAAAGGTGGAGATTTTAAAGGTGGAGATTGTGAGAAAACTTTCCTTTTTAAGGATGTGCAAACTTAGATGGGACGTCCCGAAAAGGAAAGTGTGCAAACTCAGCCGGGACGAAGGGAGTAATATATGTTATATTGCGTAATAGTTTATGTTATATTGTGTATAGTATATGTAACATTATATTGTGTAATAGTATATGTTATGTTACAGGTATACACATTTTTTTTGAATAATATATATTTTTTTTTAAATATTCTGTTGTTTAATAGTATATGTTATATTGCGTAATAGTATATGTTATATTGTTTAATAGTATATGTTATGTTACAGGTATACACATTTTTTTTTTAATAATATATAATTTTTTTAAATAATATATTACATTGTCTAAAATAATATAAAAAGTGCACATATATAAAAAGTTGGAGAAGATAGAATTCAAACCCGTGCCCTAATATCTAACAATTTAGGATTTTACCACCTAGGCTAAAGTCTCTTATGTGATAACAAACATGCCTTAATATATATATATATATATATATATATATATATATATATTATTTGTTTTACAGAATAAAAAAAAAATCAAGGTTGCGCGCTGCGCGAGGCTCAAACACGAGACCTCAGCGTGCGCGCAATAGCGTTATACCACTGCACCACCATCAGTTTTGTGACATCCAAACACAACCCTTATTATATATTTAATTCCAAAATTAAATTAATTGGAGAATGCACAATAAACTATTGTGTGACGGATCCACCCAAGACCTACTCATATAATTATTACCCACCTTAATTCAATACGATGTGGAGTAAATATGCTTATATTTTACCCGACCCATTTATATTCCTAAAAATAGGTCAAGCATCCTCATTTTATTTTATTTTAACAAAGAACCCATTCATTGTAATCTACACTCCTAATATTGTTTTGTTCAAAATATTTTTTTAATATGAATGGGTTTATTCTAGGCAAAACGGCTCCATACTTAAAACCGATTCTAGGCAAAATATTGGAATACTATACTATAATTATCCATCTTATTATATACTCCCTTCGTTTCATAAAAAATACCATTTTAATTATTTTTTGAGAAATTAAGAATTGATATTTAATTGGTATATTTTGTAAAATAAGAAAATAATCAACTAAATTAAGTAGGTTGTTTAAGTTAATATTGAAAGAATTGTAGTTTTTTTTGTAAAATGACACTTATTGTGAAAATTTTCAATATCTAAAATGACATTTTTTATGAAACGGAGGGACTATTTTTCAAACAATGATTCTCATTTAATTCCTGCTCTTTATTCTATCAAATCACCACCATGGATTATCATATGACATCATCTACTACATTATCATGTTCACCCAAGAACATATGTATTAAATAGATGATGTCACCCATTAACATGCTGTCATATATTAAATTCGATATAATAAACGATCAAACATAACATATGGTATTGACTAACAAATTAAACAGTAATAAACAACGTTGACTAATTAAGAAAGAGTATCAGCCAAGACTTTGCCATACCCAATGTTGTAAATATTTGGACAGAAGACTAGGGCCTAGCGTCTAGAGCTACAAAATTAGTTTGTCCAATATTCTAGATGTGCTGGTTATAGAAATGTAGACTCGAAGTATCACTGGGCCAACAAATCCGATCCAATAAGCCCCAAGCCATCGCGAAAATCTTAGTATATTTAACAAGATAGGCTGATCCCGACTCGATATTTTTTGTCCTAATGAAATTTTGACTAGCCTGATCCGGCCTTGCATATGGTGTTGGCTGAATGTGCCCAATAGGCAGAATTGCCGCCTGTACTAGCGCCTAGTGGGACCTAAGTGTGGCTGAGCGGAGCATAAGAGTGTGCTTAGATAGAAAAAAGTAGGGAAAAAGATTTAGACGATCAATTAGAGCATATACTTAGATGAGAATTAATTGGAATTAGTCGCGGGTTACTGCGACAGAGTTCATACATCTCTTATGCTATACTGAAATTCAGCGATCCATTTCCATGCTGGGAGATCCCTCTGTAAATTTTTAGCTCAAAACTTGCTGATTTAAGTTGTTAAAGCAATAACACTTATGAAGGGCAGTTTGGTCATTCTAGAAGTAACAGTCCCTGTTAGCATTTGAATGTTAGTTTCTAACAGAAACTATCATCTCATTGGCTTCTTCTGTTTGATCGAAGAAAGAGGAAAACAGAGAGTTGTTGCTTGCAGTTTTGTCTACAATATGTTACTCCCTCCATCTCATTCGATTTTGTGCACTTTTCGTTTCGATCCGTTCCATTCAGTTTTACACATCTTAAAAAAATTCTCAATTTCCATCCTCAATCTTCACATTTGAAAAAGTCAACAAAAAAATAAAAAACAGTTTTTTATTAATATATGTGTCCGTCTTTACGTGTAAAACTGAGCGGGACGGAGGAAGTGCTTGGTTTAAAAGGCCATGAAAAAAGCAGTTATTATAAGAAGACTTCTTTGACAACAACAATCTGCTAGATTAGAGAGATAAGAGAGAAGGGAGAAAGTGTTATCTATAGACTTCTTGTAATCTCCTTGTGTACTTTAATCTGGTGTAAGGAATAATATTTCAGTTGGTTCTCCATGGATGTAGAATCTGAAGCTCAAACTCGAATCAAGTTTGGTGTTTTGTTTGCAATCTTAATTGTTTTCTGACTTGTCAGAGTACAAGAGTGATTAGAGCTGGGTGTGAATCAAGATAGAATCATCAAATACTTAACACCCCCTCAATACAACAAACTTGCACTACAAACACAAGAAAATATCACTTCTTTAGAGCACTAGCAAAATGTCAAGACACTCTCAATTGCTTATAGTAGTTGCTACACTAAAAGCCAGTTTTATCTTATATAGCTCGGACAAGCTATTAAGCAGTCAAAACAGTTTTGGAGAATGCCCGTTGAAGGCGATCGCAGTCAACCAGATAAGCAAAACCGTAAGCCATGTTCTTCAGAGTGGCATCGTGCAGCTCCGGTGAGGAGGTCGCCGTTGCATCAGTCGAGAAGAATACTCTGAACCCTCTAATGAACGCCTCCCTGGCCGTGGTTTCACAGCACAGGTTCGTCATCACGCCGCTAACTATAACCTCCTTCACTCCCATCTCCTTCAGTCTTTCCTCTAAACCTGTACCTACACACACATACATCGGGAGAAATATTTTTTTAGTCCTTTATATTTGGTCTAGTTGTATTTTTTGGACTCCCCATTTGAACTTTTGTAATTCAGTCCCACAACAATAAACTTTACCATATATTCTTATCGACTAAAAGATTCCATGTTATATATCAAAGCATGGTATCCGCAGAGGTGGTAAAGTCGATTCGATCCAATTTATCTGACATTCTATATAAATTGGATTATAAGAATCTTAATCTGAAACATCATCAATTTTATCAGGTCTAATTTAATGGACCAATGACCTGAAGGGCTATGAATTATCCCAACAATCAAACTGTATTTAGGAGATTGGATGGACCGAGTTCGGTAATTCCCGACCAATGAAATTTTGGACTGCCCGAGTCCAACTAAACATATAACATTGGCTTGGCGGGCCAGAGCCTCTCGCCATGGATTGCCAACTCTAGCAAGAGGCAATCAACCATAATATTATTTTATTAGTACCTCCATTCTAAAATAGGAATGTAAACGAATCGAATCCAACTGAATATAAAGAAATCAAATTTGAATTGTATATTAATCGAATTTTAAAAGGTAATTTGAATGCAATTCGAGATTCGAAAATTTATTTATTTATTTTTAGATATATTTCATATTACTAGAACTTGACACGTGCGTTGCACGTGTAGCACTTAGTATATTAATCTTAGAAAGGGTTAATTACATCAACCACACCAAACTATCAACGTTTTTGCACATAAATCATTCAACTTTTTTTTGTGGCACTCTACATATAAACTATAAGGGTTTTGACATGTACAACACCAAACTTATTTTTCAATCATTTTTCGCCGGAATTCCACATGTAACTTGCGCGTTATAAATTTTTAAGAGTTTTTTTTGTCCAAACACGCTTTTTAATAGGTAGAGGGATAGTTCATCTTCAACAATGGAGGTTCTAGATATTAGGAGAGAGAACTATTGATAATCCAAGAAATTGTTATGCAAAAGAAACGTGTGAAAGAATTTTACACTTGTAGCATACTAAAAAGGTTGTTTGTACAAAAAAGGTTATTAAAAGTTTATCACGCGCAAGTCACGTGTGAATTTCCGACAAAAAATTATCGAAAAATAAGTTTGGTGGTTTATCTGCCAATTGAAAAATAAGTTTGGTGGTTTATCAACAGAACTCGTATAGTTTATATGTATCTGTGCAACCAAAAAAAAAAAAAAAATTAGTGGTTTATGTGTAAAAACACTGGTAGTTTAGTGGGGTTGTTGCAATTAACCCTTTTAGAAATTATAATAAAGCACTTGCTTTTTGTATTTTTCTTAGCAATTTTGAAATATTTTCAGTAGGAAGTATGCAAAGAATAAATCATTTTCTCGGAGAATTGTGTAAAAGAATCATAATGTTATCACAAGTCCACATATTTTTCGTATAATTAAGTGAAACTGATCACATCTCAATGGTAACCTATTTTTAAAAAAATATTCTATAAATTTTGTTGTAAGATAGTGTAATTGTTAAAATTTTAATTTGAGTAAAAGTTCAAACATAATATGGAGAATAAGATCTACAATCTTTTTACTAAATTGACTAATAATAGATAATATAAGTCACCCAAGGAAAATTGTAACATCACAAATTTGTTCTAGTACGTATAAATGAATTGTTTTAAATTGATTTATATGAAAATATTCATCTATTTTAATTAAGAATAAACGAAAAAGAGAAAAATAAAAAACCTATTTATCTTGAAAATTATTTTGAAATGACATAATTCATTCTTTTTACGGATACACTTGTTTCTATTTGTTCTCCTTGATTTTTCTTGTTACCGAGGCATTTTTTTTGGTGCTATTTGCTAATAAAATGTTTGAGTGTTTGTTCATCATCGCTATCTCTTTTGAATGTTGTCTTTTATTTTCCCTTTGTGCTTCTTCCTTTCTTCTTCTCTTGCTGTAGTTATATCTTTCTCGTTCTCTTTTTTTTTTTTTTTTTTCCATCATTTTTATTGCCTTCGATATTGGGCGTTCAATCTTTCTTCAAAAACTTTAGTATTTTGATTTTATTCGATCAAGAACCTCACATCTAATGTAGTGACGGACTTGAGACGAAATGTTTTGTTTCTATAATGCTTTTCTCTAAAATTTAGAGACTGGTTTGTTTCCTCTCTAAATTTAGGGACGAAATTTCCATCTATATTATGAAATTAGAGACCAAATTACCTGCAGAATAGAGCCGATTATATCCGTCTCTAATATCCGGTTGTTATTCCTTCATTACCCGGATATTAATGATTTTTTTCCACTTTCCTTCATTATTCTATTTCTATTTCGTTTTTATTTAGTGACCGATAGTATCCGTTACTAATTTTCATCTCTAATTTAATCTTTTCTTGTAGTGTTAGTATATTAATTTTAGAAATTATATTTTGCCGCTTGTTTTTTTTTTTTTTTTTTAGCAATTTTGAATCAACGGAAAGTATTCAGATCATTATTTTCCCAAAGAATTGCACCTCTTTTCTACCTGAAAAGAGATGGATGTCTTATTACTAAAATTTGGTTGTTTTCATGTGTTTACAACAATGAAAACATCTTCAATGTCAAATTGTCGCACTTCCTTAGAAAAGACTAAAATGGAAAAAATAATTAATCAGATTGAAATTAAAATTCATGCGGAGTAAAAATTGCACCAAAAACTAAATAGGACTTTGCAAAACTACCATAAAATCTATAAGATAACTCAAAAGACTGAATAGTTTCTACCGAGGATTTATGATAACCACCAGCATCACTATTTAACAGATGAATAAAGCTTACCCTTTTTTTACATTATCAATTAAATGATGCCATGTGTACATTATCAATTTATCGCAAATCAATTCTTGTCTTTTCCTCTAACATTATCAATAAAGGTCGTGTGCACACTATTTTAAGTGCATGTTGCGCATTATCATATTTTGTCTTTTTCTGTATCATATCGAAAATTATGATAAAGGAAAAAGAACCCTTAATTGTGCAACAGAGACAATATCATTTAAGTGCAAAATGATCTCTCTTGTACTTTAAGTATAACAAAGAACTTAATCCATGGATGAAACATTGTTTTCCATGGAGGAATTCCAGTGAAAAACAAAGCTTTGTGAAAACAGATATACAATTGATATTCTGAAATTACATTTCATCTCCGATTTCAATCACGCAATGTACACTTGGAGAATAAAACTATATTTGCACTAACTGAAGAACTTAAGACAAACAATCCATCTTAGAACAAATTATCCCGTCCATTAAGAAATAGATTTTTTGAATGTAAAAAATTAGTAGAGACGGACCTCTCTACATGATCAAGTTGCACATCTATCTTAAATTTTCATAGATCAATGAACCGTTCAATTTTTTTCTTGATTTATCCAGGATTAGCCTTTCAATACGTTTCTTGATTTCTCCAGGGTTAGTCAAAATCGAGAATGCTCTCTAAGAAATCTCGTCCAATAAGCGATTCGAGATTGAATTTGTTTCTTGATTTCTGTGAGATTAGCCAAAAATCGAGACTGCTCTTAAAAAAATCCGGTTCAATAAGTGATTCTAGATTTGATTTGTTTCTTGATTTGTCCAGGATACTTCCGTGTTGAACGTCTCTCTCTCTTTGAAAACCTCGATGCACAATGTTTGATATATAATTATGATATTTTATTATAACACAATTAGGATCCTTTTCTTTTTGTGTTGATTATGTATTTATCAGATAAGTCATATTTGTACAAACTGCTTGAGTTATTTGTGTAATCAACCACAATAACATCATTAGGTTCAACAAAGTTCATACAATACCACATTATCACTCAGCTAAAAAAAACTACAAAGATATGCATAAAACGTTACCATATATAATTAAGAAATTTATTTTGTATTTATGTTATTATTATGTAAATATGTCTAGAAATACTTTAATTTTAAATTACCACATACACCTTGCATATGACCCCAGAAGCAATGTTTGATTTTGTTTTGGCAAAATTAAATAATTCGTGGTAATTATGTAGTGAATTATATTAGATTACCCAAAAATTTAATTTCTTTCTAGCCGTCACAAATTAATGTCGTGGCATATTTCGCCGGGCCAAAAAATTATTTTTAAAATACAATTAGGATTAGAATTAGAGTCGAAAAATAATAATTAGGATATGTACAATACTTAATATATACTTAGGATATGTGATTAGAATACAATTAGGATTAGGATCAAAATATAATAATTATGATATATTAGGAAATTACAATATTGCCCTTAAAATATTTAAACTTAAAAGGGGTAAAATAGGTCAAACATAAATTGGCTGAAACTTAAGGCACTTTTATATTAGTGTATAAATACATGTATTATTTAATTTATATAATATGTAAACGAACCGAATATTCGAATATTATATGAATTCATATTCGGATCCAAATTCAAACTTTTCGAATCCGATTCATCTTAGTTAAATTTGAATCACGAATTGAATCAAAATTATTAATTTATTTTACATTTTCGTTCTAAAAGTTGCGGTCTATTTTTCATTATCCCTTGTCTAGGCGTTTGACGATCCTCGACCACCTATATTTTTCTTTCCTATTTAAATTTGTCTAAGTTCTAATTAAGAGCTAAATCCTAATCTGCTGCCCGACTTGTGTCATTAATTATTAGACATAGACATTTGCACCTGTGTGATATGTAATTGACACTATGTATTAAGTAGGGGGCACTTCCACTTGGAATTATCTAATCCCTAGCTAGTGATTCCAAAAGTACAACAACAATGATCCGAAATTCGCTAAATTAAAAAGTCAGAGAAGTACCTCTGAAGGCGCTGTATGTATCTTTCAAGATGACGGGGTCAGCATCTGTTCTGTTCAACTCGGGGATGAGTTGCGACTCGGGGGTGCCTTCGAAGATGAGTTCGCCATTCCACCACTCGTAAAGCATGGACGAGTCGGCGGGGGGTCTGTGGCAGTGGCGCGTGAAGAATAGCGGCAGGGAAGCGCGTCGGCAGAGATCGATTGTGGCGTTGATGGCCGGCAAAATGGGGCGGGCCATGGAGTCGAAGTAATTCTGGACGTCGATGACCAACAAGGCGGCGGATTTCGGGTCCGGATCCCTCGCCCGGATCTCGAATTTCTTATAAGAGGACATGTCTGGAAGAAGCTCCTAGTAGCTGAGCTGATGGATGATGAATGATGGATGGATGATGATATCTAGAGCTCGTAAAATCGGTGCGCGGATCGATTCAGTATGCTCGATATTTTAGATGAACTGAATTATGAAAATGTAGGTCTGAAGTTTCATTGACCCAGTAGATTTGTTCTAAAAATATTAGTATATTTAAAATGACAGTTTGCGTTGAGCTCGATAAATTTTCAGTCAACTCAATTCGATTCAATATATGATGTTGACCTGACATATAGTATTGATTCCGGGAAATTGATACTGTAGCCTATCAGAGCTATAGTGAGATGTTTTTTTGCATAGTTTAATTTTTTACATGTAAAAGTAGCCAAAGTCTGTTAAAGAGGGTTTTTATTTCGTGTACACGATATAAAATTATCGTGTACATATCGTGTACACGATATAATTATTGTGTACACGATAAGGTTACATAGTGTACACGATAAAAAAAAATTATCGTGTACACATATACACGATATAAAAATTATCGTGTACACGATGTAAATTCATCGTGTACACGATAAAAAAAATTCTTTCTTACATGTACAAGATAATATTTTATCTGTACACAATATAAAATTATTGTGTACACGATAATTTTTTATCATTTCATACCCAGACTGGCTAATTTTTCAAATAAAAAGTCAAAGTATCCAAAAAACATTAACTATGCCCCTGACAAGGTCAGGGCACACCATTTCCACTATTGATACTGTGAAAAATATGGACTTAATATACTCATGAATCGGGTTGAAATCGGATCAAGAAACGGATCAAAAGTGAGCTGGAAAACTGAAGAGAAGAAAACTGCCATATGGCAGTTATAACAGAAAGTTACAACGGTTTTAGTTAAAACCGTTGTGGAAGACAGTATGCAGAAGCAGTTTTTCTTGACCAGTTTTACACGCGTTTTTGGATCAGTTTTAACCGTTTTTCCTTGAGCTTGTGTATGATGTTGTAATCTTCTTTTTCCAGATATATCATACGTCTAGAGAGAGAGGCAATAGAGATAGAAAGAGAGAACACTTGGATAGAAGAATAAGAGTTATTCTTTTGAGTGTTTTTCCTTTTGAGTTGCTGTTGAATTGTTTTCAGCAGTGGTTTGTAATCATCTTGTAACGTTTCTTGAGTGTTAGAGAAAGCTGGAAACATCCTCCGTGGACGTAGGTCATTCTGGCCGAACCACGTAAATTCTGAGTCAATTTCTTTTCTGTTTTGATTCATTGTTTTCTTGTATTGTTTTGATTTGATTGTTTGATTATCCCACAACAATTGGCGCCGTCTGTGGGAAGGTTGCGAACTAAAGCGGATCAAATGATTAACAATGGCAGCAATGAAGTATGATGTTGAGAAATTCAATGGCAAAAACGATTTTGGTCTTTGGCAACTAAAGATGAAGGCTCTCCTCGTTCAGCAAGGCCTTGCAGGAGCTCTCAAGGGTGTTGATGGTTTCTCTGATAAAGTTGGAGCCAGTGAGAAGGCAGAGCTACAGGATAAAGCACATTCTGCCATCATTTTGTCCCTAGGAGATAAGGTGCTGAGGGAAGTATCCAAGGAATTGACAGCAGAAGCTGTCTGGAACAAGCTTGAAGAGTTTTACAAGAAGAAGACCATGGTAAACCGTTTGTATCTCAAACAGAAACTGTATTCATTCAAGATCCAAGAAGATAAGGCCATAGATGATCAGCTGGAGGAATTTAACAAGTATCTGGATGATCTTGAAGGAGTTGATGCCAAGATAGAAGATGAAGACAAAGCTATCCTGTTACTTAATGCATTGCCAAAATATTATGAGCATCTTAAAGATGCCATGATGTATGGGAGAGAAACCAAAATATCCCTGGAAGAAAGTACAAACTGCTCTGAAGGCAAAAGAATTACAAAGCTCATCAGATGAAAAACCAGGTTCTCAAGCAGAAGGGTTGCACATCAAACCAGGAAAATTTCACAAGTTCAAGAAAGCCCCAACAACTAGTGATATGGAAAAGAAATCACAGCAGACAAAGCCAAGAGGTTTTGAGGGAAAGGAGACCAAAAAGTGCTTCCATTGTAAGAAGCCAGGCCATCTCAAAAAGAACTGTTTCGAATTCAAGAGGAAGAAGACAGAAGGATCAAACAAGCCAAACACAGCAGACTTGGCACAAGGTGAAGAAGATGCTGATGTTTTGAATATTGTTGAAGGAAGAATAGAAGACAAATGGATTCTGGACTCAGGATGTAGTTTCCATATGTGCCCCAATGCTGGATGGTTTCAAAACCTTAAGGTACACAACCAAGGCTCAGTAATGTTAGGAGATGATCATGCATGCCAAATTGAAGGAATTGGTGATATTAGGCTTAAAATGCATGATGGTTCTGTGAAAACATTGTCCAATGTGAGATATATTCCCATGCTGAAAAGAAACCTCATCAGTCTTGGGACACTGGAAAATAAAGGATGCAATTTCAAATCAATGAAAGGGCAACTGTTTGTGTACAAGGGTTCAAAGCTGGTGATGAAAGGCATCAAGAAAGCCAGTCTCTACTATCTCATTGCAGAGACTCTGACTGGGGATGCAAACAATGTTGCTGCTGATGATTCACAATTATGGCACAAAAGACTTGGCCATATGAGTGAGACAGGGATGAATGAGCTACTGAAGCAAGGAGTCATCAATCACAAAGGGAGGTTTCAGATGCAAAACTGTGAAACCTGCATCCTGGCAAAAAGCAAGAAATTGTCATATCCCAAAGGTAAACATACCTCTAAACACCCTCTAGACTATGCTCATTCTGATCATTGGGGGCCTTCAAAGATAGAAACAATGGGGGGTGGAAGATATTTCTTGAGCATAATAGATGATTATTCAAGAAAACTGTGGATTTTTATTTTGAAGAATAAGTCTGATGCCTTTAACAAGTTCCAAGAATGGTGCAAAGAAGTTGAGATGGAAAAAGGGTCAACACTGAAATGTTTAAGGACATACAATGATTTAGAATTTCTGTCTGAAGAATTCCAGAAGTTTTGCAAAGAAAAGGGCATAAAGAGACACAAGACTGTCCCTGCTCATCCTCAACAAAATGGAGTTGCTGAGAGGATGAACAGAACAATTTTGGAGAGGATCAGATGTATGTTAATAGAGTCTGGAATGCCTAAAAGGTTCTGGGGTGAAGCTGCTGCTACAGCAGCATACTTGATAAACAGAAGCCCATCCACTCCAAATCAGTATGTAACTCCATATCAAAAATGGAGTGGAAACTTATCAGAATGCTCACACTTAAGACCATTTGGATGTCTGGCTTATTCTCATGTCAAACAAGACAAATTGGATGCAAGGGCATTAAAGTGTATGATGCTGGGATATCCACAGGGTGTAAAGGGGTATAGGTTATGGTGCTTGGAAGCTGGGATGAACAAAGTGATTATAAGCAGAGATGTGAAGTTCTGTGAAGAGCAAATGCCAATGAAACCAAGTTCCAGTGCTCCACTGGAAGTGACAGTGAAGAATAATGGTGCACAGCTCAAGGTGAAGCATGATGACACGGATGGAAAGTCAGAAACTGATGAAGACACAGACTCAATCCAAGAACAAATTGATTCTGATAAGAATCAATATCAACTGGTTAGAGACAGAGAAAGGAGGGTTGTAAAGCCATCCTCAAGATATGGCAGTGATTACCTCACTGCATATGCCTTAAGTATTGCTGAAGAAACATAATACTCTGAGCCAAGAAACTATAGAGAAGCTGTCAACAGTAGTGACAGGGAAAGCTGGATCATTGCTATGCAAGAAGAAATGGATTCATTAGAAAGGAATGGGACATGGATATTGGTTGATAGGCCTGCTGGGCATAAACTTGTCAGTTGTAAATGGATTTTCAAGAAGAAAATTGAATTCAGTGGGACAGAAAGGATAAGGTTTAAGGCAAGGTTAGTTGCAAGAGGTTTCACTCAAAAGGAGGGAATAGACTATAATGAGATCTTTTCCCCTGTGGTGAAACATTGTTCCATAAGAATGCTTCTGGCAATGGTGGCACAAATGGACTTAGAGTTGGAGCAGTTAGATGTTAAAACTGCATTTCTGCATGGTGAGCTTAAGGAGACTATCTTCATGCATCAACCAGAGGGTTTTGAGATGCCAGAAAGTGAGAACAAGGCTTGTTTGCTCAAGAAATCTTTATATGGCCTCAAGCAAAGCTCCAGACAATGGTATATAAAGTTTGATGAGTGTATCAAAATATGACAACTGTGTTTTCATGAGGAAGTTTGGGGATGAAATTCTGAGTTTCTTACTGTTATATGTGGATGATATGCTTGTAGCAAGCAGGTACCAATCTGAGATAGAAAGACTTAAATCAGATTTACAGGAAGAATTTGAAATGAAGCAGCTTGGAGAAGCAAGAAGGATCTTGGGTATGGACATATGCAGAGACAGAAGGAGGGGATTATTGTGGCTTGAGCAGAGGAACTATGTTGAGAAGATTCTTAACAAATTCAAGATGAATGAAGCAAGGCCAGTAACAGTCCCTTTGGCACAGCATTTCAAGCTGACAGAATCACAAAAACCCAAAACTGAAGAGGAAGAACAAGAGATGTCAAAGGTTCCTTATTCAAATGATGTTGGCAGCATAATGTATTTGATGGTGTGTTCTAGGCCTGACATATCTCATGCAGTAAGTGTTATTTCCAGATATATGTCTAATCCTGGAAAGCAGCACTGGGAAGCACTCAAGTGGATTATGAGGTACTTGAGAGGATCTGCAGCTAGAGGAATCATGTTCAAGAGAGTTGATGGTGTTGCAGGATGTTGTGAAGGGTTATGTAGACTCAGATTATGCAGCAAACTTGGATAGTAGGAAATCTCAATCTGGTTATGTGTTTACATTGTTTGGTGCAGCTATCAGTTGGAGGTCGATGTTACAATCAGTAGTGGCATTAAGCACTACAGAAGCAAAATACATGGCAATGACTGAAGCTGTAAAGGAAGCTGTATGGCTAAAAGGTATGATTTCTGAGTTTGGGATAAAGCAGCAGTCTGTGACAGTAATGTGTGACTCTCAGAGTGCACTTCACCTAGTGAAACATCAAGTCTATCATGAAAGATCAAAGCATATTGATGTAAAGCATCATTATGTTAGAGATATAATTGAGAAAGGAGATGTAAGTGTGAAGAAGGTGAGTACAAAGGAAAATGCAGCTGACATGCTTACCAAAGCTTTGCCATCAGACAAGTTCAATTATTGCTTGGATTTGATCCAAGTGGTTCAATGCAACTAAGGAATTTTGTTGCAGAAGCATGTTCAGGTTTGAACATGGTTGAGGGAGTTTTATGTTTGATGTTAAGATTCAAGATTATTTGTTTCAAGGTGGAGTTTATTCGTATATAAGTCAGGTGGAGATTTGTGAAGAATATGGACTTAATATACTCATGAATCGGGTTGAAATCGGATCAAGAAACGGATCAAAAAGTGAGCTGGAAAACTGAAGAGAAGAAAACTACCATATGGTAGTTATAACAGAAAGTTAAAACGGTTTTAGTTAAAACCGTTGTGGAAGACAGTATGCAGAAGCAGTTTTTTCTTGACCAGTTTTACACGCGTTTTTGGATCAGTTTTCACCGTTTTTCCTTGAGCTTGTATATGATGTTGTAATCTTCTTTTTCCAGATATATCATACGTCTAGAGAGAGAGGCAATAGAGATAGAAAGAGAGAACACTTGGATAGAAGAATAAGAGTTATTCTTTTGAGTGTTTTTCCTTTTGGGTTGTTGTTGAATTGTTTTCAGCAGTGGTTTGTAATCATCTTGTAACGTTTCTTGAGTGTTAAAGAAAGCTGGAAACATCCTCCGTGGACGTAGGTCATTCTGGCCGAACCACGTAAATTTTGAGTCAATTTCTTTTCTGTTTTGATTCATTGTTTTCTTGTATTATTTTGATTCGATTGTTTGATTATCCCACAACAGATACGATGAGTTAAACTCAATCAGATCGGACCGTTCGAACTACAATATTTTCTTATGTGCACTAACTCATCCCTCTGTCCTTTTTAAAATACATTAAGAGTCAGTTTATTTTTTACTTGACTCAATTCATTGAGGATTGAGTTAATCGTGTCGTGTTTTTTTTGAAGTTGTTGACAATATATTTACACACATCACATCACCTCACATTTTACACTAAAAACAAACATTTTAACCCAATCACCTCACATCTTACACTAAAAATAAACATTTTAACCCAATTTTCAATCAATAAAATCAAACACCCATTTATTTAATTCAATCTTTTCTTTTTACTTTATTTCTCCTAACCTATTCCCAGCCATAAGTAAAGAGAGTCTAAATTTTATTAGATTGACAGTAGTTTGTTGGACCATTGGTTGGCCTATTAGGCCGCATGATTCTTCAAGCTAAACTTTAATGATTCAGTACATTTAAAATATTTGGTGGACCAATTTTGTCACATTTCCGCGTTAAGATTGTACTACCTCCGTCCCAACTTAACCTGCCTACTTGTCATTTTAGTTTGTCCCACCTTAACCTGCCTACCCCATAAATAGCAAATTTCTCTCACAATCTCCACCCCCAAAATCTTCATTCTCAATCTCCACCTTTAAAAAAGTCAAAGATTCCACAAAATCTATTTTTTCTTAATCCCCGTGTCCGATCAACCTAGGCAGGTTAAGCCGAGACGGAGGGAGTAAATATTAATAGGCACTAGTTAAATAAACGATTAGGATCTAACCACTAATTGAAATTTAGGCAAATTACAAATGAGCATGTACCTAATTAGAAGGAGAAGAATAAAAAATAAATATAGACGATCAATAAAAATTAATCCAAGCTAGTCAATACTTTTGCAACAGAACATCTCATACATTAATTAATTTTGATGGGCCGTTGATAAAGAAAATAGCAAGTGGGGAGAATAACCCAAAGGTCCATATTCTTTAGGAGCCCATGAAAAGGTTGAGCTACTATTTGAAGGTTTAAACGCCACATTGTATCCAGTGGCACATGGGTGACCCAATCAGCCAGTGGCGGATCTAGAAATTATAAACAGGGTATGCACAATTCCTTGAAATACTAAAAGATAAAATCATACAGTTCAAAAAAATGAGGAAAAAGACTGTGAAGAAGGTGTACTGTAAGTTTCTATGTTTTAATTCTAACTAGACAAATAGTGTATTACCATTATTTAAAAAAAAAATTGATTTAAGTAAAAAGTGGCTCGCCACTTTTTGGAATTGTTACTTACTTCATCATAAGTTAGTGGGTGTGGTGGGGCCCATTCACTACAATATAATTTAATTAATAATTTCATATCTTAAAATTTTGTGAATGAAGAACAGATATGAGATATATAATATATGTACTAATTTTTTTTCAAAAAATAGGGTATGCACATGCATACCCTCTTCCTTCTGTCCGTCCGCCACTGCAATCAGCATACTCGTCGCGCCAACGCCGCATATGAAGTTGGACTGCATCAGTTCAAAATTTTATTGAACAAGAAGTTAATGCGGCTACTGTACCCTAGTTCCTTAAAATATACTCCTCCGTCACGTTTAATTAGCCTATCTTTCGTTTTCTATTTGTCCTAATTCAATTGACCAGTCCATAAATAGCAAATTTATCTCACAATATTCACCTTCAAAATCTCCACCTTTAATTTCCACTTTTTGAAAAAGATTCAACAAAATCTGTTTTTTAGTCTCTGTGTTCGACCGGACGGCGGGAGCATTAAGTTTTTTGGAGCCAACTCGCAGCTCATCAAGCGGACTATTGAATCGATAATATTTCGAGCTAAAATTTCTATAACCTAATAAGTTGATGTGCCAAATCGATTTTGCCACCCATGCAAAATGCATTGTTTGAATTTTAATCTTTAAATTCAAGTTCAAATTCTATTAACTTCTAAAAGAAGTTGCCATCAGAGGCGGAGATAGTATAGGCCAATGGTGGGCTTCAGGACAATCTAGAAGCCCAAAATTATGGTATTACTCATTTTAATTCCCAGCCCACCCTAATTTTGACCAAGCCCATCCTCTTTTGATTCTGGACCAATCAATTTCCTTTTATTTCAGAAAATATAACAGATTACAGATGTGGAGATCAAAACTAAAATAAAATATCATTTAAACTTTAAGAAAAGATTACAAATAAATCTCATTTAACTCCAACAAAAAGAAAAAAAATGGAATAAAAAAATCATACGGAAGCCCTCATCTCACCCAAACCAAACAAAATAACATTTCCCTCAAATTCAGATCTTCCCCCAAAATATTACCTAAAATTTGAAAAAGAATATCTTCATTGACGAATGGAAGACAATCGACGGTGGGCGAAGGAAAAGTAGCTACCTTTCTTTTCTTGCATATACACTATTTCCTTCAATCTTTAGGTACTTTCTTCTCTTACATATACAATTTTCTTACCTTAGCAGTTACTAGTTACTATAGTAGTAGGAAATAAAGTGGACTTGCAACATTGGAAATTCTTAGCTAGTAATTGATCAACTTCCTAGTAAATATAATAGCAGCTCATTAATTGAATCGGAAAAGTCTTTTGCTAGTATGAACACAAAAGTTGATGGCGTTGTGCTTGATAATGCTCAACTTATTGCTTCGAAAATTTCCAAGGATATTTTAAACATTATGCTAACAGAGTATGTCAAATATTTCATTAGAGTGTGAACTGGGACATTACAAGCTTGACGTGATGCAAAATCTTCAGGTTTTTATACTTGTTTAGTTGTTCAAAAAGTTGACTTGGAGTGGCAGGTCAAAGGTCTATATTACGTTAACTAATAGTATATTATATATCCTTTACTTGTTACCAAGGATTAAAATCTCGCGAATCTCGCCGATTTCTCGCGATTCTGGGCTTCCCGAGACGATATGTCACTGATGTAGCATTTTGTTGGAAAATCGCGAAATCTCGCGATATATCGGCGAGTTTCTCGCGATTTGGCGATATTTCGCTAAATCTCGCGATTTTTTTTTTTCTTTTTTTTTTCTATTTCAGCAAAAATTTTTAAAAAATCACCCAACATTGGATTCGAACCTAAGACCTCTTGAATGAGACTTCAAGCTTTAACCACTAGACCAAGTCAACAACTTGTTATAATATCTACATAGCATTTATATAACCTATTTAGTAAAATCTACTTACAATAATATGTACCATAATTAGTTATTAAAATGAAAATTAGAAAAATAAAAACTAAGTATAAAATAATAATTGGGCATTTTTGTAAATATTTTGTTTTCTTTATAATCTTATGATGAAAAAATGTTGTAATATTTAAATTTGTTATAACAATTTTAAAAATATTATGTTAAATTAGAGTTAAAAATTGTTATATTTTCTAATTTATTTGTGTTTAATTTTTAATTAGTGTTGCCTTTGTATAAAAAATGTTATAGGTCAATCAAGAAAAAAATTATATATTGTATTCTCAATGCTTTTAACTTACATAATGTTGAAATAATTTTAATAAAGACTTTAATTTTCTTTCATAAATAGATAATATTTTTTAAATCAAAAAAGAAAACAATAAATCAAACTTTGTTTACAATACATTTTAGATAATAACTAAAAAATCATGTTAAATATTCTAAGAGAAAAGGATAAATCGAACGTATGTATTGTTTTTTATTTACCAATTAGTTGTATATGCGTGAATTGGGCTCAATTTTTAGATTAAATATTTGGATTTAAGTAGGTTTATAACAATCTATAAAATATCGTGATAAATTAAGTGTTTTAATACATTTTTCGGCATTTTAAAAAAAAAATCACCGATATTCCGATATTAATCGATATCTCACCGATATCTCCGTAAATTGAAAGACCGATATCTCCGCGAATACCAATATTTTCGTCCTTGCTTGTTACTCGCTTTTAAGAAACAGGTAAACAGTATAAGTCGTATTGTTTAACAATATAAGTTTATTGTATATCAGTTCAAATTTCATATGATTATACAAAAAAATAATTAACAATGTGTTCAACAAAACACCAAAATTGTATCATTGCATATTCACAAAAAAATAACATGTTCAACATAGTTGAACAAATTCTATCAAAATTGTTCCTTGTATAAACTAAAATAAACTAGACAACTTCTTATTCTAAACATCAGCACCAAATTTCTTTTTCTTCGTCCTTTGTTTATTTTATTGACTACCTTTCCCAACAACAGCTTCAACTTTTTCAACAATTTTTTCCTTGTCTTCAATATTTTTTTCCATAAAAAAACGCTTGTTTAGGCAGGCTTTGTATACATCTCCAAGCACATCAACCCCATTTCATTGGAGAGCCTAAAAAAATGAAAAAAATACAATAGTCTGAACATAATTATGAATGTTTAAAACTATACTAAACTGAAATTGAACTTATACTATAACGAATTGGAAACTATAATACTATGTGTAGTGCCAAAATAAAACCGGTTCCGACCTCGTCATTGGTCTTCAATTTTCTGGTACTCGGTGGTCCGACTCTCGATCGATTAGACTTGCAAAACCCATGCCTGGGGAGGACCCTGCGGGGAGACTCCAATGCTCAATTCAGTTGGCGTGCATTTGTTTAGTCGATAATATGTAATATTGGTGATTGTGTAGAGAGAGAGAGAGATAGGAGAAGATATGAGAGTGTAATGAAAACTTACATTACCTTATGAGAGTTAAAATAATTAAATACCTTTTACCTAGGGGCATCATGGTAATTTTAACGTGATTAGGATTTCCTTTGGGCTTGGGCTGGCAATAGGCTTCCTTATTTGGGTTTGGACTTATACTCATTATTTAAATGATACGGGCTCAAATTTAATATTCCCAAAATGGTGGGTTTGGGACTTCAGTTCATATTTCGTAAGGGGTGTTCTCATTATGGCACGACATGTGCCTCCTTAATACTCCGAGTAAAGAGGCACGAAGTTTACTCGGAGTGAGGTATCTCTCGCGAATCGTGGTTTCATATGTTAAATAGTGGGCGTCGAATTCATTTTCGGGAAGTTAGTGAAATCGAAATAGACCGGAACTTGAATTTAAGAAGTAAATGAGATCAGGGAAGATCCAAAATCGAACTCAAGGAAGTAAATGAGATAGGGCCCGACTCGAACTCAAACTTAATAAGTAAGATTGGAAAAGACTAGAACTCAAATAATCGGATCCCAAACTCACACTTAAGAAGTAAATAATATCAAGGAAGACCCAAACTCAAATTTACGAAGTGAATAAGATCGGGGAAGACCCGAACTCAAACTTACGAAGTTAATAAGATCAGGAAAGGCCGGAACTCAAACTTACGAAGTGAATAAGATCGGGAAAAACCCGAACTCAATCTTAAGAAATATATGAGATCATTAAGACCCGAACTCAAACTTAAGAAATAGATGAGATCGGAGAAGACCCGAACTCGAACTTGCAAAGTAAACGAGATCGGAAAAGATCCGAGCTCAAACTTACGAAGTGAATGAGATCGGGGAAGACCCGAACACAAGCTTAAGAAATGAATGAGATCGGGGAAGACCTGAACTCAAATTTAGGAAATGAATGAGATTATGGAGAACAATCTCAACTTCAAGAAGTACTGAGATCGAGAAGCACAATCTCAAATTGAAGTAGGTTGGTGAGATCAGGAAGCACGACCTCACCTTCAAGAAGTATTGAGATCGGGAAGCACAGTCTCAATTTTAGGAAAGTTGGTGAGATTGGGAAGCACGATCTCACCTTCAAGAAGTATTGAGATCATGAAGCACGATCTCAAATTGAAGAAGTTAGTGAGATCAGGAAGCACGATCTCACCTTCAAGAATCATTGAGTTTGGGAGAATGCCCAAACTTAAATTAAAGAAGTTAGTGAGATCAAAGAAATACGATCTCACATTCAAGAAGTATAGAGATCGGGAAGCACGATCTCAATTTTAGGAAAGTTTGCGAGATCGGGAAGCGCGATCTCACCTTCAAGAGGATAACAATGTTGGAAATATAAATTGCATAATTTTTTTAAAAAAATATTAAAGCATAACGACTATAATATAAGTCATCAATAAAATACAAAAAGCTTAAATTAAAGTACATGATAAACTTGAAGAAAAAAAAAATTAATACTCCGGCAAGTCATCATCCGTTCCTCCGAGACCATCAAAGTATTGACCAAAAGACCCAAAACTTGTATTTAAATTTATTTGTTATGTGGAATTATTAATATTAATGTTTTATGTAATTTTTCTCTTTTGTGGTAATTGAATGCAATATTTTATCTTTAAGTGTGAAATTATTAATAATTTTAATATAGTGTTATTGTTTATAATAAGAAAATATAAATAATTATTTCTAAATAAAATAAGAAACACGTATTTTTTCTGTGTAAAATCTAGTGTAAAATGAGTTGGCAATGATTTACGCAATACTGTAAATTTAACGGGATAGAATTGCGTTGAAGATAATATACACAAAAATTGTATATTTAGTGATAAATTCACACCATTTATAAAGAGGATGGATTGGAGATGTCCTTAGGAACAAATTAAGGAAGGATTAAGGGAGTATAAAGAAAAAAAAAAAAAAAAAAAAATTGGAAAGGGTAAAAAACGTAACAGGTGAAGAGGTTAAAATTGGGCCAAGTGCACATTAAAACTTGTGTGCCCCCAATTTAACTTTCAACATATTAATGCCGAAATCTGTCAAAAAAATTAAAAAAATATTTTAAATAAAAAAATTATTAATAATTATTAATTTTGAATACTAATAATTTTTATAAAAATAATGTTTTAAATACTTTTTGTATTATTAAAGTAAATTTGCAAAAAAAAATATATATCATTAACATAAAAAATAACACAATCAACCAAATATCACTCATCAACAATTAATCACGATTTACAATATACTTGAATCATCAAATATTCATCAATTAACGACATCTTACGCACATCACATCACCTTTTTTACAATTAAATATTATTTTCGAACAACAACCACTTATACAATCATGCAAACAAACATCATTTTTTCAAATATTGATGATCAATTATTGTTACAAATCTCTCAACAACTTATTTGATATCATTTTAAGACTACTTTTAGAGACAATTAGTTGTTGCAAAAAATATTTGAGGTGCATTTAAGGTCACTTTTGTCATCACAAATGTACAATTTGCATCATAGTTATTGAAACGACAATAAAGTTGTGACAAATACTTATTATAGAGATGACTTCTCATAAATTATAACAAATACTTATTATTTAAAATCATTTTTTACTGTCTCAAAATACCATTGTTTATAAGGTGATTAGGTATTCAATTCTACTAAATTCCATCCCTACGCGATTTATACTAAGAGGGGCAAAGCATTAAGGGCATGAGATGGGTTCGGGCCGCTTAGGAGTTAGGGGTGGTAATTCATTGTGATCATCAAGGGTAAATCATTGAGAAAAATTACGATCTTTAATTCAATTTTTAACTGAAACACGATCTATAAAACTTATTAATATTGATAATCAATTATATCTAATTTAATGACATTGAATATATTTTTATACATCTAGTTGTGTTGTTACCACTTTATTAGATGCACTTTTGATGAGATTGTCCTAAATTCACCATCTATTTTGACATTCAATATTAAAATTGTAGTGAATTAAGGATTTAAATTATGATTGTCATGTTTTAATTTTCGATTCACAACACTGATAGCAATAAATTGTGAAATTGATTTGGGAGATATGAAGGTCTCCTCGACACAAGTCTACTGATAGTATTGGTGATCCAAATTAAAAGTTAAAAATGTTGTCCATATTGTAATTAAAATGTAAAACTATAGTTGATTATCATTATTGATGAGCTTTAAAATATTATGTTACAATTGAAAATGGTATCAGATGTCGTGATTTTTCTTTTTCATATTTAACCCTAAGTTGAAGCTATAAAAGGGGGAGTAACAAGTTTAAAAGAGTGAGCTCATATGAAAGCTTTGATTAGAGTACAAGTTTGGGGGAGCAAAACCGACATATACTTAAAACTATTAGTAGGTTAGGAGGGTGACATAGAAAGCCCACCTTACATACATTATATCAAAATTATTATTGTGTCCATTTTCATGGAATTGGGTTTTAAGATCTACTTCTACTTTTTGGTTTGTCCTATAGTTTTGAAGAGTCATGATTATTACTATTGTTGTTATTCTTCTTGAATTATATTTCTCAAACTTTGTCAAATTGTAAAAAAGATAATAAGTGGTTGCTAAAATTAAAAAAAGCTATTGCAACAAAGTTCTCTGGCATATTCAACCAATAATTTAGAAAACGTTTAATGCTTTGTCAGACGCAAGATTATGGTGTAGCGTCTAATTGAGATTTAGAAATGATTAATCAAATTTAAGCGGGGTTAAGCATTGAAGAGTCGGGAAAAAAATATAGGCGGTCAAAGACCGTCTAATGTCTGGATGGAGTATAATTGAAGATAGACAAAAACTTCTAAACAGAGTACTCAGCCCTTCTAAAGACATAATTTAGACACGATGTCAATACACATTAGTGATGAACACATTAACTTATGTTCAACGTGGATAGGGATCACTTGATAAGTATAACATAACTCCCTCGATCCAAACAAGAGAGAATTTTCCGTTTATACGACTTCTCTTTTATTTTAATTAAATTGATAAACGTACCACCTTCTAAAAAGAGAGAATTTTCCGTTTATACGACTTCTCTTTTATTCGTGGATTTTAGCTTATTCAATTACATATGATTTATTTGGTAAATAATTATTTTTCGAACTCACTCTTTTTTAGAATAAGAAATGATTTTAAAATCAAGATCCTTCTATAAATAATTATTTAGAGGGGGTGGCCCGGGTGGGTGGTGGTGAAAAGAAACACACATTTCCAGCTGTTTATGTTTATTAAAGTAGTTTAAGCAATTTTTTATTCAGCACCGTTCTTTATTACCACTACCACTGCCTGCCGAGCTGGTTTCATTATCATCACTCTTGTTTCTATCTTTATATGAATGCTTACTTGTTTTGACTTAAAACTCATACCTTCGCCGCATTAACTGCTCCTCTCTCTCAGCTGCTCCAGGTTAGATCTCTTTCTGCATTTCATCCCCATTACTTTACTCCTTGTTGTTAAGTTATCTAGATCTAGTTTCTACGACTGGTAAAGTACCGATATGCTTCTAATTTTGTTTCACGTTATCAGTTATTAGCAATGTCTTCGTTAGATCTAGTCCTTGAGCTGCATTTTGCATGAATTTCTCTAGCTATTTCATTATCTCAGTTTTCCTGCTACCTAATTTCATCAGCTTCTGAAGATCTGGTATTTATCACTTTATCAGCTTCAAATTAAGTGTAATAACTAGATCTGCGCACATATTTCCCTTCTATGTGTATTTTCAGCAGATCTTATGAATGTATGAATTGCTCAAACTTATATGTATGATGCAGAAGAAGCAGTTACCGGCAATACCTAATCGGTGAGGATGAACAGAGTAATGTCAGAATTCATGAAAATGAATATATTTATGGTTTTCGGAACTCTGTTACTTCTGTGTTATCCGGCAAATGCGCAGAAGAGCGCGGCGGCGCCGCCAATCGAAACACCAGCACCAGCACCGGCGGCGGAGTATGTGAATCTGACACAGCTCTTGTCTGTGGCTGGGCCTTTCCACACTTTCCTGAACTATCTACAATCTACCAAAGTCATCGATACTTTCCAGAACCAGGCCAACGACACCGATGAAGGAATCACAATCTTCGTCCCTAAGGATTCAGCATTCTCCTCGTTGAAGAAGCCGTCTCTCTCAAAGCTCACCCAGGACCAGCTCAAGTCTCTCATCCTCTTCCACGCGCTGCCGCATTACTACTCCCTCTCAGATTTCAGAAACCTCAGCCAGCAGAACCCCATCCCCACCTTCGCCGGCGGCGCGTACGCCATCAACTTCACCGACAACGCTGGAACTATCCGTATCGATTCCGGATGGACGAGAACCAAAGTCACCAGCGCTGTACACGCCGCAGATCCGGTTGCCATTTATGAAACCGACAGAGTTTTACTGCCGGAAGCAATTTTCGGCACCGACATTCCACCGATGCCGGCTCCCGCTCCAGCTCCGGAAATTGCACCGTCGGCCGATGCTCCAGCGGCTGATAGAGCGAGATCGGGCGATTCCTCATCCCCGACTTCTTCACCTTCGTCTTCGCACAGGGCTGTGGCTTCGAATCTAGCGACGGCGGTTGTCGGCGGGCTTCTGATGATGATCTGCTGGTGAAATCAGATGCTGCGGTTGGGTTGTCTGTTTGTTTGTTGAGATTTTTTTTAATTTAATTAATTGGACCAGAACATTGCATTCACATCCATTTTTTGTTGTCTCTTTGTACTTTATGATTATTATTATTGGTTATTCTTTTTCCATTGATTTGTATCCGAAGTGCTGATGTATATGCTCGAAGCTTACACATAAAATAATAAAAACATGAAATGTTGATCAAGGTTCTCATTTACCAAATTGGTTAAAAAATTATGCCGTTCAACTTTGAAGCTACGCCTTAAGTTACTCAATTAAAACTTTTAACAATCTACTTCACACGTACATTTTACGGATTGTACTATTTTTAATTTATTGTTAAATTTACTAGATAGAGAAAAGTAATGTCGAGACGATCACCTTGCACTGGTTTTTTGGCACACATATTAAGAAAAATTATTTTTAATAAATGTTGACTTAGTCAAATCTGTTTTTACCTTTTATGATGACAGATTTGTAATTACATGATTAATGTGGGGTACAGATGACAAGTTTTATTTCCTGAAATGGAAAGTGTGCAAAAGTGGTGGGACACCCCGATTAGGAAAATATGCAAGTTCATTGGAGAAGGAGGGAGTATAAAACTAATGAAGTGTTAATCCACAACAATTAAACGATGCTTACCGATTTTTACACAGATGAGATTTTCTATTTCAATTTACGTTCCATCTTGTATTCCAATACAATTATTGTACGCCATGTGTATATGATGACATCACTAACAAACACATGGCGTGTAGTGGTTGTGTTGAAATATAATATGGAGCACGGATTGGAAAAGAGGATCCAATCCTTTTTTTACGCACAAAGACAAGGGTAAGACCTACCACAACACTTATTTTGAATGACAGCGGTTTTTCAGAGATAACCGTTGTCTTAGAGTGTTATAGTTAAAAATTTTGCAGTTGTGGCTGCTGAAAGCTTTTGTCTATTAATACATTTTTGTGATGATTCTGTTGTAAATACTGTCAAAATTGCAATTTGAAATACTATCTTGCTTCTTTTGCTAAATCTACCAATTGGGACAAAATGTTATGCATTTCCACAACTTTGGTATTTACAATGTTACATTAATTAGAGTATTGAGACCCACATTCAGGCTCTTCATCTCAACCGAGCTATGCAGTGGTAAAGATTGAAGTGCTTTTATCAGAAGTGGATCATTTATCATCGTCAACGTCACGAATGGAATTCAGTCGTCTTAGTCTCTGGTCGAGCTCCGCCATGACCGCCGGCTCCTGCTTTTTCCTTTGCTTTAATAAACTGTTGCTTGTCGTCAATTCTATCTTGTCGAAGGCAACCTAATTGTGAAACAAACAACTTTTTAGATGAAACAATTTTTATTGGAAGGGTAAGAATTATCTGTGAATACCGACCGTTAATAGTAGATCGGGATCAAAAAGCCGATGTGTACTTGTTTGTATTACATTAATTACGTCACCAATCTGACGTGTCATTAGCAACTCTTCTTCGTTCATCTGCATGTATGTATATAGTGCCTCAGTGTCACTAATACGGCGAAACAATTTTATTATGCAGGGTAATATTTAGCGACGCTGCATAACTACAATGAATATTTGTTTATGTACTCGTCTTTTATATATGTTACATTATTAACACATCAATAAATGCTTATAAGTTTATCAAAATTTAACATTTACATATGTATATATGTGTATATTATGTATTACCTTGAAAATTGCTAATGCTACGTTAAATAGAACATTTGGTCCTTCATAAAAAAGGAGGTCCCACACACGCAAGGTTGTCTGAAAAGAAATGAAAAATTGTTAGTGATACATGAGGAGAATATGCATGTTAGCATGTATTTTACATATGTATCGGAAATGCTTCTCTATTTACAGTGGGTACAAGTTAATGTGATCACTGTTGATATGTAAAGATCTAATCCTCAAAATATTGATAAGGTAATTATCTGTTTTCAATGAAATCTTGATATACGTCAACGAGTGAATACAGAAATTTGTAATCGATATGAATGAGAGTGGAACCGGTATATATACATATTATGTGTGTAAAAAGAGATGTATATTTAAATCACCTCGGATGGCAAGCTTTTGGAAAAGAGGCATATAAACCACTCTGTGCAAACAAGAGAAACATCAAACTCTATGGCATCCAAATGAGCAGCTATCCTGCACAGAAATTATCATATTTTCTGTCAATTATGAATAAATTTAAATATTTGTTGCAAAAGTAATAAAAATAAAATCAGACAAATTAAAAGAGAAGGCAGAGATACGGTATAAGTCGAGATAACATATGAGCCATTCGAGATCGACTTGAAAAAGAAATTAAAATCGACTCGAAATAAACGAGCCAAACACGAGTTCGAGTTTAAGCTTATTGATACTCGGTTCGACAAACCTGCGAGCTTAATCAAACTTGTGTTAGATTACTAGCATACTCTATAATAATTGATATAATTATAAAAATATCATAGTCCTCAAAAAAATAAAGTGAAATTCTGAGGTTCCTATTTCGTTTTCAGCAGTCATCTATAGTATAAGTAATATTTTCATTTTCAGTAAATAGATTTTTAGTCATTAAATTTCACCAGTTTTCTATTTAAGAACATTATCTTTGGCCATTCCAATTTTGATCTTTTAACTTTCGAAATTCGAATAATTGGTCCTTTAACTTTCGAGGGCAAGTAATATAGTAAGTTTTTTGTAATTTCATATTTTCGAATTTTGAAAGTTAAGGACCAAAATAGAACTGGTCAAATATAATGTCCTTAAATCAGAAATTGTGAAATTTAATGAACTAAAAAAACTATTTACCCTAGTATTATTATTATTTATTTCTTTTTATACAAATTGAATCATGTCGAGTCGATCTCGAGTTCAACACATTTATATCAAATCGAGTTCGAGTTTAAATGAATTCAAAGTCAAATTTTTTCAGTATTCGACTCGACTCATTTACGGCATAACGGATTAGATACCTTGGACACTTGCTAGTTAGCAAGTCCTTGAAAACTCTTTGATCAACATGGCAGCCAGACAAGTTGTAAGTGTAGCAGTCATTAAACAATACATTTTCTAACAGCACAGCTAGCATCCAGAATGCGTCTTCTTCATTTCCCATCACTAGCAACAATATTGCCGCTACATAATTTAAACCCTGCAAAATAAAAATCAGAATTTATTGTTGAAAAATAGTTCTATGGGGCAGTCCTCTCTGGGAAGTTTTATGTGAGCTACGATATGGAAAAAGTGGAAGGTTATGATGGTATCATGTTATTTGCGGAGAGAGGTTCGAGATGGTATATTATTCGCTAAATTGAGCAGCTGGATGAATAAGCGGTCAAAGTTTATAATGGAGTTGGGTGAATAAGCTTGTAAAGTTTATCCCATATCGAAAAAATGAAAGAAATTAGCGCATATATATATATATGATTACAGTTCCAAGAGTTGTAAAAATATCAATGTTGTAAATGTGGTTAGATCTTAGTTAGGCGGTGGAATGTCGCTTAGCGATTAATTGGATTTTAAACAGAACTAATCAGGGCATAGTAGGGTAATGTAAATTTAGGCGGGGAGGAATGTAAAAATAAACAGAGAAAAATATATGGTATACATAGTAGGGGTTAGGCGGGGAGGAATGTAAAAATAAACGTAGGCGATGGTAATAGGAGTTAGTCGGAGATTTTTACAATAGAGAAAAATATATGGTGTATTTCTACTTAGTCGGAGATTTTTACAACAGATAAAAATATATGGTGTATTACTTTGAATAAGACAATTAAAAGTAATTGGAGCTAGTTGGAGACTTTTACAACAAAAAAAAATATATGGCATATTACTTTAAATAAGACAATTAAAAGATACTGGGAATAGACAAATAAATCATCAACTAATTTTTCTTTCTCCCCTCGCGTCCCTCAATTAAATTTCTTTCCCCTCTCCTTGATTTTATCTCTCTTTGAGTACTTTATAGTATTGAATATGATATGTTGGAAAATTAGAAATTTTTTAGTAGTATTGATTGGAGGAATATTGGAATACATTGGGAAAAAATGACCTAAAAACATCTATTTATAAAAATGCCTAAAACTGCATAAAGTCGGAGATAGTATTTGATATCATAAAACAGAGAAAACATCTATTTATAATAGATAAAAAGGCCTAAAACTACATAAAGTCGGAGATAGTATTTGATATTATAAAACAGAAGTATAAAAGTTAAAGAGATAGAAACCTGGCAATAACCAACATCAGAATCTCTGAATGAATAGGCGACGAGGATACGCCTTAGAGCAGCATGCCCCTCCGGTGTGTCTAGCCACGGGTGTCCGGGGAATGTTCGTGGGAGGTCCTTTATTAATCAGATATGTAAAATATCTTAATAACTTAATTTAATGGCACGTGAGCCACAATAATCTTACATAACGAATAGGACATAATAAAGAATACATACATGATCGATCTGTATGGTTGAAGAGGTAATCTTGTCCTGAACAGCATTGATAAGATAAGAGTAATAACAATCAGGCGCGGCCGATTTTTTCTTAGCCGCTCCTGAAAAAGAAAACCAGACCTTGGGCCGCAGCTTGAGAGGGATCCCCTTCCTAACAAGCCTCCGGAGGGTGATAGCATTGACCAATGCCGACAACCGGAGGGAGGCTTTCATGAGGTGGGCGTTGAAGTACCAGTCGGGTCCCCGGTTGGCCTCCAACGCCCACCACACCCTCCCCTGCTGCCTCATCCTCTCCTGCACCTCATTTAACACGTTCACGTCGTCGACATTCCCCTCCACCCTGAACCCGTTTACGTCTTGGAATTTCACCTGCATTGTTGCCCGTCGTGCCCGGATGCTCGGCCGAAGTACAGACACCACTTTCTCCCCCTCGTCGTAACGATAATCCAACGACATCTTCCCTTTACCTTCGTACATCATCATTTTTAATTTTCTTTTCTCTGTACTTTAATCTTTGATCCTAATAACTTGAAAAGAAGGAATGATAATGAAATGAAGCAATATTATATTTACACAGAATGCAAAAATTAAAGAAAATTATTAACAGAAGGGTGTCTGATGAAGAAGGTGGTAATGCATAAGAGGATTATTAATCCTAGCAAGGAAATAGGAAAATGGAGGCTTTAAATCCATCTCTCTCATGCAACAACCAATTGCAACGTCTAAATATATCCCAACCCCTCAAATATATCCACTTGCCCACCAATCTCTCTCTATTTATTTATTTATTTTATTCATAATGTGTGCATAGTGTTATCAAAGTTTAATTAAACAAAATTAGGACGCCACCATCAAATGTCCTCTAGAAAAAATTCAGATTAGTAAGCGTAATACGAATGACTTCAACAGTGCTTGAAGTTCTACAGCAATTGTCACTCAAGATACAATCAATTCTTGCTATTGCAACATAACGGTTACAAGAACACCACGAAAAAAATGTTTCACGAACACTCCCTTGAGATGAACAAAGGAATAAGAATGAACAAAGTTTAAGATATTAGGATCGGCACCTTGACCGATTTGGACAAGTATGAAAAGTGAAATGAGAATGTTTATTTATAAACTTCGAAATGTAATTTTGTGAAGGATTGCATCTTTTTTACTTGATCAATCACAACCTTAAAATCGCACTTCTTAATCAAATATTACAATCTTCTAAGTTTAATCGCATCATATTTCAAATGTCCACGTTCTTTCATTCGCACCTATTTCACTTAAATATACGTAACTTTTCACGGACAATTACTCTTCTATTAGCATCCTAAAATTCCAATACGCCCTTAAACAGGAACTATATCAAATGTTGGGATATGGTAAATGTTCATGGTGTATTATTCTGCCTTACTGTAATCTCTGAACCATGCCGCACCGTGCTCACCTCTATGACTACATGTAATTACACAACGAAAACCTTTCCCTTATGTATCAAAGTTTCAACTAACATCTTGTTAGCAGAAAAAAGAAAATAGAAATTAATGAAACAAGAAAAGTTATAACTGGCTCTCTCTTCTTGATCTTCCAAACAAGGTGACCCTCTGCAGTATCCTCAGTATTCGGTTTGCGTATTTCCTCTGCGACGCAAAATTCACGTTTGCTATGCACCCCCACACGACCACACCATGCCGCGGTTTCTTGTCCTCTTTCTTCTTCCGAACAGCTGCAGCTTGTTGCAGCTGGAGGCTCTTCTTCAGCGACATGACTTCTTTCTCAAGGTTCTGGATTCTGAAGCTGGTCGACTCGTATTCAGTATCCCTCTGCAGCGGCCTACTGTCGCTCCCGCCATCCATGTACCCGTACGGGCTCTGGAGGCTTCTGGAAAACTCCCCACAATCCGTGTATCTAAATGAGTCCGAACACTCTCTGAAAGCTCTTTGCGTGTTCAATTGCTGAACAAAGAGTGCCTGCACTACAAGCCTGAGCGGCGTGGCTTCGTTTTCAACAGCTTTGATGCACACTTCTTGTGATAGTTTCTGGCAGTTGAGATACTGCCACA
The DNA here is from genome assembly GCA_958295605.1 of Ajuga chamaepitys. NCBI lineage: Eukaryota > Viridiplantae > Streptophyta > Magnoliopsida > Lamiales > Lamiaceae > Ajuga > Ajuga chamaepitys. The sequence continues at coordinate 48,030,697 of OY282498.1, forward strand.
CCAAGCCTCTCTCTTCTTCCGATAAATTCGGGTGCCACTAAGAATCGCAGAATTAATTATATATACAGCTAGCAGTTCATGATTCATGTAAATCGAGTAATTAATTACCTACCTTGAAGAATGTAGTGATGGCTCTGTAGAGATGATCGTGACTCTGCCTGCTAGAAACCGGAATTGTTTCGATGAGACTGATGAACCTCTTGCAACTGATCATCTCTGAATCATAGGCGGCAGCGACCTGATTCAAGTATGCGTCCCATAGTTCTGCAACGGCGTGATAATTGTTTCGTCCTACAGGAGTTATGCAGTACTCTGTATCCGAGTCGAAGTATTTGGAAAACATCGTCTCAATGATGGACAATTCGATACCAGATGCACTGTGTAGTTCTTGTGGCTGAGCCAAATGCAGTACTAAAACTATCTGATTCTGCAGCTTCTCCATGCAGTCGTCCCTCACGCTGGCCCCAATCGACGCGGATAGTAGAGACAAGTAGAATCCCACCGGTACAACTTTGCTGCCTGCGGCTGGCAGCAAGTCAACAACTCCCTCCAAGACATTCTTCACTAAGTCACCACCCTTACCGTTGAGCCAATGGTGAGCGTAGAAGAGTACGATAGGGCCGACATATTTCTCCTTCATCCCCTGCCTCCTCAGGGATCTTACCACTCTCTTGAACAACACAAGAGGCAGAGAGATAAGATCCCGAATCCATGGATCACGACCAACGACATCTGTCACCATCTGATCAGTCCAGGGCCGGCAAGACAGAGCGTCCAGGGTGACGACAGGCTGATCCCTCCTCCTCCTGTCGGGATCAAGAATCTCCATGCAGGCCATGAAGGCTAAAGTCTCTACGCAACGGCTGACGATGAGGAGGTCCTCGGCCCACGGGAGCAGGCCGTCCTGGCACTTCTGGAGCACGATTAGAGTGTCGCTCCAGCTCTGCAGGACGACCTGATTGAGATAGATATCGAAGCGCTGGCAGAGGTTGCCAGTGCGATACTCCTCCGTCATGCGGAGGAACTCGGCTGCACATCGCAGGGCGGCCACGTTGAAAGGGTCGACCAGCGTGGACGAGCCGTAGAGGAAGAGGGCAATCATCTCGAAGGTTTCTGCTCCGCCCGGAAAATCCGGGGGCAGCTCCACCTCATTGGTGTCTTTCAACTTCTCCCTGAAATACCCGCTCTTACAAGTCAGTGGAAGCTGCAATGACAAAAAGGTCACTAAATTAAGTTTACACATGTAGGTCACTAAGTAACAAAAATTAGCATTGCTATACACTGTTTTTCTTGTAGTTTGCATACCTTGTGAAGGTTGAAGGTTCGATCACCAACCCGAACACGAACACAGACAGGAAAGCCAGTTTCTTGGCTCCTGCATCCGACAACATAAACATATGTAAGAAGAGAGAGAAGTTGAAGAAAATAATTAAGGATGAGGTGACTATGCAAACCATGAAAGAATCTTGATTTTGAGTAAGGCAGCAACATTTGGAGAGGACAATGGACTGGAGAGCAGCAGGGAACAAGGTGGAGGGGCAGGCACCCCCATTGTCAGAGAATATGGGTGTGGTTGTCAGAGAGTGAGTGAGGATAAATATGCAGCAGAAAAGGGGACATAAAATGCTTCTTCTTAATTATATTACATGGGGATGAATGTTTGAACTGATCTCAAGACTTGTAAGAAGAAAAAGGGGTTCCATTTTCTTGAATTCTGATACAAGTGTGGAATGTAATATATTTATATGAAATTATGTGTGGGTTAATGTGTTGTATTTGTCAAAGTCATAGCAAGGCACACGAGTGGATCTCAAAATAAGTCCCAAATTTAAGGCTTGAAAGAGGGGTGGGGGTGGGGGGTCAATGAAGTGTCGAGCAAGTTACTGATGGAGTACTAGGCCCCCAAACGCCCAAGACGGCACGACTGCCTTCACTCCTCTATAACTGCGAATACATATATTTATATACCACCGGAAACAAGCACGTACATCGTATGTGATCGGTATTTTTATTATTCTTACGGTAAGAAAAAGATTTTAAATGAAGTAATACTTTGTGTCATTTTATTATAAGCAACACGTGGTCCTTTATGATGAGAGTTTATTAATTTCGAATGACTTACTAACTATTTGTAATTTATGACCCCTTCAATTTTTTCTACTTTTTGTCTTTTACTAACTCTAATATTACTTATTGAGAAGTGACGCATAATATAATGTAGTATTAGCTATCAAACAAATCACGACCTTTAGTCTAATTTTTAATTGCAACATGATATCTAAAACTTGACATTTTTTTGCACAACCCAATTTCTTTCAATTACAACATCTCCGCCCAACTCCAATCCCCAATTACTGACGTGGAAGACGGTGCTCCCAAAACGACGTCGTGTCGTCTATTAGTTGGGATGCTCCAGCCACGTAAGCGGACACGTGAAAATTATTATAGAATTTTAAAAAATTAAAAATTAAAATAATAGAAAAATTATATTTCCTTTGTCCCCGACTTAATTTGCACACCTGCTCCAGCGTGTATATTAAGAAAAAATTATTTTTTCCTTTTTAGTTGATTTTTCAAATGTGGATATTGTAAGAAAAAAATTCATTTTGAGGTTGTGCAAAATAGGATGGGATGGTCGAAAAAGGAAAGTGTGTAAATTATGACGGATCGGAGGGAGTAGTAAATAATTAAAATAAAATTTAATTAAAAAAAATACATTTAAAAAATTTAGAATAAAATAAAAAAAGAATTTTTTTTATTTTTTAATGTTTTTTAATCTTATTATAATTAGTTATGATTTTTTATCTATTTTTAATTTTTTAATATATTTTTTACATTTTTTATTTTTTTATTTTATTATAATTAGTTATAATAATTTTCTATTTTTATTTATTATTTTTAAATTTTACTATAATTAGTTATTATAATTTTTCTATTTTTCTATTTTTTATTATAATTAGTTAATATATTTTTTTAAATTTTTAAATTTTATTAATAATTTTCACGTGTCTGCTGACATGACTGAAGTATCCCAATCAATAGACGAAACAATGTCGTTTTGTGAGCACCATCATCCACGTGAGCAATTGAGGGCCGGAGTTAGGCGGAGACATTGTAAGTGAAACAAATTGAAATGTTGTGCTAGAAACTGTCAAATTCTAAAGATCATGTTGCAACTGAAAATTGGACTAAAGGTCGTGATTTGTTTGGTAACTAAATAATAGTAATAGTTGATCGTATAAATTATCGGTACCTATATAACCACAATCAATCAAATTAAAAAATATATTTGCATCATGCTAGAATGAATCAAATTTAAATCCTAAAAGCAATATGAAATAGTCAAAATCAAAGTGATCATAAAACATTTTTGGGGAATAAAATAGGAAATGTGATTTAAGGTTTTTCTTTTATTCGATATTCAATATAGAATTATTTTGTAGATTTTTGATGTGTTGAGAATATTGTAGTAAATTCACTAAAATTAGCTAAATTAATTTATTATTTTATGTATTTTCACTATTATATGTTATCTCGTGTCTATTGCAAATAAAGTGTAGTAGGAATAATATTAAAAAAAATCAATAAAAAATAGAAACATTCAATTGATACATCCTATTTTTCCACTTAGAATTTATATATATATATATATATATATATATATAATATTTGTTGCAATATATTTGTTTTTAGTACTGTTGTCCAGAACAAATTATAAAATTAATAATATTACTTATTCTATTTTTAAATATTTGAAGTTAAAAAAATTAGGACAAAATTGAATTTAAATGTCAAGTTTCTATAACTTTTTTCCGTAAGAAGAAATAAACATTAGTTTTTGTCAAATGATCTTACAAACATGAGTTGTACTAATATCATATGAAATTGCCTTAATTATTAAATATTCTATTTTAATTTATTTTGAATTATCTTCTTTATTTTAGACGAAGATAAGTTATGATCATCATAGAAATTTTCTATTAGTTTTTTATGCAATTTAACAAACTAATCATTTAAAATATTTCAAGTAATATGTATGCCATGATTAATATATTTTATTAAAGCAGTTATATAATTGATCTTAATATTAAATATACTATTATACTTATTTTCTTAAGGAAAATTAATAATTAAATACTTATGAAAAAGTTACCTAACCCAAATATTTGTCACATGATTTTGATGAGTTATATCGAAATAAAACATAATATGCATGCTAAAAGTGTAACAAATCGAAAAAGTTTATTTCTTTTAAAGAAATAAGTCACATATTGTTAATAAAACATGTCTCAACCAACTGTAAATTGTTACACTGACAAAATAAAACACAACATTTTAATACTTTTCATAATTATTTTGTATTCTACATAAAAGTATTCATTTAATATTGTTTATTGTTTACTATTCTTAATACCTATTTGACATTAAACCATAATCAAATTGTGATGTAGAACGTTTATGAAAATTAGTGGTTATTTACAACATATTACTCTCAAGTATAGAATTTGAAGATATTATTGTAATTTTAGTAAAATACTTTTGCTCCTTTTATCTTACTGTTATGAATCACTCTTTTTTTTTTTTTTTAATTTAGATCTAATGATAAAAATTTGTAATATTATACACAGATAAAACCGATTATTATAGTTAAGAACGTAATAATATATATAAATTACAACATAATATTATGAATTTGTAAATCATGTATAATTCATATCCAATAATAAATAAGTTTATACTTCTTCCCTTCCAAAATAAGAGTCTTGTATCTGTTATTATAACAAAAAAGTCAAACATCATAATGCCTATATTCTGTTAAAGTGTTATTACATGTGTTAATTTACTATTGATCAAATATTTACTCTAATGTTGAGCCACTTGTATATTATAAGAATTTTACATAAAGTGGTCAACTAATTTTTTTTATATATTGCTAGCTTTATTGTCGATATTTTTGTTTGAGTTTGTAGAATGCGTATAATAGATATTATAGTTGCAAAACTTAAATGAAAATCTTATATGTTTTATTTTGTTAATCCTAAAACAAAATACTCTCTCCATCTTGACTTAATTTCGGGGGACTGATCGGACACGGATGTTAAGAAAAAACTATTTTTGCTTTTAAGTTGACTTTATCAAAGATGTAGTCTTGTAGATTGAGGGTTGAGATTTTGAGGGTTGTGATTTTGAGAAAATTTTCCTTTTTAAGGGTGTGCAAAGTTAAGTGGGACGGATATAAAAGGCAAGTGTGCAAATTTAAGCGAGACGGAGGGAGTATTACTTTTTTATTTACCACCAGAACATCTAAACTTAATTTAATTTTCTCAAACATATTCCTACCTAAATAACTCTCTTGTAAATGAAAATTAAGTGTAGTAATAAAATTTATAGTATTATATATAGATAAAATACATTATTGTAACAAGGAACACCACCTTCAAGTATGAATATATATTGGAGAATACAAAAGTATAAATTTGATATTGATGTTATAACAATAGTATCTTCATTTCAAAATAAGAGTCTTGTGTCCATTATTATACAAAAGAAGTTAAACTTTAGAATACCAAAGTTCTATTAAACTATTATATATAAGTTTAATTTACGATAAATTTTGATAAAATTTAATGTTAATGTTGGTCGTTTATATATTACAAGAATTTTTTATGAAGTGGTAAATAGGATCTCATATATGATGGACTATAGTTGTCTTGTCAACACTTTTTTATTATATACTGTTAGTGAAATAAGTATATAGATAATATAGCTGAAAAACTTTAAAAAAAAATCTTTTTTGTTTTCTCTAGAATAATATGAGAAATAAAATCAGTATGGGCTCTGAACTTTAATATACATTTCCAATTTTTCATTATATGTTCTATTTTTCAAATCCTAAAAGAAATCATACTTTTTCATTGACCGACTTAAATTGGTTTTCAGATATTTCATACATAAACAATTTTATTGTATTTTTCAATTTTCTTTTTATAGTTTTAAGTTTTTTATAAGAATTTTAAATAAAGTAGTAAACTATATCTCATATATGATAGACTATAATATGTCTTCTTAATTATTAATTTTTATAATTAGTAGATAGATACTGTAGTTGCAAAACGTTACAAAACAAACAAAAATAAAATATATTTTTTCGTCTCTCAAGAATCAAGTGAATTAAAACTAGTAGGGGTTTAGAACTTTAATATATATTGTTCCATTTTTAGTTATATATTTTATTTTACTATCATACTTTTTTTTCACCGCAAGAACAACTAACTTAATTCTTTTTTCTGATATTCCATACCTAAACAATAAAAGAGAAAAGAAATATGTGATATATCATAGACAAATAAAACAGAAAAAAATGGATTAATATAATAATCGGCCAATCTTTCTATGTTTCTGCAATTATAAAATTATTTGATCATAAGACAGATAAGAAATATATGAGATATCATAAAAAACTAAATATAATAAAAACAAAAATATGTATTTTACTAAAACAAGAAAAAATTAATGACTTACGAATATCTATGTTTAAGTTATATCATTAGGTGTACTAAAAAGTCATATTATTAAGTGAATTAAAATCTAATAAAATGGAGTAGAAACTTATGGATTTAAAATATAAACTGATTCTTATCAAACAAATATAACTTACAAAATAAGATTTACTAAAAACCTTAAAAATAGAGCCTATTAAGATATAACTAGTAAATGCTCCCGTAAGATGCACGGGCTATTTTTTTTAAGAGTAAATCAATATTAACATGAACAATACTTTTTATTAAAAACACATTTTTATTTGATAATATATAACAAAAAGAAATGGTTGATAATAGGGAGGATATGATTGAGGGAATCAATCAAAAATATGATTTTTAATTATAGGAGATTTGTATGTATTATAGGAGATTTATTTAATCTTTTCCATGTATATCCCTTCCATTTCCTTGTAGTACTGTTGTACTCTTATTTTAAATATTGAGAATACACATCACCAATACACATGGTGAATTATTCATCTTATCACATGGTATCAGACAATTAACGCTGAACACCCTCTCTCTCCCCTCTTTTTCTCTTCTTTTCTTTTCTTCGCTCATGGCTGCTAACAACAATACTGATGTTATTCCAATTGCTACCCTATTTCATATGGTAACAATTCGTCTTTCTTCCACCAATTATCTCCTCTGGAAGAGTCAAATATTACCGGCTATGAAGTGTGATAATCTCTCTTCACTTGTGGATGGATCTGATGTTCCGCCTCCTCCGACCATCACGAATTCATCTCATGCAGACGTTGTCAATCCAGCATTTCAAATCTGGTCCAGGCGCCATGATCGAGCACTCAGCCTCCTACTTTCTTCTCTAACGGAGGAGGCTATGTCTGAAGTCATCGGATTGACATCGGCGAGGGACGTATGGTTGGCCCTCGAGGCGGCTTTCAACCCGTCTTTACTCTCTCAAGCACAACAACTTCGCGACGAGTTGCAATTCCTCAAGCGCAGGGACTCTTCTGTACTGGATTACAGTCGTCGTTTCACGTCAATATGCCATCAGTTGGCTTCCATCGGCCATGTTGTTCCTGACCTAGACAAATGTCGTTGGTTCTTACATGGATTGGGCCCGCAATTCCAGGCCTTCACCGAAATCCGTCTGGCCATAAGCCCGCTGTCGTCGTTCCGAGAATTGATCAGCCAGGCCCGAGACCATGAGCTACGAAACAAATCCATGGAGGTTGCTGATGTTCAACCTCCATCTGCGGCGTTTTATGCCAACAAATCCACCGGTCGCTCGTCAAAATCCGGTCATGGCTCGAAGCACTCTGGGAATCGTCCGAACAGTGGTGGCTCTCAATCTAGTTCTGGTTTGGCACGTAATGCCCCTGGTTCCAATTTAACTCACGCTTATTCAGGAAATGGCCAAAACAACCCACAATCCTTTGATAACTTTAATAAACGATCCTTTGTTCCCAGATGCCAAATTTGTTGTGGTCCACACTACGCAAATCACTGTCCTGATCGGTACACACGTGATTCTAATTCGATAGCAAACCTTGTTCAGGCTTTTCAGGCTCAATGTTCCGTGAATCCGTCGCCTCCATCAGACTGGTATGTTGATACGGGCGTTCCCGCGCATTTGACGTCCTCCCCTGCAAATCTGGATGCCTTCACACCCTACACTGGTAATGGTAACGTCATCGTAGGTAATGGTGACACTCTCTCTATTCACATTTAGGTTCTCGTTTCGTTAATAATAAATTACCATTGTTGGATGTTTTGGTAGTTCCTCATATTACAAAGAATCTCATTTCCATTAGTAAACTTACCACTGATTTACCGGTTGATGTTATGTTCTCTAATGATTCTTTTTTTATTCAGACACGGTGACAAAGGAGATTCTAGCTCAGGGAAAATGTAGAGACGGATTATATGTTTTGGAACAAGGGTCGTCTGCTCTTATTTCTGCTTTATATTCCAGTCTTACTAAGTCGTCTTTTGATTTATGGCACTCCCGTTTGGGACATGCCCTTTTTTCTATTATTCAGTCTTTGAAAACTCTTGGCTTGTTAGATGTTACTTCTGTTTTACCTAAGCCATCTTTATGTGAGTCATGTCAATTAGCTAAAAGTAAGAGATTGCCTTTTCCTATTAACGAAAAACGTGCTTCCCATGTCTTGGACCTTATTCATTGTGATTTATGGGGACCTTCTCCTGTTGACACTCATGATGGTTTTAGATTTTATGTTTTATTCGTAGATGATTATTCTCGTTTTTCATGGCTTTATCCGCTACGTGCAAAGTCTGAATTTTTTTACGTTCTTCAACCTTTCATGTCCTTTGTTTGCAACCAATTCGGTTCTCAAATTAAGATTTTTCAAAGTGATGGAGGAACTAAATTTACTAATAAACGTGTTCGTGATTTTTTTAATGCTAAGGGTGTGTTGCATAGATTCTCTTGTCCTTATACTCCCCAACAAAATGGTCGTGCTGAACGAAAACATCGTCATATAACTGAAACTGGCTTGTCTATGTTGTTTCATGCTCATGTTCCTATTAAATATTGGTTTGATGCATTTTCTACGGCTGTTTACATTATGAACCGCTTGCCCACCCCCGTGCTTGTTAATAAATCCCCCTTCGAAGCTCTGTTTAATTCCCCTCCTAATTACAGTAATTTCAAAGTTTTTGGATGTAGAGTTTTCCCTTATCTTAGGGATTATGCGCCTCATAAATTGGCCCCTCGCAGTAAGCATTGTATTTTTCTTGGTTATAGCTAGTAGCGTTCATAAGGGTTTTCGGTATTACGATCCTATCGCTTTCTGCACCTACATTACTCGTCATGCTCAATTCGATGAGTCTTTCTTTCCTTTTTGTTCATCTCATAATTCTAGTTCTACCATCAATTTGGATTACTCACAATTTTTGGAAATTCAAGTTCCCAAGATAAATTCTTCATTTTTGCATCCCTGAATTGAAGAAAAATCCCAAACTAAGCTGTCTTGTCTGCCACCTCTCAATCAAATTGGACCATTTTCTCTGTGTCCATCACCCACCGAGCCTTCTTCGGCTCCCGTTCTCGGTGATACTGCGATTCCTGACCCTGCCGTTGTCCACGTGAATCCTGATCCTCACGATCCAGGTCCCATCCACGTGCACGATGATGTTCCACCATTGAAACCTGTCATACGCGACCACTCTCCAATGCAAGCTCCTGCAGCTTCTTCGACTTAATCGTTCATTATACCATCCCACTCTATGCAAACTAGAGCGAAATCTGGTATCTTTAAACCACGTTATTTTCTTGATATTGTTGTGGATGATCCCCTTTATTCTCTAACTGCTTCTACAGAACCTAAAGGCTTTAAATCGGCTCTCAAAATTCCTCATTGGCACACTGCCATGCGTGAGGAAATGGATGCCTTAGATGCAAATAACACTTGGGATTAGGTTCCCCGGCCTCCAGGTGAAAACATTTTTGGTTCCAAGTGGGTGTATCGAACAAAGTACAAATCTGATGGCTCTATCGACTGGTACAAGGCTCGTTTAGTCCCTCAGGGCTTCACTCAAATACCTGGGTTTGATTTTTCTCATACTTTTAGCCCCGTTGTTCGGGCTGCTACTGTTCGTGTTATTTTAGCTATCGCCGTACAACGTCGTTGGCCTCTTCACCAGCTTGATGATAAAAATGCCTTCTTACATGGCCTTCTCGAAAAACCTGTTTACATGTCTCAGCCTCCGGGATTAATTGACCCACGTTTTCCTCATCACGTTTGCAGGTTAAATAAATCACTTTACGGACTTCGCCAAGCGCCTCGTGCCTGGTTTGATCGTTTTAGTGCTTTTCTTACTTCTTTGGGTTTTATTCGTAGTCGTTCTGATACTTCTTTATTTTTCTTACATCGTTCGGACTGCACCATATTTTTATTACTCTATGTTGATGACATTATTGTCACAGGCAGCAATTCAGATTCCTTGAAAAAATTCATTGATCGTGTCCACAAAGAGTTTGCTGTTAAAGATCTCGGGAAACTGAATTATTTTCTGGGCCTCGAGATTACTCATTCTACTTCAGGCTTATTCCTTGGGGGAGCTAAATATGCCCACAATATTCTCAAATGAGCAGAATTACTTGACTCAAAACCTGTTGCTACCCCATTAACTGCAGGAGAATCTTTGGTCTCCACTGGAGAACCATTCAAGGATCCTACCCTTTACAGGTCTCTGGTTAACGCTCTTCAGTATCTTACTATAACTCGCCCAGACCTCTCTTACGTTGTCAATCATGTCAGCCAGTTTCTACATTTTCCAACTGATGATCATTTTCTGGCTGTAAAAAGGATCCTTCGATATGTTAAGGGAACAATCCAATTTGGACTCACTTTTACGCCCTATTAGGACTATTCGGTCCTGGGCTACTCGGATGCTGATTGGGCCCGTTGTACTGAAACCCGCAAATCCACATATGGCTATTCCATTTTTCTTGGTGGCAGCCTCGTTTCTTGGAGTGCAAGGAAACAGTCCACTATTGCTCGCTCAAGTTGTGAGTCTGAATATCGTGCACTTGCGAACACAGCTCAAGAAATGACATGGCTATCTCATTTACTTAAGGAGCTTCGTGCACTTCCATCCTCTCATCCGCTACTATTGTGTGATAACAAGAGTGCTCTTTTTTGGAGTCAAAATCCAATTGCTCACAAACGCGCCAAACATGTCGATATCGACTATCACTTCGTTCGAGAACTTGTCACAAGTGGATGTCTAGAGACTCAGTTTGTCCCTTCCGAGCTACAACTAGCGGACATCTTTACAAAGAGCTTACCCCGTCCATTATTTGATCTTATGCGTTCCAAGCTTCGCGTCGATTCTAATCCGTCGCTTCACTTGCAGGGGGGGGTAATAGGGAGGATATGATTGACAGAATCAATCAAAAATATGATTTGTAATTATAGGAGATTTGTATGTATTATAGGAGATTTATTTAATCTTTTCCATGTATATCCATTCCATTTCCTTGTAGTACTGTTGAACTCTTCTTTTAAATATTGAGAATACACATCACCAATACACATGGTGAATTATTCATCTTATCACAGTTAAAATTTGTTACAAATGAAACTTTTGTGTTTTTTTACAGTGTTATTCATTATTTGCCTCTTACTCCGAAAAATCAGTTTTTCCACTAATAAAAACACTTTTTAATTTTTTTTCATGAATTTCTTCCTCGTATCTTATTCCAGATTTTTTTTTTAAAAAATTTTTATTTCATCCATTTATTTAGCTTCTCTTGTCTCTATCAAAACATTCATATTAAATTATGATAAATTCTGAATAAATCACCCTGATTGATAATAATAAACAAAGCGGACATACATAATCCCGAATCCAATGTCATTGAATAGATTGAGAAACAAAAAGTTTCAAATCCAATATCAGTTAATAGGATTGAAAAAAAAAAATAACGGATTATTCTTATATAAAATATTTTATTAGTTTACGTACAAAACATCTTCTATTAGAAACAAAAGCAATTTTTTTAAGGATTATTCTTATATAAAATATTTTATTAATTTACCTACAAAATATCCTCTATTAGAAATAAATTTTAAGAAAGACATAGAAAATACAATTTTATTTTAGGATGAATTGAATCTTCATCGTCATATGATGAGCCCATTCATATAAATAGAGTTGGATTTGGATTTAGAATTTTAAAAGACATAGATGACCTCAAATATTTCAATTGTTTATCCAATAATCTCCTATATCCATAGGATGAGCTCATTAATATAAATAAAGTTAGCTTTTGATTTAGATACTTAATAAACACAAAGAAAAATTAATGAACTAAACTAATAAAATACTTTATATAAGAATAATCATTAAGAAAATATATTATTTTCTCAAGCTTATTAAATTGTATTGCAATTCTGGATTGTATATCTTCGTTGTTTGTTTTTTATTATTAATCAGTATGATCTATTCCAAAATTTATTGTAATTTAATATTAAGATTTTGGGAGAGAGATGAGAGAAGAAAAAAAAACTAATGAAAATATTTTGCCATAGTGAAAAAATTTATTTTTCTAGATAGAAGAAATAAAGGATAAAATAATTTACCAATTTTCGGGAAAAAAAAAATAAAAAAACTAATTTTGTGGAATAAGAGGTGAGGAAGGAATAAATTTTTTTTGGTGGGGTATGTTAGCTGGCCGAACACATTATGGGTGAGCTATATAAGAAAATTCACGGTGGTTCCATATCGATGAACAAATAATCTATATATAGTTTGATACACTGATTTTTTGGGTATATATCTGAAATAGAAGCAATAATCAATCATTATTTTTCATAATCTTGATTATATGCGGATATTTTTCGTAACGATCTTGAAAAGATTGCATGTAGTCGTTTTCTTTCGAATTGATGATACATGATACCGTGTATTATTTTTTACTTAGATTCTTTTAATTTTCTAAATTAAAATATGTATTGTTGATCAGAATCACGGAATTTTTGTCAATGCTCCATTTTAATCTTAGATTGTTATAGCAGATGAAAAGCTACAACAAATATAATTTCAATTTAAATAGGTACATAAACGGATGATAACAGAAAATAGAAAATGGAAAGTTACTACGATCCAAAATCCAAAAAAAAATAGAAAATGGAAAGTTACTACGATCCAAAATCTAAAAAAAATTCAAATTAGAATTTGTTGACATTAGCCTTCAAACTCAGCTGAATCTCGAATGACTTGGTTTTTTCTAATCTTTTGCCAATATTCAGTCTGGAATATTTGTATGTAGATTATAAACCAATGTTAGCACAATGTAATGAAAATAATATAAATCTATCACATAAAAGAAATTGAATAAATAATTCTTTATACGATTATGTATGACAGTACAAAACGTTAATGGTAGGTAAATTTGAATTCTGCAACAATCATAATTGATTTATCCAGAATCAACCTGCTGTGTGGCTGATTTATTCTTATCGTCATTTTCGTCATTTTCATGTAGTCCTTTTGGAGTCTCCATTGTAATGTAGGTAGTCCTTTTGGAGTCTCCATTGTAATGTGCCTATCTAGTCCTTTTGGAGCCTCCATTGTAATGTGCCTATCTGTTGGAGTCTCCATTGTAACCCTATCTATGTGCCTATCTAGTCTTTTTAGAGCCTCCATTGTAATATGCCTATCTATGTGCATATCTGCCTATCTAGTCCTTTTGGAGCCTCCATTGTAATGTGTCTATCTTTTGAAGTCTCCATTGTAATGTGCCTATCTATCCATTGCAATCTCCATTGTAATGTGCCTATCTATCCATTGTAATGCGCCTATCTATGTGCACATCCTAGAGTCTCCATTGTAATGTGCCATCTATCCATTGTAATGTGCCTATCTATGTGCACATCTAGGCACATCTAGTGCACATCTAGGCACATCTAGGTTGACATCTAGTGCACATCTAGGCACATCTAGGTTGACGGGACAATCACGAAATGAAGAAATGAGAGATGTAGACGGCCACAAGCGTGAATCACAAAACATTAAGATAAATTAACGTGTGTATTTATAGATGAAATTATGTAATCAGATAGGGATTAATTCAGAATTAAAAAGACTTTCAACTTATCCAGTTGGACAATCTTCTATAGATTTGTTTTCCCACATTTTTGGATCAAAAAATAATTTCAATAGTTCGTGCACATCAGATTATATCGGATGATTTCGAATTCATAATTCAAAAATTCGTCTATTAATAGTAATTTATAGTTTGTGCGGGAAAATATTAAACTTACTAAAATCGATTGACTTGGTTTATTATATATATATAGATAGACAAATCAAAATTTGTAAGAAACTACTCACACTTTTATAATAGTAGTAGATAGTAAATTTTGTACTAAAAGTGATACATAAGAAAACCAGTGTACAACGTTCCAGAGTGAGTCTTGTGTCTCATAGTTAAACAAATCTCATTTTGTGTTGCAGAGCCTCATTTACCCCAACCAGGGGGAAAAGAGCAGAGTCCCCTTACCTACTTTCTTTATTACTATACTTGAGTTAATTTATTACATGGATAAAATCTATGTGTCAGTCACATACAAGTTTTTGTGGGCTAAAATCATTTTCGGTCCCGTAACTTTATACTCGTACAACTTCGGTCCAAAAAAGAAAAAAAATTCAATCTAGCCCCATAACTTTGAAATATGTCCGCATTTAATCTTTTTTTCCGTCGTCAGTGACCAATTTGAAAATCGTATGTGCCAGTCATTTGGCAGTGCTAAATGCTCACATATTCTAAAGATACATAATTAACTATGGACAAATTGATCATCGACAGCGAAAAAGTAACTAAATTCGAACATATTTTAAAGATACAAGACTAAATTTAATTTTTAAATTTTTTTTTTTTTATCAAAATTATGACAAGTTAGAGGAAATTTAGCTCAATTTGTCTAGTTCTTAGACCGTGTTTATTGGTGACTTCCACCCAAAAGTCATAGAAAAAGACAAAAAAAAAAAAAAATTGCATGACCGAGTTGTGAGATGGGTTGGTCAACCAACCCACTGCACAACTAGGAATGTAAACAAATCAAATATTTTTTATTCGATTCGTGATTCGAATTCGATTAAGATGATTCAAATTCGAATACGAATTAATTATATGATTCGAATAGTGTTCGAATTCGAATTCGAATATAATTGTATTCGGTTCGAATAATTCGAACATTCAATTCGTTTACATATATAATATATTTTTAAAAAATAAATAATACATATAATACTAAATATATGTATATATAATATATTTATATAGCTATATATTTATATTTTTATATAATATATATTATTAAAATTTGTAACTGAAAAAAATTAAAAAATAATAATATTTGAATATCTAAAAAATAAAAAATATCTAAAAATAAAAATAAAAATAAAGTTTTCGAATCTCGAATCGAATCGAATCGAATAGTTCGAATATTTCTCAAGAATCGAATTCGAATCACCTTTTAAAATTCGATTAATATTCGATTCGAATTCGAGTTCATGTTTATGAATTCGAATCAAATTTCTTAATATTCGGTTCAATTCGATTCGTTTACATCTCTATCCACAACCCAAGTCATCCCCACAATTAACCACATGTTTAATTTTAATTAGTTGAGTTAAATGATTTATTTGATATAGTTTAGATGTAAATAAATTGCATAATTATTATTTTTAAAAAATTATTAAAATTCTTATTATTTTTCTCTCTACAAGTAGAGCATAATGTTGACATATTTTGAATTAAAATTTAAAGCTCTGTATTTTCAATTTTTTATTCCAAATATTATCATTTTTATTTAGTTATTGTGCTAGTATATCATTTTAAGTGTATGATAAAAAAAAAAAAAAAAAAAAAAAAAAAAAAAAAAATATCTCCTTATTATGATTGTGGAACTAAAATATTAAATATTTTTTTTATCTATTTCTTATATTTTTTTAATTATATTAAAAATGGCTCCCAAAATAAATATACAACTATTAAATAGTAGCTAAAAATATTGGTTTGGTTAGGAAATAAGTTATGTATATGGATATTTGTTAAAATGTTGGGTTGTGTTGGGTTGTTGATAAAGTATAAAAATGTTGGAGTTGGGTTATTGGATAGATTGTGTATGTGGATGAGAGAGAAATGAGTATTTTATTTGTAGATTGGGTTATGGTGAATTGTTGATAAACATGATGTTATTACATTCGAAGATTGACACTCTAGTTATCAGTACATCGTGATATATTTCTAGCCACCATTAATCGCCGCCGGAAATGATATATGTTACTTAACTAAGGTTGAATCCTACACTTTAGGAAATTGTAAAGGTAATATATAAGTATATGTATTTATGTATTCATATATATGGATACGCCTAGATATCAAAGACAAAAATTCTATCATAATCGGGAATTTACAAAAGCCCGTGCATTACATGAGTAGTAATCTAGTTTTTGTAAATAGCGTTGAAACTACATGAACCATAAACCAGTTGGTCTTAAATTATAAGTGTACGATTTGTGATAGTGATAGTATAAAAGATTTTTGTAAATAGCGTTGAAACTACATGAACCATAAACCAGTTGGTCTTAAATTATAAGTGTACGATTTGTGATAGTGATAGTATAAAAGATTGTCGAATTTATAGAGAGGATGTTCTCGTTACATACACTCAAGATCAATTGATCAACTAAGTTAGACTAATTCGATAATGGTTGAGATTTAATTGAACACTAACCAAACATTGCTTAAACAATGAAAACAATTAAACAGAACCCAAGAATTAAGGATGAGTTTTCAGAGTATAGGTTTCACCACAATCTTAAAGTTATAGCTTAGTAATCATAAATTAACGATTGGGTTGTGAAGGAAAGTCACGTGTCGTTAAAAATCCAAGTGGTCCAGTAAATTAGAACACGAATTATTGATCCAGATTATGAAGGTCATGATTTAACTTCATAGCAATAAGGTGCGGGAGTGGGAGTGGGAATGCAATGAAAAGTTGTGGTTGCTGTTGGAGAATGAAAATAGTGGTTTGATTACTTTATCGGAATCAAACAAACACCACAAACTTGGGGAAATCAAAATTCCTATGACATGTTTCTAAAACGTTTTTTTTTTAAGTCCCGTCTTACTTCGATTATACCTCGTCCTAAATTATTAAGTGTTTATATTTTTTTCTGGCACTTTCCTTATCTAATCCTGTTTAGATCCAATTAATTCTGTCTATACTCGACTAACGCCTAGCTCTTTTAGAACATTATTAAAAAGAGATTGAGATTTTCATTTTGGACAATGTGAGGCATAAGTTCATGTTGTAGAAGAAAATGTTCAAATTTTGAGATAGCTTCTTCTACCCAGGCACCCTCTGGAAAGATAAGAGGATTTTCAGTGGTAACCATTTTTCATACTTTTTTGGTTCCATTTTATTTTGTACATTTTTCTTAAACGACAGTTCCACCTTATTTTGTACAACTTAAAAAAGGAAAGTTATAACGTAATTTTCATCCTAAATCTCCACCTTAATCCACCTTTGAAAAATCAACGAAAAATAAAAAAAATAATTTTTCTTAATATTTGTGTCAATCCTCCGTAAAAGATAAGTCGGAACGGAGGGAGTAGTAAACATTAGTGATGGTGAAGAAGAAACTCGGGTACGGAGGTGAAGAAGAGGGCATTTTCGTCTTTTCAGCATGTCTATTTTTGTCCAAATAACTCGTGTGGCGCCTTTAATAATCATGGTCAACTCTAGACTAAGGAATAAAAAAAAAAACAGTGTGTGTTGGTGGAGTTTTGAATGGTAGTTGAGTTTTGTTTCATGAAAAAACCAAATTTCAGAAATCACTTTCGAGTTGCTGTATTTGACTGAATCGTATATGGAAGCAGGTGCTGCATATATTTATAGATAGATAGTATCGCTTCACACGACCCGTCCCCTGCAGCTAACCCCGTATTTGTACCTGAGATGGATTCAGGAGGCGGCGTAGAGGCGGTGAGGAGTCCGCTTTTGGAGAAGAAGGCGGCGGCGGCCGCGGATGGGTGGTTGGGGAAGATTATTGATGTGGAGGAGGCTAAGGAACAGATAGTTTTTGCTTTGCCGATGATTCTGACCAATGTTGCCTACTATTTCATTCCGCTAGTCTCCGTTATGTTCGCCGGCCACCTCGGAGAACTCGAGCTCGCTGGCTCTAATCTCGCCAATTCCTGGGCTGCTGTCACAGGCTTTTCTCTCATGGTAATTGTTCACCTTCAATGTGTGTTCTCCATGCGTGTTTTGGATAGTTTTTTCATAGCTGATTTGAATTTAAGATGTGCTATAGTCTGTAGCAGAAAGCAGTTGCTAGTTTGAATTGATGATGGTAAAAATGATTAGATTCATACTTAACGGTGATCTGTGTGTGATTACAGTAGTTTCCATTTCATTGCCAGTTTGAATTGAAGATATGTCGTACTCTGTAGCAGAAAACCGTTGCTAGTTTGAATGAAGATATAAAAAAATTTGTAGTCAATTATGTATGATAAAGTTCGAATTGAAATATGCTTTCGTAGGAGGACACCGCTGCTAGTTGAACTGAAGATTGTTACAACTTGTCAATTCATGAGGATGCAATAAATAAACGTGATTATTTATTCCTTTGTTGATTAATAAACAAGCACATTAGCACAGGCCCGTGCATCATATCCGTTGAATAAGATATTCGAATAGCCTTGATTCTTGAGATAAAGCTGATTTCTCCGTTTATTAAGATTAATTAGTTAAGTTTACACCTCACTTCACGAGGATGCAATAAATAAACGTGAATGTAGACTTCGTTGTCAATAAAAACAAGCACAACCCCGGTGCATCATAAGTACTATGGGATGAACTCTACGTAAAAACATTGATTCTTGCTGTCGCACTCCACTGGATTGCTTTTATCAACATATTTTCTTTCTTTATTCATCCTCATGGCATAGTTCTTACGCATATCATTCAAGAGCTAGTACAGTCCAGACTCACACAATTGATTAGATAAGTAAAATATAAGGGGAGAATACGTATTCTCCTTGACTACTATATGCTGACTTATGTTCCAAACTGCTTTTCTAGGTTGGCTTGAGTGGTGCACTTGAGACGTTATGCGGGCAAGGATATGGTGCTAAAATGTATAGAATGTTGGGAGTATATCTCCAAGCATCTTGCATCATATCGACCATCTTCACCGTGGTAGTATCTGTTCTTTGGTGGTACTCTGACAACATTCTAATCTTACTACAACAAGAACCTCAAATAGCAAACTCTGCTGGTCTCTATCTGAAGTATTTAATTCCCGGTCTATTTGCTTACGGATTCTTGCAAAACATCTTAAGGTTCCTTCAGACACAATCTGTTGTTATGCCATTGGTGGTGTGCTCACTGGTCCCACTTGTGTTACACGTTGGCATTGCATACACTTTGGTTAATATGACTGCACTTGGATATAAAGGAGCTCCAATAGCAGCTTCAATTTCACTGTGGATTTCTGTTCTCATGCTGGGTTTGTATGTGCTTAAGGCAAAGAAATTTGAGGAAACATGGGAGGGGTTTACTCTAGAGTCTTCGGGTCATATATTTACGAACTTGAAGATAGCTCTGCCTTCTGCAGCTATGGTGTGGTGAGTAATTCTTTACAAATTGCAATTCCATTGGAAAACAACACTGCTTTATTTTTCTCTTGTAACTGAAACTTTCATACTTTAATCAGTCTCGAGTATTGGGCTTTTGAGATTCTTGTTTTGTTGGCTGGATTGATGCCAGACTCGGAAATAACTACCTCCCTTATAGCAATGTGGTAAGTATCAGGTTACGTGCCTTTTTCACTTGTTCATCTGATTTTCCAGATTGTTTTTTGTGGTGCACGCTCTAATAATCTAAATACTACATATTCAGTGTGAACACAGAAGCCATCACCTATATGGTTGCTTATGGTCTTAGTGCAGCAGCTAGGTAACATAAAAACTCAATTCAGATCCTAAATTTCTCTACTACCAATTATTTATACAGCTAGTAAATCTGTTCATTATATTGCAGCACACGAGTGTCTAATGAGTTAGGAGCTGGGAATCCTGATCGGGCAAGGCATGCCATGGGCGTAACTCTTAAACTAACCGTTGTACTTGCAGCTATCGTTGTTTTAGGGCTATCTTTTGGTCATAATCTGTGGGCTGGCTCCTTTAGTAATAGCCCTGTTATAATCAGTGCATTTGCTTCAATGACACCCTTTCTCGTGGCTTCAATATCATGTGATTTTGTCCAAGGAATTTTATCAGGTTTGTTTTTTTAATGATTTTGAGTAATGTAAACGATGATCTACATCAATTCCTGACTGAAAAAGAATTCATATTGTATTTCTTTTTTTGTTTTCCAGGGGTAGCTAGAGGATGTGGTTGGCAACATTTGGTCGTATTCATTAACTTGGGAACGTTCTATCTTATCGGCATGCCTATTGCTGCTCTTCTCGGATTCAAGTTTCAGCTATATGCTAAGGTAACACACACACACATTGGTGATGATAATCTTTCATTGTAGCATCTCATATTTCATTTAAGGCAAAACTTCTGTAGAACCATATCTGATGGTAAGACTAATGGTTAAATATGGTCAATTGTGTTGATCATATTGGTCTCACATCCGACTATTTAACCATCCGATGTTCTTACATGAGATCACCTGCATGTGGCTTATGAAAATGACGCCACGAATGCACGTTAGCTGATATTACACCAATAAAACACACAACATCATATTTGTGGTTGCATTGAACACAAAATCTATTGGAACAGGGGTTATGGATTGGCTTAATCAGTGGGCTAGCAGCACAGATGATAGGTCTTTTGCTGCTTTCGAAGTTCACAAAATGGACACGGATAGATTTATCCCAACATTCATCTGCCAAGATTGATGAATCCCATGTTTGAGTTTGTGTTGTATTTTACAGAGAAAACAATTCAGTACATAACTATCACGGACGGAAGCTAATTTTTTTGGAGACGCTTATAAAATTGTGTAGTGGGCTTAAAACAGATTTTAGTAACTGGGCTCTTTATGGCCTTTATGCTAAGAATCATATGGGCCTGGCCCATGTACCAGGGAAAATCCATGTTCGTGTCTAATATAAAATTGATCCCAATCATTCTCTTGGTTGCTTTGCGTGGTGGCAGCTATTAATTTTTAAACTTTTCTTTTAAAAACTTATAGATGAAATATTTTTTCCTTTTCAATAAGAATATGATATTTAAATTAGTTGTTTAAATAAAAAGTACTATCAAATGTAAAACTTAAATAAAATGTATAACTTAAATATAAAGAAGATAACGTCAAAATAAACCCTCTATGTAAGTATGTAACGACGTTAAATATTCTATTAGTAAAAATCGATATATTTCAAATATTTCCTGAATTATTTCTCATAAACATCATATAGTGGTTTTGAAATCTCAACTCATTATTCAAATATTTATTAAAAACTTAATTATGTATGTTTCTCTAGAATTATATACTTTTTCAATTAATTGTTTGAATCAGAAGGAAGCTATCATAAATATCAAGTTATTTATAACTTTATGATAAAATGAGAGAAAATAACATTAAAGAATGCTTACCCGTATATTCTTAAAAAGTTCTTCAAATCCTAACTGATGGTACCTTATTAGCAATAAAGGTTCTATGCGCTCAGTCTGAACAAGGTGAGGTGGAATTTTTTTTAAATGTCAGGTGCTATCTGGACTAGAACATGTAAATCCTTTAAAAGTTGTATTCATTGCAAAAATATGCATATAGTATCCGACAATATATTACAAAAATATCATAAGAATGAGATTTATTTTTAGTTTTAAAAATGATATATGTTTATGTTTTGATAGAATACTATGAAATAAAAGTAATAGACACAACTGACCGCTTGATGACCAAACATATTCGTGAACCACAAAAGTTGTATACAACCATCACTTATCTATTGTACATTCATAATCTACTTCTATTATAAAAATGTGAGTTGTTTCTTACAAAATTTGATTTGCCTATTATATCCTTAATGAATTTTAATTTTTAAGGTTAGTTTGGTAACTATATCTTTAAAGTTTTATTTATAAACTATATCTTTGAATTTTTATTTATGTGGTTAGACAAAATTTGATTTGCCTATTATATCATTAATGAATTTTATTTTTTAAGATTAGTTTATTAACTATATTCTCAAAGTTTCATTTATTTGGTTAGAGCCCTATATAGTCCATCTATCAATTCATGAATATGATCCCTAAAAAAAAACACGGATATGATATAATTCATCTATTGGCATAAGTTGAACCTACATATTAATCATATTTTATATTTTTCTTTGTTTTTAATAATATGCATTATTTGTATTTATTTTTATTTTTAAGTTTCTTTTTAAATTTCTTATCTCTTTTATAATGAGATTCTTTTATATAATTGTCAAAAAAGAAATTGTAGAAAAAAAACCCATTAATTAGAAAATTTTATCGCTAATTTAGTGACTTTATTTTTTAAAGTTTTATTTATTTAGTAAGATCCATTTTATAATTGAAATTCATCTTTCAAGTCTCAACTTATCAAATTTTCTATCACATTTCATATAATATATAGTTCAACTGATGACATGAGTTGAACCTAAATATTCATAATATCTTATATTATTATTCATTTGTAGTAAAATTCATTATATTATTTTTTTATATTTTTATATTTTATTCGATTCTTTATAAATTTCTGATAATTTTTCTAATTGGTTTCTTCTATAATTGAAGAGAAAGGAGAAAGACCAATTAGCACAAATGTACTTACAATAAGTAAAATTATTTTAGTATATGATTCTCATGATATCGAATAATTGAAGTTACACAAAAGATATTTATGTATTTATAAGAAAATTATTGAAATTTAAACATATTATAGGACTTTAGTAACTCTTAAGTTTGATTTTTTTTACTAGGATAATGATTCCAAGACTTTTAATTTTAAATAGTGGTACTTTAGAGTTATTTAGATATTAAATATTTGCAAAATTATTAAGTTTTGGTGTTTTCATTGTGAAAAAACTACTAAAAGATTTTATGATTAGCAACCAAAAAAAAAAAAAAAAAAAAACTATACACATAAAAATTAGAACAATTAAATAATAGTGAAAGTTCTTATTTATCATTTTTCATTTTAGAGATTTTTTTTTTTAGGTTACTTTTTCTTTTCAATTTTGATACATAGTTATAATATATATATATATATATATATATACACTCATTCTACTAATCATAACAAAAAAAAAAAAAGAAGAAAAAAAAAATTGACGAGACAAATATAGTGTATCATATTCCTTTTATTTACTCTTAAAATTTTGTGAATCGAACTTTCTCCTTTCTCTACAATTATAAAAGAATCCAATGAAAATAACTATGAAATTTATGAAGAACTGAAGAAAGTATATAAAAAAATTAAAAAAATGATATAATGTATATTACTAAAAAGGAATAAGAATATAATATATTATGAATATTAAAGTACTTTAGTTTATGATTCTCAAAATATTAAATAATTGAAATGTACACAAAATATATATATATATATATATATATATATATGTATATGTATAAAATTAGAGAAAATTAAACATAGTTTAGTTGGAATTTAATAGTTCCAAACTTTGACTTCTTTATAAGGTGAATGACCACAAGAATCTTAACTTGCAATAGTGGTATACCATAAAGGTATTTAGGTATTGAATGTTATATTAAGTTTTTGTATTTTCATGGCTAAAAAGTACTAATAGATTTTAGGATTAGCAACAAGAAGAAAAAATCATATACATAAAAATTAGAACAATGAATAATAGTGAAAGCTCTTCTTGATTTAATTTATCATCTTTAATTTTCTGGAGATAATTTTTTTAGTTTACTTTTTTTTTTTTTTTAATTTAGGTACAGTACGTAGCTATAACATCTATATACTCAATTCAATAACTACAACAAAACAATGATAGTGTATTATATAATATTTAATTTACCATAATATATGAATGGCTCAAAATTAATGATACTTACATGATAAAATATTTAAAATATGTAAAATGTAATAGTTTAATATGATTTCAATAGTTATAAGTTTGACTTCATAGTCGAATAATTGACACAAGATTGTTGACATATGATCGTACTTATATTTTTCTATTATATAAAAATAATTGAAAGTTAAATTTAAAAAATGTCAATAAAGAATTATTTTGAAAAAAAAATAGATGAGATTAAATTAAATCTTTTATTCTATTTAAAAAAATGTACACATTATATGTCAGAACAATATGTAAATGTTCACAGTGATTTATATTACTATGTATAAATTATTGACACATTCTTACATAGTGTTTGGTCATAAATAAAAATAGTCAACTCTTATCATAAGTATAATTTTTTTTTTTTTGACATTCTATTATAAATATAAACTAGAATAAAACTTATCTAATAGTTACAATTTATTTGTCTAAATTTGAATATTATAAATTTGCTACTTGCAATAATCTCCCTAATTTTCTAAAATTATTGAAGTATCATTATTACAACATGGAGAAACAATAATAGAATTTATAAGTTATATAAGTTATCTAATGAAAAATAAAATTTGAATATAGAATATTTAGATTAAAGTGTAAATTATTGAATTGATCAAGTGTTAGAGCTTAATGCGAATAGTAACTTAAACTTCATTGTAATATAAACTTGAAGCAAGTACTAAAATCAAGAATAAAATGACTTGCATGTGAAATCCTTGAGGTTATATTTTAAAATTAACTTTTGAGTGAGTAAAAAGACATGATAGGAAATTGCATGTTTTTTTGTGTATACCACTTAATTTATTAAAGTCCAACAATAGAAAATAATGTCAAAACAATTGAATAAGAACTATATGATAATTAAATGAATAGAAGTGAGAAAATGCATTGTGAAGAAAGATAATACAAACTTATGAATAAACTTTATTATTAGAAGATATAACTTTATTAACATAATGAAAAAAATTATAAAAAAACTAACGTAAAAATTATAAATACTAAAGGGTCTAAATGAATTTTCATTATAAAGAAAACTATGATTGCGAATTTTATTGAATTCAAAAAGTATCCGATAAAGTCATTTATATATATATATATATATATATATATATATATAAATGGAGAAAAGTGGTAAAAGTAGCTTATATATGAAATCAGTAAAAGATATATATGAAGATATAAAAACTATAAATGCATCGGTAGTGACATTGTGTAAATTTAAATGCTATTGGTCTATACAATGGATTGATTTTATTCAAACAAATCTATAAGTTGAACATCATTTTTAATTACATACCTACACAAACATACTCACTAATGTAATACTTTTAATAGATGATGTAATTTTAGTAGACCAAAGAAAAAACTGTTATGTTAGAAAATTGGGGAGAAACATAAAAATAACAAGGTTTATAATAATTGGAGTTTTGACCGAGGTGTGAAATTTTATTGTACTAATAATAGTAATGATAAAATGGTAAACGTAAAAATTAGTGGACATGAATAATTGCCCAGATTCTTTTTAATATTTAAGATCTAACATTAAACAAATTATTAAATCAATAAAAATATTATATATGTATATATATATATATATATATATTAAGCATATGTAATAACTTGATAAATGAATTTACTATGGTATATAAATTATAAGATACAATTAAGAAATAAAAAAGAACTATAAAGAAATAATGAACTAAGTTGTACTGTGAATGATTAAAAAATTGTACTATGTGAATGAGTATCACATAATTAAATTAAAACATATTGAAAAATAAAGACAGCGAAATTTGAATGTTAATATTAACTTGACAATAGATTAGATAAAAAATAATTACGTCGAATAGAGTACTGTATAGTCTAAATAAAGAATAAAATGAGAGAAATAAAATCGAAATGCGTGGTTTAAACATGTATATATAAGACTTTTATATGGATGTGCAATGTTTGAAAAATTAGGAGTATTTCACTATAACTAAATAAGGAATTAAAAACATTACAAATTAGTTAAAACATTTATTATATTTTATATAGATTGTAGCATGTGTCTTGATTGAAGATTGTGAGACACTATATATATAATCAACCTTCCATAAAAAATATTATTTATTTTGTAATTATACTATAGTAGGATTTTTATTTTACATCATACATAATTTTTAAATTTCGACGTTGCATTGAGAAAATAATTAAGGAAAATTGAAATAAGCAATCTTAAATCGATAAGTAAATTACATTAAAGAGGGTTATACTTAATAATAATAAAAAATTAGAAAATAACATTCATAACAAAAGTTGGACGTTGGACCTAGATACTTAATTGCTGGAAGTTTTTCCTCACATTAAAATATTTAAAGAATTTCATGTGCAAATGTATGTTGAAATCGAAATTATTTAATAGAGAATTATAGAAAAGTACGTTAGGCCTAATATTTTGTTTCTATATAACAAATAATTAACTTATGAATGTCAATTAATGATGTAATGAGACAATTAAAAATGTGTTTTTCTTCAAATGCCATGATTTGGTGCAAAACATAAGAATATATGCCTCATTATTACGTATATAGTTTTCCAATCATCGTATAATTTTATTCAAGATATATTAATGATGATCAAGTCACTGTACAATAAGAAGTAAACAATAGTTTGAATAAATCAAACTTTGCATGTATAATAGAAAATTTTGTAAGACTAAATATTTCTACATTATATCATGGTATGTCGATTTTTATGAATCTTTTAACGTTAATTATTATAACTTGTTTTATTAAGACTTAGGTTATTTAACTTTTCTATTTCTCTTTTGTGATTCTTATAATTATTAGTTGATTCAAAATTATGTTTGTTCAACGGAATAATTTTTATTACATTGAATAATCTACGAAGTTGTGTATATATATTACAGTGATCACAATGTACAATTATTTTACGTTCAAATTAATTCTTTTATTAAATAATAGAAAAAAATTATAACAACGTGCATCGCACGTGCGTAGTGCTAGTAATAATTATGTTACTTGGTAACAGTTAAAATAGATGAACAAGCTTTTATGCATGAGGTTCCTTAATCTGTGGCAATTGCTATCCCTTGGATGGCCCTCGTAGGATATCTCATATTCCCATAGTAAACATCCCCTCAATGTAAATACATTTGGAAAACATTCAATATGTTTTATATAGGATGGTGCTTTTATAGTTGCTTTAACTTTTATATTCCCCCTTACTTTGCTCAATCAACGTATTAGGAGATAATCTACTACTAGTATAAATTATGTCACTCTGTGACTCCTTTCAATGATTCTGGATTCTTGCACATGGGTTGCAGCTACCCATTAGCTCTGGTTAATCTTTACTTTTTACTCTTATCTCTCTTCAATTTCACCCCCATTTTTTTCCCAAATTCACACTACAACATAAATGGCCTTATGTAACATTTAGTTTGTAACACTTTTAAAATTTTGACTTTTATGTAACACTTTTGTAATACTTATGAATATGTAACACTTTTATGTAACATTTTTGTAACACTTATGAATATGTAACACCTTCATGTAACACTTTTATAATATGTAACACTTTGGATGTAACACTTTTTAAATTGTAACACTTTTAGGTAACACTTTCAAATAAGTAACACTTTTTAGGTAACACTTTTATATAAGTACACTTTCATGTAACACTTATAAATAAGTAATACTTTTTAGGTAATATATATCTTAAATAAAATTATATATTTATTTTATTCTAAACTAATAATCATATTTAGATTTATTTTCTTACGTGTATTTTGAAGAACTAGAATCTTTCAATTGCTTATATTTTGTAAAATAATTTTTTGAGACAAAGATTTATAGAAGTGTTACATCTTAATTATCATAATAAAACACACTTAAGGATTTACTTATTAGTTATCTAAAATAAATTTTATTAGTGATTTTTTTTTTTTTTGTATATAGATATACACACATTGCATTTTACTAAACAACGACAACGGAATTTTGTAGCTTAACAGTTTGAATACATTTTTAAGCGTTAAAACATGGGCTTGAACCATTTTGTCATGTCTTTCATGTTCCTAAGTTTATCTTATATTTAATTATTTTTTCTATAAAAAACAGCACAAGCAATTAATTACTTAATTTTAAAGGTAATCTTAATGTGTCCTAAAGTAATCTACAACAAGTAGAAATATAAATTGTAATTGATTTAAATGTCAATGCCTTAAAATGTATAGACAATAATTAGATGTAACAAATTAATGTATATAAAATAAGTATATATGTATATGAGAGGATGAAATTGGGAACAAGAAAAATAAATGAAAATTTTGTATGAAATTAGATAGTAGAATAAGCTAAATAAAATCAAGTTATGTTGTAGTTTGATGAAAATTTAATCTTGAGAATAGTTTATTGATGTTAAGGCAAAGAAATTGGGTATATATAGTGTTTCTTACAAAATCAGACAAAATAGTTAATACAGTCTAGTGGTTTGACCTTTACAATTAAAGATCTTGCAGGCTTGCAATCCGAGTTCGAAACCCAGCTATGACAACATTGAACATTTTTTATATTTTTAAAAAAGTGTTACATAAAGGATTATAAGTAACATATTTTAGTGTTACCTTAAAGTGTTACAATTAAAAATCTAATGTAACACTTATGAAAAGTGTTACTAAAGATCATCAAAGTGTTACTTTAGACTTTAGGTAGCACCGACAAATGTATCACCAATAAAGTGTTACCAAAAGTCTATTGTAACACCTTTCGGTATATATGTAACACTTTTCGGGTGTTACATAAAGCTTATTTATGTTGTAGTGTCACACATTCTTTGTTACTACTTACTACCAAGCTTTAAAACCTCATTTACACCCTTCACTTATCTATCTTGAATTTTTAACTAGAGTCGTAAACAAATCAATTTTATTTGATTCGTGCTTCAAAAATGTATTAGTTAGAAATAATCTGTAAATATAATATTTACAGAAACTTTATATATCCTAAAAATTTATATATAACTAAATTTTGCTTCAAAATTAATTGGAAAACTTAACTGAATATTTGGATATTTAAAAATTAAAAACACATATATAAGACTTTAATTTCGATTCGAATCGAATCAAATAAGTATATATTCAATCTGTAAATTGTAAGGGAATAATAATTTTTTACGCTATTTTGAATCCAAACTTTTTAAATATTATTTACATTAAGTTTATGGTGATTTTATTTGCAAATAAGTAACACTTATCTATAAGTGGACCTTTGTGTATCGTACGGATGTAATATTAGTAGAGGACAAGAACACTAACATCCCGAAATTCAATTTATCAGATCAAGTCGAGTTACATCGTGATAATGGCTGTTTCCCATGATAGAGAAACGATGGGAACAAGACACTAAATCAATTTAGAGCAACCATACGTCAATTGTAGGAAAGATGTAATATGAATGTGTAGTATTAGTAATGGAAAATGTTATCACATAAAATACTGAAGTTTTCTAGTAAAATCACATTTTTCTTCTATTTCCAAAAGACTTTTCTTTGTATTATACATTTGATGGAAGAAACAAAATAAAAGAGAGTATGTTGCATGAACAACACTCTCACCCATACGTGGCTGACAATTTCTTGACTGACTTTGCGTAGATGATGAAAATATGACAGCTGTTAATTGATTAATTTTTTTCATTAAAAAACTACTTACAATTTCTCAAAACATAATATACTTTTTTGTTCATAATCTGTTTTATAATTTCTTAAAACTAGTCAATTTTAACGATCTTAACTCGACGTATATATTGAAATTAATTAAGAATTATACTAATGCAGCTCTAATGTTGCTTGATTATTATATGGTTTATCTTATACTAAAATGTGGTGAGAACTATCACATGTAGGAATGCTACTAACAGCTCGAAATCTATATATAGCACCAACCTGTTTAATTAAGAAAAATTAGGTTTAGGGTTCACATTTCGCAGCCTCTTTGAACATTCGGGCTTTTTGGCCCGGATACCAAGGTTGTGGTTTATTAGGGCTGATCCAATAGCACTACCAAAAAAAAAGGGTACTTTTAGATAATAAAAATGGTCTCAAATAATAAGTATTTATCATAATTTATGTGTAGTTGTCACAAATTTATTATTAGAGACAACATGTTGTCACTAATTAGTCGTCTCAATAACTCGGACGCAAATAATATATTTTTCACAACAAAAATATTCTCAAATGCGTCTCAATTTCTTTTGCAACAAATAATTATCGCTAAAAGTAGTCTTAAAATGGTGTCTAATAATTTGTAAAGAAATTTAGTCACAAATAACTTAATATTAATTTTCACAAGCGATTTCAAAAATATAATATAAAAGACATTTTTTATTGCAGTGAGGGTAGCCTTTCTAATTTTTTTTCTTTTTTAAATTTTAATAGTTCTCTCACTTTTGGGTAGAAGATACTATTTATTCTTGTAGTCAATTGGAGTTAATATTTTGTTGATAGAAATTTTCTTTAACATTTTTAAATATTCTAACTAGGATTTCGGTATGAAATTAATTAAATTCAGATGTTTCACTTATTGCAACAAAGAAATATATGATTCTTTTGTTTTCTAAGATTTTTTTATTTTCTTGCATTTGGATATAAATAATGATGATGCATATGCTTTGGCCTATTTCTCAATGTCTAATATTTTTAAAAATATGTTTCGTAAATTTTTTTATTTATTCAATTGCAGGTTTTAAAATGTCACACTATTTGGAGAAAAATCCACATTCTGCTACTTCTTATCTAATATGATTACCTAATGTAAACCAAATCTTTCATCATGTAATAGAAATTGAAAGAGTCAAATGCAGAAGTATCGTGCAATCAACTTAGGCATTGTAGAACTTTCATCATGATTTTGTTGTTTTTGGGCCATTAATGGGTAATTTTGAATAGTGTTCAAGCATATTTGTAAGACTTTTGATTTGAATATATAATTTTAAAAGTTTGACTCGTACTCCAATAGTGATCAGTTAGTCTGAAAATCGATATGGTTAAAATTAGTTTCACTATATTGGCAGCTCGTTAAAGACGGCCGACTAAATCGTGGCCCGATTAGCCAGAAAATTGCTAGAACTAGCTCGTATAGCATCCCTAACCAACGATTGAATGAGCCTTTGTTAAGAGAAGTTTTCTTATCATATGAAGTGAATGCAATTCTTGATATACTATTGAGTCATTGTCTCAAACCCAATTCAAGGTACTATAGGCATGATAGTAAGGGTCTATATTCGGTGAAATCGGGATATAAGATGGAATGTGCTATAATGCATATTTGGTCTGACTCGACGTTGTCGTTTGGGGAAAAATGGTGGAAGTTCCTGTGGGCCTTGGATGTGTTTCCAGAGATAGGTACGTATTTTCATTTGGAGGGTTATTTAGGAGATTTTACCTAAGTCAGGAAATTCATGTTCCGGTAATGCTTCGATGTACATAGTGCAAATACTATGATGCTTCTACGAGCCATGGCCTCATTTTTTGCCTGATAGTTCGGCCCATTTGGAAATGGTATAGATTTGGGATATTATTAAGCATTCGGCGGGGCTTACCATGTTTTATTATGTCATATATATTGGTAGATCAGTTGTCGAAGGATTTGTTTGAGTACTTTTGGGTTCGTCTGTGGACACTTTGGGCTCACATTTATTGCCGGATTCATTTAGATTTGGGTAATCAGAGGCAGGAGGAGTTGCTTGATCCTTCTACATTCACTTAGGCTGATATTTTATTAAAAGATTATCAGTCAGATTTGACATGATTGCCCGCGCCGGCTATGAGAGTGATATGGCAGTATCAAGACGATAGGAGCCGCCGGCCTTGGATGAATTAAGGTTGGATGTGGATGGTCGCTTTGATGATCTAAAGAAGCTTATAGTGTTGATTGGATTGTTCATGATCATAATGGTCAGATCATTGGGGTGGGTGCTCAGGTGATTCGGCAGCCATATTATGTGCTAGGGGCTGAGCGTATGGTTATTCTTTTAGGGCTATAGTTTTGTAGAGAACACCTTTTGGAAAGGGTAAAGGTCTTTCGGACTCATTGTTGACAGTATGCAGTTACTGGTCAGCAGACGTATCTTGGGCCATTGGGGAATGTCTTGTCTTACATTAGAGAGATGATTCGTTGCCCTCATGTATTAGGTGTTTTTCATGTTTCTAGATTAGCTAGTCATGTAGCCCATTCTTAGCTAAGTTTGCTATTGTCACCTCTGATTCTCACGCTCGGGTAGACGTTGGTTTTCCTGTTTGGTTGGATGGTCTTATACACACGGGCAATTTATGAATACACGTTCTTCTTTCTCAAAAAAAAAAACTGTAACTCTGTTTTTTAAATGCAATTTAATTTTGAATAAGAGAATTAAGAAAATGGGAGAAATGGACAAGTAAATCGTCAACTAAACTTTCTTTCCCCCTCAAATCCCTTAAATTTCACCTCCTCTTTTCTTTCTATTTTTTTTTTTTTCTGAATGTCCTCTTTTCTTTATATTATCTCTCTTTCCATTAATTTATGATATTTAATATTGTATTCCTGACCATTGACCTGAATTATAAAGTGTTTAACTAATTATATTCATGGAAAGAGAGATAATATAAAGAAAATTTTCAAGGGAAGTTATTATCAAACCTCCAGGGGAATTATTATCCAAAAGTAACTTCATGTCCATGATTATATAGTCTAGATTTGTTTTGAGAAAATGTAATATGCTGAAATGTAACACCATTCTAGAAAACATGACCCTTTGAGTACAAACAATGCTTCAATTTCATGAAAATTTTCTCACAACCCTATGGATCTACCCGCAAACCAAATTACAATAATTTAAGATACATACACCTGATATACATTAAAATTTGTCGTATAAAATAAGCGCTATATTTTACACCTGCAAAATTTCTCAATTCAATTCACTCCACTTGTATTCAGAAAATAATCAAAACTTGTCAATCGGCCACACCTATGTTCAATTTTACCCTATTCATAAAAAAACAAAACAAAAAATATACATTATAGTACTTTAATGAATTATACCCTCTAAAAAACTTGGCCTGAAGGCCCAAACCCACTATTTTGGACCTATCACATTGGGCCCACATTATTTAAATAATTGGTATAAGTCTTAGCCCAAAGGAGAAGGCCCATTATCGACTCAGGCCTAATGGGAACCCTAACCATGTCAGAATTATAGTTATGTCCCAGATAAAAAATATATATAATTCTTGTTTTCTCATAAGGGTAAGTTTACATTACATAATTTTACATCTTCTCCAGCCTCTCTCTCTATATACTTCATTTAGAATACACTTTTGGTATTAACAAAATGCACGCCAACTGACTTGAGCGTCGGAGTCCCCACGCCAAGATCCTCCCCAACGTGATTTTTGCAGGTTCAATTGATCGAACGTCGGACCACCCGCAACCTGAAGTTGGAAACCGAATACGATGCCTGATCCAAAATCATTTTCGGGCCCAACAAATTTTCGTAGTGCCAGACCCGATTTCATTACGACATTCACACAAGAAAATAACTTTTTACGATCTAAACAACTAGTATATAAAAAGTCACATGTGATCCTCTATCCCACTTTTAATCTGTCTCAATCGTGTTCCACTTTAAAATCGAGTCAATTATAATAATTGTTTTGTGATTTGTGAATTTAAATTTCATAATTTAGGTTCAAAATTCATGTTTAGATTCCATATTTAAGGTCTAGGATTCGACTTTCTTGGATATATTTTCTATTCTAAACTTACAATTTCACGATTCACGGTTCATGATTTAATGTTTCAGTATTTATAATTCAATAGTTCATAGTTTAAAATTGATGAGTTGTGTATTCGAAATTCACGATTCATATTATATATCTCAATTTTAAAATAAAATAGAATTGGAACAGAATAAATGTAGGACAGAGTATCCCATAACGGTAAAAGTCCCCGGCTGCCCGGGCAGATCTTCTTTTTTAATAAATGCATTTAACAAGTATTAATAAACATTTATTTGTGAAGACGGTAATTCAAATTTTAACATTAAGAACCCCAAAAATTGAATTGAAAAATCGATTAGTTTTTAGATCACTTAAAAAATAATAATTAATATTAAAATTTGATCTTGTGATAGTTATCAATTATATTTATAATTTTAATTAAAAGATGATAGGGAAAAAAAATACACACACAATTTTATTTTGTTTGCCCGGCAGATTCTGCCCGGATAGCAGAATCCATTCCATAAAAAGAAGAAGAAGAAAAAGATACACAGTTGTCTTAAAAGATACCGTTGTCTGCTGCCACATTTCATTTCTGATCAACCATCACTCCTTGCAAAACTACCACTTGCCTTCTCATTTTTTTAATACACCTTAATTTTATTCATAAAAAGAGTCGTTTTAGCAAAAAAGTCTTCTAATGTTATTCTTCAAATCCAATAAATCTTCTTAAAATATTTATAATTTTGTCAATACCTTAACTAAGAATTCTCTTTAATTTCACTTATTAATTAGTTGATTCTACTTCTAAAATTTTGGGGGTAAAAGAGAGTTGATTCTATTATAATAACTAGTAGTATTCCCGTGCGATGCACGGTTTGTAAGTGTAAATGAATAAATTAATATTTTTTTATATTTTTATATAATTTTAATATAATAAAATATTATAATCATAAATAATAAGATATGAAAAATTATATGTTAATGAAAAAAGAGTGCAGTGAAAAGTATTAATGACTAAAATATATATTAGAATGGATATTTATTTTTCTTAATATGTGAATATCTCTAGCATCCTTCCGTAGAAGTCATATTGATGATTGGGGCTGGAATTGCAATATGCGGTTGACAGAGGATATATTTGTAATGTTAAAAATTATTTACCGTCTTCATAAATAATTTTTCATTAATAATAGTCAATAAATTTATAAAAAGAAAATAATTTTAAGAAAATATGTTTTTTTGGGTCCAGACAAAATCAGCCCAAATAGCTTTATCATTTTTATTTAGGCGAATATATGGCAAGTTATTGCCAATAATTGTGTTTTATATTTGGTTGAATTTTATATACCAAAAATTGTGATTTTCAGAATTGGTAATAAATTTTGGGCGGGAAAAACTTCGCAGTTACTAATTTCAGTGGATTTTGTTATTATATTAAGTATAGATAGTTGTTTCCAAATTCTAATCATAAGACCTCCAAATATGACGACATTGAAGTTGGAGAAGAATGCAGCTTTGGGTCACCCAACCCATTACACGGCCCATGCGATATGAGTCGAGTCTTACATGCGTTTTTTCCTAATTTTTAAGGATTTTCACCCTTCAACTCATATCTTAATTCTCCAACTATAAAGGGGGACCTAAAGATAAAATTTTATACATCTTCTGTCATAATTTGGAGTGTCAAGCAAGGGATTCAAGGAAGAGTTCAAGAATTCAAGAGCAAGAAACATTCAGTTATATCTTTTTAATTGTTTTGTTCTTAGCTACTTATGATATTTTTGAGGAATCATTTTTTACTACCGAGAGGTTTATTATTAAACTCTGACACTAAAAAATACACAGATTGAAATATAATGGTTCCTGGAGAAAAATCAATTGGGCTTCATTACTGAGCCCAGACTATGAATACTTATCAATCACAAACTTGGAAATTATAATATGATATATTGCCTTGAGTTTGAGTTGAAAATGTTATGTTGCGAGATTTGTGTAAATCAATTGTAACTTATTACCAACTTTAAATGCAATTCCGGAATTAAATGGTTTGAATGTTTTAACATATATAAGGTATTATCAATTAATGCAGCCAATTATACCATATATAATGCTTAATCAATTAATGCAGCTAATATTGAAGTTTTCCAGAATTAGCAGTGCTGTTTTAGGCGGAAAAATGTTGATATTACTATTCTTGGCGGATTTTGTTATATTATATAGTATAGATGTTTAATTTTTCATAACAAAATATTTTGCATCGGAGAGCGTACATAATTACTCCCTCTCCAAAATAAGAGTTATATTTGAAAATGCAAAACTTTCCAGTTTTTTTGTTAAGTTCAGGAAGATACATCTATTTGAAAACCATCAATTAGCCTTAAAGGCTTAAACTAGTTATTTTTATCTTTTTTAGGGTGAGTTATTTTATCTTTGATTTAACTTATCCAATTATATGTAACTAGGACGTGAAATAAATATTACTCCCTTCGTCCCGCTCAATTTTGCATATTTTCTATTTTGGTTCGTCTCGTTCAGTTTTCACACCCTTTAAAAAGAAATTTTTCTTATAATCTCCACCCTCAATCTCCACATTTAAAAAAGTCAACTAAAAAGCAAAAAAAACATTTTTTTCTTAATATATGTATTCGTCCATACGTACAAAACTGAGCAGGATGGAGGGAGTATAATTTTTTTAGGCAATATACATCTTGAAGTGCTTAAAGTATTGATGTTTGTTTTAAATAGTCCTTAAAGTATCATTTTGTTTTAATTGGTCCTTAAAGTTCTAGTTTTTTTATTCAATTGGTCCCCTGAAGTATTTTTTATTTTAATTAGTCCCTTATGTTTTGGAATTATTTCAATTAGTCCTTAAACTATTACAAAAATATATTTAAGGCCCCTAGAAGAAAAAAATACATAAAGTATGTGAAATCACCGATTTAATTCAAAATGATATTGTAGCATATCTTTTATTAAATAAATGTTTTGTAATTTATCATTATGATGCTTTCCCCCTGAAACGAAGGTGAATTATACTAAAATATCGATGTGAATAAAACTCCAAGATTATATTTTTTCAAGAATTTCATCCAAACTTTGAGAAAATACTTTGTGCTACTTTATTTTAGTTAGAAACGTGCTAATTTGATCCAGATATTTATATTGAATTTAAAGTAAAATTGAACATTATCAACGAAATAACTTTAATTTTTTTAAATATTGTAAAGACCTTCAAACATAAAATTTCAAAGTCCTTTCGTTAATAATGTTCAGTTTTACATTAAATTCAAGATAGATAGAGTTCAAAATATCTCAACTAAATTATCACTAAAATTAAAGTACCACAAAGTATTTCTCAAAGTTTGGATAAAATTATTGAGAAATTATAATCTCGAACTTTTGTTCAAATCCTATTATAGTATAATTCACCTCGTTTGATGGTAAAAGTATCATAAACAAATAACACAATATTTATTTAATAAAAGATATGTTATAATATTATTTTGAATTAAATCGACAATTTCACATATTTTATGTATCTTTTTTTTCTTTTAGGGGGCCTTAAGATAGAATTCCGTAATAGTTTAAGGATCAATTGAAATAATTGTAAAACATAAGGGACCAATTGAAACAAAAAATACTTCAGGGACTAATTGATTTAAAAATTTATAACTTGAAGGACCAATTAAAACAAAATGATACTTTAAGGACCATTTAAAACAAACATTAATACTTTAAGGACGTTAAGATGTATAATGCCATTTTTTTACTTAAATGAGGAAAACGTGACATTAACTGTTAAAACAACAATCTTGTTTTTAATTTTTTTCTAAATATAACTCTTATTATGTGATTGAAGGAGTATCAAAGATTATGACTAGCAAGTCTTTTGAGTGGTTATGGTGATCTGACGGGATATCCCATATAATATTCCAAAACATTTTAATTTTGTTATCAATCAAATTTTTTAATAATTAAAATCATTATTATCAATAAGAGTGTTGAACTTTTTATAGTATATTTTATTACTTAGTTAAGTAAAGTGGGATTCTTTGGTGTGGAAATAGTCTACGTCAAATAGAACATGGAAACAAGATAAGATCGTAATGACATTGACATGTAATAATATGGGGCTTCGACCAACACTGTAGTAATAATGTAGTAAAAGACCATGAGAAAAGTATGTGAATTATTCAACATGATCGAATCTGAAAATCGAGGGAGCTCGTTTGTTTCACTTGATGAGATAATGTGTGATACATAAATCTAGGATCTGATATACATTATTACGTATCAATCTCTTATTTAGTATGCAATAATATGTTCTATGATATATCATGTTGATATATAGTATAGTGTTCGCTTCAACATATTAAAATTGAGGTTAATTTAAATTTTGACTAGTTTACCCCCTAATATTAATATTTACAATTTTTATGTGGTTCATTTTTTGTGGAGATAAAAAATATTTTTTCTTACATTAAAATTTAAAATAAATTATATAATATTTTTATGCAATATATAACAAGTTTGATAAAATTTTTGAGTAACTTTATTAAAATTAAAATCATGAAAGAAATAATAATTACTTTCATCGCTAATATGTGGATATGTAAATATTGAATTTAATTTTCTTATAGCATATTTACACTTTGGAATCATACAATTCAAACAAAATATATGCTAGAAAATTTCGACTTTGTCATTTATTAATTATATAATAATTTGATATTTTGGTATATATTAAGCATTATAGGTTTTGATATTCTGCTTATTTTGTGTGACGAATATGGAAGGATAATGATATTTGCAAATTATATGTAGCTTTTTTATATCAGTCCGTACTTGTATTATGTAATTTAACATTTTTAGTTTTTATTTTTCATGTGAAGAATTACATAATTAAATGTAATAAAATGACAGAATATTGTAGCAACAAATTTTTTTCATAAATTGTTGTTGTTATTGGCATTAAAAGAGAAAATTATAGAGAAATTTTTGGCAACAAATTTTCTCCATAAATTATTGTAATGACCTCAATTAATTAGAACTCACAATTCATTTTTAGCAATTGTAAATAGTTGGGAAAATAAAAAAACTTTCCTGAATTAGAGGGTTTCACTTTTATATATTGTAAGATTTTACCAAAGTTAGCGAGTACATGACAGTCGTCCAAACTTTACATTATTTATAACATTAATGTAGATGAATCTAAATAAGAAAGATTGAACTAATAAACATTATTCATTAAAAAGGCTACAATAAATAACGAGTTCAAATTAAAGGACTATTTAGAAATAATAGTGATGAATATGTAGAATCAAACTAAAATAAAAATTAAAAGAATTAAAAAAATCAAATTATTGGGCTATTTAGTAATTTCATGTGCCAATTAGACGAGTGATAAACGGTGGGAAATTGGATCTCACCTATGAGATGGGATCTGTAATCAGGGGTAGATAGGAAAATAGAGACCACACTTTTACCTTTTATAGGGCTTTAGGTATTATCCATATTATAAAGCAAACATAGGAAAATAAGAGATAGTACATCAATCAAGGTCTTATACCATGTACCAAACGAGCTCTAAAGAAACTCAGGTCAGAAATGGGTTGAATTCGAGTGGCCTGCAAAAAAGATGGATCTAATCGGGTCTAACACGCAACTCGGTAAGAAAGATAAAAATCAGGATATTTATGAAGTTAAATATATTTGTAATTTTTTTTGGGATGGACTATTATTTATAATTTTATATTTTAAATTTCAAATTTCCAGGTTATTTTGTTAACATGTGTAATGCATATAATTTTGTGTTGTTGATGTCTTGTTATATTATCTACATAGTCTATTTTAATTTTTTAGGGGCGTAAATATATATATATGATTTGCAATATATTAGATGCAAATTTAAAATTTAAGACATATATTAAGTTTTAAAATTTATAACAAACATTTTAGATTTTTATTTCAAAGTAAAGATTGATAATTGTTTTTAAACGCAGGTTGGGCCTAGTTCAAGTGAAATGTATACTCTGGTTGGAAAGATGTCGATGTCGGTGAAATAGTTGAAGATATTGTGTTTTACTTCGGATTCTAAATTGTAATTCCTCCATTTTAAAATAAGTGCGACTTTAGAGAAGAGAAAAAATTTCAAAAAGAGTCTTGTTTTAACAGAAAAATTACAATTGTATCAATCTTAATCTAAACAACCTACTTTATTTAGTTGATTATTTTCTTATTTCATAAAATATACCAAATTATATGAATTTTGTTTGAATAGATTTGTCATTTTTATTAATTCTTAATTTTTCTAAAAAAATTTAAACGATAATTATTTTAAGACGGATGAAGTAATACTTTTCTACACGTATTTAAAGAGATAAATCTTGATGCTCATGTATTTGCACATTATTATACATGCGTTGAAGAAGAGATAGTGACGGTGGACAATTATTCAATGAGTGACATTTTTAATTTTTTTTCCTTTTAAACAAAAAACGAAGATTTTTTTTTTTTTTTTTTTACCTTTCTCTTCAAGATGATTTGAATTAGATAATAGATGTCCTACCATTTAAGTTATCGAAGTTCGTGAATTATCCAAAGAGTTATCAGTTATCCAAAAGAGAGATTCTCAATGGAATTTGGTGTTATCTTAAAAGAGAAAAGAAAAATTATAGCGACCACTTAAATAGTATAAAAATATATTTTTTTAAGTGATTCATAAGATATAATGTGTATTGAAAATTGTAAAAGGTGTATAGAAAATTGTAAAA
The DNA here is from genome assembly GCA_958295605.1 of Ajuga chamaepitys. Taxonomy (NCBI): domain Eukaryota; kingdom Viridiplantae; phylum Streptophyta; class Magnoliopsida; order Lamiales; family Lamiaceae; genus Ajuga; species Ajuga chamaepitys. Next base: position 48,071,360 of record OY282498.1, read on the forward strand.
GATGTGTTGAAAAATGTAAAAGGTGATGTGGATAATAAAGTGTGAATGTGAAGAGATAAATCATCTGACTATGAAATAAAATACATCGAGAATAAACTGTATCCCATATGATTGGAAACATCTCAAAACAAATATCCCGATAAGTGTACATACTATTACAAATATATAAGTAACATATCGTTTGTGTGAGGCCACTAGCGCTCTAGCAGCTTCACTGATACGATTAGGTTGTAAGCCAACTGCCACATCCATATTTATTAATATTATCCTATATTTAATTAAATGGTATATGTATATGGGGGATGATCGGATTAGATATCCTCATTTGAATGTGGCATGGATCATTCTTAACATATTTCATTTTGCATCGGATGACATATCTCTCTACATCCACATCATATTACCTACATCATCTTTTACAATTTTCCAACACACCTTTTACAAATTCCAATACACCTTTTACAAATTTCAGTACATATTATGTCATACTATACTTTTAAACTAAAATGCCTTTTTGGATTTTCCGTCCGTGAATGTGCCCCATCAAATATGGTACATGCCACTACATCTCAATCCAATCATCCCCGTAGTGTGTTGTTATATAATAAATGATTGCTTCTATTCTTCTCCAAATCTCATCACTAATCTAGAAGTCTTTCTCATTTTCTTTTAACTAATCCAAGAGTAATTATTGTTGGGAATCGAACCGCGGTCTAGGTTCGAGTTTGGCTCAGAAAAACCTTGAGCCCGTTTCCGATCGAATAATGTGACAGCAGCAAATTTGTAACCCAATGGGTGATTTCCTCACGAAGTAGAAATCATAACCCAAACCCCGGTAACACCCACACTCTTCTCTAACACTCAACCCACCCGACCCACAAAGGGAACAAGGAAGACGTAGACGAAGAAAAGGGTCGTCAATGGTGGTAGAAACTCTCTCACACACAAAGTGTATCCCACAGATATTTCTACTGCACACCTCACAAAGAGAAGGGGGCTTCATTCTTATAGGGAAGAATGGAGCAGAAAACCATGGAGAATTGATTGACATTACGTGAATCAAAGAGACATACTCAAATGGGGGGAGAATGAAGGGGTGGGGCTGCCATTGGATTTGGGCTGGGGATTAATTGGGCTGCCCGAATTGGGCCTATAAACCAACAATTATGAACACACATCTGATGTTTACTAATCTTTCTCTAATATTTTCGTTTTTTAACATTTTTATTTTGAGAACAATTTCTAATTAAGGTGACGTTGATGGAAAGTGATCCCTGACCATCTACAAATTATTCAATCACCTAAGTTACAATTAATTTTGATCGTTTTTTAGAAAATATCAAACAAGTAGAAGGATGAAAATTCTGCATTTCTAAAATATTTTAAAAGGAATAAATTGCAGAAATAAATTTGTATGTTAATTCACAGTACCAAAGTAACAAAATTAAAAAGGAAGAAATTCACTCATTAACTTTTCTCAAACATCTCTAAAGTAATGAAAAATCAAAACTATTATTTCAGTTGCTTAATTTTCTATTATTAATATAAATCATAAAAATGATCCTATCGTTTTTGAAAATTTTAGAGATCGATGCCCAGCGCCCCAAATGGCCTCGTTAATAATAAATTTACAATTGATGAAAACGTGACATTCAATAATGTCGGCGAATCTGTTGAGTGGGAGTACCAATAATTCAGTGCCAAATTTCTTACTCACATTTTTCATTTCGGTATATTTCACTTAACTTTTAATACCCATAAATAACAATTAAAGGTAACAATCTTCATCTTGAAAATAACCACATTCAATCTCCACATTTAAAAAAGTCAAATTCTACAAAATCTATTTTTTCTTAACATCTGTGCCCGGTCAACTGTCAGAAGTTAACTGGAATGGAGGGAGTACTTGCAGTAAAAAGTACTCCCTCTGTCCCGGTAGAATTTACTTGCTTTGATCGGGCACAAAGATTAAGAAAAAACAGATTTTGTGGTATCTTTGACTTTTTTAAAGTATAGATTTTGAGGGTGGAGATTGTAAAAAAAATTTGTCATTTATGGATTGACAAGTTAAGTTGGGACAAACCGAAAAAGAATGTAGGTAAGTTAGAGCGGAATAAAGGTAGTAATTGTTAAATTTGCAGATAGTTTTATACTTTCTCGTTTCAAAATAAGTGGTTTTAGTTTTTTTTTTTTTTTAAAAAAATCGTAAAAATTGATAAATATATTCATACAAAATCTATTTAATTGGGTATGTCTTGCGAAATAAGAAAATAATCAACTAAATTAAGTAGGTTGTTTAGAGTGAAAATGAAAGAATAGTAATTTTTTTAGGTATAACGACATTTATTGTGAAATTTAAAAAATATTTAAAAAGATACTTATTTTGCAACGGAGTGAATAATAAATTTACATCAGCGATGAAAATATGGCAATGTCAATTTTACCGATATATCAATATTAATATTGGTTTCCTCAAGCACATAAAAATAATTGGTTTACTAAACAATTGAAACTTACCCTATTTTTTTGTAAACATTGATATCTATTAAATTTTTTTTCTCCTAATCTAAGAAAGAAAGAAAAACCCTCCCCTCCCTCCACGGTGACTCAAAGAAAAAACCCTCTCCTCCCCATGAGCTATCCTACTTTATCGTAAACATTGATATCTATTCATATCTATTTATATTTCTCAGTATTTTCTCAATATTTCCAAATATTTATCAGTACTAATTTCAACGATTCCAAACCTGTTTAACATATAATCTATCGATTGTTGAAGGAAAAAATCACAATTAGTATACTTTCATCAAAAGTAAATGATTAAGTGCAATTAGGTATTCACACATTTACCAGACATTATGCAATTATAAAGTTTTATATTTGACACCTTATATAAAGACAGCCTGATCTATAAAAAGGTCCTAATTATTATGTGGCTCTCTTTGTTGTTCTTTTTTATTCTTCGACAATACATTATCAGCGCGAATTTCCTCTCAAATAAACACTTACAAATGAATCACGAACGAATTTGACAATCAGTATTCCTGACGCCATGGTTTTTGTTTATTTATTGAATTAATCTTTATCGTTTGTTGCAATGTATAAATCTGCAAGGCATTGAATAATAATCATATAACTTATTCTCCGTACGTCCCATATTAATTGATGTTAATAGGATAAAAGAGAAGAACTAAGGATGAAATATTTTAACAGATATATCCTCAACTAAATATTTCACCAAATGAAAATATCTTTGATAGATTAAAAAGTAGAGATATTTTAGAATTGAACTTAGGAAGAAAATTAGTAGAATTGGTGAAAATTTTGTTAAGCGTCAATTAATTAAAAAAGGAAATTACATCATAAAACGTCAATCAATATGGAACGGAGGGAATATTGTTTAACCCGGTCAATGAAACTATATTAATTAGTTTAAGTACATTTTTTTCAAATTATCCTGCCAGATGCATGGAATAATTTATTTTCACATAGTGGTGGACTAACTAATGGTTTATTAATCAGTTAATATTTAGTCTACTTGCATAATAATTGTTGCTGTAACTAATGTGTTCCGTTGATTGACATTTTGATTTAGCTGGTAATTACACATATTTCAATTAATTGAGACCTGATATTGAATTTTTTTTATTGGATTAATTCTCTATTGACAAGGAAGAGTGTCGAAGAAAACATAATAATAAAAAAATTACGTATTCCATCAACATTACTCCTTATAGTAAAACCTTGTATTTGTCACCAAAAAATAATAAAGATACCTAAAAGTAAGAAAGATAATCTGATAAACATTATAATTTTAAAATACTTGTCCCACTATAAAAATAATAAAAATGAGGCACCCTATAAAAAACGAGAACCCTAATTAATCTACATATTTTCTTCTTGTTTTTTTTCATAATATTAGGGACATGTTTACTTATCACTTAGTTTACTCCATTAAGGATTGGGTCAATCAAGTCGTATTTTCTTATGGAGTTGCTGGCAATATATTTGCACAGTTACATCATTTTTTTTAGTTTTTATATTAAAACAAACCCCAATTTAATCTTCAACAGAAAAATCTAAATACTCGTTTATTTAACTAAATATTTTCTTTCTACAGTACTCCAGTCTCCCCCTAGCTTCGATAACAAAGCCTAAGTGAATATCATCCTAAAAAAATGTAAAAACAGGAGAAATATGGTGAACATTGTTACTGTTTTCATCTTTGCTTGACACGTGCAACTCATTTGTTCAGCATTTATGACCATTTTTGGGCACTGCCCACAACCAAAAAGTTGGTTATATATTTAGTAAGATATGAGACGCTATAATTATTGAAGTTGTTTATAATAGGTTAGTAGCTGGTAGGTGGGAGAAATGGATAGCGGACGCGGCGCAGAGACGACGGAGAAGAGTCCATTACTGGATAAGACGGCGGCGGATGGGCGGTGGACCAACATTATTGATGTAGACGAGGCCAAGGACCAGATTGTGTTAGCACTGCCAATGATTCTGACAAGTGTTACCTTCTTCTTCATTCCTCTTGTCTCCGTCATGTTCGCCGGCCACATCGGAGAACTCGAGCTCGCCGCCTCAAACCTCGCTAATTCTTGGGCCGCTGTCTCCGGCTTTGATCTCATGGTATTCATCTCTCTCTCATGAGCTCTCCTGTGTGAATCCTCGACTAGTTTCGACTAGTTAGTGTCCATTTGTTAGACTTTTATTGACTGTCTATATTTTTGTCCGTTCTACCTGCTTAACCATGTCTAGCCCCCAACACCCAGGTCCTCTTATATGGTTTGACTAGCGCGCACCTAGAGGCAAGGGCGGACCTATGTGTATTCTGGGGTGACCCTGCCCCTCACCCAATTCCATACCTCATTATTTTGGATGAAACTATTTTTTATCTCGTAATTTTCATTTATATAATTTAATTTTAAAAAGGATTAAAAATTTAATTTAAACCCGTAATTTTGAAATTGGTTCGAAAGTGATCTCTTTTTCGCAGCTGGTGACTAATTTGGTCTGAAAATTGGACATGGCATTCACGTGACTCATCTTTTCGACTAATTTTTAAATACCTAGCACGGGCGAGTGACGTTGAATTAAGAAAAATACAAAATAAAAGAAATTGTACGAGCAAAAAGTTACGTGAATGGCACATGCGATTTTCAAGCTAAATTGGTCACGGACAATAAAAAAAAAGGACTAAATCCGAACCAATTCCAAAGTTACAGGATTAAATTAAATTTTTAACTTTTTTGCAATTAAAATTGTACGAGCAAAAAGTTACGGGGCCAAAATGATTTTAGCCCCTATTTTTACGTATAAAATAGTATATAATATGCATGTTATGTATTTATTTTGATAAATGTGTGTGTTTTGGTCCTCTTCAAAATTTATGAAATACTAGGATTAATTTAGATAATGTTCATAATATACAATAAGAACACTCTAAATTTTAATATATAGTTAAATAATGATACATTTTGATATATTTAATAATAAATATTGTTAATATTTTATGTAAATGATAAATATAATATATTTAATATTTATTATCATGTATATATTAATTGGTCGATCATATTTTTTTTCCGAGTCTCTGCCCCTGCTTAGAGGTGGCAAAATTTGTTTGATTTGATAGGCAGCCTAACCCGCCCAACATTTTAAAAAGGTTGGCTCATAATAATTTTGTTTATAATTACCATGAGGCTCAACATGTCTGATTCTATAGGGCAATAGCGGATGGACCGTATACCTGCCCAAAAACTAGGATATTATAGGGGATAGGATGAGTTGAGCTCACTAATTTTTAGGTTGATGAAGGGCCGGATAGTTCAATATATTGCATTGGTCCAATGGGCTGCATTGGACTACGGCGAACCGATCAGACAGACTTAGAGGTAGCAATTCCGTTCAGCCCGGTCTATTGGGCCAGGACCATATGTCGAGTTGGGTTGAGCCGGGATTGCCTTTAAATTTCATTGGGCCAACATTATTTTGCCTAACCCAGTTCATCCTCAAATGTACAAAAAATTTCACGTTGATCTGTAGTTAATTGGACTTTTGGTCATTGGGTCAAGCCTATTAAGCCTGATGGTCTTGTAGGCCTAGATTTGTGTGGCGTAGGTTTGGGTTGGCCCATCATAGAGGACCGATTTTACCGGCTCTAGAGGACTGCCCGAGTTGCCACATCTGCTCGCGCCTAATTACTTTTGTAACATTGCTCATGAAATGCCTCTGGTTTTTTTCTGTTTCACCTATGTTGTTTTTTTAGGTTGGCTTAAGTGGAGCACTTGAAACATTATGCGGGCAAGGATTTGGCGCCAGAATGTACCGAATGTTGGGGGTACATCTCCGATCATCCTGCATCGTCTCCGTCGTCTTCACCATCGCCGTGTCCATCCTCTGGTGTTATTCCGAAGCCACTCTAATCTTACTTCATCAAGATCCTCAAATAGCAAAACTAGCTGCTCTCTATTTAAAGTATCTCATCCCCGGTTTATTTGCTTACGGATTATTACAGAATCTGTTGAGATTTCTTCAGACACAATCTGTTGTTCTCCCACTTGTAGTCTGCTCGGTCGTCCCTCTTGCCCTGGACGTCGGCATTGCCTACGCTTTGGTTAATTGGACTACACTTGGATTTAGAGGAGCTGCATTAGCAGCTTCGATTTCGTTATGGATATCGGTTTCCATGCTAGGTTTATATGTGCTCAAGGCGAAAAGATTTGAACATACTTGGGAGGGAGTTATGTCGGAGTCTTTGAGTCATGTGTTTACCTACTTGAAATTGTCATTGCCTTCTGCAGCTATGGTGTGGTGAGTCATATTTACAAACTTTATACGCGTAGATGTTCTTTAGCCACTTGTTGAGAGTATACGTTTTTTAGTCGACACTTTTGTCATTGAATCAGTCTGGAGTATTGGGCTTTTGAGATTCTTGTTTTGTTGGCGGGATTGATGCCGAATTCGGAAATCACTACTTCCCTTATAGCAATGTGGTAAGTACTATTACATTGTTTGATCTTTTTTATCCATTTTGATCAAATTTATTTATTCTTGAACTTCTACTAGTGTGAATGCAGAAACCATCTCTTTCATGATTGCTTATGGTCTTAGTGCTGCAGCAAGGTACAACATTATAGTTGAATTAAAATTTCTCATCTATTCTCTACCTTAACCAAACAAATCTCTTTTTGCAGCACGAGGGTGTCTAATGAGCTCGGCGCTGGAAATCCTAGTCGAGCAAGGCATGCCATGGGCGTCTCTCTTAAGCTAACAGTTGGACTCGCACTTTTCGTTGTTTTAGGGCTATCTTTGGGTCATAATATCTGGGCTGGCTTGTTTAGTGACAGTCCGGTTATAATCTCGGAGTTTGCTTCAATGACACCGTTTCTCGTGGCATCGATATTATGTGATTTTGTTCAAGGGATCTTATCAGGTTTGATGTTTATTTGATATAATTTTCATGTCATTATAGTGATGATCATAAAAAGTATATTGGTTTTGCAGGGGTAGTTAGAGGGTGTGGTTTGCAGCATTTGGCTGTATTTATCAATTTGGGCACATTTTACTTCGTGGGAATGCCAATTGCCACTCTCTTGGGGTTCAGATTTAAGCTACATGCAAAGGTAACATATTTATATTTTCACACACATGTACACAGAATCGATTCGGATCTTCTCCTACATATATTTCACTCGCACGAGGCTCCCTTAAACTCAGGGCTGGGCCTGCATAAGCAAATTTGTATGTTCTTGATTGGCGCAGGGACTATGGATTGGGTTAATCAGTGGTCTAGCAGCGCAGATGATGGGGCTTTTGCTGCTTTCAAGATTCGCAAAATGGACAAGAATAGAGCAGACACGTGATTCATCTGCCAAGACCATTCAACCTCACGTCTGACTCTTCACTAATTGTGTTCGATCCAGACGTCGAATGTAGAGTTAAATATTTAAATCGATCTGTACTTTGTGCGTTTTTACATTTCAATACTTAAATTTTACTTTTTGACCGATTGCAATTTGAAGTCCAAGAATTGTGTAAGTTGTAACCTCCGTCGAATTTATTCTGCCAAATATTAAATACGTCACAATCACATTTCATATTGAGAGTATTTTTGCTATTTCTATGATTTGTTGTGGTAAATTCACATGCCAAACACGTGACAATCATTTTGCTATTGCCAAGTTACAATCGCCATCGAATTGTGAATTTTTCTCAACAAATCATGGAAATAGAAAAAACTTCCACAATTTGGCTTGTGATTGACACGGGTTCGATATTTGGCCCAAAAACTCGACGGAGGTTGCAACTTGTACAACTCGTGGACTTCAGATTGCAATCGATCAAAAAATAAAGTTTAGATACTGAAGTTTAAAAACTCGTAAAGTACAGATTAATTTAAATATTAAACCCTTAAATGTAGAACAAATGTTTTCTCACCAAGTGATTGTTATATATTCCTAACATTGTATTTTTAGATTTTCTACTATGAGATAATATTTTTGAGAGATCAACGTAATATTTTGCCCTGAGTTGGAGCCCAAATTATATTATGCTAAATGGTTAAGTGAAAGTTGTAAATCTATAAATATTTATGGAGGATATAAATCAAAGAAAATACTTAGTTGAAGGATATGTTTCGTAATCTTGAATACTTCTACTGTTCCATATCAACTGATGTTTAAAAAAAAAGTTTTGAATAAAATATTTTGATAGATATACCCTTAGTTAATCTCTATCTCACTCCCTAAAGTCTCTCATATTTCAACAATTATATTACTGTCTTCTCTCTCCCAAAATTCAATTTTCGCTCTCTCCGCAAATGCAGTTCACAAATGCACATATTGCACATGTCTTTGTGCTTTTGATATTTGCACATGCCATCTTTGGTCTGCACAACAATGTCTGTCTTTAAATGTCTATCTTCTGTTTTCATATATACATTCATGGTGCTTTGAAGTATCACCATTAATTATTACTCCCTCCGCCCCGGCCCAATTTGCATATCTTGGTTGGACATGGAGGTTAAGAAAAAACAAATTTTGTGGAATCTTTGGCTATTTTAAAGGTGGAAATTGAATGTGGAGATTTTGAGGGTGGAGATTGTAAGAGAAATTTGTCATTTATGGAATGACAAATTAGATTGGGACAAACCGAAAAGGAAAGTAGGCAAATAAGAGCGGGACGGAGGGAGTATTACCCTCTATATATAATCTAAAAACATTGATATGTAAAAAAACGTGGGAAATATGTTAAAAAAAAGGAGGAAAAAAATTAATTCAAATTAAATTATTGAATGGAGAAAGAGAGAATGAAGATGTGAAATGAAGGAGGGGAGGGAAAGAAGGGCGCGAGAATGATCGAGAAGATTTTAGGGGATAAAGATTCGACCACATTTATTTGCAATAGGTTGAAAAGTAAAGATATTTTAGGATTGAGCCCAGAGAGAAAATTGAAAGAATTCGTAAAAAATATTAAAAACGTCAATTAATTGAAAAAATGAAGAACGAGCTAGAGCGTTAATTATTATGAAACGAAGGAAGTACTAAATAAAACTAGACTTGGCTACGGTTGGAAAGCCACTAGTTTATAGTTATTACTGTCGATTTTGGTCCATTTCAATTCTGGTTTTAGTTTCTCTTTCTTTTGAGTAAATCTATTCATTCATTTATTCATAAATTCAAGCTAGGGTTGCCGCCCAAATTAAATTCCGAAGTACAAGCAAGTAGATATCGTAGGGGAATTCATCTAGCTAAATCCTACTCTGATTGATATATAACCTCATATAAGCTAAATAATGGGCACCATATTAGATGTGCGCGGTACATGATCAAACTTGACACAATTTAAAAGAGTAGCTAACTCCCTAATATCTTCCAACAACATTCTCGTATAATCATCTCGGGATATGCCATTCGAGAGTGCAAGCATTAAGTTCAAATTATCTAGATATTATATAATAATATCTAAGAAATATGTTGTACTGAAGAAGCATATTCCTTAATTTTTTTCGTATTTTGGGCCTGGTATAATTGTACTCCATAATCTATTGCTTATAGTTTATTACACAAAAAAACCAATAATAGATCATGGTATTGTATCAAATTAGATTTGATTATCTTATCCTATTATTGGCAAAAAAATCTCTTATTTTTCCTTTTTCTTTTCTTTTATCTTTTATTGGTGATAAAAATAGAGATTTTCTAAAGGGTCGTGTGTTGGGCTTACTGCGAGGCCTGGGCCTGGACCTGGAGCCCACATATTATACGACTCCAGTCACTCCACTATTTCGTTTTACTTTACGTTTCCCTTGCAAATTATATAAATACTAGATGTCCACCGTGCGATGCACGGTTAAAAATTATATCACATCATATTATATTTTATTTAATTTATAAAAGAGGAACTAATCTAGTAATTTAAAATTACATTAAAGGTTATAAGTGAACCATTGTTAATATGAGGGACCAAATTCAAATTGTATTGCCTCGTTCTATATGTGCAATGATGAACAAATGATTCTGGTTGGATGAACAAATCAAATTGAACATTTCAATAATAATTCATAGAAAACCAATAAAAAAGAACAATAAAATATTTCTTCAGTGTTATTCACACTAAGGAGACAATCTATATTATTTGTCCAATATGGCACAAATGCGATCATTTACTCTAAATGGTATTTTATCTTCTATTCTAATTTCATTAACACGACAAAATGTTATTTTGTGATGACATCATAATATTTTATGTAGTAATAGCGATGAAATAAATGATAAAACACTATTTAAAATAGGTGATCCCCATTCGAACATGGTAGTATTTTGTCTTTTTGTAATTCCTTTATTTCCTCAATGTATCTTAACTAAAAAGAATCATCTTTTCATACGTATCTTGCATTTTAAATTGAGCTAATCACATATGTTATGTTTTTCACTGAAGTAAAGAGAAATAATTTAATTTCATAAAATCAATTAATCAATAAACAGAAATGAACTAACATATGTAGAAGTTACAACAACTTTTCATTCATGGCAGCCTCTCACATTCTCCACTATCAGTATAATATCCATCTTCTTTTCTCAATCTCTGCTTCTCTGTCCCTCCACCTTTCATCTTCTTTATTGGATATCTTCATCTCTAACTTCAATTTGGTGCACATGTACACAATAAAGAATTAAAATATAAAATGGTTAAGTGGATTTTCCAAGCAAGGCCCAGATTATTCTTTAACAACAGTAGCAAAGCTCTATATGATTATGTTCTGCTAGGGAACAAAAAAAGATGGGTATTTCTATCTCTAATGTAATATCTTTAGTTTCAACATGTTTTAAGTCTAGTTTTATTTTTTTCCGAAGTATGTTACCACTTTCTGGTTAATAATATTGGCCTCTGTACTGTATAAAATTTTAACGTCTGGAGAAATTTTGTGATAATTAACTGAATTAATTAGATGTTTTGTACTGAAAATGCAAAAAATAGACAACATGGCAATGACACAACACTTAAAATATGTTGTTTGGTAATCCTGAAAAAAAAAAAAAAATTGAGAGATGCAAGAATTGTCTCCCGCTATGAAATAAAGAACGAGGAATGCCGACAATCATCAGGTGATAATAAGATACTGGTAATAAGACACACTTACTGTTTGTCGCAGAAAAAGAAGTCCAAACTTGAACTTCATTTGATAACAATCATCATGTTGTTCGTGCACCGCCCAGATATTGGTGCAGGGATTCACATCCTTTCCCCAAGTGAAAAATGGAGACATCAATCGCAGTGATTTTGATAATTTTTTGTATGAGTTCAATAAGCAGAATAAAAAGAATAAATAAAATAGAGAACAAATCACAGGTACTAAATGGGTAGTCACCCAAACTACCAGCGGTTTATTTAGAATATACTTAAAATTTAAATTTCAAACAGGTTAAACTTGAATTTAAAATTTAAAAAAAATTGAATTGCTATCCTTATCCAATAATATGCAAACCAAGTCAGGTTAAATATTTTATAAAATAAATTCAAAAGGCAAAAGAAAATCGTTGGCGAAATAAAAATTAAAACGAAAATAAAAGGAATAGTGCAGTTATTAGATTTAAACGTGGGCCCAACCAACATGCAGAGAGAAGAGGGGAATGCAGTTAAAAGATGTAGCGCGCAGTGTGAATAAATCAAATTAAGGGGAGAAGTAGGATTAAAATTAATAATTAAATAAAAAATAGCCAAACTGAAGGAGAGAGCAACACGTCGGGGGACACGTGTCAGCACATAAATCACAGCGCTCCTCCTTTAGTATTAAGTATAGATATTTTTACCACTATGGCCTTGATTCCATTGCAAAGTAGGGATGTATACAAATCAAATTATTCGTAAATTATTCGGGTCTCAGTTTAAAAAAATATTAGTTCGGAATCGTTCGTTGGTCTAAATGAATCGAACTCGAATTTAATATCGAGCTTGATAATTTTTCGAGCCAATTTCGAGCCTATAAGTATTTGGTTCGCAAGATCGCGAACTAGGCTCGCGAGCCAAGGTCGATAATATACATGAATATTTTATATATATAAAAAAAATCAATTATGCATTAAATTGTGTTCAGTGATAATCGAACACATGACCTCCAAGTTCTAACTATTATATGTTTTACGAACTCGAGCTCGTTTAATATGTTATCAAGCTTTTATCGAACCGAACTCAATTGCGAGCTTAGAATTACAAGCTTAACGAACTCGAACTCGAAATATATTCGTATACTATGCTATCGAGCTTTTGGCGAATCGAACTCGAACTATTCGCGAATTTAGTAATTACAAAACGAACCGTACTTAAACCATAGACTGTTCGACTCGATTTGACTTGTGTACATCCCTAATTGCAAGTAAGGTTATCTCATACTATCCCATCCGGTGGGATTTAGACCATAAATTCGTCTATTTAATCATTTTATATTCATGTTTATTTTTTAAACTAACTTTTGACTAATTAGTTACTCCCTCCGTTCCATAATAATTGACGTTTTAGGAGGTTCTTTTCTTTTCTTATTAATTGACGTTTTACATTTTTTTCACTAATTCTACCAGTTTTCTCCCTGGACTCAATCCTTAAAAATCTCTACTTCAGAAATATCTTTATTTGGTTAAATCTTTTTCTCCTAAAATATTCCCGCTTATTATATCGTCTTCTTCCCTCTCACTCCTTATTCCACGCGCCTTATGGACTTCCCTAGTCTACATTTCTAACAGATAGCTTGATTTAATGATATAATGAGGAAAGTTAAATATAACCTTATGGAATTGTCTGGATATATGTCTAATAACATTATCCAGAATTGTCTAGTATTGAGAAGCATACCATGGATGCTCTAAAAGCTAGACATTATCTAGTACATCCATGAGATTTTAGTGTATGTTAGTTGTAGGATGGAGATGGAATTTCAGAGAGAGAATAGATAAATATTTAAAGATGCCGGAGTTTCACCCTCCAACGATGACGAGAGAAGATGGAATTTCAGAGAGAGAAAAGATAAATATTTAAAGATGCTAAATTTTAGGAGTCATATAAGAGAGATAAATAATTAAGTGAGGGATAAATTTGTCAAATATTTTCATTCTTAATTCTTCCATTTCTTTCTAAAACGTCAATTATTATGGAACGGAGGGAGTAAATTTAGTCCAATTAAATGTTTACTTTACAGTACATACTCAGTTATATATTTTTACAATTTCGATTTTCGATATGGGACAGTTCATGTTAGCTCGGTGAAGCTCGATACAATTGATGATATGGATATCTACTCAATATTCGGAAGCTTACCCTGTTTTCTTCGGTACAGTTTGGATCGAAGAAAGTCAAAATTAACAGTTATTTTTTTATTTGGTGCACCTTTAATACTATTTAATCCACATTAAGTACAACTCGGTCAATTTTGAGTTCCATTCACACCCCTAATTTATAAATAAAAAAATAAATAACAGTTTCCTTGTCTGAGGATGATTTGAGGAATGAGTCCTCCATCATTTGCACAACCCACCTTCCCGCGATTTATTTTCTGGGAATTTTTTCGGTTTTTTAGAACTTTTAGTTATTTTAGAATTTCTTTATTTTCTATTCTTCAAGAATTTTCGTTTTATTTTTTAAATATTTTGTTTATTTTTTTCCTAATAAAATGTAAATTGGTGGAAAACTTAATCATAGTCGCATTTTAGATCTTTGAAATTGTTCCACGTATATCCGTTGGATGAAGGTATCCAATTGAAAATTTTAAGGAAGAAATAAATGTTTTATTTTTCAACGAAAATGTGATTGACTACTGTAATTGATTAATATATAAAATCAATAATTACTTTATTTAACAATCTATATATCTATATATCTATATATCTATATATATATAAAAGTAAAATGAGGGTTATTATTGTAAATTACCTTTTCCCTCCTAAAATATATCTTTAATGCATTCTTAATTTCTTTTAAGGCATTAATTATATTTTTTTCTTCAAATTAATACAATATTAAGTATCACCTTCATTAATAAATGAATATATACTTTATTAAATTAAAAGTAAAAGTTAATGTATAATTTAATGATTGACTAATTAAATTATTTTATTTACAAATAATTAATTTGTTACAATTAATCATGGGACTATGACTTTCACATATATTTATATATGATAATTAATCTTGGAATTATTTTTTATACATATTCATATTTTCTATGTACTAATATTGTTTCTTTATAAATAATAATTACACTTTGCAATCTAACCTATGAGATTTTACATGTGCTACAATTCATATTTCTATTTAAAAAATAAAATTAACATGCTTGAGCTAACTAGGTTTTTTAGAGTTCCAATATAAACAATACTTTGTCGCATTTTTCCATATTTTGCAACACAAGCAAAATATATAAACATACATACATATATATATATATATATATATATATATATTAATTGTATCTTTAAATAAATTTCAACATATACATATATTACTCAGATATATTGAAGAATTCATATGCTTTATTTTGTTAGTCCAACTATAGAATAATCATTGAATTTTATTTTATTAATATCAAGATTTATTTAAAATCTAAAAAGTATTTGTGTATATTAAATCATTGTGTAAAATATTAAAACTTGAAAATTATTATTTTTAAAATAAAGTAAATAGTTATAGTTAAAATTTGAAATATTATTTGGATAAATCAAAATATTTAAAAAAATTAAAAAAAAATAAAAGAAAACACTAATTTTCTTATAATACAATTCAATTTATTTTATTGATATATTTTGGTGTGTCGTGTGACATTTATGTATTTATATTTGTTTTAATATTCATTTTTCAATTAAGATATTGCGGTGTTCGCTTAAATTAAGGTGGATACATACACACACAAAATATATATTTGAGTTTCAATATTAGGAGATATTCATTCTTAAAAGTAGATATAATTTATTTTTTACATTTAATAATTTATCTTAATGTAAATTTCTAAAATATTATATTTATAAAATGTAAGTTATATTAAATTCATATATCACTTGGGAGAAATTGATATTTACATTATTTATATTTTGGGGTTATATTATTTTGCAACATGTAATATGCGCGTTTTTCAATTTCATTTTTCTTTTTTCAATCACAACCTGAACTATACGTTTTTTCACGTTTGCAACCTCTGCCAACAATTTAAGTGAGAAAAATAAAAGAATATTAGAAAATATTTAAATAACATAAATTTTAAAAAAATCTAAAAAATATTTTTCAAATTCTAAACTTCATTTTAAACACCAGAAAATTAACTTAAACTTGTTGAAAATATATTAAAAATTTGTTTTTTTTTATAAGAAAAGTTTAAATCAAATCATTTAAGCAAGAAAAATAAAAAGTTATTATATGTTTATTAAATCATAAAACTATTATAAATTTCTGAAAGTTATCTTTTTAAACTCTAAAAATTTATTTAAACTATTTGAAAGTTATCTTGAAAAAATATTTTAAAATCTCTAAAATTTCGTTTAATACATGTGGAAGTATCTATGAAAAGTCTAATTTTATGATATAAGTATGTTTTTAGTTATTTTTTTGAAAAAGTAAATCCTTTTAAAATTATTTAAAATTATTTGAAATAATATCAAAATTATTCGATATTTTTTTATGAAAATTGATTTTTTATTAAAATAATTTCTACATTTTTTCAGTTAAGTTTATGATATTTTAAATAATTTTTTAGAATTTAAAAATAAATACTGTATTTTCTAAATATTTTTATTATTTTTAAATAGTTTATTTTCTCTTCGAAAATTGCTATCAAAGGTAGAAAATCGCAAAGTTCAGTTGATCGTTGATAGGGATAACGGGATCAGCTCGGGTCGGGTTAATGCCTGAGCCCACCGACCGGCCCAACACGCGTAGGCCCAGCAGGGTCAATTAGGGTTTTGATTTGATAGTATAAATAGGAGGAAAGAACTCTGATTAAGGGTTCGGACTCTGATATACTGAATTACTCCGTGTAAACTCCACGTTCTAGTAAAAAGGAACACCTCGGCGATTGCCGTTTTCTGCCCGTGGACGTAGATCTCCGGATCGAACCACGTAATTCTTGTGTGTTCTTATATTGTTTACGTAGATTCTTGTTTAATTGTGTGGTTACCGGATTGCGCTTTATCAAATGGCCCGTCTGTGGGAACGACAAGGCAGCCGCCAGGCCGCCCTCCGCCGTCTCGGCATCATAACCGCCGCCGCCAGGCCGCCCTCCGCCGTCTCGGCATCCTAACCGCCGCCGCCAGGCCGCCCTCCGCCGTCTCGGCATCCTAACCGCCGGCGCCAGGCCGCCCTCCGCCGTCTCGGCATCATAACCGCCGCCGCCAGGCCGCCCTCCGGCGGCGCCCTCCGCCGTCTCGGCATCCTAACCGCCGCCGCCAGGCCGCCCTCCGCCGTCTCGGCATCATAACCGCGGCGGCCGCCCTCCGCCGTCTCGGCATCCTAACCGCCGCCGCCAGGCCGCCCTCCGCCGTCTCGGCATCATAACCGCCGCCGCCAGGCCGTCCTCCGCTGCCTCGGCATCATCACCGCCGCCGCCAGGCCGCACTCCGCTGCCTCGGCATCATCACCGCCATGTAAGTTTTTGGTTCAAACAACAACACGGCCGTGTCACACAAACGACACGGCCGCGTCAATAAGTTTCTCAAAACGAGAAACCACACTGGATTGCAACACGGCCGTGTCACACAAACGACACGGCCGTGTCAAAATCGTGTTTAGGAACCAATTTTTGGTTCAACAGCAACACGGCCGTGTCACACAAACGACACGGCCGCGTCAATAAGTTTCTCAAAACGAGAAACCACACTGGATTGCAACACGGCCGTGTCACACAAACGACACGGCCGTGTCAAAATCGTGCTTAGGAACCAATTTTTGGTTCAACAGCAACACGGCCGTGTCACACAAACGACACGGCCGCGTCAATAAGTTTCTCAAAACGAGAAACCATGCTGAATTGCAACACGGCCGTGTCACACAAACGACACGGCCGCGTCAATAAGTTTCTCAAAACGAGAAACCATGCTGGATTGCAACACGGCCGTGTCACACAAACGACACGGCCGCGTCAATAAGTTTCTCAAAACGAGAAACCATGCTGGATTGCAACACGGCCGTGTCACACAAACGACACGGCCGCGTCAAAATCATGCTGAGGAACCAATTTTTGGTTCAACAGCAACGCGGCCGTGTCAGCCTTAGAACACGGCCGTGTCATAATCATTTCCCAAACACCAATTGAAGAGGTTATTCGCGTCTTCGGACAATTAAATCTCTCCCCCGATCCGTCCGGGGAGATTTGCAATCTCTCCCCCGATCCGTCCGGGGAGATTTGCATCTCGTCTCCGGACAATTAAATCTCTCCCCCGAGATCCGTCCGGGGAGATTTGCATCTCGTCTCCGGACAATTAAATCTCTCCCCCGATCCGTCCGGGGAGATTTGCATCTCGTCTCCGGACGATTAAATCTCTTCCCCGATCCGTCCGGGGAGATTCACATTTTGTCTCCGGACTCATATCATTCTCTCCCTCGATCCGTCCGGGGAGAGTCACATTTTGTCTCCGGACTCATATCATTTTCTCCCCCGATCCGTCCGGGGAGATTTTAATTGGTTCCGACCATATAGTGTTTCCGAACACCTATTAACCCGATCCGTCCGGGGAAGTCTTTCTTTACAATTATCTGCGGCCTCCGAGCTAGTGTTCGGCGCTCCGGCATTGAGATCTATTCCCGGACCTCCTCCGGGTCCTACGGGATTCTGTTATTCCTCGGCCTTGAGCTCCGGCTCTCTCCCCTCCGCGGGCCCTCGAATGTCACGAACTTCGGCCACTCCGGTAGATGTGTTAAAGCTGTGTAGAAAGCCTCCTACACACCGGTCTCCGCCGCCACTTCCCGCTCCTTGGCCCAACGATGGGTCTCGCACTGGATGGCATCTTCCCCCGGGGAGACACCTCAGCTCCACCCCGGTTACAACCGAATCACCCCGGTGTACCCCCCACCTCGGTTAAACTACTACGCTCCGGTGTCCTTTTCATTTTGGCCAGAGTAATTACCCCGGTGTACCCTCCACCTCGGCCACGTTGTCACATCGCGTTTTTCGCTTTTGAGAAATTCGGTGTCTCACTACATGCCCCGTGCACCTCGACCTAGCTCGACACTGCGTCCGCCAATCACTCCGCAGAGTCCCAGCGACGCGGCTAAACTCGGTCCTCCGTAAACACTTCGGCCCGCCAGCGACCCCGGTTCTTCTTCCACCCCGGTGACAACCGAAGCTCCTACCTCGCTCCGGCTGGGGGGGGGGGGCATCTGATAGGGATAACGGGATCAGCTCGGGTCGGGTTAATGCCTGAGCCCACCGACCGGCCCAACACGCGTAGGCCCAGCAGGGTCAATTATGGTTTTGATTTGATAGTATAAATAGGAGGAAAGAACTCTGATTAAGGGTTCGGACTCTGATATACTGAATTACTTCGTGTAAACTCCACGTTCTAGTAAAAAGGAACACCTCGGCGATTGCCGTTTTCTGCCCGTGGACGTAGATCTCCGGATCGAACCACGTAATTCTTGTGTGTTCTTATATTGTTTACGTAGATTCTTGTTTAATTGTGTGGTTACCGGATTGCGCTTTATCAATCGTAAAATAGAAAAAAATGATTATTCAAATATTCATTTAGTTAGAATATAATAAATTTATTCTTTTATTTTAGATAATATTATATTTAATTTAATAAAATAATTACTTTTTAAATAAATTTCCGTGCATCGCACGGGAGCGATACTAGTATATATAAAAGTAAAATGGAGGTTACTTTTGTAATTTTAACTTTCCCTCCTAATTTTTACTCCAAAATTTGGTAAGTTGTTGTAACTTTAGTAAGTTTTAATTTTTATTTTAATATTTTAAATACTAATAACTTTTTCATTTTTAATCCGATTTTTATGTAAGATATATCACTTAAAAGGTCTTTTCACGAGCTTTAATTTAACATCCATATCACATATGTTATAATGAGTTGAAAAGCAATATTATTTTCTTTGCTAATATATGTATTAAATACTACTCCCTCCGTCCCACCTTATCTTGCACACTTTCCTTAAACGGCCGTCCCACCTTATCTTGCACAGCCTAAAAAAGGAAAGTTATAACATAATCTCCACCCTCAAAATTTTCACCCTCAATCTCCACCCTTAATTTACTTTTGAAAAGTCAACAAACAACCAAAAAGCAACTTTTCTTAATACCCGTGCCGACCCCCCCTGTGCAAGATAAGCCGGGACGGAGGGAGTATTGTTTATTGGCCTGCAAAACTAGATTAGTGAAACAGGATTTTTTTTTTATTTCGTGTGAAATTTTGGACCAAAATTGGTACTGCCTCCGTTTTTATTAAATGTAGTTTTAGGTTTTGTCAATTATTTTTAAATAGATGTCTTTTTTTCCTTTTTTTTTTACTAATTTTTTCATAACTATCCGTGTCATTTTTCTAATTTTTATTAGATGATTTTTTTTTTTATTTATAAGATATAGTTTTAGGTTTTGTCAATTATTTTTGAATAGATATTTGTTTAGCGTTTTTTCAAATTTAATCAATATTATCCATAACATTATCTCTAAAAAACTCTAATTTTCTAATTTACCATA
Organism: Ajuga chamaepitys; assembly: GCA_958295605.1. Taxonomy (NCBI): domain Eukaryota; kingdom Viridiplantae; phylum Streptophyta; class Magnoliopsida; order Lamiales; family Lamiaceae; genus Ajuga; species Ajuga chamaepitys. Next base: position 48,091,560 of record OY282498.1, read on the forward strand.
TCCAGTATCATATATAAATGGGAAGAAAGATAATATAAAGAAAATATGATGATAAACTGCAAAATTCCACTAGAAGGTTTCAGAAAATCTATTCGAGGCCTGAATTTTAGGAGTTTTCAATTCAGGCCCTGCATTTTGAGTTTTTTTTCTTATTAGAGGTCTGGATTTTGAATTTTATTCTCACTCTTACGTCTTGAAAAATAGGACACATTATCTGATATATGGAGTGTTCATTATTATATGTATATATATATATATATAATTTTAATATACTCTGTATTGGAACTTTCAATCGACTCCGTACTGAATCTTTCGCACATTGAATAAAATATCCTACTTTTGAATACGTAATCCTGAATTGAGAATCTGGCTTGCTACTTGAGAAAAACTCTAAATTCGAGCCTTGAATTGAGAATCTCCAATATTCAGGCCCCTAATTGGGGCACTTTTCCAAAATTCAAGCCTTCAACTGAAATTATAGTAGGATAAATTTAAGGGATTTGTGGGGAGATAGGAAATTTGGTTGAGGATATACCATTTCCCCTGTATTTTGATTCTCTAATCCAAAATTAAAATTGCATATAAAAAACAACGGATGTAGTATGTTATTGTCACATTTAGTAAAAGTCAAACTTTATTTTAATCTTTTAAACCACAAATAACTTTTTCATTTCGAACCTATTTTTAATTATATATAATATATCAAATTAAAGCTCTTTTGAAGATCTTTAATTTGATATTCATATTTTTTTAGGAAAATTTGATATTCATATCACATATATTATAATTAGATTATTTAGAAATGTTATATCGTTGGTTCGTTGATTATTTGAATAAGACATGTAATTTCTTAAATTTAAAACAATAGCTTAAAAGTATAATTTAATAATCTGCTCATTAAATAATCATATTTGCACCTATGAATTTGTAGTTTGTTATAATAACAATTTTGTTTGGTTAATTTCAGGACTACGACTTCCACACATATTTAGATATTTATATATGAAAATTCATACTGATTTTTTTTTTATTACTTATTCATTTTTTCATAGTTTATATTTATCATGTTAATTTTATTAAAAAATTACACTTTGCAACCTAAACTATGAGATTTTATACGTGTTGCGATCTATTTTCTTTTTTAAATAAAATTAATCTGCTTGGTCTTTATAATTTTTGTAGATTTTGCAACCTAAAAATACTCTGTCACATTAATTAAATATGTCTATTTTCCACATTTTTCAACCTAATTAGTTAATTTATTTCAATTAATAAATTTGTATCTTAAAATAAAATATAATATCTATAATGAAAATATAGAATTTATTTGAATAAACTTCAACATATATGAAATTCTTAAGATATATTGAAAAATTCATATATCTTATTTTGTTATTCCAACTATTGAATGATCTTTGAATTTATTTTGTTAGTATCAAGAATCAATTAAACCTGAAAAGTATTTGAGTATATATTAAATCTATAAAATTAGTATTCTCTTTTTAAAAGAGGAAGTTAAGTAGGTATATTCAAAATTTTCAAATTATCTAGATAACTTAAAATATCTAAATAAAATGAAAAACTAATACATATAATATTATTCAGTTTATTATATTTAATATATTTTGACGGGTTCTATGATATTTAGATATTTGTGTTTGTTTGGATATTCTTTATCACTTAAGCTATTTGTGGGTGTGCACACATATCAATATGGATACAGACACACTAAATATATGTTTGAGTTCAATATTAAGACAATATTAGTGTTTGTTTGACTATTCATTATCACTTAAATATATGCTCACGCAACAATTTGATGTTCTTAAATATATATGTTTTTTGTTCGAATATTCATTTCTTTATGTTAATCCATAAGAGAATACATTTATAAAATCCATATATCATGTGAACACAAACAGATAGTTACATTACTTGTAACTTTTATATGTTTTATCAAAACTATTCAAATATTTATTTCGTTTAGAATGCAACAACTCCATTTTTTAATATTAGATTATATAATATTTAATTTAATCAAATTATTATTTTTTAAATAAATTTCCGTGCATCGCACGGGAGTCTTACTAGTATATATAAAAGCAAAATTGAGGGCATTTATGTCATTGTAACTTTTCCGCCTAAAATTTTAACAATAATTTGGTAAGTCATGTTAATTTTGGTAAGTTCATAATTTTCTTTTAATTTTTTAAAATGCAAATAATATTTTTATTTCTAATCCATTTTTTATGTATAATATATCAAATTATTCGTCTTTTCACGCTGTTCAATTTGACATACATATCACATATATTATAATGATATATTTATTTTGAAAAATATTTTTTTATTGATTATTATTGGGGTTATATTTGAGTGTTTATTGTGAATTCGACTATACTGTTAGCTCTAGGCTGCAACTAAAAAGTAATAAAATAATCATCTGATAAAGAATATTAGTTAAGATATTTTTAAAGTACAACAAATTAATTTATTTTATTTGACATTAATTTTTAATACTTTTACTTATGTTATATTGATGATAAAAATAATTGTTTAAATAGTGAAACTCCTATTTTAAATTAAAGGCAAAAACTAATGTTTCATTCTTCATATTTTTATATAATGTATTTTGTTGCAATTAATTTATTAAATAAGTTTACTCTTTGCAACCTAAGCAATTTCGATCGCATTAATCCTTTTTTATCTTTAAATAAATATAATATCTATAACAATAACATATAATTTATTTGAATAAATTATCATACCAAATAAAACTTGAAAATATTCAAATATCTGAAAAAATCACATACTTTAAATAATCAATCTACTTTTGGATTTTATTTTTTTAATGATAGGATTTACTAAAAAATAAGAAGTACGTGAGTATATCACCAAGTGAAATGTTACAAGTTGAAAATGATAATCTAATTTTAGAAAGAAACAATTAATTATGTACAGTTATAACTTGGAAATGTTTTAGATATATTAAGAAATCTACACATATATAAAAGCTACTTCCTACGACCCAAAAAAGAAAAAAGAAAAATTTTCGCTTTAGACTTTTTTTGAAAAACTAAGGATGATTAGAAATGTTAAATGTATCGATAAACCTATTTATATGTTGTGGATTTTAAAAATATAGTCAACTAAAGTAAATAGGTTGTTTATGGTAAGATTTGAAGAATTGTGTTTTTCTTTCTTTAGTTGCTAAAATGACATTTTTTTTAACAATTTCATTTTCTCTGAAGCGGCACATTTTTCAGACCGGAGGGAGTACAAGTAAGTTAAAATTATAAATTGTATTTTCCCAGCAAAATATTTTATGTTATTCATGGTTATTTGTACAAGTACCAACTTTTTTATTGTTTGTTCATTTTTTCCTTTTGCCCTTCTTTCTAAGAAAATCCATTTTTTTCATTTTTAAGTATCAATAAATTTATTTTTATCTTAAACATTTTTTACATATTATATATGAAATTAATCATCGTTTTATGATCTCTAATTTTGACATCCATATAATATATTTAAAAGTGTGATATTATATTAAACAAATATACAATTGTTAGTGGTTGATTATTCACTTATTTGATTAGATTTGAGTACTTATTGTGGATGTTTACTGATGTCATATTTACGCTGCAAATGCGAATTAGTTAAACAATCCTGTTAAAAATATATCTTATTTTACTTTTTAAATAATTTAATTTATATATTTATTGTATTTACCTTTTATTCATAAATTATTCTATATCTATACTAATATACATATAAGTGTGTGTGTGTGTGTATAATAAAATAAAATGGAGTCAAATATGTAGAAAAAATTATAGTTCTGTTCAATTGCAAATCAAATATTTTCAAGAATTCTATTTATGTATGTGTCCCTAAAGATAAGTTGTTATAGTATCAACATTCTATCACTTTGTTTCTTTGTCAACAACTCTTTTCTTCTTTTTTTTTAAATGCTAACAAGTTTTTTTGTTTTTAATCTGTTTTACATATAATATATCAAATTAATAATCATTTCACCTTCTTTAAGTTGAATTATGTGTTAAGTCTTTTGTGGATTAGACTATGTATATAGTGAATTAGCTTATATAAAAATAAATAAATTGACAAATTTCAACAATAAAAATATGAGATTTTTCTGAATGAAAAATCTATTTTTCTTATAAGCTATCAATATGCTTTATCACTATTTTATCTTTTTTTAATAAACTGTGTGTTATTATATTTGTATTTTTTTCAACACATGCAATTAATTGGACTATTTATCATTATTCGCATAGGTTAAGAATGATAAGGTATGTAACATGTTTGAGTTTTTAGAGAAAAAAAAATTAGCATTTTTATTTGTTATATTTAATATTTATTTTAGTTGTATCAATAACAATATTTTTTATTCATAAATAATAAGTATATATTTAATCCAAAAATTTTAGGCGAGAAACGAATATTTACACTATTTAAAATTTTACTATAATATAATTCAAAATCTTAAAATATTTATTTTATCAAGTATACAATATTTACATTTTTAAATAATAAAATAATATAAAATTAAATTTAGTTAAAATATTATTTTACTAGCAGACTTCCGTACATCGCACGGGAGTAATATTAGTAATACAAAATGGGAGAAATTACATGCAATCATAAAAAAGGAGAAAATTATTTTTTTATTTTTTAAAGGTAAGTACCGAATTTATTGGACAATCTTTGATCTATTGCAGAAAATTTTACAAAGGAACTATACATATTCACTGGTGTCTTTGAATGGGGCTCGCCGATTGGCTTCTTTTTTATTTATATATACGCACACATTACACTCATTGGGTTCTTCAATTTCTTCTCTGCAAATATAGAATGGGGGACAGGATTTGGGTTATATTTCCCTCACCAAATTTGCTGACTTGTAATTTAGTTAGTTTAGGTGTTCTTTTTTTTTTTATCTTCCACGTCAACGACAATAATCCACGTCATAATTCGCTGTCGGAATTGGTCGTCCTAGCACGTAATTATTTTCGGTCACTTTATTATTTTTAGGCAAAAATTATCCTTAAATTGGACAAATTTAAACATATGAGACCAAATTGAAAAAGTAAATTATGATAAGACTAAAACCATAAAAGCAAATACTCCCTCTGTCCCGGTTAACTTGTCACAGTTGACCGGACACAGATGTCAAGAAAAAACAGATTTTGTGAAATCTTTGACTTTTTCATAGGTGGAGATTGAATGTGGATATTTTGAGGATGAAGATTGTTGCTTTTAATTGTTATTTATGGATGTGACAAGTTAAGTGGAACAAGCAAAATGACTAAGTCTCTTTCTCTCTCCTCCTATGCGTTCATAAGTTTGGAGGGGGGAGGGAGGGGATTCATTTTCCCTTATTCAAATTTCTTTCAGTTTTTAGCATTCTCGAGCCCTTCGCATTTGAAACTATCGCTCTTACGCTCTAATTGATTGCATTCCCAATAGTAGTATCATATGTAATTTAGGGTGTGATTTGACTCACGAGCTATTTAAGATCGATTTTAAGAAGAAGAAAAAAAGATCTCTACTAATATTAAGTCTTTTGTTGTTTTTCTTTTAAATAGATATGAAACAACTGAAGCACAAAATTATTATATCTAAACTTATAAGATCTAAATTTAGCAAATCCCTATTGCGAGGACAAATCGTCTGCCAAAATAATCGTTGTCGATCTCGAATCCGTCACTGATGAATATTCTGATGAAAGCTCCAAAAAAATGAGCGAATCAATGTTAAAATGTTCAGTGACGACTGAATCTTCAAACAATACAAGAAAACTGCCAAATTACAATGAAACACAAATCCGTTGAAATTTTAAAATTTCCAACGGCAAGATGAACTGTTGGAATCTTCCAACGGCAAAAATAATCGTTTAAAATAAGTCCAACGGCAAAAGCCGTTAGTATAGTTGTTGGAAAAAAAAAAGTAAGAGATTCCGTTGGAATTGCCATTGGAATATTTTTTCGTTGAAATATAATTGTTGGAATAAAAATTTCAACAACCACTTTTCAACTGCTCAGGACCGTTGGAATTTCAATTCCAACGGAAATTTACCACATTCCAATGATTTTTCTGCCGTTAGAATTTGACATTTTTTTGTAGTGAAAACTAATATAACAGACACCACGAATAACGAATCTCTTATTATTTCAGAGACTAATACTCTCACTTATTGATGGAAGACAAAAACTTCCATAAAGGAAGATGAACTAACAAAATAAAAATCGAAGGTAAAACCTCGCATCCTCCTACGAGGAAAATGAGGGAGGGTGATGCTGGCTAGGGTTGAAGATAGACGAGAGAGAGATTTTTGCTACTAATAGTTGAGTATGCATGATGATGTTCTTAGTAGTACTTAGATTAGTGAGGCTTTTCGAGCAAAATCAAATTTAAGATATATGCATAATCTGTAAGTAATTGAATTACCTTGTCAAGCCTTATTGTTAAACTAAAACGAGTTCTAAAATATTCAATATAATTGTTCCAAGTTATGTCTAGTGCTAACTTGTTGAGTTTTACAAGTTCGGCTCGAGTTTAATCGAATTCGGGACTAAAGAAGTTAAATTGAGCTTAAACTCAAATTTAACACTACTCAAATTGAATACGATTCAATTATAAGTTCGATTTGCTGCTCAAGCGTATAGATCTTCATATATCTTGGAAATTCATACGCTTTTTTAATAGCGTAGAATTAGTCCCTGTTTTGGTGTCTTTGTATCAATATTTAAAGATACAAATACAGTTGTAATGTTAATGTTTGATGTTTCCTTCCAATGACAGTCTCAATATATTGTTAGTTTAGCATTTTGTATGTTATACATCAGTGTTCAAATTGCAAACGTGTAATTTTCTTAAATTAGGCACATTTTGTCTTGTCATGAATTAATTAAACCAGAAGAGGCTAAAAATCCAAACCTTCCAATTCACATACGGCAGGTCCTTTATATACAGCTCAGTATCTTCTTACTATGGATTCGGATCCTCTACAGCATGTTTAGCCCAACGCACAATACATGTCACTAAAAACCGAACTCAAAACGATATTATTTTAATCTAAAATAAAACGATTGACATTAAAACGACGTCATTTTAGTGTATCCTAACATGAGTTGATTGCAGAGATCCATTTCCATTCTCCTACCCGTTGGACTTTTGGTTCTTATACCCTTAAAAGGCAGCATAAATACAGCCAAACCCAATTTATTAGTACAAAAGACCAACTTTATTACCCACCTTAATTTCTGCATTTCTTCTCGATTTTGCAACGGTCACCTCTTCCTCTATCTCTCTCTATATATATCTCATTCTACAGTTCTTCACACACACCTCTCTCTCTATCTCTACACATACGTGTTCGAGTTTCAGTCTCTTTCAATCGAATCATCTAGAGTTTCTGTGACTCATCTTACTTCTTGATATATACACACGCACATACATACCAATCTGTAATTACCTTTTTCCACCATGGCTGATCATAATCAGAAACATTTGCTTCTCTCTCTTGTCTTGTTTTCCTGTTATGTCTCTTCTTCATTAGCTTATCAGTTCATCGTCGGCGGCAGAGACGGTTGGGTCTTAAACCCCTCTGAAAACTACAATCACTGGGCTGAAAGGAATCGTTTTCAAGTCAATGACACCCTCCGTCAGTCTATCTCTTTTAAAAATCTTCGACTAGTTCTTGTTTAGCTCTCTGCGCTAACACTGATTCATTAGCGTCTAACTACTTTTACAATATTATAATTATAATTAAGTACTCATCATTTTTCTTTTTTTTCTTTTTTTTTTTTTTTGCAGTGTTTAAATACAACAACGGATCAAATTCAGTGCTGGTGGTGAACAAAGGTGATTACGATAACTGCAATACCGGAAATCCTATACTTAAACTCGAAGATGGAAATTCGATCTTCAAATTCGACCGATCAGGGCCGTTCTATTTCATCGCCGGCAACAAATCCAGCTGTGATCAAGGTCAGAAAATGATCATCGTTGTCTTAGCCGTCAGAAGCCCCCCTCTGCCGCCAAGTGTCCCTTCTCCCACCGCTGCTCCTCCCCAAGCCTCTTCCTCGCCCTCCCCGTCTCCTGCAGCTTTATCTCCCCTGTCACCCTCTCCATCCACCGGAGCTCCTACTCCGGCTAACTCGCCGTCTACTGGTGCTCCTACACCGGCTAACTCGCCGTCTACTGGTGCTCCTACACCGGCTAACTCGCCGTCTACTGGTGCTCCTACACCGGCTAACTCCCCGTCGACTGGAGCTCCGACACCCGCTAACTCACCGTCGTCAGGGGGTGGAGCTCCGGCTACGGGGACTACTTCGCCGGTGCCTTCGTCGTCTGCAACGCCGGGATCACCGGGTTCGTCTACACCGGGAGCACCGGGTTCCTCTACGCCGGCGAGTGGTACGCCAGGGAGTGGTACGCCGGCGGATGTTAATGCTCCGCCGCCAAGACGTTCGTTGGCGGCGGTGTCGGGCACTCCGTCGATCGTCTTGATCTCGGCAGTGTTGAGTGTGGTTTTTGGTGGGTTTATGGTTTGATTATCACATTAAAGAATACAGTGTTGGTGGTTTGAAAATTTACCTTTTTTTTGGTAGGAATATTTGTTATTATTTTTATTATTGTTTGTAATGGAGATGGATTTATTCGAGTGCATTCGTGATCGTTTTCTTCTGTTTGTTCTTTCCTAATCTTCAATATTTTTTGTGAATATTTAAATTATAATGAGAATTGATTCCCTAAAAAATTCAAATAGTTTTGAATTTCCTATTTCAATTTATGTTTGATTTTCATTGTACTATGTTTTTTATACTGTACTACAAGATAAAATATGGTCTCCGATTATTTACACTTTGTTTCCCGATCATATGTTAGATTTGATGTTTTATCTTGTGTTTTACTATATTCACCGATATATATAATAAAAGATAAAACATTTACTGTAGCATAGGATTCGGATTATTTACATTCTTATAAATACATTCCCTAGATTATCCACACTTTATTTTCCTACAAATATATTTCCCAGAGAATGTTCCGTTATTCTATTCGTACAAATATAATACTCTATTTTCATGTTTTAAAAGTGTACTAAAAAAATCAATGAAATTAATTTAGAAAAGTTGAAGGTAATAATACCGTTTATTATAAATACGCAAAGATCGCGATTCTCATTTTGGTCGCCTTTCTTCCTTATAATAACTTCGTTTTTCTTATTAAATGTAGTTTTAGACTTTATCTATTATTTTTAGTGGATGGCCTTTTAGTTTTTTCCTCCAAATTTTTTCAATATTATTTTGTCATTATTCTTAATGAATCTCTAATTTTGGAACCTACCAAATTCGATGCAAACGGGAAATGAAAGAGTAATATAAGGGAAATAAGAGAATAAATAAAAAGGATTTTTTAGGAAGAGGGGAAATTCGGTTGAGAGTTTTTCTAGGATGTGCACGATACTATGTGGATGAAAGATTCGAAAATTAATATCTAAAACTAACCCAAAAAATCTGGATGGTATAGATTAGTTATTTTTTTCTTTGGGACAGTTCGATTCGAAATTTTAGATATAATGGAACAATTCAATTCGTTATGGTTCAGTTCGGATGATTTGATGTTTTCTATATTTTGATAAATATATTTGATTTTAACAAAATATATTGACATCTAACAAGAAATGACAAGTTTTCTTTTACACCGGGTACACAATGCAATTCAAGTTGAGTATCATCATGTATTCTTAAATGTACTACTTATTTTGCTTTTACCGAGAACAAGCAGTACCATTTAAACATAAACATTATATCTTTTCAGCATGATACGTACATTTACACAGAACATAAAATAACTTTAGACATAAACACTAATACACTTTCACAAAAATTACTCATGATTCGAATAACACAGAATAGTGTACAAGAGACCTACTCCACCAAAATAAATGATTTTTGTTACATCAAAATTGTTTTAATTCACTGACTTGTTTTTAAAAAATATGTACTTAAAATTTAAAAAAAAAAAAAAAAACCTTAAAATATATAATAATTAATTATTTATGTTAAACTCAACTAGTCGTGGAATTATTGATAATTTAGTTCTTATTAAATTAATCTTATTAGGATAAAGTATTTTTGAATTTATCATACGTATTTTCATTAGGTTAGTCGGTTCACGATAGTTCTGTACGGCTCGGAGCAGTCTGATACGCTTTTTGGTTCGAAAAAAGTAAAAATATTTAAATTGTACCAGAAAAATAGTTGGTTCAATACAGTAAAGAAAAAATTAGATAATCAACATATATTTTTTTCAGAACTAATCGTCAATAAATTTCGGCTCGATTTCAATAATTTCTAAGCTCCGTTCACAACCTCCATTTTTTCGTCGCCATCATTTTTTTAATCTTCTTCTTCCAACCTTCTTTGTATCTATTTCTTAACTTTGTTATTTAAAGTTAAAACTGCATACAATACATACATGTGAACATTAAGAGAACTCAATAATCAACTACATTTTCCTTAAAATAAAAGAGGAAGTCTGCATTACTTTATCCATATTCACATACTTTCCAAATAGAATCATCCATCTATTTAGGAAAATAGAAAAAGAATCATATTTTCTAATGAGCTCATGAATTAATCCCGAGGATTTTTTTAGCCATTCTGTAATATATTCAATTAATATTAACTGTAGCGTAATAAGCAAACTCGTTCAAGAGTTTTGATTATAATTCAATTGGTAGAGTGTTAAGTCCCACCAATCTCACTCCAACTAGAAATTGCACTAAGAAAACGAAAATTCGTTCATCCTAACTGGAAATTGTACTTAAAAAAAAAAAAAGAAATGTTAAAAAAATAGAAAGCCTAATGAAGAAAGATATTTAATTAGGAAAAAGAAAAAGTAATAAATATGGGTTGGTTGGAATATGTTGGTGGGTTGTTATTTAACGTATAGTATTAATTTGGAAGAAGAAAATTAATTTGTTCCACTACTTAGCTACCTTTTAATTTCCTTTAAGAGTAGATGTGGTCAAGGAACCGTTTTCGACTTTTCTCTCATACACTTTAGAATCGTTTACGAAAAAAAACGAATAAAAAAAGGAATCATTTTCAACTTTATATAATAAAAAAAAGGAATCACTTTTGCAATAAATTACAAAATTGAGTAAAATAATATTCAAATATATTTATTTATTGGAATCATATCCAAATTAACGTATATATTGAAGATTCTTTTTTATGAAACACACACTTAACACAGAGACAACAATATAATTAATAGACCCTGAATAATTTGGTTAATTACAGTAACTAAACTATCAGCGTTTTTGCACCCATACATATAAACTATACGGTTTTTTGCAGATAAACCACAAAACTTATTTTTCTATCATTTTTAGCCAAAATTCCACATGTGACTTACGCGTTACAAAATTTTAAGGATTTTTTTCTTGTCCAAACATGATTTTAGTGAGTGGAGGAGTCGTTCATCTTCAACAATGAAGGTTCTAGACATTGGGAGAGAGAACTATTGGTGATTCAAAGAAAGCGTTATGAAAAGAAAATATGTGAAATAATTTTATACTTTTGGCACACTAAAAATGTTGTTTGTACAAGAAAGTCATTAAAAATTTATAACACGCAAGTCACGTGCGGAATTCCGACGAAAATTGATGAAAAATAAGTTTGGTGGTTTATCTGTCAAACCCATATAATTTATATATATCGATGCCACAAAAAAAAAAAAAAAAAAAAAATTATACGCAGAAACGCTGATAGTTTAATTGGATTGTTGCAATTAACCTGAATAATATATATAAGTCACTGTAGAGCCATTTATGATTATCCGCTTCACTTTCACTTTCACTTTCAAGGACCTATTATTATCATAAAAAAATTAACAGTATAGATCAATGATGTTAAATTTGTTTTTAATTTAGTATTTTTAATAAGCAATGAAGGTCAACAGATACATTCCTATATATTTAACCTTCATATATAACTTTTATTTCTATTTTTTGAGCCAACTTTTTATATTATATATATATAATTGTATGTGTCTTCATATTATTGTTCGTCGTTTGTACAATCAAAGTGAGATTTGTTTCAAGTATGACTATTATCTTACTGTCAAACAGTTATAAGAAAATGTCACTTCAAAGTCTATACTATTGGTTTGTACAAAACTTCTAGAAAAGTCATTTGATAGTATGCAATTAATATTACACCGAATTTTCATACTGGCCAAATTCTATCCTATCCAAGTGAGTAGTGCTTTATCGTACATTTAAAAAGTGTATGAAAATCAAAATATAACTAGTCATTATATCTTCATACATTTTCTGAGTAAATTTTAAGTGTACGATAAATTATTTACTTAAATACTATCTAAGTGGATAGTATAGAATAAGTCGTGGCAAAAGAGCTCAAATGACATCAAGGTATATATAATGGCTATTACTCTGTAAGCTACAGAGTACTTATTCTTGTATCCACTAATTGGAGTGGAATCATTTATGTTTCACTTTTTCATGTTTTATAAAAGAAAAATAATTATAATTTATCTTTTTCTTCGTAGAAGATGGTTGAAGGTTTATAATTCAGATTAGTATTTTCGGTTCATGTTTGACGAATTTATAATTTATGATTTAAGTTCAAATTTAGATTTTAAACTTTGGCTTGTTATTAGAATTTTTCTGTTTTTTCATAATTTAGAATTGATAGTTGAGAGTTCATGCGTCCAGTTTAAGATTCACAAGTTTTCGAACACCATTGAAACTTTTGATTTTGTAGCACAAATGGAATATATAATAAGAAACAAATAATTTGACCCGACAAATAAATGGATTCTCATTTCTCACAGTCACCATTTACAAGAAGTGTAACAAATTCGTATATCAGCTCTACTTCTCTATCCATCGTGAACACATATTATGTGTTCACTTGTAATGTTTCAATATCTCATAAAATTAAGTTAGTTACTTTATGGGTGCATGTACTTAGTACTTGCCCCAATCCGTTGAGGATCGGGTCTGACGGGTTGTGTTTTCTCTAGAGTTGTTGATAATATATTTACACACATTACATCACTTTTTATCACATCTTCCTTATTCTTAAAAGGAAGATTGTTGAAAATTCAACTTGAATGAGGTGTCTTTTTCTCCTAATTTTGATTTTTTTTAATAAAAACTATCTATCAATATTTACTAATCTAGCGGAAGAAAAAAAATAGTAGAAAGGGGAGAAATATGAGGGAGTTGGTTAAAAGCCAACCAATCACATTTTTTTTTTTTTTTTTGCTTTTCCTCTTAATATTTAAAAGTCGTATAACTTTTTCGACTCAACTTTGTTTTTTATGAAAAATATACTGAATTAATCTTCGTTTCACGATCTTCGATTTGACATCCATTATGCATGTATTAAATTTTAATTTTTAAGTGTAACTTACTTTTTTATGATTATTATGATACATTTAAATTTGATTTTTTTTTCTATATAAAATTAGAGATGCCAAATATTATCAAAATTATCTATTTTTTCCTAGAAGATTAATTTCTTTTATTTTAATTTTGTCCTATTATAATATTTTTGGTGAATCATTTTGTTTTACAGAAATTCGATAAAAAAAATGGGTCGAATTATTAAAGTTACAATTTACAGTCAAAAGTTTAGATATAATAATTAAAATGATTTGAGGACTGAATTAGTGTCTCTTTTGTGAAAAGAAAATTGATGTTACAAATATAATAGATTGATTATTCTTTTTCTTTAAATACGTCACAATATTATATATTTTAACACCATTGATTAATGAACTAATACCATTGCACAATCTTATGATAATATTACTAAATAGAAAATATAATATATGTGACTTCTGGCATTGCTTTGCCTTATACGAATATGTAATTGCATTAGTACTCCCTCCGTCCCGCTTAAAGCTGCTTACTTGCCTTTTTTGTCCGTCCCAACTAAAGTTGTCACCCAAAAAAAGGAAACTAATCCCGCAATCATCACCCTCAAAATCTCAATCCACAATCTCAACCGTTAAAAAAGTCAAAGAACTGTTTTTTCTTAACATCCGTGCCCGGTCAAAGTGACAACTTTAACCAGGACGGAGGGAGTATATTATTTAAATATCACAAATATACAATTATCGCATAACCAGTGTCATGCAATATATTATATACTCCACACGTCCCGCCTAATTTTGCATATTTTCTCTTTTGACCCGTCCCACATAATTTTGCACACCCCTAAAAATGAAAGTCCTCTCACAATCTTCTCCCTCAATCTCCACCTTTGAAAAATTCAACTAAAAAGCAAAAACAACTTTTTCTTAATATACGTGTCTGATCAACCGTGCAAAGTTTGGCAGGATGGAGGTAGTATCAATTTTTTACCTATTATAGTACATTTCGTACACGTCACATCTCGAATATATTTTATTCATTACTTATTTTAATTTTCATTATTATACATATTTACTTTTATATTTTAATAATAATTTAATAAAAAAATTCTAACCCGTGCATCGCACGGGCGGAAAACTAGTTTTACACTAAAAATAAACTTCAGCCCACTTTCCGACCAAAAAACCAAATACCCATTTATTTAACTCAATCTTCTCTTTGCATTTTATTTTCTCTAGACTACAGTACACCAGCCTTAAATAAATAGAAAACCTAAAATTTAGGTATAAATTTTTTATACATCACGGACATGTTTACTTTGTCAAATTGAGTGTGATTGAGACTATTTATCCCACGTAAATCAATGTTTACTTTTTTTGTTTTCAAAATTGGTCAATTCCACATACCTGGGATTATGTGTACAATTTGGCATTATTTGGTTGATTATTGAACTCACTTCCCTAAAACTGATTTAATCATTTGAATTAGAATTCTTAAAAATTTATGGGGAGAATAAAATACTCAAAGTAAACGTGGATACAGTAAGATGTGTATGGAACGAGTAAGGAGAGTGATCCATATCCTTTCATGGAGAAGGAAATGACGTGATTCTAGTAAAAACCTGAAAACGTGAAATTGTGTATATGGATGACATGTGGTGAAGTGAAGCAACCCATCACCATTAATAAAGGTATTGCCCAAAACTTGTTACTTATCAATTCGATGAAACGTGGAAGCTGCCCAATTCTTAATTATTTTCTCAAATTCATCCAATTATTTTCATTAACAACAAAATTTAACGTTTTCTATCATTCATCCAAAAGGCAGTTTGTGAATGGCCAGCAATTATAATTGATTATAGTTTGACAACTAAGTTTCCCCTTCATGCTCAATATCTCATTTTCCCACAATTCAATACTTTAATACCAGGTCCAGTTAATCTAGTCATCACCATCAAAATATCATTACGACCAGATTTTAAATTCGTACAATTTGAATTGAGGGTGGACTAACTCTAAATTTTTTATACTTTTTTATTTAGCACCAATTTTAGAGTACGCAGACTCCAAATTTGTTATATTTTTTGTTGAGCGTCTGTTTTGCCGTTCACTCACTAAGGTTGTGAAAAATATTACATAATTGACAAAAATATCAATTTCTTTAAACAAAAAATGGTCTTTTCATGAGACAACAGAAAGTGTTATTAAATAATGAGTATTTGTGAAAACTTAGTTATGAGTATTTGTCACAACTTTATTATTAGAGACAACATGTCGTCACTAATTTGTTGTCCCAATAAACTCGGACACAACTAATATATTTGTGATGACAAAAGTGTCTGAAACATCTTTTGCAATTAGTTATCTCTAAAAGTAATCTTAGATTTAGAGGGATTTGTGACAAACAAGTGATCATAAATAACTTATCATTAATAAACACAATTGTGGTTTAAAAAATATTATACTAAAGACTTTTTTTGTTGCAGTAAGTGATACTTTATAGATAATTCTATGCGAAAATAATATTTTTGATCAAGTGAATTTTTTTACCAAAAAAGTAATACCTTGATTTTTTTTTTTTTTTGAGTGATGCTACTTTTAGAATTGGTTTGACCGGTTGTACATAAACGTATAATGCATATTTACATAAATCTTACTCAATTTTTAGTTATCTGAATTACTAACTATACTAAATTGTCAATTTCAATTTAATTAAATAATACTCCATTTGATTGCTCAACACAAAGAAAAAGAAAATAAAAAGGACGGAATTTATAGTTCAGTGAAACGTGTCTCATAGTTTTCCATCTTCAACAATTTTATTGAGAGCTACATTCAATTTGTACGCATTCAATTCCAAAATTTTGACTATTTAATTTATTGTCGGCAACATGTTATTCTTTTCAAGAAATAATTAGGAATTAATAATCTTGACCAAACATTATTGCAATTTTGACCGAGTATAAACTAGTACGGAAATGTTCCCCGTTTGCGATGGACACAAGTTAATGGTCAATCGCTGACGTGTAAAAATCTTATTTCTAAATTATAGATAAGATAAGTAGTTGTATTTAATGAGATCTTAACACACCAGCTGATGAACATATTAACTTATGCCCACTGCGAATAGGAGAGCGGGACTGAGAGTAGCACTATGTGCATGCTGTGGTATTGGTCCCCAAGATCAAAGATTGTTAGATTGTGTTGATGAGTCAATTAATTATACGACTTATACAAGTTTCATTTGTCTATAATATAATGTTTGCTTGGCCACGTATCCAATAATCCCTTTACCATTTCTGTCGTAGATGATCTTTCAATACATACACTTGTTTGGGATAATTTTAGTTAGCTTCTGTACGGAGTGAACACAAAAATAGAGCTAATTTTATCCAAAGTTATCATTACACGTTAGTGTGAATCATTAACTTGTGCCTACGATAGGAAGAAGAGTTAATTTTTTAGGTACATTACTGAATGAGTTTAGAACCGTAAACTCTTAATTATAAGGCAATATTGATATCATCAAATTACAAAGTTCTTAGCATAGGGAAGCATTTTTGATACTATATACTCCCTCCGTCTCGGCCTAACTTGTCTACTTTTTTTTCGAGTTGTCTCAACTTAACCAGCCCATAAATAGCAAATTTCTCTCAGAATCTCCACCCATCAATCTCCACTTCTAAAAAATTCAAAAACTTATAAAATTTATTTTTTCTTAACCTCCATGTCCGACCAAGATAGACAAGTACGGCCGGGACGGAGGAAGTATAATTCATTTTTAAAGGATACTATTTTTATAACCTCTTGATGCTCCTGGTTCATTATTTGAAGATGGTATAATTTTTTATGGGCTCATAAATATTATTAAGTCCAATGTCACTGGGCCCTAGAATCTTAGCCTTTGATTCATGGTTATCTTACCGCATTTAATGCTGCAATTAATAAGATATTTTATTCACCGTAATGCGGGATCATCTATTGCATTTTTATTTTACTAAAATCGTTTGGAATTTCATAAAATTGAATTGTAAAATTAAGTTTTAAAATCATTTTTTTTACCAACCATACAAAATTAAGAATATCAAACGGGCTAGCTCTATCAATTTTCGGGCTAATTTGCACGGTTTAGTCGGCCCATTTTTTACGGATCGATAATGTGGTGAACATAATTCTAACCCAATAAATTTTCGGGCTAATCAAACCACTGTCGAATTACAAAATATACCTGAATGATATTTAAATTTATCAATTAGTGATATAAAATTAACAATTTAACATACATAAAGTTAAATAAGTGCTAATTTATACATGACACGTTTAAATTTGACTATTCCGATTTCATCAGTAGTCTGCTCCACCATACTTTAAAGAGGCAAAGTTTATTTACATTAAGGAGTCATACTGGAACATGAAGACAACAAATTTAAACTTATATACTTACCAAATAACGGTCCATGCAAAAGTGTTAAAGAGAGAACGTATAATCAACTACTCAAAGTCACTAATTTTGATATACATAAGGATAGCTAGGAATGGCAAAATGTCTCGAACCTGAACGGATCACCCGACACCGTCCCGAACCCGGCGGACATTCCTTGCCCGTTGTTCGGCGTTTGACTCTCTATATAACCTATATATATTTTATTATATTTATACTAAATATGTATATAAAAAATTATTATTCTTACAAAGTATATCTTATTTAGTATATTGTATAACTTTTTAGTATCTTGTTAAATATAATACATAAAACTTATTATAAATATATATATAATAATTAGCTATAAAAATGATAAATTGAAATATTATATTTAGTAAAAATTAATTCGATGAGAATAGTCAATCTCACCCCGACCTCGATTGACCTCACCCTGATCATATCCCGGTCCTTTACGGGGCAAGGACGGGGATGCTAAAACCTGTCTTGACCCGCCCCATTGTCACCCCTAAGAATAACAGGTAGCAAGGCTATGATAACCAACTCCATACTGATGAAAATACACCATATGTGCAACATATAAAACATTGTGTTCAGCTACTTAAATTGCTTAAGATTGCTTCGAACTTAGAATCAGAAATTGAGAAGTGAGATTTCAGAATTATAATAAAAGGCATAAAATTGAAAAAAAAGTTAGAGAAGTTCGGACCTGCTCAGATAAACCGCCAACCTGACAATTCTGGCCAAAAGTCCAAATATTTAAACGGACTGCAAAATAAGAACCCTAACCCTGATTTTTTTTTTTATTATTAAATAGGATAGCCCTTCGAGTCTCGGGTCATTGTAACAGTATCATATAAAAAACCATTAAAACTTAAACATATTATCCAAAAACAATTTTTTTTATTAAATATGACCTGCATCTTTCCATTTGGACAATATAACTAAACAAGTGACAGTTTACTAAACAATTGACTCATAAAATGTATGGTATGATAATACATTAACAAAAAAGGAATTTAAGTATATAAAACTTCAAAATATAATTAACAAAGTTTTTAGATTCTCGGAGACAAAATTATACTCTCTCCATTTCTAAATAAGTATCGTTCAAGAGAAGCTAAAAAATTTCAAAATAAGTGTCGTTTTAACAAAAAGAATCATAATTCTTCCAATTTCACCCTAAACAACCTACTTAATTTAGTTAATTATTTCCTTATTTCACAAAACATACCAAATTAAATAGATTTTGTATGGATATATTTGCTATTTTCATGAATCCTTAATTTTTACCCAAAAAAGGGTTAAAACGACACTTATTTTGAAAAGGAGGGAGTAATTAGCAACAACCGTAAATTCTTGGTCGGATCTGAACTTTTAATAAATGTCTATCTTTTTTGGAAGGAAATAGAACTATAACAATAAATATTTGAAATTATCAAAATTGCACATACAATCGTAAAATTATAAAATTAGTCATAAAATTGTAATATCACCGAGCAAACTTGAATGTTTATTCCGATTTATCATATCACAATTTTATACTCGAGTTAAATAGTTTGGCAAGGAAAAAAATCGCACTCTTAGAATCCTTCAAATAAAATTGCGATTTGAATTGTGCTAATGAGTGATTCTGCATCTCATGCAAAAAAAAGGAATATTACAAAATGAAATAGGTAGTGCATAAGTATGAGATAAAGAGTTTATTCCAAATTATATTACATCTAGTATTTCATTATATCTAACATTGTTAATTAGTGATATCACCATATACACATAACGTGTAGTGGTTATTTTAGAATATAAGATGAAATGCAGAATGAAATAGAAGATCTTCCGAACAAATAGGAACAAACATCTTCTACTTTTTGTCTATTTAGAGTGAACAAACCACATTCTTAATGCAATGCCAAGTTTTGCAATTGCTTCGAATGACAAATTTATTTTGGATAACGAATAAGACGGACCCTCTATTTACGGGTAGCGGCCCGTTACCCTGCTCAAATTATGCTTGCCCACCATTTTGCTCTTCCCATATATAGCAAAACGCAAACACAACATAACAAAACAAAACAAAATACAAAAAATGAAACTAAAAAACCAACAATAATAAACACAAGTCAAACAAATAACAAAATCTTCTCTATCAATATTGAAAATGGCTTCCCGCGTGGGACTATTTTTCCTAGTGGCCGCCTTGGCCGCCATCGCCACATCAGCGTACCCGACAGATCAAGGGTTCTATTACGGGCTGGGGTCGGGCGATAGCGATCCAGGCATATTGGCTGAGACCTATGACAATATGATCCAGGAGGTGATGGGGTCTGATCCGACACGTCGACACCTGGCCCAAACCAACTACGTTAGCATTGGCGCGATGGCCGCAAACAGGATTCCGTGCAGCCAGCGAGGCCAGTCATATTACAACTGCCGGCAACACCAACAAGCGAACCCATATACGCGTGGTTGCACCAGGGTCACCCATTGCGCTAGAACTAACCGTTGAAACAATTTTATCTTAGTCGAATATGTAGGGAGTATTTCCAAGGTGAAATATAAGATGAAATATCGAATGGAAATAGGAGTTTTTGGTTTAGTTGGGAAGGTGCAAATTACTGCATGCATAAGCTATGAGGTGATTTGTCATTGGAAAAGGGTATATAGTAATTTTCTTCTAGGTATGTCGATTCGCATTGCTTATTAGTTATTTTTATTTATTTATTTAGTTTAGATATCTGCAAATAACTTTTCTTTTTCTTTTGTGGTTTTGCAATATATTTGCTGCAAATTGCAAGTTATATATAGTGGATTACCTAGGACCTTAAATTTTATGTCATTTTTTTACGTTGTGGACTCAGAGATGGATTTTTATTGGAAGTGGGTATTATTGAACTTTGATGTAAATCAATAAAAGTTCCCCTAGTAAATAAATTACATATTCTCCAAATTTCATGTTCAATTTTTCTTTTTGAAATTCTCGTCTTCTTCTCCAAAATTCAACAATCATCTTTTGTCCTTCCAATATATATTTGTGAATAGAGTTATTGTCTGTTTCAAGGGTGTTGCTATTAGAAGGGCACTACTTATGGTGTATTACGTACTATTCGAAATTAATTTCATGGCATATTTTTTGTGGCCAGGGTGACGAGAAATAAATGGGAAGGACTTCACTTTACTATTTGTAATCTCTTTCTTTTAAAATAATTTACTAATAATGCAAAATAAGTAAGAATATGTCAAATATTTTATTAATTTTTTTTAAACAAATTATTATCTAAATGAAAGAATATAATAATAAGAGAATATGCTAAAAAGGCAAAGGTTTCATGAAATGTTGTTGAACTTGTTGTCTAAAGAGATCTTTTGTGCTAAAGACAACGTATTGAAACTGTTGTTAACATTATTGCTTATCAGCTACTCTTTATGCACATAGGCAACAGTTCCTAAATTTGTCTTCAGTGGTGTGCTAATAGACGAACTCTTTTAGGAAAAGTATTGTAAAAATGAAAAGACAACAGATTTTCTACAAAACCGATATCTTTCAATCATTGTTGATCAGTGTTTTTGTTGCGTTATAGCTCGTACGCTTTAACAAAAAGCGGAAGAAAGGCTCGGAATACTACTGCAATCTTCAATAAATCCCCTCTTCAAGACTTCTTTATTAAAAATCTCAACAAATTTTGTAAGAATAACACTAGTTTTCCAGCTTTCGTATCAAGAAAGGATCTGTTATTGACCTGTCCAATTTTGAACTTGGGCCCTTTATTTTTGGGGGATACTATTGTCCACGTCCATCTTAAATAATTTACGTCCACATACATATAATTTTTTCCACAAAAATAAATGAATAAACAATGCTCCCCCTTGGTAGAGGCTTAAGCGAAGCACAACGGTGGGGGCACAATATCCGCAGAAAGCTTTGAGCATTACAGAGATAACTGCAACAGAGCTCCTCTCTGTTTATTCAATTTTTTTTAGATAAAATAATAACAGAACTTCTACAGATCAATATACAGAGAGGACTCTGCTTGCCATCAAGCAATGTGCTTTTCTCAGATCTTAAGAACAACTGGACTAACGCTGGAATTGATTGATGGCAAATCGAAGAACACTATTGCTCGTCATCGGAAACCTTGAAAAATGTGTAAGAGAGAATCATATTGTTGATACCATCCATCTTCGGATCAGTTTCGAACTCAGGGTCAATGTAAAAGAACACCTAAAAACTCGCGTTAATAAGGTTGTCAAGAGAACCATTGGCCGAAATGGAACAGAATAATGCATCACTTACCGGCATGTCAATCTGTTCCCCTGGTAGAAGTCGTTGCTCTTCGAAGCAGAAACATTGTATCTTATTGAAGTAAACACCAGCCTGAAAGTTTCGCCACTTGAAACATTAGACTTCATGAAAGACAGAAATATGAAACACCCACCTCTAAAAGCAAGAAACTATCCAAAAGTAGTCAATTTCCAAGATATTTAATGAATACAATCACATAAATTTAATGAATACAATCACATAATGTGATGCCACCGTGGCAATGAACATAAAAAGTAGTCTAACTAGTGTCATGGAAAAGATAAGACTTCAGCTGCTTTCATTATGTATAAGCCCTGCATCTGATTTCGACACTCTTAATATAAGCTGAGATACATCCCTACCACTAGATCATTTATTCAAAACTATCCATGCATTCACAGTTTAATGTCCATATTAATCTCCAAAAGGACCTTAGTTAAGAACGAGGAATTTCATGCTGACAACTATTAAAAGACTAACCATTCTCTTCAAAGAAAAAAGTGCACAATTTGCAGTGATCTGATAATGTGCTGGTATTTACATTTGAACAAGTGGAAACACAATGAAACACGGCGTGTAAAACCATGCCTCAATAGAATGGGAGCATTGGCAATAGCTCAACCAACTAAATCCATTCAGGAAGAATTTCCAAACCAAGAACCAGCAAGGAAAAGGAAAACTAGGAAAGAAATGATCAGATGTTCATTGAGAGAAAAATAACTCTGCCCCCCCAAACATATTAAAGAAAACATAGTATCAATGGAATATATTTAAGCTTCAATTCCTATACCTTCATAGGAGTAACATTATAGGTAGATACACCAGTTATTGGAGATGAACTTCTATTTTCAGCAGTATAAAACGCAAGGGCACTCTCCCCAGGCTTGACCCTTACCTGTAAATGCACAGATTCATGATAAAATGAGTAAAAGCATTTACAATCTCATCAAAGTTTCTTTAAGCATGACCTCTTTGACGTGCAAACAACCAACATATATCCTCATCAACATATAAAAGAGATTAATATTACGTAAGCACCTCTCTTTGAGTTGGAACAAACTTCCAGGGCATCCCATCAGCCACATCAGCATTGAACTGCACAACAATCTCCCTGTAAGGACAAGAATTCAAAGTCATCTAAACAGAACACCATGTTGTAAATTAACTATCTTCGCTGACCCTACAAATTTGCTATTCAGAAGATTCCAAGAACATTCATGAATAAATTCGACCATGTCATGAAAACAATGAATAGAACATATAAGCATCTTTAAGCTATAAACAGACCGGGATGTGACAGTTCCATCCTTCGTGTGACGAGCGATCTTTTCTTCAACAGTCTGCAGAATACAAGAGTCATTGCATGCGTATCAATAAAACCGAATATCTAAACAAAACAAAACAACCCAGATGAACCTGTAGAAACTAATTCACCTCTCGACGTTGAACGGTACCCCCATAACCGGTAGCTTGACAAAATCTCCTATACAGAGGAACTGCAGCATAACTACACCCCACCATAGCAAAGACCAACCCAGTCAGGTAATAAAGCATCTTCTTAGATTTCTTTTCCATGGTAGCATTAGTAGCATATTGCCGGCCAAAATTGACAGAACTTGACCATTGCTGACTATGATTCCTCAACTTGTACCCATGCTTCGACATAAAACTCTGAGAGTCAAAACCAAATGGTCTCCCATATATATTCTTATAAGTTGCACCGATAAAAGAAGTGTATCTTGAACCCGCAGCATCATGTAGGTTCCTTGATTATTGAAAGTGATAGCCATAACAAGGATTTAAGTATTCATACGCAAGTCTAGAATTTTCAAAATAAACAAATGTTCGACTATAATACCGATAAAGCAGCATGCATAGTTACTTACCTGGATAAAAAGGAGGCCTGCTGAAGAGGACTTTTAGTACAAGACAAGAAATGGGTCCCTCTAGAAAGCCGGGAAAATGACATGTTTGGCGAGAGTTGATCTTCTGTACAGTATTAGAATGAATTCAGCAGTATCTGCAACAGAGTGATCAATATAAATAAAAACCAAACCCAGAAGATTAAGGGTTAATTATAGTAGATAATAGTATATTACCAAAAACACAGGGAAGTAGTTTTTCACAAGAAAATGGCTTGACATCAAATTGTCTCACACCAATACAAAACAAAAAGAAAGAACGCACATTTCAAACAAATATATTCCTTTTCAATGTTTGACTGCTTCACCATTTAAGATTTTCACCGTGCTTTGTCACAGCAGAGAAATGAGTCTAACAGGTTGCGATTACTTGTGCGCAGCTACTTCGACATATAAATGGGGTGAACCGGTGATTGACTATTTTTCCAGACCTCACAGAGGAAAAATATACTTTTACAATGTGGATTAACTCATAATTAGCTAAGCAATAGGATGAGCATCCGTTTTGGTTTCACATTCAGGTATTTGGCGTCAATCCAGATTTACTTCTGAGCACCTGATATAGAATTCTTGGGGTCCCCTTTTTGTTTTCAACCTCCTTTCGCCCCAATTTTTATGTCCAGAAGCTCGCATACCTTTTGAGATGAAGAAGCAATAACAGCAGAAAGAGTTCAATAAAAATATAACATACATAGAAACCATACACACATATATATATGATGTTCTGCTACAGACATTTCTTCAATCGAGTCCCACAAGATAAGGAGTGAGAACTCAATACTTTCCCCAAAACAAGCTGTCATAATCCTATTATTTAGCTCCCCCTCACCATTAAAAGTTGCTCTAATTATGCTATATAGAAACTAAAATCCTAATTAAACTAATGTGTTGAAATCGGCAAAGGAATACAACTGAAAATTTAATGTAGGGTTTCAGAACCCATTCCTGTAAATGATTTGTTTATTGGCCCGCATCAACAATCAAATTACAGCATATGATTCGTATAAACACATCCAAATAGATTAAATGAAACCTTACCGTCCCTGTAACTCCCGGAATGGAATACGTGAGGGTCGGCCGATTAAGACGGAAAGCTGAGATTTAGTGAAGGCGGTGAAGAAAATGTGAAAAACTGATGAAAAATCTCTCAGAACTCTTATTTCTCAAGTACTTCAAATAAATTAAATAAATAAATATAACAAATAAACACAAGTCGTTCTGGCGCGGTCCTGACCTAGCACTGAGCTTTGAAGAAAACAAAAACAAAAAATAAGAAGACGCATCCCTACTTATTACTTCCTCTGCTCCATATTAATTGATGTTTTATGATGAAATGGAAAATTAAGAATAAAATATTTTGACAGATATATCCTCAATTAAAAATTTAACCAAATCAAAATATCTCCGATAAATTAAAAAATAGAAATATTTTAAGATTCAGCCAACGAGAAAATTAATAGAATTGATGAAAAAGATGTAAAACGTCAATTAATTAAAAAAGAAAAGAACATCCTAAAACGTCAATCAATATGAAACGAATGGAGTACTAAATAGGCATGTCAAAATCAATCTGCTCCGTCCCGATTCGCTCCGACCCGATAAAGAACAGGACAGAACACGTCTCGTCTCGTCCCGCCCCTATATATATAATTTTTTTAAAATATATATTATATTTAGTATATATAAAAAATATATATATATATATATACACATAAAAATATAAAATATATATATGTATATGTATTTATAATATAAAATTTTATATATAAGTTTTTATATATATGTCATCTTCATATATTAAATCATGATTACAGTAAATTTAAATAATTAAATTTTAATTTTTAATAATTATAATTAAATTTGAAAAAATGTTAAACAAATCTAATGTAAACCTAAAGATTAAAACACTTCCAATAAAAAAAACAAGTTTTGATACAAAACAAGTCAGTTCTTTTTTTAAAAAAATAATGGAGACGGGGCGAGACGAATCACAGGGCGCTTATTTTTGTCCCGTAGCGGGGTGCGGGACGGGTCAAGTGCGAGTTAGAAAATTCAAAAATTCGACCTGACCCGCCCCGTTGACATGCCTACTACTAGAGGAAAATCCCAGGCAACACGTGGCAATCACACAGGTCCTAAGCCCCCTTTTTTTGGAACTCGACACGTGTCAAACTCTCATTTAACCCTAATAATAGCTACGAAAATGATCTATTGTTCGAACCCCACAATTCTGACCATTTTTTTCCTTTTATTTCAAACCTATTCACAAACAAATGGGCAAATTTTCATATTATTTTATAAGAACAAAGTATAATTATTTTTTTCGAAACAAATATTATGTTCAGTAACTGCTGTTCGCAACAAAATTAAAGTTTCATATTATTTTTAAATAACATATTTTTTTTGAAACAAAGTTTATGAAAAAGAAAAGAAACAAATTTCTAGAACTAACCCTTATTTGAATGTTCAGTAACTATTGTTTGCAACAACACTGGTAGTCTTTGTTGTTACCGCGCCAATACCAATAAATGTGCTAAGCGTTTCATAACTGCAAAACCTACGATTTTCCCCACTAAATTATGCAGTTAGGTTGGTTCAAATATAAAGTATCTCCGTCGGTTATTCCCAGTTGCAATTCAAACTTTAAATACTCTCAGTTGCAATTCAAACTTTAAATTTTACTTATTTGCAATCCCCCATTATCACTAATTAACTGCCACGCGATGTTAGTGGAGGATACAGTTTTTTCCCCTATAAGGTGCTCCATATTTCGGGCCATTTGTTAGACCTGTTCGAATACCCACAATTGGATACACATCATCACCCATCATATATTCCATACATATGTATGAAAACCTCTAAAACAAGACATCATAGATATGCTTCCTTACTTCAGCATGGTGAAGGGTTTGAATCCTTCGACCACTCTTTGGGCAATGCGATTGCGAGTGATTCGAGCAAACGATGATCCTGCATACGGGAACACAAATCAGCCATCAAGCTTTTAATTTGTTTTTCACAACAAAAATAGTGAAAGAATTCATGCTACAGTTTATGGTACAGCCATGAAGAACATGATAGTGACCCAAAATAGTTTTTCGCAGAAAAAACAGGCTTGAGGAGATTTTTGATGACCTGTTTCCATCATCCAATTTCATCTTCAAATCATTGAAACAGTTTGAACTGCTCAAGAACACTCCACAGTTCCAGCTATTTGGTAATTTTTTCATGTGCACTTTATTTTAAAAGTTTATTCCTTTACGAGACTTGCATGGAAACCTAATAATACTGATATTTAATATTTTCAGATGTTATAGGAAAGCTTACCTCATGCCAGATTTTAGCATTTCACAACGCAAACTGCAAATTGTCAACAATACTACACACGGCATATTTTAAATTACAGTACGGATTTCCTGGACCCATTTCTTTGTAATGGACGTTGTAGTGTGAATATGAATTTAATTTCAATGGTAATTTGCAAATAATTGTCATACTTCATTTCTGTTCGCATTATTACATGATATCAACAATAAATAGTAACATATCATACTGTATTACCAATTACATGGCAGAATTCCAGAAGAAAAAAAACAGACAAAAAAACTAGCTAACAAGGGTTAACTTATTTTCCAGTCTTATGCATCTAACAAACAACAGTATGAAACACCAAACAAACGTCATAGTCGCTATAAATCATTTGAACCAAATATTATATTCAATCAACAAATATTAATATAAGAAAATCTTCACAGCATATTATTAATGATGTTTTTTTTCCCTTTTGCTATAATGTAAATATTATTAATGTAATAAAATATATTTTATTGGACATCTAGTAACATACAAAAAGAAAATACCCAAGCTAAACTACACAATTAACAGGATGAATAATATATCAAGAAAAAATACCGATTGGAACACAAAATCAGCGCAGCACTTAAACATAAAGGAATCAGCTTGCGACTCAAAATATTTAACTTTCTATAATAACTAAATTCAGCAAAACAAAACACACATTAAAAAGTAAAATCTCGTAAAATCTGTACCGAGTAAATCTTAAGCTAAGAATCTACCGAGTAAATCGAGCAAGGTAAGAATTGACACACCAGTAGTTGAGAATCTGCAATTGAAAAATCGAGCATGAATAATTTGGTGCCGCTGGCCTCCGGCGATATTAATTGATGAAGCAGGATGCTATAGACCTACGGTTTTTGTGTTGCTATGCAATTGCAGGGGCAAAGCAAACAGAAGAGGGATTACGATTGGTAACGACATCGCTTTTATATAAGGGCCAGGAGTGAACTTTAGGCCTTTTGGGTATGGAATTGGGCCTGAAGTTGGATTTAGATTTCATATTCCTGAATTCACAAGTGACAAACTTTAGTGTTAAAGTGTTAAACGCAAACTAAAAAAATGTCCTCATACACACTATAATAAACTGATTTTTTTTTACAACAAAGCTTCGACTCAAATAATAGAAAATTGTCATAACATTTTTCAGTGATTCGTGATTGGAGCTACTGAAAAACAAATAATATATTTTAGATGACAAAAGTCATCTAAACATGATACATAACTATTCTATTGAACATGGATCTCAGAGATAATCCACTTTGCATTGATCCCTAAATCGAAACCACCCCAAACAAATACTCCATTGGTTATTTGACTTTATCAAGATCAAACCAATTCGAACTGTTTTTGTTTATCAGATCGAACCTTTGTGAATTGAAAAATCGAAACAGAAGTCTAATTAATTAATTAACTATAGAAATTCTTTATATATCATTTAATTTATTTCTTCTACATTATGGTATTGAATTATTATTATAAATGGCAGTGAAATTTAATAGCACATATATAATAGGGCTAATACTAATTTACACCTTGAACTATGTTGTTTTTTTCGTTTTATACCTAAATTATTTTGTACCAATAGCAACATATACCCACGGATTTATCAACTTGCAACCATTATACATTAACAAACAGTTTGAAGTGAGCAACACTATTAGAGCATCCTATCAATGTTAAGTCAGGAGATGAAGCTTAATTTGAAGGGTTCTCCCAAAAAACAACCACTCTAACTCCGGCAAAGAAGTTTACTTGAACCACATTGCTGCAAAGAAGATCAATGATTTCAGACTTATTCAGATGCATCGGACCGACCTGTCGAAAACGTACACGAAGAAAAACCAATCTCCAGGGGTGGAGAAATTTTAATCTGCAAGAGAACACTGACTAACAATGTATGCTAAACTGACAAATCTATCAAAATGTACTCTAATCCCCAGCCCCAAACATTCAACATCCTCCCCATGAATACTAACAAACCTTCAACCCCAAACATACAACATCCTCCATCCTTCCCATGAATCAAAGCAACAAACCCGAAAGGGAAACACAATTGAAGGAGAAGATTGATAATAAACAAGTCAGGTGTTACATCTCCGAGACTCAATCCCCTTTTTAATCGACCTTAATAAATCGAGTACGGGTGGGCATTTTGGAGGCTGCCAATGCAATAGCCCTTCTAGCTATACTTTCGGATACTCCAGCCAACTCATAGAGTACCCGACCCTCTTCAACAGCAGCTACATAATAGGCAGTGGCACCTTTCCCTTTGCCCATACGTGTTTCTGGAGGTTTCATTGAGACC
Source organism: Ajuga chamaepitys (assembly GCA_958295605.1). NCBI lineage: Eukaryota > Viridiplantae > Streptophyta > Magnoliopsida > Lamiales > Lamiaceae > Ajuga > Ajuga chamaepitys. Next base: position 48,121,322 of record OY282498.1, read on the forward strand.
GGTTGGTCGGGAATCATACGCACCCACATCTTTCCACCGCCGCGAGCATATCGTGATATAGCACGCCGACCCGCTTCGATTTGTCTAGCTTTGATCCAAGCCGGTTCGAGCGCCTGAAGTGCGTATTTACCGAATGCAATATGGCATCCCTTCATCTTCCTTCCTGTTTATGGATGTGGATCTACCTCCTGTCGAATAAAACTTAAGAAATTAGCCTTCTTCAAATTTCAGACAATTATGAGAAGAAATCAGCGTTCCACTGTTTGGTGAAGAAATTAATCAACAGAAGAAAGAAAAACATAGCTAAATCTTGTGAGAATAACAATGAAGATGGAGGAGGGTTTCCGTTAAACTAGGGTTGGCAACGAGGCAGGGCGGGAGGATAATCCCCATCCCCATCCCCGTTACAATACCAATTCCCCGTCCCCGTGAGAAGTGGCGGGGAAAAAATTTCCCCCAGATTTTAAATAAATAGTTGTAAATGGATAAAATATACCCATAAAACATAAAAACTAAACACCTAGAAACATAAAGGATACAATTAACAAACAATTAAACACCTAAAAATGATACATAAATCTTAGCTTCAAAGTCTCAAGGGAACTAAAATACATAATGCCATGACATAAGTCCAAAAAACATTCAAAGAGCTGATCACTTTGAAACCGATCCCAATTCTCCATTCAACAAGAAACATTCAAAGAGAATTAAAATAAACGCAAAAAACATCTTGTAGATATAATTGATAGAAATGTTGATATATAGCTACACAAAAAATTTAGAAAGTCAAGGAGCTGATCACAAGGATCATCAGAGGTGGAGAATCATTCAAATTCATATTTATATCTTATACATATAAAAAATTCCAGCATATCAGTAATCACTTGGCAAATGGCAACTGCATATATAAAGTTGCTAATTTTGTTTATGCCGAATTGAATTATTAATCCAACTGAATAAACAACATGTATATCAAACTTCAATCAAGCCAAGGGAAAATAATAGAATCATGGAAGTCAGCCATTTTTTAATTGGGAACATGCTTACTGTAGAAATTTTTTAAATCTTAATTTGGTGTTTCGAAATGGAAAAGCCAAAATTAAAAAGATTGTTTCAATAAAATGTCCCTCTCCAAAATTCCAAAGTGTCAAACAGCCTTTGAACTCAAAATTTTGCTACATCTAAAACCGAATTTTTTTAGCTATATCAGAATTTTTCTTTGCTGTGAAAATGGCGACGAAGCTCGGGCCGAAATCCGAAATTTTACGTTACCTGGAACTTGTCTTCGCGACCAACCTGTCGGAGACTCGGACGAAGAGAGGTTGTCGTTGTCGTTGTCGTCGCCGTCGGGCAGTCGGAGCTTAGAAACGGATCGACGCTAATGAAGGTCGAAGACAGACCACGGCTGCTGCAGTGCTGCGCAGATGCTGCTGGCTATAGTGAGGAAGAAAATTAGATTAGGGTTAGGTGAAAAATGGTGCAAACAAAAATCTACAAATGAGGTAATTTTGTATGTTTATATATATACAAGGATAGAATAGTAATTTCATGTATCGAGGTCTCGAGGGAATGGGGTTGGGAACACTATTTCCATTTCCGTCATCGGGACCGAAATTTGCCTCGTCCCGTCCCATCGGATGAAAATAATGAGAAATTCCCGCCCCGTTCATAAAGGAATTCTTCGCCTAGTGTCGATCCTAGTTCAATAAAATATAAGTTATTAATTAGTTGAACTTGTTAAAACTTATTAAAAGCAATTAGTATGATCGATTGCTTAAATTAAAAAGTATTCCCTTCCTCCCGGCTGAGTTTACACACTTTTTTTTCGGGACGTCTCATCTAAGTTTGCACACCCTTAAGAAAGAAAGTTTTCACACATTCTTCACCCTTTCAATCTCCACCTTTAAAAAAGTCAACCAAAAATCAAAAAATAATTTTTCTTAATATATGTGCCTGCTCAAATGTGTAAACTCAGCCGGGACGGAGGGAGTAATTAATATGTGTGTATTCACCGCTAAACTTTTCACGATGAAAAAGAACGTCGCAAGTCTTATCTATGTGCTAACAATGTATCGTTCCAAGTTCTCAATCCAATATGTTTTTAAAACTATAATATGATCTATGTTAATTACTTATGTGTAAATCTATATATACTATACATCATAACATAGTCAATTCTTTGTAGTCGATCCAATCTAATAATTTATAGGAACAAACATCAATATGTAAATAAAAATTTATCAAAGGAAATTTCGTAGAAGTACAATATTAGTAACCTTGAAATTAAAACTTATGAGGCGATGATACAAATTAAGGTTTATATTATAACAACTCGTTTTTAAGAGTTGATAAAAGTACTCTCACTGTTACTGTTTTGCATTTTATTTTCGTTCTAGCAAGATTTTAATTATTTAGATATAACGATAAATATGTATATGTTTATTATGATCAACTTCAATGATCAAAAGAGAGATATGATATATTTAAATAGGATTAAAGTCATGTGACTAGACCAAAAATTTAATGAGGATATGATCCATTAGCCCACCTTGACATAGTAACGTTATGATTTTTTTTGTTTTTGTATCTATCTTTTTTCTTTTTATTAATAGACTTAGGGAAAATTGGTAAAAACATCCTTTAAGTTTACACTAATTAAGAAATCATCCCGTATGTTTGGTCGTTTAAGAAAATGTCCAACAATTTTAAAAAAATTGGCAATAATGCCTCGCGACCGGGAATCGCCTGTAATCCATCAGGTCACAGGCTGACGCGGCATTTGACTCGCTGATGTGGTCAATATTTGTACATGTGTGGGCGGATTTGGGGAATTTAGATGGAAAAATGAGGCATGTGCTTATCACATGACCACATTACTCAATTAAATACATGTATTCCCTTAATTCTTTCTCTCTCAAGAATCAAATTCTTCCCCTGTTCTATCAATATTCAACATTATTCCCACTATCAACAATTAACAACTTAATGCCTTGTATTTCACTGGAATACGATTAAACCCTGTTTGAGACAGCAAATTACCCACAACTGCAAGATCCCTGCAAAACACCCCCTGAAAAACCTACGCCGGTGCGTCTTCACTCCCGCCGCCGACTTGTTTGGCACCGGAATCTGTTCGATTCTGGCGGCAGAAGACGGTGGTGGTGGGGCCCCTTCTTTCGCGCCTCCTCGTCCAAAATTGTAGCCATTACACCAGTGTAGCCCTTCTGAATCAAGCAGATTTAAGAGAATAAGTGACAATATGTCAAATACGGAGAGGGAAAAACTGGAGAACACTAGCCGGAGTTGGTTGGGCGAAGGAGTAAGGGCACTGAAAATGGTCTGAAGGAGAAGGAGAATGGCGTGAACTCGTAACCGAAAAATGGTGGAGTCAAAATGTAAGGGGTGGGGTGCGGAGGGGGGGGGGGGGAGATGGTGATGTTTAAGTGAAGTGAAAATGGTGTCGTGGGGAGGGGTGGGGGTTTGCAGGTGGAGTGAAAATGGTAGGGGAAGGTGGAGGAAGATGATGATGTGTATTTTTTGTGTTATTAATTAAATTAATATAATTTTCTGGTGCAACACGTGTCTAAAATCGGATTCAAATCACCTTTCTTATGCCACGTCAACCTGTAACCGGATGGGTTACAGGGAATTCCCGGTCGCAGGGCATAATTACCAATTTTTTTCAAATTATTGGGCATTTTTGTAAAGTGGTAAACATACAGGATGATTTCTTAATTAGTATAAACTTAAAGGATGTTTTTACCAATTTTCCCATAGACTTAATTGGATAGATATCTGCAAAAATCTAAATTGTAATTAGTAGTGAAGTGAAGTAAATTAGGATCAGTACCTAAAGTTGAGCATTATACATCAATGTTATCAAAATCGCGATTCGAATTGTACAACTCTACGAGTTGTTTATGCTTCTCAACTCGCATACTAGATCGAGTACTCATGGAATTACAGTATAATCACAAGTTGAATCAGTGAAATCGGTGGAACCTTGCAGGTAGGATCAGTATAATCTTTAAATCCTAAAAATTAATTGAAGTACATTAAAACCTCAATTAGTAAGCATGATTACTAATTGAATCAAAATCTCACAATCTTCATTCCAAATTATTATTTCACCGTCTGAATGCAATTTTTAATATATATAAGCATATTTGAGATGTATTTACATGCATAAATATATATTTATTTTTTATATTTGCATAACTTGTAGAATCTTACGGTTCTACCATTCGATCCTACGATCCGATTTTAAACCCAGTGATAGGTATGGCCCAGTCGCTTCGGGTCGGGTTGACACTTCGGACCAAGTAAACCCGACCCGAATACCCCGGCCCATTAACCAGCCCAGAAGTATGCGTCTCAAATAATGTGGCCTAATGGGTTCCGCGATTCAAGGCCCACGATCTACTCCCAACTTCCATGCAACGGAAAAGAGGCGCGATGATAGGGAGTTAGTTAGGGTTCAGGATTGAATAGTATAAATAGGAGAATGAAACTCGGAATTAGGGTTGGTTTTTTGGTATTCTGAAACTATAGTGTGTAACTTGAAAAGAGAAGAGAAATAAACACCACGGCCGGTGCCATTTTTTGCCCGTGGACGTAGATCTCCGGATCGAACCACGTATATCTTGCGTGTTTTTATATTTCTTGCATTGATTTAGGCTGAATTGATTGGATACGGGATTGCGCTTTATCACCCAGGGATGGAGATAATCAATTTCAATTCAGAAGAGATGCCCAATTTTTTTGTGAGTGCAGTTTTAATAAATTTAGTTTTCTATTACAGTGAATTTAAATTTCAAAATATATATAGTTGGAGAAGGTGTTCGTGTAAAATAATATAAGTAAATTAATATTAATGAATATGAATGACTATACGTGTGATGCACTTTGGCTTTTACACCCAAAAGTGCAACATATGTTATAACATTTGAATTAATATATAATGCACGCAACATATAAAATCATTAATATATCAATAGTGAATATGTGGCAAATGTCAATGCAAATGTTATAGAAGATTTTGCACTATCAATTGTAGAATATTAATATTGATTTATGACATATTTACTTTTTAGCAATTGATGGTGTACTTCTATCATTTTTTAGGGTGAAAAGTAGTTTATTCATAAAAAAAAAACAAAAAAACACCGGGCTAACGCCCTACGAAGAAGTAAAAGTTTTATGTCATGAGGTACTTCTTCTACCCGTATTCTTACATCATCTAGATCATAATATGAGGATTTTTTTGCATTGTTTACATAATCTGACTTATATGGATGCATCTCAACATGTTTTGGTACTATAAGGAGGAGAAAGAAAAGAAATTAATTAAATTATGGTGGATTCTATTATTTATGTGGCGTTCCACATGAACGGTACGTATATAAAATGGTGACTATCAGTGAACATACGATCATTTATATTGAAATATATAATTTGATTGAGCATAAAGTACTATATAATACATTGATAGATTAATTAGTTATAAGTTTCTTTATTCTGATAGGCATAAAAAGATACACACATACATACGTGTGTCTGCGTGCGCTCATGTCTATAATCGTAAATTCAGTTGATTTCGTTCAAAAGTTCTTTCACAATTCTAACTTTAATTAATTCTCTCAATTTTATAGTGTAGCTAAATTACACCTAGCAGCCCCCTGCCATCTTTTACTTGAAGGACCAGCCCCCCTCCATGACAGGGCTTAGACGTCCCCCACCACTGGTATCGGCTGCACCGATCGACCAGACGTTGCCCAAGCAGTTGCCAGACCACACTCTCCACCGTGCCAACCGTGGACAGTCCTTGACCGTCAGTGTGAATCCATGGGCCAAAACCATGTTCAACGACCTTACCCTCCTCCTTCGCTAGACAACTGTTGGAACAGTCCACCTCAACATGATCTCGCCCAAAACAGTAGCAAAAGTTGGACAATTTCTCCTATCGGCATAGAACAACATCCTGGTAACCACCAATCGAAACCGTGGTCCCCCGAAACAAGAGTTTCGACTAATCAACAAGCACCCACACCACGTGGTGTATCAATCTCAAGTACCTGTCCTATTTTTCCGACAAGTACCTGTCCTATTTTTCCGACAATAGCTCGACCTACCTCGTCTGACATATAACGAAATTGGAGGCAAATACACATGTATCTGCATCCAGAAAGGGACCTGCGTGATCTAAAGCATGTCCAGTTTTTTACCGCCATTTAATTTTTCCAGCCCTAACAAAGCGCCGTTAAGGTTCCAAGGCTGGTTGGGCAACATCCAATAGCATTCAATTGGGTCGCTGAAACTGAACACCAGTTGTCCCCGACCAACATCAGACACCGCAAGAGTACCGTCTAGCTGCCACACCCTTGTCAATGCCGCCATCAATATCTTTCAAGACGTTAGCAATAAATTAAGATATAATTCAAAAAATAAGTCCCTAATCGAGAAACTGAAATCATAGGTCTCAAATTGAGAATTTCTAAAATTTAGACATTCTAGTAGACATTACTCCTAGCTTAATTGACAAACTCAAAAGTTTCTGTTAAAATAATAAATAAATACAAAGATTAGTTGGACTTGGAACTTATGAATTCTAATAGTAGTTCACATAAACGCAGTCACTATAAGAAAAAAATCACTAAGGAAATATAAACGCAGGATATAGATTATAGGACAAAAAAGTCGGGCTCGATTAGCAATTTAGCAAAGCCCATCTAACCTGTGAATCAACTATTGTTTTCATATAGTATAACAATAACAACAATAAACAGATATTGTATACAAGTTTCATCCTCTATCCATCAAAAGGGCCACCAGCGCCTCCTTCCCTGGTTTCTCTGCACCAAACAACACAACCAATTAGATTAATTAACAAGGCAGAAAATATGTTGTTCCAAAAGCAAGACGCATGCTTCTCTAGATTGTTGCAAGACACTAGGCAATAGTCACGTGGCATGCTAATGCTTTGACGGAGTTAGCAAGGCCTAGATGGGATCAGATAGGTTTACCAAGTGCGAAAAGGAGAAGGAAAGCCAACCTTTTGGTCATGAATCTGCTGGGATTCCAATACTATAGACTTGGGGAGAACGCTGTTATTGATGTTTTGCAAGTAGGGCTCTACTTTCTCCTTCAGCATCTCATTCAACTGTAAATTGACATATGAAGAAGGGTGCAATAATTATCGGAAGGCATTCAAAAATACAGTACGTTAAAAACAGTTAAGTGGGTATAACACCTGAAAATGGTTCTTTGTTTGGATTTATATTGGACGTGTGTAGGCTTAGTCCAAGAGTTTTATGTAAACGCCTTTCAGAAATTTACTGACCTTCTCTTCACGCCACTTTGTTTCCCACTGTGCGTCCAAAATCTTGTCGGCAATTTCTCTTTGTGCATTAAGAAGAATGGTCATCTCGTATAGCTTCTTCGGATCTTTAAGGTCTTCCTCACTCCAAGAAGAAGCAGTTAGTGGAAGGTCCAAGTCCTGCAAACATGCTTAAATTACCCTTTGAATAGGGACCACAAGTAATTTCCATGGTTTAATAGTTCGTGAAATAGGTTATTATTTGTATAAATCAATTTTCTGAGTTAATTCATCACAACTTTTACACGATTAAATTTTTAGTACAGTGACATGCTGGTTCTGAAGCCAGAGTTCCCGATTCCAGGTATTGACACCCCATAGTAACAATGTAATTAGAAGAGAATCAACACAACTCAAGGGGCCAAAAAGAAAACGAAAAGAAGAAAAACGTACTCCCCAATTGCGAGGTCTTGGAGGAGGATTAAGCTTCATTACTTCGGCCTCCAGAGCTTTCTTGGCCTTGTAAAAAGGAACGTTCTTCACGATGACTGGATCATCCTTTGCCCGGCCGGGATCAACAGAGATTAATGCCTGTCAATTTGATAAAAAAGTGAAAATAAAATCTTAACCAACTCGCATTCATTTTCGAGTACTCAAGCTACCCTAAGTCCTCTCCCAAATAGCAGGCCACGTCATTTCTTTTCTCTTCTCATACATTTTGGACGATAAATACAAATTACGAATTCAAATAAGGTATGAGGTTATGATGATACTTTGCCAATCCCACTGCAATCGTCTAATAGAGTTATTCCATATAAATCTTTAGATAAAAGAGCTACATATTGTCAAAGGTGCCCACTCAACACAGTAGCTGAACCAAAGATGTTCGTGTCATCAAGAAAAAATGGAATGGGGTATTTTCTTCCATACCCAACCCCACTCAAAGAATATTGAATCAAGCAACATAATAGTCGGTAACAGGACCTGCTAGAGTATACACAAGGTACTCCTTCAAGGAAGAAAATTATTTGTTAGTAGACAATCATCCTACCTCTTGCAAATGCTCCCACCCAGGCTTCCGTTTAGCAACTTCATCGCGGAGTTGATCATACCGCATAGATTCCTAATAAACAGTAAAGAGAATAAGAAACCACAAAACCCTATGAAAGCATAGTATACAAAGCACCAAAAGAAGCAACTACAATTGTTCATAGAGACAAAAGCTCCAGTTACAGGAAGTGGACATTCATTAGGTCTTTCTAATTATGGTTGTGAAAGCCAAATACAAGGATGTCCACTGTGTGTTATATCTTCACGGCAGAAACAACTCTATCGTGTAATCTTGGATAAGGAAGCACAGTAAGCTGGATGTTTCTTACAATCAGCATTCAACTAGTTATGTAACTTGGCAAATGTTATATGACATGCATATAATGTGACAATAGTATTTCCCTTTATCCTAACAACATGGAAATAGAAAATTACCTCACTCATTAGCCAGATGATTTCAGTAGAGAACAAGATACAATACTATGCCCCTCTCACCTTCTACAGTATTAACAGATTTATCAAAACGCAAGTTTTCTAGTTTTAGACCATATGTTAAATTGTCAAATAATGTCCTGAAATTGTCAATGATTATGCTTCATTAAACTAAGTAAAAATGACATGATCCTACCGAAAAAAGAGTAAGAATGACATGAGAAATTGATCAGGGTCGACCCAGTTCACATAAAAGGAAACTGGACCTTGTATTCCCACCAAATCTTCTGCTTGACATCATCGTCATATTCAATACCTCCCACAATCTGAGGGAAGGTTATCAACCAGAAAGCAGCAATGCTTGGGTCCTTCATACCGTGAACTATATGCTGCACATGTTGAAATAAATAAATAAATCAGTTGCACTGCTGCCAATATATGATTATCAAATGTAGCCAAAGCTTCCATACTGAAATATGATGTATTATATATCTGAGCGAGACTTGAGAGAACCAAATACTTGCTAAGGTCCCAATCATCTTTTTGTTTAGACTCTAATTTTCTCAATTTGATCTTGACATCTATATCAAGACCTCCTCAGAATAAGGTGAACAAAACATATTCTAGAGATCAATCCTGAAAAGCGTCAGCGCCATTTAACTGCATAACAGTAGGGTTTCTCTTAGAAACTAACCAGCACAAACCAAAGAATACAACTACTTCTGAGAATAGAGTTCTGATACCATCAGTTAACATATGCATAATGCTCCACAAACCCTAAATATTTGGCAATGTTTATGAACATGATATCAGGAAGTTCCTCTCTGACATAGCAACAATTCAACAAGCTGATCTACCAAAGCCACTTATTTTTTCAGGGGATAGACCCCATTACTAGGAAGACACTACGCCTACAGAAACAACGAGAAATGAATTGCCGTCAACTAACTGTCACTCACTAATAAAGCAGATGTGCTTTCAAGACAAGGAAAACATCATAGGCACAAGATAGAACTTTCCACTAGGATAATACACTGTAAACTGAGTTTTATAAGCATTAGACGGTATCTGAAGCAGAAGAGCTATTTTCCACTTCCTCATAGAAACACCTAACAAATCTCATACTACATGAAGAAAAACTAGCAGACATATAACAATCTCACAGGCTACATTTATCTAAAAGAAAAATTAGAGAGAATTAAATAGCACAAACCTCATACGGATAGTCCATCTTACGCATGATGTTATAGGCTTTCCATGGAGGTTCCATTATCTGAGCAGAAACAGAACAATAGATAGATCAGCAACCAATAACCTATGAGTTTAAGCATGAGATATATCAGCTTATATCATTTGCATGGAACTGAAATTATAAATTACACAAAAGTCGGAAAATAAATCTGCAGTGACAAAAAAGGACCAGATCTTACATCATCTGCTGATATCCTAATCGGTGACTTGCCTTTGCATTCTGGACATTTCATCACTCCCTGCAAAGAAAGATAAATGAACCACGATGATGGATACCAAAAATACATCCCTTCTGAACGTTTGACAGCTATGATCTAAGGTCCACAAGGAAGTCAATAGGTAAACAATTGTTGTTGGCCACGATGGAAACTCACAAATTCAGTATATCGTAAATACACAATAGCAAATGTAGCACAAAAAAAAAATGAACTAGCATGAAAAGGGACCTCTTGAGTAAACAACTGAAACTGAGACGTTACGGGCACCGGGACATCACTCTCATGGAAATAATGCTTATAAAGATTGTTATAATAAAGATTGGAAAAATGTCAACAATCCAACAGCTACTGTAAGAAAACCTAAGGACATGTTGCATTATGAAGAAATCATAGTTCTTACTGATCCGTCGCAGTTTGGACATTCTTTAGATGGCAATGGCAAGTGAAGGTCAACACTTGAGGGTAGGTGAACCAACTCTGCTCGGGTTTCAGTAATAGCATCTGCAATATTTTCGGCTGTTGCCTTCTCTCCACTACAAAATTATCAATAACATAACAGAACTGAAGTATCATGCTAACAAAGTGAAATTTATAGGTTTAGGGAAAAAACTGCTTAATAATAAATAATTAAGATTAGCATGGTGACAGCCACCATAGGCGTACAGGAAATCTCAACCAATGGATTCTGCAATACTGTAATTCAAGCATCGCTGTTCTTTAGTTTGCATCAGGTGGAATGTTAGAGTCACCATGGTACCACTAAGTGATAGCAGGAGAAAATAAAACAAGAACCCTGGGGTCTTTAAATATAAATACATTTAAGAGTACAAACTCTTTCAAATATAAACTACAGAAAAATCAAATGGAAATATGCCCAATTAAAGTGGTAAAGGCTCTTATAATCCATATAGGTTTAGCCTCCAAATGCTGAAAAAAACATCAGTGTTGATCTACCTTCTCAAAGCATAATTTTTCACTTGGTATTGCACCCTTCCTGAGCCTCTGCACATGGTGCACTGCATGGCCTGCCATCCAGTGCAAGTTCGACAATTTCTGCATTTGCAAATTTGAGGATTCAGTTCATCAACTTACAAAATATAGGCACATCATATTTAGTCAGGTGAGGAAGATTTAGACTTAATTATTATTGGTTTTCCACAAAAGTTGAATAGTAAACCCCAATCATGTTACAACGCATAAAAAGTTGACTGTTATCCCAGGATTTCTCATATGATCATGGTACAAACCAACCCGTAGCAAAGCAGATATGTTTTTTCCTAGTAGAGGACCCACACATGGTCTTGTTCAGGTGAACATTGATAGCATAAGCATGAGGATCTATATATGTCTAGTCATTGGGTTAGAGAAGGTAATAGGTGAAGATATAGAATGAAATGGGTTATAAACCTTTATCAGCCTACTTTTTCTCATACAAAGTTTATGCCTCAAAGGATAAAAAGCCTTCAATACAAAATGAATAGATGTCGAGAAAATGGGGAAGCAATAAAACACAAGAATTTTGTCACCCTCACTATAACAAAGAAAGAATAATAAAAGTAGGATGTGGCTTTAGTTAAATATCGATGATTTTGCATATTAAGTTTGAAACACGCAACTGATAAGGTACTATAAGTTTATCATCAAATTCTGGATTTTTAATTTGTTGGTTGTTACTATAAGTTTATCACAATTCAGTGGAGTATAGTCAGCAGGTATGGCTGTTACTATTTACATCAAAATGCAAGACCACACCAAGAGATTTTTGCAGCAAGACTTTCCACCTCATGCAAATGGCGATGCAGAATTCGTTGCGAAACTGCAGGTTCTAGAATAAAAGTTTTTGCAATCAAATGCATCTACAGTAGAATAAAATATAAAATAAATAAATAATTAACTGAAATTCCTCATGCTTTACTACTAAATTTTTGTGTTGGTGAAAGCTGAAATAATGACTAAACGCATTATTAGAGTAACCCAAAACTTAACGCATGAGCTAAAAATCACCTCTGACTCAAAACCTTCTTTCCCAGTTCGAATGCAATGTCATAAGTGCCAAGAGTAGCAACGACCTGAAATAAACAAGGATTAACGAATAACATATGGATCCAATCCATCAGTGCTAAAATATTATGTTTAGAGCCTATCTTGTTTTCCCCAAGAGAAAGTAAAATGGCAAGTAATTGACCAAGTGAGTTTAATCTTCTCTTACAATTTCTAACATGATATATCTCAGCCGGACAAATTTGCCTATAGATGATAGCTAAAATTATCCCATCTATTTTTTTCCTTATTGCGGATTTACATATTTTACTTACTGGAAAGGAAGATTCAAATTAAAATGTAAAAGAGACTGCCAAAATGAGTGCAGTGCTAAAAGAAATGCTAAGCTGAATAGAAGGAAGGCAATTGATTAGTCACTGGTAAATCTATTGCCACGAACAATATAAGTATCCAGAGTCATATCCAAGAAGTAGCAGCATGAGAATACCATTTGTAACTTTACTATCGAAGAACCAACAAGAGTTAAATCCCAAGCAACAAGTACCTTAAACCCTTTAGACAACCAAACCAAATACCATACGAGCAAAAGTTTATGCAGGCAATAGCTGCATTGCATATAGCCTCTTAAGAGGAAAAAAAACAGCCATCTGCTTGTGTCTTCCTATTCTAACCTCGCTCACTTCACACAATTCTCAACATCCAGCAGATAATTCCTCCCCCAGTCCATGTCATAACAACATATGAACATCAATAACTCCACTTTTGCATTGTTTTTCAGAGAGAGAGTGAGAGAGCAGTTGCCTGTAAAACCTAAAAACCACTTCCACAAGATGTGCAATCAACCCCCAAAACTACTACAATTTGTACACATACAGCTCGACAGACAAACATAAGACAGTACAAAAGAGATTAAGAGCACGACATACGAAAATGGCGGAGTAAGAGAGCTTGGATATGAGCTCAGGGACGCCGAAGCCGCGCGGCGCAGAGCCAGCAATGTCGAATGGGAGGGTGAAGGGCGAAAGCACGATTTTGATGGGGAAGTCGATAATGTCCATGAATTGCTGGCCATAGCGCCGCGACAAGTTCTTGTACTGCGAGTCCAAGAATGCCTTGATGCTCTTCGCCAGCTTGTCTGTTCCTCGAGACATTTTCGCCCGCTGACGACGTTGGAAGAGCGGAGGAGATGATGATGATGCACTGCGGATAATAGTGTGGTTTGTTCGGGTTTTGGGTTTATCAGATGCGACTTTGCCCTACCAAACAGCGCTTTTGGACTTTTGAGACAAATAAATAAATTTGAATGTTTTCGAATACCTGTTTTTGTTTCAACACTGACATAAAATAAGTATGTTATCACATGTTTTTTCTGTTTCTTATATTTTTTTAAATACAATTTGCATGTTATCACATGTTTTTTCTATGCTTCTTATATTCTTTTAAATACAATTTCTATTTAAAACCATGTTTTTTATCAAGCAACACAAATTCTATTTTTTATATATAAATCACTAAAAATATTGGAAACATTTTTACTTTTGCTTAAAATTATATTTTCTACAATCTTTAAATTTAATCAGTTATTTTAAAGTGGAAGCTATTGCAAACACTCCCGTAAAGATGTGTTTGTGTCTGCTTAATTAAATAATTTTTTTTTATTTTGACTTAATATAGCTAAGTGGAATGTTTGTGAGAAATTGCTTCCATTATAATAAATCATTTAGAAGTTAAAAGATACAGGTACCAAGAATGTTGTTTTTATCTACTTCTCAACATTGATTTCCATAATTCAAGACATGAGAAGTGCTTAATTATCACACACTCTATCTCTTTCATTTTTGTCAAGATCGCTTTATTTACAAACACTATTCACTGCGTCTCAACAATACAAGCACTACTTAATTTCAATTATAAATAATTTTTAAGCAAATTCTAATTTTATTCACTTATTCGAAAGTAAAAGAAAGCACGCCTTAAATACCAAATAAAGATGTGATTTTGCCTTGTCCCTTGTTCGGCCTGAGACATTGGGCCACTCCCCCTCTCCCACAAACCTTTACGAAGTGGGGTTAGTATACGGATAATAGTATAATTGATCTTCCGTCTAATGAGTATTGTTTCAAGTAGTAAATTGTGCCCGTTTCTAATAAACAGTTTCGTTCTACTGATTTAAATATAATAAAAAATGATTTTCTTAATTTTACAAATTACTTAGATTTGATTGAATAAGTTAAATGAAAAAATAAAATAAGTTGTATAAGTGTGTTTTGATAGTTTTTCTAGAGTTGCGCATTCATTTAGTGGTGCCATTATTGTAGAAGATGATGTACGATTGGGAGGAAAATACCTGAATTAATTACTTCTAGCAATTAGCAATAATTGGAGATTGTTATCGAATAATTTACATTAGTGCTAGAATGTCGACCACGTTTCTAAATTTACTAGATTTAAATCGACTCCTCTTCCACCCTACCAACGTGGTCCTGATTCTAGCCCGTGATTCACTAAACTATCTGGGTTTTTAGTTTCTCCGATGATGAGCCATCGGTGCGCCCAAAGCTATTACGAAATTCGTATCGATTCTACAAAATGATGATGCGGAAGAGATTGAGGAGTTTCAGTTATGAACCCAGTTTCGTGTAGTGATTGTGAGTTTGCGTTTAACATGAGAGATTCAACAATTATGGATGTGAGTTTGGTACTGGAGGCTGTTGTTGATTCATAGGGCACATAGCCACATACATCATCGCTCTAAAGGTCAAGGTGTCGTCTCACCACACGTATTAGACACTGTGAAACGTGCACAATCGACTTGGACATTGTTCAATGGCAATGGCAGCATTAGTGGAGTGAAGCTGGAGATGCTCAAGTGAGCCATGCATTTTGGTCATCACCTCGCTCGGCTCGGTTGATTGTCTTTCGATCCTGGCTTTCCCCAAGGAAATGATGGCGACGCTCACACGGTAGTGGCACAAGAACTGATCTGAGAGCATCATGATAAATTTGGGGAGCAAAAAATTTAGGGTTCTTCTTTGGTAGTTTGATTCGGGGAACGACTTTCAAGACTTCTTTTTTTTTATGATCTATTTTTTTCTAATGTCTAATGTGTATTTTTTGTTTAAGAACACATAATCAATATAAGCCACACATTAGTTTCTTTGCAAGTTTTCCGCAATTCTTGCGGACACGTTCAAGTCATGTGACTGATTCCGGGTGATTCATCAATTCTCAATGAAAATTAGGCACTTAATTAGGTTACGTGACGATATTAAAAATGTAAAAAATTATGGCACTTAATCTATGACAATCGCCATAATGTCGGAAGAAGGAAGCATCATTCGCACTTTAAGAGGAAGCTTCTGCAATCACATATGTTTGAATTATTAGTCAGTCTGGTAAAATCGGCATAACACGATGGACTAGTTTAGCCCGTCTGATACTTTAGATGGCTGGGCCTAGAGGTGGAAATTTCGGGAGACCAGGCTTGCCCAGCCCATTGACGGGTCAAATCGACCCAAAATTTTATCAGGCCAAATATTAGTGAGTCCAAGCCAGTCCAACTCATCCTCTTAAAATATACTAAGATTTTCGGACCTACTTGTGACCCTTGACAGAATTCCTTATCAGACACTCATGAGTTTCGAGCTTTTGGGCATCGGATCGGGCCTGTCAGGGACGATGGTACTTCGTGCCCAGATTCCTATTGCCTAACCCATCTAAAATGTAGGGCTGGATGGGCTAGCCCACCGGGCCAACCTGATGTTGCCAGCTGGGTCATAAAAATCTAGGCTTGAAATACCATCGGGTCCAGCAAGCCCGTCCCGATGGCCCAAAAGTTTGATAGACAACAGCCAGCCCGAAAATCTCAATATATTTAAGGAGGATGGACTGGGCTGGGCTCAATAAAATTTTTCCTAATAAAAATTGGAACCAACTCGACATATGATGTTGGCCCAATGAACTAGGGCATGTGAGGTCGGTCACCCAGACCGTAGCCTTCAATTACTTAAACAAAAAATGCATAAAGGGCTTATTTTATTTGAATTGATAAAATATAGGAGAAATATTGGTACCTAATTTTCATAATCTCTTGCGTAAACTAAGATAATAATTAAACCAAGAATATAAAAAAATTAGCATACTAGCAGGTTCAACGTCGTCGCCACCAACATCTGGTGGTGCACTAGCAAGGCTCGCCGCCACGTCGTTGAGCAACAAACCAGCCTCCACTTCGCCGCTTTTCGCAACAAAATGCAGTCGCATCTTCCCAAAAACTACTTCAGAAAGGCACTGATCCGAGTAGAAGCCTCACATAAATCAGGAAACCTGCTCGCAAACTCCATCGGCACAACTTAAAAGAAAATTTGTGAAGCTATGGAGAAAGTTATCGATGACATAATGATAGGGGAAATATGTACGCCATTATCTGCAATGGAGGACCATTCCTCCATTAGACAATGGTGTAAAGGAAATGAAGTTACGACTCTGATAGAAACTCTCCCGCGCTGACCTCTAACCAATAGGAGGGGAATGAACTCAACTCTGAGGGCCTAAATGCCACCAGTGGACGAGTCAGAGCTGAAACTCTGGACCACCACCAGGCAGGTCCTCGACCATTCAGATCTGAAGGATGTCAAAAGTGAACTAAGATCCCCGTGTCAGCTCTGACAGAGTCACAGAGTTGGGATGCTCAAAGTTCCACTCTGAAGAAATAGACCTTATCCGACAAGGAATACTCTCATGAATGTTATCACTTATTGTGGATAATGTTGGCTTAGAGACGAACTAAGTGCCACCATGGTGGCTTGGGCACCAAGATATGTGCTCCTCAACTGTTCGACAAGAATTACATACAACTGTTAGTCTTTCTGACAAAAGGTACTGTACCTCCGCGGTAAAAGGGGACATATGACAAAAGGATATTGGGCAAACGAAATGACCCTCTTGCCCGTTGTCTCATAAACAGTAAATATAAATAATGGCTCATTCAATTAAAGAAAGGTTACATTCTCTACACTTTCACTATTCCATTGCTTCATACTTTTGCTCTCATTGAGCCGAAATCTGACTTGAGTGTCAGAGGATTTTTGCAGGGGCAGCTCCAGGCTTTGTTTTGCAGGTCTACGAGCATTCCAGGAAAAGATGATCCGACTCGATCCTTTGGCAAAATTCGGATACTCTAATAGGTATATTTCAACCTTGTACATCTTCAAGCACTGTTGAGGCTGTGCTCAAACATCCCATATCACATAATATTCATTTCTTATATAAAATGATGATGATAAATTTTTATCGTAGCCCAATAATGACAAATAACTTCTTAAATAATTTTATGAAATATATTTTTATATTTTTTTATTTAAATGAATTTCAAAGTTTAAATCAGAAAAGTTTTTCTTATTGTTTTATGGATTTTAAATGAATTTTATATTTTTATTTTTTTAAAATTTATATTTATTTTTAAATTTTTATATAGAATCATTTAGAGATTTTCTAAATTATTTATTTTATATTTTTAATAATTTTTTGAAAATAAGATGGCCACGTGTCGCCATCTTATTGGATATTTTGACATATGCTGAGCACATGACCTATATATGCCAGAAAATATAGCCGAAGGTTGTAAAGTGCCAAAAAAATGTATAATACAGGTTGTGATCGGAAAAAATATTTAGTTTAGGTTGCAAAGTGTAAAATCACGCATAGTATATATTGCATTTTGTAATTACCATAAAATTTAATATACGCATCAGACATAACATGCCCTTGGCTCGATATGATGTAAGGATGGAAGACAGATATGAACTTCATTAGATTCTGTGGTTCATATGTCGCTTGATTGAACCCTATAAAACAACATCTCTATGCATATTCTCTAACATATAATATTTCTTTAAATTAGCAATGTTCCATGCCTCGGGCAGAGCCAGACCAGCATTGTCTTTCAAAGATAAGCCCCTTTTTCCCAACTCTTCGATTACACGGTATGATCCCTCACCAATTTGATTGCAACTTCCCTACATGTTTGAGCCCATCAACTCTTTTCAACACCCAATCTCCCTTCCGGATCTCTCTCACCTTGGCTTTCTTCCCATATACCGCTTTGACCTGCCCCTTGTATCTTTCCATGCGAACTAAAACGGCCCCCCTCAACTCCAGTAACATGTCGAGATCCTCTTTGCATAACTCCTTATTCCTTTGCTCCTGATAACTCATCACTAGCTCGAAAACATCGAACAACCATAAAAATCTGGTGATATAGCTAAATTTGAAATATAAAATATAACATGACACGAACAAAATAACACCATCTACTTTTGACCCTATTCCAAGGCCGGGATGAACAACTAGGACAACACTCCCTGCATCCTAAACAACAACTGTTTCAACATCTAAAAACTCATGCCTCAAACTCATAAAAGGTTACCACAAACGACGCCATTGATGTGTGTGTATGTGTTTTAAGTTATTTTCTCCAATATCCGTAAAAGACCAACAATCACACATATGAGGCATTAGACGAAGGACAAAAACCGTGAACTTATTCAAAAAAGGATAGAAATATCTCTGGGCTTTTTGTTCAACTTTGATTCCATGCCGTGAAGATTACCTGAAAAACCACCGGCTTTTGTTCCGGTGGAAGAACTTCCGAAACTTAAATTAGTATTTGACAGAAATGTAAAGACGATAGCAAGAACGATAATGAGAAACAATAAAACAATGATCAATCAAAGAAGACAGTCCTTTTGTTTTAAAGGGGGGTATTTATACTTTTTTTTCCCCAAGGATAAAAGAGTAATTCTGACCTATTTAGGCAACCCTAATCCGTACGAGCCATACCTCATACGGTCTCGAAGCCCACACATAAGGCCATTTTGATTGGACTGGGTTACGCATGCATGCTCCTCTCCTAACTGGGCCTAGTTTTAGATCGTAAGTTTATCCTCCTATATTCGTCTAGATTCTGGCTCTCTCTATTCTCTGTTTCTTCAACAAAGGACCATGATTGTTCCGTAATATTCGAGGCTGTAACAATGCAATGCTTCCCTCTTCTAATAAAGTTCATCGAAGGCCCAGAAAAAAGGGGGTCCTCGAGTGCCGAGTTGTGAAACCCTCTTAGGTCCACAGGGGCTTTTCTGGAAAACAGACTTGATGCTTTTTTCCACATCAGAATGTATACATCGAATTTTTTGATATATTTTTTTTTATTTTGGAGGAAATATACATCAGAATCATTAATGCATTTTATTAGAAAATATTGTTAACGCAGTGATAGTAAGACAGTAATAAAGTCAAGATATAAAGAGAACCAAGAGCTGGTAAAATAAACACCCAAATGCAAATGGTAAATTTGGGCTGCGTACAAGAATCTAATTCCTTTCACGCCTGAGCTGGTAACAAAGTTTTCCTCCATAAACAAACCTCTAAAAAAGGAATAAATAAATAAATAAGGGAAAGCATCACTGACCGTGCTTCCTATTCACACCAAAATACGCACACTCATATATATACGCCTGTACATACAACCATGGCTACACTTTCAGCAGCCCCACTCGCCATTAACGGGGCGGTGAAAATGGCGACATCACAGGCCTACTTGGAGGGCAGCAAGGTTAAAGAAACAAAGGCCTTGATTACAGAGCTCTGCCGCCATTTCTACCACCTCGGTTGGGTATCTGGCACTGGTGGAAGCATCACCATTAAGGTCCACGATGATTCCATTCCCAAACCGGAGCAACTTATTGTTATGTCTCCTTCAGGTATATCTATGTTATGTATTATGACTTGTATGTGTTTGATGTTTTGTCTGTGTGAATTTTTGGTTTCTATGCTTGCTGTTGGCGGGTTTATGCATTTTTTATTGGGCGTTGTTGATGAAGGATGGGTGTTTTGTAGGTGTACAGAAGGAAAGGATGATGGAGGAGGATATGTATGTGTTGTCTCCAGATGGGTCTGTTTTGGCTGAACCATTGTCAAAGCCCTGGCCGAATAAGCCTCCCAAATGTTCGGATTGTGGCCCCTTGTTCATGAAGGTATATGTAATTTTTATATGGATGCTTATTTGGCTTCAAAGCTCTAGGTTTGAGGGCCTCAATCATAAAAAAGGGGGATGAAGATGAACTGGAAAATTTCCCTTTCGACTGCAGTTGATGGGATAAAGGCTTTGTTGTAGGCTACGGACTCGATTGCTATAGAAGAAAAGAGAAGTAGGATCATCACCTGACTAATTCATTGTATTGAACTTAATACTTTCACAATTCTGTCTATGTATCCAATTGCACCAATACAAGACACGTATATCAAATGACATGACTAATGAATATGTGGCATGTATTGGTGCAGATGTAACACAGTTTGAAGCAAGATAATCCAACTGAAGGGTTTGGGGGTTAAAAGTATGGGGCTGAATGGTTTAAATCCGCTATTTGGAAATTATTTACTTGCCAAAATGTCCTGAGATGCATAGCTGGTCTAGGAACTGCATATACAGAAGAAATAATATGGGTTTTAGGTTTTAGAACAAGATATCAGGCACTTTATTTGCTTTGTTCCTCAGAAGTTATGTGTTTGTTCTTTGAACAATCTGTTGTCACAATTTGCAGGCATACCAAATGCGTAATGCAGGTGCTGTTATCCACAGCCATGGAATGGAGTCTTGCCTTGTGACGATGCTTAATCCATCATCTAAAGAATTTCGAGTATGAACTTTACCCTGTCTTTCTTGTGCGTGTGCAAGAGAATGAGAGTGTGCTTATGCTGCCTTCTTTTTCTTTCTATTTTACAGATCACTCATATGGAAATGATCAAGGGTATACAAGGGCATGGTTACTATGATGAACTTGTTGTCCCAATCATAGAGAACACTGCTCATGAAAGAGAACTCACAGACTCTCTTGCAGAAGCAGTATGAGTTCTTCTCTCTTTTGCATGGTGCCATCGTTTATTGTTTGCACATTAGTGCTTTTAGACGTGCTTAATGTTTTAAGGATTGATTCACACTGATGGTTTCTTGCACTATTAGTTGAAAAAGGCAAAAAGATTTATATTTACCTATGCCAATGTTCGCATAAGTGCTACAATCTGAGCATATTAGCTTGTTTCAAGTGTTACAAGTAGTCAAAATGGTAGTTCAAAGTTGTGAGTGATTTATTATACTTATTCAACTAGTTGTTAATAAACTTTGCTGCTGCCCTAAAATTTAAACCAGACATCCTTATAGTATGATTGACTATACTCAAGTTGGTCACACTTCAAGGCTGAAGGGAATTGTAACTTCTGAGATGCATATGCGATCAGTTACACAAGAATAGATGATTGGATTTCAGTTAGTATTACAAATTTCAAAATACAGTGCAACTGTGCAAGATGATGGCTGAGTAATAATTTGGTATATGGCTTAATCTTCTGTCCAATAGCAATTCTCTAAAATTGCTGAGAACTAAATAATTTATCCTTGCTGCAAATCCTCTGTTACAATTTTTGTTAGTTCATTAATTTCAATGGTAGTGAATTTGTGATTCAATGAAAACCAAGAAATTGAAAGAGATATATTACCTCTGTCTTGTTCTTTTAAATTTGCTGTAACATACATTAATAAAAACTGTTGGGATTCTTCTTAATTTTCAGATCAAAGCATTCCCAAAAACCACTGCAGTGCTTGTACGGAATCATGGGATATACGTCTGGGGTGATTCATGGATTAGTGCCAAAACACAGGTGAGTTTTGTTATATGCGATTCTTGTATTATACAAAGATGAAAGATGCACCTTTATGTACTTCAAAGTTCAAACGTAGTATCTGATTTATTTCATCCAAGCTAAGCTAGTTATCACAATTTATTCAAGTCAAAAGATCCTCTTTTTTCTCCATGGAATCAATGAACCTCAATTTTCCTTTCATTAAGTTCAAGTAATGCACCTTTTACTTTTCCTCCTGATCTCATCTGAGAAATCAGTATCATTTTCAGAGATTTGTGTACCTTATGTTTATACTGACTTTTTATTTGATACTAGATAAATTATAGTTTCACATGTTTACATCTTGACTATGAACTTACTTTTGCAGTCTGAGTGCTACCACTATCTCTTCGATGCTGCCATTAAGCTCAACCAATTAGGGTTGGACTGGTCAACCCCATCCCATGGACCCATTCGTATTCCAAAAGGAGTCCAAGACAGCCACACAAATGCTAAATTTGCTGCAAAACCAGGCACCATTTCTTTAACCGATGACATTCAACAATCAAGAGTAAATTTCACTTATTCTTTAATTATGCTGCATTTCTCTGAGTTCAGCTATGTTATGCATTTTAATCACATCAAATCAATCATCTGCAGCGTTGCATTGTACTGGATATTGAAGGAACTACCACTCCCATATCTTTCGTCACGGATGTTCTTTTTCCATATGCTCGCGATAGTGTTGGAAAGCATTTGGAACAGACATATGATACTCCAGAAACTCAAAATGATATTAAGCTTTTACGTGCACAAGTAAGCCAACCTTACAAGAAAGCTTTTTTGTTGTGTACACTGGATTTGTCTTGTTGTAAATAACTCGTACAAGCTCAATAGAAAAAAATAACCACAGAGTTTCCTTGGGAGTATATACTTTCCGTGCTTAATCAATGAAAAATATAAAATGTTGGAAATTGGTCCAGAAGTGAAATTACTTTTGCCTCTTAGTCCATAAAAATCCCATGATTTAACAAGAATTATGAAATGCCTTCTGCTTATATGCTATGATTTCTCGTTCTGATCAAATTAGCAAGACAGTAATCAGCATAGCTCATTAATCTGCTCATGTTTTTGATGGGTAAAGACATGCATATCCTAAGACATTTGGTCCAATGATCAACTTTACCTTAATAGTTTCTACAGTGCCCCAAATTTACCCTGATTCTTGAATTTACCCCATTTAAACCGTATCGTTTTATATGAACTATGAAGTTAAAATTGTCATCTTGCACGTTATATAATGTAAAGTTCATGTTATTTCATATAACAATGGATTAGGGTAATATGGGAATTAAAAATGCTTTCAGGGTGAAATTGTAGATTTGACCAAACCTATGGTGGCAAAACTGTCCCGTCCCTTCTTCTACTGTACCATCTAGAAATCTGTTGTGATTGTTCTTTGAAACCCCTGATGTTGAGAAGACCTTTGTGCCCCTCCTCTGAAATACTTGAAAATATGAAGTCTTCAAGCAGTTCTTATTGACGTCCATTATTGCCTTGTGGAAATTTTCAACCAGGTAGAAGAAGATTTACAGAACGGTGTTGGTGGGGCTGTTCCCATTCCTTCTGATGGAGGGAAAGATGATGTGATTGCAGCTGTAGTCACAAATGTCAATGCAATGATTAAAGCTGACAGGAAAATTTTTGCCTTGAAAGAATTACAAGTAAGAGTGGACCCTCTTTTATGGATTTTTTTAGATGAATAAATTCTAAATTTCCTAAACTTTTGATTTACTTAAATCCAGGGTCATATATGGCAAACGGGATTCCAGAATGGTGAGTTAGAGGGAGTTGTATTCGATGATGTTCCTGAAGTTCTTGAAAAGTGGCATTCTCTTGGAATAAAGGTTATTAATTTTCTCAAGTTTTTCTTTACCTTTTGCAAATCTCCACATGTTTGCTTTATAAATAATCATTTCTTTGGCTAAACTGAGAAAGAGATGAAAATCCCAAGAAGACTTTTATCGATCTTAAATGACATAAAGATTGACAGGGAAACTTCTTAATCTGTGGTACTGCAAATAGGTTATGTTGGCCATCTTTTTGTCTAAATCTCAAAATAAAGCAATTACTCTCTCGGAGAGGGGGGGGGGGTATAACCGTATAATATGGTTACATGAGCTGTCTAAAAGTTAGCAAAGACGTCATAGTCCACATTTATACATATACATAAATATTGGGACAATGATGTCTTCACTATTTTGTGATTTTGGCTAATTATTTTTACAATTATCAATTAAGCCACATTTTTGTCAATTTGCTGCAATTTTGAAAATTTTGTGCAAGATCGCTGAGGATAATTTGATTTTGAAGTTCCTTACATGCACATTATCTAAAAGGAACTGAAAATAGTTAGATTGTCATCTACCACGACCTTCAAAAGTAGCTAACATTGAACCTAGATAACAAAATCATGTCTAAATTATTACTTTTAAAAGAATTGGCTGAAATAGCAAAATCTTGCAAAAGTTTAGAATGGGATTTGAGGTTCTTACCCAGTTTCCTTTTTTTTTTTTTTTTTTATACATATTATTATTATCAATTTCTTTTGGTAAAAAAATCGTAGGCTCCATTTGGATTGAAGGATTTGATGATGGGTCCATCATCAAACCACGCATGTTTAGATTGTCATGAATTTGCAATTTATCAATTTGATAGAGTTAAGGTATAGGCTTCCGGAATTTACACAATAAAACACGTAAGAACTCCCTCGAGAGGGCCTCAGAGAAACGATCTCTGCCACAAGCCAATAGGCTGCAAATTATATTTCTTTTCCGATAATCTCTAGGGTAGAAATCTCCCATATGAATAAGGTTCATAATTTGGAAAGATACGTAAAAGGACATAAAAAGATCCTAGCAAAGCCCATGCACAAAGCCTGCTATTTACTCTTGAAATAAACATAAATAAATCTCAAAACAATAAATAAAAACTGCATTGCATCACTTCTTCACTCGTCGAGTATACACGATCCACGGTGCTCTATCACAATTTTATTTTGAACAATAGGGATTTGGGTGGATTTGAGATCCACTACAACTTGGATTGTCTGAAATCCATTCACTTCATTGATTTCAAATACTTCTATTTCAAGTATCTTCATCTTGAATCATTCAGTCCATACAACCTTAAATTTTTCTGCTTGTATTCTCACATTTCCTTAGGTGTATATCTATTCAAGTGGTAGTAGATTAGCTCAAAGGCTCTTGTTTGGCTACACGAATCACGGGGACCTCAGAAAATACTTGTGCGGATTTTTCGATACCACAATTGGGTAATCTCTTACAACCCAAATGGAAATGCTTACATTTCGATTTTTACATCTTGCCATGTAATAGCCTTGCATTTCTCTTTACTGGATGAAGGTACAAGAAAGAAACAGAAAGCTATGTCCAAATAACAGAAACCCTGGGTGTCGATAATCCATCACAGATTTTATTTATTACCGATGTTCATGGAGAAGCTACAGCTGCAAAAGCTGCAGGTACGTACTTCCTGTCTCTTGATTACTAGTCTCTTTATCAGTGCTTTACCAGTCTTTCTATTTGTTAGAGGTTCTGTTGGTCGGTTTTGTTTATTGAAAATTAATTATCTAAAATAATGATATTGTATGTTAGTTAATATATAAAATCCTTGACTAAATTTAGAGATGGAAAAATTCGTCATGAGTTTTGGGAACCGACATTCTAGTGGTGTAATATTTCGCCTCAAATGCATCCCTGCTTTAATTTAGAGACGTGCAATTAAACTCTGATTCTTCCGTTTGGAGTAAAACATAATTTATCTAACTAGTTGACTTAAACTTCCTAAAGCCTTTACTTAGAAAAGAGTGGAGAATTGAAAGTTGAAACTAGAGTCATAAGATCCAGACAAAATACCCAATTAGGTTAATTACACTGCTGCTTTCTCCATCTTCTCTCTAAACATCCATGTTCAATCTAGACCTAGCCGCTCTCTTCCTCCCTCATCTATGAGGAAGACGAGGGAAGATTCCGCCTTTTATTTTTATTTTTTTGTTTTTCTCTTCGTCTCCCTTCATGAGAGTTTTCTCCCCTCAATAAGTGGGAGTATTACTCCCCGAAATAATGGGATATCCGTTATTCGTGATGTCCGTTTTGAAGATTCAGCCGTCATTGAGCGTTTCTACTTTGATTTGCTCATTTCTTGAGGCTTTCACCTGAAGATCAGTGACAAATTCGAGATCAAGTATTTTGATATGAGATTTGTCCAACACAATAGCGAGTTATTTGATTTACTAAATTTAGATCTGTATAGGTTTTGATCTAGTACTTTTGTGCTTCAATTTTTTCATATCTTTTTATGTTGTTTTGGCTATTTCTTCTTATTCTTGTAAATCAGTGATATTTTACATTCTGAAAAAAAGAAAAGAGCGGAGACGTTTTCTTTCTGGTCAAAATCTGATTCAACCAAATTTTGATCAGTCTAATTGGTATTCCGGTCCTTTTGATGCACCCGGGGTCGGTTTCTGATTCAAATTGCTGAACCGCCTGTCTGGCCCGATTGTTGGATCTAAGTCCTTTGCTTTAACACAACTTGCATTAACGTAAAACGATGACCAAGAATGATAAAGCTAAGTAAGAGAGATCAGTCCATAACTGAAATTCTTTACCAAATTCTTAAAGCAACTTTAAGAACTGGATGAAGCCAAACTTGGTAACAGAAATTCTTTTCTAAAATTAGTTGATTTTGAGTGTGTTTTAAAAGTTTGTTCTGTTTCTTATTGGGCCTGGGCCTTGTAATATGCAGGTCTGGAAGTGTTGATATCTGTTCGGCCTGGAAATGGACCTCTTCCAGAGAATCATGGCTTCCAGACAATCAAGTCATTTTCTGAGATTTGATATTGACTTCAAAATGTCTGACACTTGTAATTGAGAATGTTTTGCATTTTAATAAAACTGGACACGCTTTTCTGGAGATAAACTTATGTTTGACCCTGTTTGTCTGTGTCTATGGGTTAAGGCAGTATCCCATGGTGTTACATACACATATATGTGTAGAAAAATGTGCTGGCATGGCTTCTTGTTTTCCTACATAGTATTCCGGATGGCAATACGGATCCCCATACTACGAATAGTGCATTTTTTCGTCGTTTTCAGTCACCAACAAATGACATGAATATAATGAGATCTCTAATATATCATCGAAGATTTTGTGTTATATATTAATGAAACAGTCTTGTTTCCCTATCCACATGTGTTCGTTAACTGATATGTCAAAATTTCGTAGAAAACAGCTGATTACGTTGTTCAGAATTTAAGGATAAGATGTTAACACATAAAGATACTTTCATTGACGTAAGCCCAAGTAACTTCAAAGCCTGAACAGTAACACTACACCATCGGTGAAATCAAACATTGAATAATTTTGTGCAAGAAGAAAATATTTATAGAGAATAATTGATAATGATTTTGCATCTTGTAGAATGTCCAATATAGGAGACATGTCACCTTTTCAATTCAATCATAATGAATAGATATTCAATGCACCACTTTTAATAGGTAATATATTCAAAGAACTCACCTAGTATTAGATGGTACATATTTTACAATGTGTATTTTCCGGGTTTTTAATTTACCCACCGTGCTTCAATTATTATTTAACACTGGATTTGTTTCTATTTTATTGTCATTGTATTGTTTAAAATATTATCAAGTTTTTAATACAATGTTTAAGTTTGTTTGATTATTACTCGGTCCGAGCTTGAACAAGTTTAATTTTGCCGAACACGAGTCTAGCTTAGTTTGACATTTTTACACTTGTTTTAACATCTTTGACATATGAAGCTCGAGTTTGAGTCGAGCTTTAAAATTTATCAAACGTAAAAATATGTTCAAACTTGTTTGATATTTTAATCGAACATAGTTCAAATAAACTTTTTCCAAGCGATCTCGAATTGAGTATCGAGTAGGTTAATGTGATTTTTAACCCACGAAGGACAAAGGTGCTGCTGCAACAATAACAATAATAATAATAATAATAATAATAATAATAATAATAATAATAATAATAATTCAAGAAATAAAATTATATGATATATTACAATGTGACGCAACGAAGAAACAAAGATAAAATAAATTGTATACGTAATTCCGCGCGGCAAAATGTGTCTTTTTCCATGAAACCATGATCCGAGTTTAACTCATTTTCAGAAGTATATTATTTCTTATTTTTATTTATCTGAACGCTTTTTTTTTTTTTTTTTTTTAAATCAAATAATCCACTATGCTCAAACAATTTATCCATACTCAACAAATAACAATTAAGATCAATCAAATAATTGCCTTTAATTATAATTAAAATTGAAAAGAAGAAAAAATAATTATAACTATATTATACAGTAACCAAAATCTTTTACAACAGACTATCCATCCTAAGTAGTCCTTATTTATTTTTTGTTAAGGGTCCGTATGCTTAAGACTGGGGAGTGCTGGGCCAAACTTAACTGATGGAGCGAATGGATGTGTTTTATTGAAATTCAATCCTCTAAATCTACTGAGTTCAATTTTAAGTAATCGGACCCGTTGAAACTGAAATGGAGTGCTTTTCTTATTTATGGCTTAAAGTTACACAATCTTTAGCTTCGATATTTTACTTTAATGGGTTTCAGTTATCAAGATGTTAGTATTCATGGTATATGTATAATATGTACCAATTTTTAGAATTTATCATATTTGATTTCTCTTACCGATATGAATAGGTTTCTAAAGTAATTATGATTGTTATTGATACACGTTTTAACTTGAAAACCATTTTCATATCTTACCAGATATAGAATGACTAAAATTATCCCGAACACTATTGATCTAGACCATATCAATATAAATGATATTAATAACTTAATTTGATGACACGTAATAATTTTACATCTCCTTTTAAAGTCGCATCACATATATGTTATTAAAAAATCAGAGAAAAGACAAATAATATTATTAGCAGAGCGATATGTTCGATGTTCTGTGGTGTTTTTAATGGAGTTTTGAGGTTTATTTTATTGAGAAAAAGAAAAATGTGAAGGGAAGAAACGTAAGAAAAAGGAAATAAAACGGAAAGTGGATGAAACTAATGACATCAACTTCACATTCAAACAAATTTGATGAAACCGTCTCTCCAGTCTCATTGAAAATATAAAATAAAAACAAACTAGTTTCCTAAATATCTCAACTTTTAATTGTTTATATATCCGTTACTGTTGTATAAATATGTAGGGGATATTTGATTTGTGATATAATGATATGTGGTACGTTTGAAGGGTATATTAACGAACGGGACATCTATTTAAGCAGTAACCTTAAATAGGAAGGGAGCGGGATTGCTACCACCCCCTCCATATTTATTGTAACTGCAAGTTTTTCAAATTGAACAATGTAAAAGACAAATATGCCCCCTTAATGATGCAATCAGACGACGCACGACAAAGACATTTAAGCATTGTTGGTTGGGGTAAGAATCCCTTGTTATACAATGCAACCCACTCCATAATTTGTTTGATTAATAAAAAATCGGTCTTATTTTTACTAGAAGTTTCTCTCTGTATTTATCTGCCCGGTTGAATGGTACTTGGAGGGAGGGGTTGGTTTGGATTTCATAAATCAACACTAAATAATGATTATATTAAAAGTTGACCTAACAAATCCAAGCAAACATTCATGAACCCTATATATTACCTCCTTAAAATCTCATAATTTTTACTTAATCCACATATTGCGTTGAACAACCAAACATACACTTAGTATTTTATTAAACCCCAAGATAAATATAATCACATGGAGTTTGGATAAATTCTATGTTACTCATAGTACTACCTATTTGAGTGGATATTCATCACACACTAGGCATCTATTTAGTAATTAAGAGAAAATTATTTTTTTTAAATCTTCATACACATGTCAGGTGTACGATACATAAATTTTCTACTTGGATACTAAGTGGGTGAGATAGAAAAAAGTGATTCGTACGACAAATTTTTTTAATGTGACTCAGATAGTTTTTTTCCAATTGTAAAACGTAGAAGTCGTTGACATAAGCTATTAAAAGAAACGGTTGTCACTGGTCGTAGAATTAGTGGATCAGGTTGTCATGTCCAACCAGTAAGAGCCGACAAAGACATTTCACTTGACCGACTACATGGTCGATAAGTCAACCTGACGTGACGACAATTTTTTTTTAATAACGGAAAGTAGTTTGTGAGCGATATAAGGTTTTGATGTCGTATTGTCATTAATTGCTTATTAGTCATAAAAGTGGTTGGGGTACATTAGAGGCATTGTCATTGGTCGCACTTTTAGTTAAGTATGATCGTTGAACGTAATAACTTAAGGAATATTTTTATCTTTTCATGGAACCAGAGCCGAGGCAGAACTAACTTGGGACCAGGGGGTACAACTATACCCTTGAAATTGTTTGAATGTAATTACATCATTCATCCCAAGAAAAAGTTCTTGTTAATAGGAAGTTGCTCGAAAAGGATATTGAATAAAATAATATTTATATATTTTCTGTTGACCATCGTATCCTCATATCTAAAATCCAAGATACGCTAATGAACCAGAGTGGCATGCTTGTAGAAGTAGAAAATGTTGTTTTTATCTTTTTCGTTCTTTCTTACTACAGAGTACAAATCACAAGAAGAGCGAGACATGTTATAACCGATCCCAAACCGCATACCTGAAATAAAATAAGAGTAGTACTTATATACCTCATATGCATAAATCTTTTTACGTACAACGAGGTTGATCCAACTTTAAGCGGATTTTAAATTTTGCTCAACTAAATAAACCAAATTTTGGCATAAAAAGAAAAACAAGTTAAGTGATAC